>JANUYF010000003.1:167758446-168358446 GCA_026167975.1 Phrynosoma blainvillii
CACTGACTGATAAGAAGAAAAATGGGGGTTGCAACTTACCAGACTTAAAGACTTATTATTATGCAAATGCATTAACTTGGATCACGGACTGGGCAAAATTAGAAAATGATAGAACTCTCACCTTAGAAGGATTTAATCTGAGATTTGGTTGGCACGCATATATGTGGTATAATAAGACAAAAGTGCACAAAGAATTTGAGCATCACTATGTTAGAAGATCATTGATAAGGATTTGGCTGTATTGTAAGGAAAAATTCTACAGAAAACTACCTTTATGGGTGTCACCACAAGAAGCCTTTTTTGGAAGATGGCGAGAAGTATCCAAATGGTTGAGATATCGAGACATCTTGAGCAAAACAAGGAGTGGAAGCTATGAATTAAAGCCTTTAGAGAATTTGAAAGAATTGGATAAAAATTTACATTGGTTTCCATATAAACAGCTAATGGACAGATTTAAAGCAGATGATAAAAAACTGGGATTTGAAGAGGCAGACACCGAATTGGATAAAGTGATTAAGCAAAATGGAAAAAAACTAACTTCCAAATATTATGAGACTTTACAAGCCATAGATTTGGAACAAGACTTAGTAAAAGATACGATGATTAGATGGGCCAAGGACATTGGTAGAGACATTGATTTGGAAAGTTGGGAGTGGGCAAGATTGAAGACACAAAAATTTACTCAATGTCAAGACTTGAAAGAAAACTATTTAAAAATGGAGCAACGTTGGTACCTCACCCCAGCGAAATTAGCAAAAATTTGTAGGAATGGTAATAACAGATGTTGGAAGTGTAAGCAAACTACAGGGTGTTGGCTACATGTATGGTGGAATTGTGACAAAGTCAGGAAGTATTGGACAACTGTTCATAAGGTAATTTGTGAAATATTTAAAATAAGATATGACATGTTACCAGAAATATATCTGTTGAACATGACAAATAAGATCCCAGTGAAAATGGAAAGGAAATACGGAAGGATATTATTGTATATGATAACTTCAGCTCGGATTACATTAGCAAAAAAATGGAAGCTAGCAGAAGTGCCCTCAACCAGTGAGTGGGCCACAAGACTTATTGAAATGATGAGTATGGACATACTCACAGCCAGACTGAACAAACAAAATGTAGAGAATACTGAACAAGACTGGACTCCAATACTGCAATACTGTAAGAGAGAAAATTTAATTGACTAGAGATATAGACTGATGGGATACCTTAAATTAGTAAACTGACTTAAAAATAGGTGAAAAGTGACTATTAAAGATCAAGATAATTAAAGCTGTTGTTATAACACACAGTGGATTCAATATCTAAAATTGCATATATATGAAGACAATGAGTGAACATTGAACCAAGGTTGAGTACAAACTGGAGATACTTTGGAAGTCAATTGTAAATATTTGTATTTAATTATTGGAAAAGAAATTGGTGTGTTAACTTTATAGATATGTTTGAATAGTATATGTTAATAAAATATATATACACCTGAAAAAAAAATTCAAAGAGTACTTTAATCAAGTCTCTAACAAATTTGGCTACAAATTTGGCAAAATACAAAGAGTCTGCACACAGACAATGGCACTGAATTTGTCAATGCTGAATTTGATGAATTCTTAGAGGAACATGGCATGGAGCATCAAACTATACAGGCTTATTCTCCAGAACAAAATGGTGTGGCAAAGAGAATGAACATAACACTCAAGGAGATGGCAGTAACCATGTTTTTGGAAGCTAATATGCCTAAATGATATTGGTCTGAAGCCATCATGCCTTCTACATACCTGTGTAACTGACTGCCAACTAGATCCAAAGATGTAACTCCATCCCAGTTATGACACGGATTTAAGCCAAAATTAAACCATCTAAAGGTTTTTGGAAGCAAATCATTTACCTATATTCCCAAGCAGAAAAGAGGCAAACTTGACTGCAGAAGTGAAGAGGGAATTTTTGTTGGTTATGCTAGAAAAGGTTACAGAAATCTAAATCACAATAAAATTAACAAATGTTGTTTATGTTGATGAAAAACCACAGCCCAAATCTAATCACTGTGAGGACTCATGAATGCTTCTGCTTTTGTAGAAACACAGGGCAATGTTGGGGGGAAGCACACGATTGCTTCCGGGACGCCGCGGGACGGTGCTCCATGGGACCGCTGCATCCGCACCACGGCGCACCGTCGGCGCCTCTGAAAGGAGTGCTAAATCAGTGCTCCTTTCAGATGTCAGTGAAAGTGCGTCCTAAAAGCGTAGGGTGCACTTTCACTGACTTTTCCGCTGCAGCGTGTGCGGACGTTGTGGCAGGAGGTTGCCCTGGGAGCACCGGCCATGCGGAGGGCCGACTGCTCCGAGGGCAACCTCGGGAGGAGGAAGGGGCACCGATCGTGTGGCTGCCCCTCCTCTTCCCTGCCTCGGAGACGACTCTATTAGTCATCTGCGGAGGCCCATTTTCTATCAGCACACAGACACAATTGTCTTATGCCATACCACCTCAAATGACTCCATTGCAAGTACCAGTGTCTACATCCCTGGCTATGGTATCATCATTAAGTTCCTAGGCTGAAGTGGCAGACAAAAATCAAGCAAGATAATACACAAACAAATAAAAATGATATGAGCTATTATATTTTCTAGATTTATTTGAAAATTTTATATCAAAGGTGTCTATGCATATAAAGGACAGCTGTCTATATTCTTTAGATTGCAGATATCCTGAAGTTGTTCATCAACAGCTAGCACATAGACAATGTTTAAGAGACATACAAGCCACCCAGTCACATGAGATGTATTGTATGTCTATTTAGATTAAGTGGTTATTTCTACCTCCAACATGCATAAGTGGTTATTCTAAATAATAATAGTGCCTGTAAGCATAATTTTGCTTTGTCCAGACTTTTAAAGAGATGTAGCATATTAGTTCCTGTGTCGTAAAATAGAGTTCAATTTAATTGTGCTTAATAAGCACTGCAATTCTTTCATATTTCATTTTTAAAATGGTATAGAACCATAACTATGCTATAGGAAAAAATCTACTCAAACAATAAGCACTTGTGAATCTTAAATATTTTTTGCAGATCTTGAAAAGTACTATATATGTACTATTGTTTATAGGCTGCCTAGCAGCCATCTGCCTATTTATTGTTCTTGTTTACAAAACAAAGGACAGACTGCATGTTGTTGCTATTTTACTCTTCTGTATCCATTGTTTATATAGGTTTGGGTTTCTTTGTTAAAACTGTGGATATCTAATATGCAGGAAGATTACAGCTAAACATAAATATAAACCATTTGTGAAACAGAAGGGGGAAAATCATGCACAGCTTAAAATGCATTCTGAAAATGGATGCCTTTCCAAGGAAAAAGGGGGTGGGATGGACGCTACAACAAAAACACGCAAACAATGAATTGGAAGGAAAAGGCCATAAATTTATTTATTACAGCTGACAGGTGGGGTTAGCCCAATGCAAGGGTCCAGATCTGGCATTGACTATCCTAACTGTTGATCAATGAATCCATCACCTGGCCACAGCTGGGCCTTGGAATGACCAAGGGGGATAACCGAATATTTGCATGTTCGCATCTCTGCCCTTAGTCACTGGGGTAGGCTGTTCAGAAGTTGTCCTCACTACAGCACTAGTAGTGACGCCCACCAGACTCATGACCCATGCTACTGCCCACAAAGTTGCAACATCTACCACAAACCTTCTGCAGGAACACAGGGTGGAAGGGTGGGGAGATCCAAGCTGAAATGGCACTGGCTGCAAGGCTACATGGCGATAAATACACCTTCACATGCCCATAAAATGGTAGGGCAGGCAGTTCCTCCTCTTCTAGCCCCCCAGACGTTAATGTGTATTATGTTTTTCCAATATGAGAGTAAGGCCCGTCCCAATGAACTTCCCATCTACAACACAGAAAAGAAAGAGGAAGTCAGTGGTAGAGAGAGGAAAATAACAAAGTAAGTTCAATTACATTTAAAAAAAGTAGGCTAATATCTAGGTTAAAGTCTGATTAGACAGTTCTCTACATTAGCGTTGGCAGAAGTGTTTCATACAATTCAAGATGAATTTTAGAGCTCCTGCTCAAGTGAAACATTGGTAGAGAAGTCAAACATCTACAAGTCAAACATTTTTCAGTAACAGAAGGATTCTGCATGTTTACACAGACAACTCTAGATTGTCATTAGATATGTTTAGATATGTGATTCCTTTTCATGACTCTGCACTGCACTTGTATTTTCACATCTTTTCCATTCATTCAAACCATTAATAATAACAATAAATGAAGATTTAAAACTGAATTAATTCTTCAAATTGGATTAATTCTTCAACATAATATTTTTATTGCTTCATTTCCTGTGGATTTGAAAACAGTATTTGTAAACTTTATGCCTGTTCAGAAGTTGCAGATATATGGTTTTCATTCAGGGAGCAGAAATCACCCTTATGTATGTGACGTCAATTTTCTCCTTATTAAGGTTCTAGAATCTGAATAATGTTTAGTATATTATTGATGTTCATGTCTTCTCAAAGAACATTATGTGAGGGGCCATACAGATAGCCCCTAAGGGGTGGCTCCATGCAGCCCCTGGGAGTGCCAGATTGGGGCCGTGGCAACCAGATGCCACTGCCCTGATCAAGCTCTTTGCCACTCCAAAAAGAGCTAGCAAATGCCACTCTTTTTGGAGTAGCAAAAAGCCACCCTTATCACTGCCGCTACTGCGGCTTCTCTGCACCTCTTTGGCACAGCATGTCTACACACTGCACCAAGAGAGCACCCTGATGCCAGCATGTGGTCACCTCACCCCAACTCCACCACCAGGCCAGCCCTTGTTCAACTTCTGTTTCATTAGCATTCTTTCCTCTACAGATAGGCCTTCAATTCACTATGGAGGTGGCAGTGACTGGACAATGCCATTCAAGAATAAGAATTAGAGGAATCTATTGGTTTTGCTTTTTTCACACATTCAATTCAATCTCAAGCTGTTTCTATCCTGTTTATGAAGGATTTCATTGCAAATCTTGGCAAGTTCTTTAAAGAGACAAACACATAAAAATTTGATCATGTTCAATAGGTTATGGCCATTCACAGTATGGAAGGGAACACAGTATGTAGCTGTTAAAGAGGTGGGATTATGTCAGAAAAAGAATGTAACATTTTCCATTTCTATACCACAAACATCACTGAATTCTTAATATTCAAATGTACTCTTTAAGAGCTAAGTACATAAAACTCTCTGTCTGGATGGATTGATCTATCAGTCCTACTCCTCACCTTCCTCTAAAAATCTGAAGTGATGTGGGGAAGTTGTTAAGTCTGCATCCATGGATTCTGCAACCATGGATTCCATTTTCCATATCTTGGAATTTTTTAAAAAATACAAAAATCAAACCTTGATATTGATCAAACCATCATATATAAGTGAGACCATTTTATTATGGCATTGCATATAATGAGACTTCAGCATCCACAGATTTTGGTATCTAGGAGGGTCCTGGAAATAATCCAAGCAGATACAGGGGCCCAAAGTAAATTTCAGAAAGTACTTATCAGAAAAATGAGCCAAACAAAATTATCAGCCCTCCCTATACAAGACCCTCCTATCCAGAATTGTGCATCCTCACATTGGCCCAGATAAAATCATCATCATCATTGTTGTTGTTGTTGTTGTCATTGTGGACATTGTCATTATCCCAAAGATTTATTGGCCATCTGTTCTTTTGTTTACCAGTTTTCTTTGTGAATGGTTCTTGGATATATATTATATAATATAATTGAAAAAGCTTCAGCTGTACAAATCTCTATGCACATTTTTTATCAGTAAAACCCAGACACTGATTTACTCCTTTAAAGCTCAACTGGAACTCACTAACTAGCTGAGTTGATACAAGACCAGATAAAGTTATGCGAAATCCAAACCATCATAACTTAGGGGCTGTACACATGGCCCCTGGGAGCACCGGATCGGGGCTGTGGCAACCACACACTGTGGCCCTGATCTGGCTTTTTGCTGCTCCAAAAAGAGCTAACAAATGCCACTCCTTTTTGAGGCAGCAAAAAGCCTCCCTTAGCACCACCACGGCGGCTCTTTTACATCCCTGCACGCCTTGCCATTGGGGCACCCTGATGCCACAAGCCATGTAGTCGGGCATGCAGTGTAATGGCGGCATCGAGGCAGAGTTGGGGCAGCAGCATGTGGTTGCCTCACCCGAAATCCACCTCAGGCCAGCTCTTTTGGATGGTCTGCATAGGCCAGGGATAGGCGACCTTTCCCCTTTAAGGGCCGAGGGACTTCAGCTCTCAGAAGCCTCAGCCATGTTGGCCAATAGTCCCATGTTGGCCAATAGCTCCTGGGATTCTGGGAGCTGAAGTCTCTTGGCCCTTAAAGGGAAAAGGTTACCTACCCGTGGCATAGTGTCATGGCCAGCCATGAGGAGGACTCAGAGGACAAGGAGGAGGATGGGTCTCCTCTAGAGAAGGAAGAGATACAGGCTCCACCTGGCTCTCATTCTGCTCTGCCTGAGCCAAGCCCTGTTCTCCCAGCCATAGAGCAGCCAGGTCCTAGTGCTACTCCTATGGAGGCTCAGCTGCCTAGTGGGGAGAATCAGAAAGATACAGCTGGGCCAGTACCTTCCTTTAGGCAGAGGAGAGCTGAAAGTGATGGCGTACACAGGTCCAAGAGGCTAGCTGAGAAGCAGCTGTGCCTCAACAAGCCTCAGCTGGCACTGAGGTAGGATTTGGTTATTTAAACATCAGCAAAAGGCTTCCTCAGTGTTAAGAGTTATTGTAGTTTCCTTGTGAGACTATGGTCAGTGTGGCTCCTGCCTTGTGCATCTTGCTTTGTGGAACCCTGTTGCCTTGACCTTGGACCGAACTGGACTTCTGTTGATTGCTGCCTGCCTTGACCCTAGACCGACTACTTTGCATTCTGGACTCTGCTTTGTTTACAGGAAGGTTTGTAGATTGCCTTACTGTTTGTTGTTTATTCTCCCCATTCCTAGCAGCAGCTGTGGGAACTGAGGCTGGCTGTAGTCTAGGATACATAGGCCCTTAGTGATGTCAAGAATTACTAAGGACAATCCTCACCCATTCTAAGTTTATGGCAGGGGTAGGCAACCTTTCCCCTTTAAGGGCCGAGGGACTTCAGCTCCCACAATCCCAGGAGCTACTGGCCAACATGGGACTATTGGCCAACATGGCTGAGGCTTCTGGGAGCTGAAGTCCCTCAGCCCTTAAAGGGGAAAGGTTGCCTACCCCTGCTTTATGGTAACCTAGAGGCTGTATCCTTGGGTTATGCAACAGAGAATCCAACAGAGTTTAGATTCTTCCCCATTCCATCCCTTTTTTAAACATTCCTTTTGGCTGATCTCAGTTCTGTCAGCAAGGGTCAGAACAGATTGCCCAAAAGGGGCAGCTCCAAGCCACCCTCACTGAAAACAGTTTGGGACTGCGGCAAATACATGCCACAGCCCCATTCTGCCTTGAACCCAGCCCAAATAGGACCAGGAAAGAACCTCTCCTCTTTTGGCGGGGAAAAAGGTGTCCTTCCCGGCCCCACCACAGCCCCAGGGTGGCTTCACGATGCTCTAACGGTGTGCGGCATGTAGACATTGAAGCATGCAGTATATAAATGCCGCACTTCCAAGACACCCAGAACCAGGCTTTTAATGACCATCTCTTTCAGCCCTAAATCTCTCTACTGGCTGATTTCTGAGGGGGGTTGCAGACTGCCAGAAATAGTGCAAATTGAATCCACTTTTAGGGTTAAGGTTAGTGCTAGGGAATCATGGGACTTGTTTTTTTTTCTGAGACATTGAGCCTTCTCTGTCAGAGAGCTCTGGTGCCACAATAAAATACAGTTCCCATGATTCCCTAACCCTAACCCTAAAAGTGGACTCAATTTGCACTATTTCTGGCAGTCTGCAACCCCCCTGAGATGACTATGGGCCTTTGCAGACTGCCAGAAATAGTGCAAATTGAGTCCACTTTAAATTGAGGCACTGCCCTGGCTCAGTGCTAGGGAATTATGGGAACTGTAATTTATTGTGGCACCAGAGCTCTCTGACAGAGAAGGCTCAATGTCTTAGAAATACATACAATTCCCATGACTCCCTAGCACTGAGCCAGGGCAGTGCCTCAATTTAAAGTGGACTCAATGTGCACTATTTCTGGCAGTCTGCAAAGGCCCTATGCTATCAATTGGATAGATCTGCTGGCAAAAGGCCAGTTCAGTCAACAGAAGATAGGGCCTCGCAGACGACTAATAGAGTCGTCTTCCGGGCAGGGAAGAGGAGGGGCAGCCGCACGAGTGGCACCCTTTCTTCTTCCTGAGGTCGCCCTCGGAGTCGCCGGCCCTCCACATGGCCGGCACTCCGAGGATGACCTCACGCCACGGCGACTGCACGCGCCACAGCGTTTGAGTCAGGGAAAGTGGGCCCGCTGCTTTTAGGGCGCACTTTCCCTGAAATCTAAAAGGAGCGCCAATTTGGTGCTCCTTCTAGAGTCGCTGACGGTGCACTGCGGTGCGGCTGTCGCAGTCCGGCGGCGCTCCATCCCGCGGCGCACGGGAAGCTCCCGTCTGCTTCCCCCCATACTTATCACTATTCTTAACACCTACAACCATCACATATTTGAGTTAGGATCACAGAGGGGGGAAGCAAACGAGAGGCTCTGGGATGCTGTGGGACGGTGCGCCGCGGGACCGAGGCATCCGCACCATGGCACACCGTTGGCGCTCCTGAAAAGAGCGCTAAATCAGCGCTCCTTTTATACATCGCCGAAAGTGCACCCCAAAAGCGTGGGCCGCACTTTCAGCGACTCTTCCACCGCAGCGTGTGCGGACACTGCGGCGAGAGGTTGCCCTCGGAGCACTGGCCGTGTGGAGGGCCGGCGGCTCTGAGGACGACCTAGGGAGGAGGAAGGGGCGCCCAGCGTGCGGCTGCCCCTCCTCTTCCCTGCCTCGGAGACGGCGCAATTAGCCGTCTGCCGAGGCCCCAGAGTTAGTGAAAAGTAGAGTATGTACATGTTCATTTATTTGCATGTTTTCCACACTGATGAAGATAAATTATATATAAAAGGGCTCTTCCCTCATTCTTATCCCTCTAGTTTCTTTCAAAAATTTTGAACACCTAAACAATTGCCAAGTAATGATCTGATTACGACCTTTTTCCTCTGGGCCCAAAACCTAAATCTGAAAACATCCAAAATATAATGGCAAATTTGTGCTGCACTTTGCTGGAAAGAAAAAAGAAACATACAGAGAGAGAAGAATTTCTTGGAATTAAACAAATTAATCATTTATAACTATTTGAACAGAATCTTCACTTGGCCTTGAAGGGCAACTCAGAATACTAAAAGCCTTGAGGAGCATGTAGCATCAAGGGAGTTATTCTGTCTCACTGCTGAAAATAGCCTACATATTTCCAAGGTAAGGGTATAAAATTCTTCAGTTTAAGGGTGATACGGTACTTGTGAAGAGATTTAAAGACACAGAGCCTTTTGTGTCAATCCTGAACATACTAACTATGCCATGCAATTTTTGACCAAGCTGCGTGTAAGCTATCACATGTAGTGGTCTGTCAAGGGCTTGACATTCCCAGGCAGCAGCTGGAACCAGGATGACGAACCATATGTGGTTCATCATGGGTTGTTTGGACTGTTGAATCATGAGTTTTACAAGAGAAGATGGCACTAAAGCTGTGATTCCCAAAGGATAGGCTGGAGACTCATGATATATGGTACCTGAAATGGGGTTAGGGCAGCCAGGGGATCTACCACAACAGAATGTTGAATCCACTTAAAAACAAGAACAGGTCTACTGCAGGTTCTCATTGTGCAGGACTTCTGAAGGTGTTTTAATTCCTGTTCCTGTTCAGTTCAGAGCAGATGTGGGAGAAGAAAACTCAGGGCCTTTGCAGACTGCCAGAAATAGTGCAAATTGAGACCACTTGAACTGCCCTGACTCCAGTGCTAGGGAATCATGAGAACTGTGGTTTATTATGGCACCAGAACTCTCTGACAGAGAAGGCTCAATGTTTCAGAAAAAAATACAATTCCCATGATTCCGTAGCACTGAGCCAGGGCAATTCAAGTGGACTCAATTTGTACTATTTCTGGCAGTCTGCAAAGGCCCTCAGAGTAAAAATATCACCTCTGCAATGATAGGTCAATAAACAATGTTCTAGGAACTAATAAGAACAGTATTTTCACAGCTGCTTTTTAGGGCTCCAGATAGCATTTGGGTGGGCTGAATGCGCTCTGAAAATAATGAGCTTATTGTCAATTGGGGGGAAGCAGACGACTGCTTCCGGGATGCCGCCGGACGGAGCGCCGGCGGAGCGGAGCCTCTGCACCGCGGCGCTCCTGCGGCATCCCTAAAAGGAGCTCCAAATTGGCACTCCTTTTAGATGTCAGGGAAAGTGCACCCTAAAAGCGGCAGGCGCACTTTCCCTGACTCTTCCACCGCAGCGCGTCCGGTCGCTGCGGCGGGAGGTTGCCCCGGAAGCGCTGGCCGTGTGGAGGGCCGGCAGCTCCCAGGGTGACCTCAGGAAGAGGAAGGAGCGCCGCTCGTGCGGTGGCTCCTCCTCTTCCAGGCCTCCAAGACGGCTCAATAAGCTGTCTGCCGAGGCCCAATTGACATCAGTTCAACCTATGAATGAGAGACCTCCAGTGGCCCAGGTCATTAGCAACTCTACTCAAATCTTGTGAATTCAGGACCTTAATTGAGTTGTGTTCTTCCTCTTTTCTTACTGTTTTCAACTTTAGCAAGCACTATTGTTGTTTCTAATTAGCAATACCATCTCATGATATGTCACAATATGATAGCCTCAATTTAGTATTTTTTGGTTTTTATTTGTTCAGGCTTGATTTGCTCTCATATTCATTTTTTTTCAGCATTCCATGGTATCTGTTGAACTCTCTTCAAATGTCACATTTCAAATGAGTTGATTCCCTTTCTGTCAGCTTACTTCACTGTGGTCAGTTTTCACAACCATACGTATAAATCAGAAATACTATTGCACAAGGATTCTGAATCTGGTGTTTTATGAAACATTCTTTCACTTGAGGATCTTATTTAGTACTTTCATAGCTGTCCTTCCAAGTCCTAGCATTCTGATTTCTTGCCAAAGTTTCCATTTATGGCTGAGTTAATGTATAGTATTATTCAAAACTACTTTAATACTCAGCTACTCTGAATATTGTATGACTTCACTTTTTCATGTGTGACATATGAAGAAGGGAATTTATAGGCAGTCTTCATTTTTCCCCCCTTCTATTTAGGATGGGATCAAGAAGATCCTTGTCTGTTTCTCCCAGTGTACGAGTTGTATCCCAGTCCACTGACACTTGCAAGTAGTAAGCTGGTGGTCAAGGATTTATATGCTCATATGTTGGTGGAGAGAAAAATAATTTCTTCTAGATTGGGTAGAGAAGGTTAGGAGTTCAAAGTGTTTTTCAAAGTTGGGTGGGGAACTTTTGACCCTCCAGATGTCTTGGCTTACAATATTCCAGGTTCCTGTATGACCAGTGATAGGATATTGTAGGAATTATAGACCTGGAGGATTAAATATTTCTAACCTCTATTCTGGGATAACATCTGTCCTAGTAACAGCAGAAAGGGAGATTTTCCACTGACTTTTGTAGTTATATAGAAATATATCATACCAAGTTCCTCAAGTAGAAATAGAAAAAGGGAGTGAGGATTGTGGAGAGAAGGTAGAGTTGGGCCAGCTGAGCAACAGCCAACCAGGAATGAGCTGGCGACAGCCAATAGAATTGTGGGCTGTAAGTGATAAAGAATTCCATTGCTGACAGTGTAACAGTCCAGAGGACTGTGAAGACTAAAGTTCACAAGGGAGGGACTTAGCTGTAGTATAACACTCCAAGTGAGGGAGTTGCTGGTATTTGATATCCTGCAGGATATAGTTAGCCTGAGGGCTAGTATAGAAATAAGGTTGGAAGGATAACAGTAAATAAGGACAGGGTGAGGGTCCTAAGTGAAAGTAACTGGTGTTCTCTAGATAGAGAGTAGTGTAACAAAGTGCAACAATAACAAGTGCATATACCAACTAAATAAGTGAAACATTGTAAAACCATTATTCAAATAAAGTTTTAAGGTTGTTCAGTTACAAGATTGTCTGAAACTGGAATATTTATACATGCTACTAATAATTAAAACCTATTTTGGGGAGCAAACCTCTAGGTAAAAGTAAAAGAGACTTTGAAAAGTAAGGGGCTGAATAGACCACCCCAAAGGAGTGGCTCCGTGCTGCCTCTTTGCATGCCAGATCGGGGCCATGGCAACTGCACGTCACAGCCCCGATCTGGTGTTTGCCACTCTAAAAAGAGCTGGCAAATGTTGCTCCTTTTTAGAGCAGCAAAAAGCTGCCCTTGCATGTGTGAACGCTGTGCCAAGGGAGCACCCTGAGGCTTCTCAACGTGTGGCGGGGCATGTGGCATGAAGCCGGCATGAGGGCAGAGTTGGATGGCCAGCGTGCGGTCACCAGACCCCCACTCTGCCCCCAGGCCATCTCTTTATGCCAGTCTGTTCAGCCCCTAAGTAAGGCATTTCAGTAGGTCACATTTTTTAATTGGTGGCAGTAGTCAGATAGGAAACTCATAGGGTTGCCATCTGAGGGAAAAAAGTTTGGTGAAGGAGTGGCTCTTCACATAATTTGGTGGCACCGGTGGGATGAAAAGAGCCCATGGTGTTGCCACAATACAAACAGTAAAAGTGCTCATGACAAGGATGTCTAATGGGAATTAAGTCAGAAAAATGAAGAATGTTTCTGTTACTATGTATGCCGCTGATTCCTTCTATTCTTAGTTTCATTATTTTAATGGGACTTGTCTGGCCAAATTGGGCTGGGGCAGTTTGCAGGCAGTTATCAGCTTGACACACTGTGCCACACAGAATTATCACGCGCTTCCCATGTGTTCTACAATCTTTAGAAATGTTCTTGTGTGTGATCTTACTCTGAACCATTGTCCTCTCAAAAGCCAGTTCTGCCAATTACTTTTTCTCTCTTTGAAGAAACCAGAACATCATTTTTGAATGTGTTCAAACATAGTCCCACTTCCCTTCAAACATTTCATTCATTTTCTTCTACTGTAAAATAATGTATTCTCAATTGTCTTCTCATCTGCAAAATCTCCCTTTTTTTTCAATTTCTTCTTATCTTTTACTATTTTGCTCCATTTTCTGTGCTTCAGGATTTTCCCTTCTCACTATTCAATCTGACAGCCAATGTATTCTCCCTTTACATCTAGATGTCTCTGTGTGATTGTGTGTGGGTGTGAGTGTGGGTGTAATTCTCACCACATGCAAAATGTTACAACATCCACCCCATATTATCTACACTTATCGCTCTCTCTCTCTTTTTTTTTTACTAAATCACAATTGTCAGCATCACATGACTACTTAATTAATCTTCCTTTTGAAATTCATACTTTGCTAAAAAGAACTTGGCAAAAAATTATGATATCCATTGCTCTAGGGTCTTTAAAAACAAAGTGATTAACACTTTGGTGGCCTATAAGAAAGGAGAAACTGCTGGAGTAGGCTTAGAGCATGGACCTTCAATCTGAAGTAAGCCCAACAATGTAGGGGGGAAGCAGACGATGGCATCGGGGACGCTGCGGGACGGAGCGCCGGCGGAGTGGAGCCTCTGCACCGCGGTGCTCCTGCGGCATCCCTAAAAGGAGCTCCAAATTGGCGCTCCTTTTAGATGTCAGGGAAAGTGAGCCCTAAAAGCGGCGGGTGCACTTTCACTGACTCTTCCGCTGCAGCGCGTCTGGTCGCTGCGGCGGGAGGTTGCCCCAGAAACGCCGGCCGTGCGGAGGGCCGGCAGCTCCCAGGGCGACCTCAGGAAGAGGAAGGAGTGCCGCTCGTGCGGTGGCTCCTCCTCTTCCAGGCCTCCAAGACGGCTCAATAAGCTGTCTGCCGAGGCCCGTAGTCGAACTTATTCAGAGGAATGGAATGATCTGAAGTAGGCAATTGAAAGGATTAACAACAGTCAACATCTAACAGCGGCCTCCTTTGGAGTAGAGACATCTAAGCAATTAATTGCTGATTTTGGTGGACCCTGTAAACCAGCTCTTGATACCAAAGGCTATCTTTTGGATTGTTCAATCCAGACACCTGTACCATTAGAGGATGAAGGTGCAAAGGAGAATGCACTGAATATTGACATGCCTTTGCTCTCTATGAACCCTGCCCAGACTGATACAGCAAACTTGCCATCTAATGATTACTTTGTTTCTAAGGCAAAATCTGTTGTTGAAAATTCTCCACTTTTACTTGATTTTGAGCTGGACATGAGAGCTGGAACTGGGCATGTACCTGTTGATCAAGTACAGGGGAAATCCTGGGCCAGGGAATTGAGAGAATTAACTTCTGTGTACCTGCATACTACTGATACCCCGCAAGATGAAACAACACCAATGGATGCTTTTCAGATCACTGATGTTATTCCTGAGGTTAAGGTTGTGGAGGAGCAGGCTTTGCAGGGGTTTCAGGATCTTTCAGTGGCTAATCAAATAATGGTAACTGCACAGCTGGAAGATACAACAACCAAATTTCGAAGGATAATTCAATCCCAGTTAGAAATTGATCCATCTACTTCATCAGTTAAAGGCCTTGCCCACTCTAGTACGAACGGTTGTGTTCAAACTGAAGAAACCCTCTTCTCTACAATTTCATCAGATCCAGTTCAGTGACTAGAAGGGGGCAGTTCTGGTCTGTCACTCCTTTCCTGAAATATAGAGGGCTGGCTGAATAAAAACTCTGACATGGATTTTATTGACTATATTGGTAAATTTGACATTGTATGTCTGCACGAAACCTGATGCCCATATGATATCCTACTCCCAGGATTTGTATCCTTGTGTGTGCCTGCATGTAGATCCTCTAATGGGGTAGTATAAGGGTGGACTGTCCATCCTTCTAAAACTTTCTAGTGGTCTTAAGTATACGGTACTGACACCATGTGGATCATTAGCACAAGTTATTTCTTTACAATTAACAAATGTTAAGATATTTTTGTTTAATATTTATATTCCCCCTACCTCAAACGAGCCTAACTTAGCTACTTGATGGGACCAATTGTCTAGCTATGTTGAAGATATTACTAATAGCTTTGTTTCTCCAAGATGTATTTTAATGGGTGATTTTATTGCAAGAATTGGGCCCTCTAATGATTTCCTTTGTGAGCATCTCATAATTGATCCAAGTTTGTCACCCTTTCCTTTAAATCTCCCTCATATTGGAAACGATTTAAAAGTCAATAATAATGGGTCATTCCTGGCTAAGCTTTGTATTAGCCACACTTTTTAAATACTAAATGGATCTGAAAGGTTTCCAAAAACTGATGGTTTTACATATAATTCACCCACAGGGAGAAGTACTATCGATTATGTGATGATCAGTCCTGATTTGTCGAGTTTAGTTGTTGATTTCAATATCTGTCACAGGACTGAAAGTGACCATTTGCCTTTGTATATCTCCCTCAATTTATCAGAGCCAGTTTTTTCTTCTTTTAGGAGTGACTTAATAGAATATAGATATGAGAGACTGAAGCGTATTCATTGGGATCCTAAAATGGAAGACATTATTAGCAATAGTTTTAAGGATGTACGGATTTTAAATGGGTTTAGTGTTTTAACTACTAGCACTAGGATAGATGATGCTTTGTCATCATATATGGATATTGTGAGTATCCTTCAAAATGAGGCCTCCCTCCCCATAGTCACATAAAAGATAGAAGAACTTGGTTTGATAAGAGTTGTCTTATCTGGGAAAGGAAATTAAGACAAATGTTCCAGCAGGCTTTGGCCAATCCGGTAGTTAAATTCGGGCCTTATTATAAGGCCCGTAAAGAATATTTGAATCTGGTGGAAGGCAAAAGGAAGGTATTTTTCCACAAAATTGGGCTTCTCTGGACAACGCTCTAAAATCCAACAATGCTAAAACCTTTTGGGTGGCAGTTAGGAAATATATGATCAACGACAATCCTGTGGTCCTTCCTACTATACTTCCTTAGACATGGTTTTCATATTTTACTGATAAAATGGGAATCAAAACATTAGATAAAAATTCATTATTAAAAAACCCTCCTAATTTATGGAGTCCAGTTTCAGTCGAGGAGGTGCATCAGTTGATCATAAAACTAAAATCTGGTAAATCTCCTGGATATGATGGCCTCCCAGCAGAAATTTTGAAATTCCGCCCTGAGAATTGGACAACAGCATTGGTTAATTTATTTACTCTTGTAAATATCTCTGGTGATATTCCAGCTGATTGGAAGGATTCCATTATAATTCCAATCTTTAAAAAAGGAGATAGACAGGACCCTGGTAACTATCGCCCAATAAGTTTGTTATCTATAGTGGGCAAACTATATGCCAGTTATTTGGGCTTGAAATTACAGAGTTGGATGAATGTTCAAGCTTTACTAAGTCCAGAGCAAGCGGGTTTTAGAAGACATATGTCCACTGTGGATCACATAACTGTGCTTTCATTTCTTGTGAATAAATATTTGTCGAGACCCAAAGGTAAATTATATGCGGCTTTTATCGATTTGAAAGCCGCTTTTGATTCAATTCACCGGCCTTTACTATGGGAAAAGTTGGGTAGGCTTAATATAGATCCTCGGTTGTTGTTTCTTTTAAGCCAACTTCATACAAATAATCAATGTAGAGTGAAATTTTCTGAAACAGGCCATTTAACAGACCCTATCTACTCTGGTATAGGAGCGAGACAGGGTTGTGTGTTGGCTCCTCATCTGTTTAATCTATTTGTGGCTGATTTACCTGCCTTTATGACCACAATAGATTCTCATCCCCCTTTGCTGGAAAATCGTCCACTTTTTGTACTCCAATATGCTGATGACACTCTGTTGCTATCTTTATCTCAGGTGGGGTTGGCAAGAGCCCTCAAAAGTTTCTCGGAATATTGTGAAAAATTTCATCTATTGATAAACTTTGAGAAAACCAAAATACTGGTATTTTCTAAGAGATTTGTACCGAGAACATGGAAGGTTGGAAATCAAATAATTGAGCAGGTCAAAAAGTATGTTTACCTTGGTGTCCTTTTTCATTTTAATGGGCAGTGGAGAAAACAGAGAGATAAAGTAATACAAACAGGGAAAAGATCCTTGGCGGCTATAAAATCTTTTTATTATAAAAAAAGGGCAATCAGGATATCCTAGCGGCCTTAAAAAATTATAAAGCCAAATTAAGACCTCAATTACTTTATAGCATATTTACCTGGATTCTAGCCTTTAATAAGGAGATTGAATGTTTGCAGACATTTTTTTTTCATGAGATTATTATCTGTACCACCATGTGTACACCATCTGACTCTCAATGCAACACTGGGATTGAATGCCCTTGAAACCGAAGCCTGGGTGATGACTTATAGGTTTTGGTTTAAGATACATTTTAGGCCAAATCGATCTAGTCTTTTATGGTTCTTACTATCAGATGTTTATTATGCTAGATGGGCTAAATTTTATGAAAATAAAGTAATTTCCATGGGCTTAAACTTTGATTCCCTCCTTTTGCTAACCGAAAAGGAGTGTCTTGAATCTATTAGGGTCTGCCTTGCAGAGAGAGATTATCAACTGTCATATCCAACACCTCCTAGGGTGTGTTCTCCAGCAATGCTTGGTATCCCCCCCTTGCAGGGTAGGATTTCTGATTATTTTCAAACCCTTTCATTGTTGGCATTGAGGAAGGCATTTTTATTAGCAAGGTTAAATGTGTACCCCTCAAATGTGACAAGGGATAGATATTTACAGACCCCATTTTTGAAACATATATGCCACTGTGATCAAGCTCCTGATGTTCTCCATCATATTGTATTGCTGTGTCCATTGTATATAATCCCTAGGGGGAAATTGTTAAGGAGGTTATTGGAAATGAACATCTGTTTGGATGAGTTATCAGTGGAAGATCAGAATCCACATATTACCAAGCTAATGGCCAATTTCCTGCTGGAAGCTTCAAGATTATGGCTTAAATTTTATAATAATGATCCTGAAGTTCTATTGTAAACGTATTTATTTATTGTAAATCTATTGTAAATCCTACTCTTGTATGCCTAATAAAGGTTAAATGAATGAATGAAAGGCATGTTCTGCCTTTCACTAACAAACATTCAGGGTAGTGTGAAATAATCAAGACCTAGATGGTGATGATGATAATGATGAGGATGATAAGATTGCTCTGCCTGTCACTTTTCTTTAAAAAAATTAAAAAGAGCTACTACCTATAAGCCTTCTCTAATATGGTTGTGGTTGCACTTGAATCTGGCTGGTACTACCATCAGTGGAGTAAATTTGCACAAGGTTTTAATATGAACCTTAAAGGTATTGTCCAAGGTGACTAAGGGCCCTTACAGACTGCCAGAAATAATGCAGCTTGAGACCACTTTAACTGTCCTGGCTCAATGCTAAGGAATCATGGGAACTGTATTTTTTCTGGCACATTGAGCCTTCTTTGTCAGAGGGATTCTGGTGCCACAATAAACTACAGTTCCCATGATTCCTTAGCACTGAGCCAGGACAGTTAAAGTGGCCTCAAGCTGCATTATTTCTGGCAGTCTGTAAAAGCCCTAAGTTCTGTGTGGTGTAGGGTTAATCTTCTTGGATACTTCTTTGAAGTCTGGACTGAAACCCAGAGTGTATTCAACTACCTCTTCCCACATGACATGGAAGCTATCAGCTGCCATCATGTGTTGTGAGGAAGAGAGATGAAGGACAGAGAAAGAAAATAGCCAAATCTGCCTAGTTACTTTTCTCTTGCTAATGGAGTTGAAATTTTATTACCTGCTTTCTATTGACAATTGTCCTTGGTCTCCACAAAACCAAGAAGGGGAGTGGCCTCTACCTGCATTGATATCACTTCAAACAACTGAATTACAACAGAAACAACATCTGATACAAAATGTTGGCCTGTAACTCTATCATTATCACCTCTCTTCTCCTCTATAATTTGTTAGCATCTTTTGCCTGATGAAGAAGCCAGTGGAACATGGCAAGCTTGCATGATGTATTTTGTGCATTTTCATTGGCCAATAAGGTACAGTTGGCCCTTAGTATCCAGGGGGGTTCTGTTACCCCCCATGCCAAAAATCATGGGACCTTAAGGTATTAATGGTGACACTATGTGCACATGGCCACACCAGCACAGCCACGTGCATGTGCCACTGTTGGGGTAAATGGGGCAGGGTCATCCACAGATTCTCAAATCTGCAGATGACAATCCTGCAGTTGGGGCGGGCCAACTGTATCAGTCTTTTGTGGATTTTACTGCATTACTGCATATTCTTATTTCCTGTTTTATGTTATTTTGTAAATACATTCATGCCTCATATTTAGAGACCTTTATACTTCATGTATAAATCCAATTCCAGAAAGCCTTAGAGGGTTTAATGGTTGATAACACCAGCAATTCTGTTGAAGCTTTGGTTAATACCTGGAACATTGATCTTGCCAAGGCTATCGACACGATTGCTCCCAAGTGTCCTTCCCAAGCTGCTTCAAATTGTCAATCATGGTACACTGAAGAACTCAGGAAGATGAAGCGGTTTGGACCATAACTATAGTGCGTCTGGTAGAAAACTCTACTCTTATCTGACAGAACTCATCATAGGAAATTTCTTTGCTCCTATAGAGAGGCAATACATGCAGTGAGGAAATCTTTCTTCTCTGTACATATTACGTCTGCAGAGTCCAGTCCAGCAGAGCTGTTTAGGGTGGTAAGGGAACTGACACAAGTTCCACCTGTGCAGAACCCATTACTTAACCTGACAACAACCTGGTGTGATGAATTTAACAACTTCTTTGCAGATAAAATCTCTCAGATAAGAGTCAAATTGGACGCCGGTGTTAATAGTAGAATCAATAGATGAGGCATCCAGCAACTCCGCTTATGATATTATACTGAATCAGTTCCAACCGGTGAGTGCTGATGACATGGACAAACTCCTTGGTAAAGTGAGGAAGACCATTCATGACTGGCCGTCCGGGGGGGGGGGGAATGTCCTGAGGATGTTCCTGAGGGACATCATCAATGCATCCCTTGGGGAAGGTCGTGTCCCACCATCTTTGAAGGAAGCAGTGGTTAGGCCGCTTCTGAAAAAAACCTTCCCTTGACCCTTAACATGAATAGCTATAGGCCAGTCTCTTTGCTACCTTTTTTGACCATGGTGATCAAGAGGGCTGTTGCTCTTCAAGCTGTCTTGGAGGAAACTGATTTTCTGGATCCATTTCAAACTGGCTTTAGGACAGGATATGGAGATGGTTGCCTTAGCTGATAGCCTTTGTCTGGGCATCGAAAGGGGTACTGGACCTCTCAGTGGCCTTTGATATGATAGATCATGACATCCTCTTGGAACACCTGAGAGAATTAGGAATCAGAGGCATTCCATTTCAATGGTTCCACTCCTTTCTCTCGGTCAGATTCCATTCTGATTTCTCTCAGGCAGATGCTCAGGGACAGTTGCTCAGTAAAAAGGGAGCTTAATTGTGGTGTCCCTCAGAGCGTCATCCTGTTCCTGTTGCTATTTAACATATATATGAAGCCACTGGGAGAGATTATCCGGAGACATGGGGCGGCATATTATCAGTACACTGATGACACCCAGATATATTTCGCCATGTCTCGGTCTACAGTTTTGACTTCAGATGGCATCTCCCCTCTCAATGTCTTAAAGTGGTAATGGACTAGATGAGGAAAGATAGATTGCAACTGAATCCAGATAAAATGGAGGTACTAACAGTAATGGCCCTGAACCCAGGTATTGGGATACAATCTCTAGTCCTAGGTGGGTCACACTCTCCTCAAAGGACTGTGTTTGAAGTCTGGGGGTGCTCCTAGATCCGTTGCTTCAGACAAATCAGGTGAACGTGGTGGTCAGAAGCGCCTGTTATCAGCTTTGGCTGATACACCAACTGCACCCTTTCCTGGAGTTTAGGGATCTCGAAACTGTGGTACATGCTCTGGTAACTTCTCATCTTGATTTCTGCAATACACTCTACATGAGGCTACCCTTGTGCCTAGTTTGGAAACTTCAATTGGTACAGAATATGGCAGCCAGGCTGGTCTCAGTTATAACCAGAAGAGACCATATAACACCTATTCTAAGATTGCTTCACTGGCTGCCTATCAGTTTCCCGGTACAGTACAAGGTGTTGGTTATCACCTTTAAAGCCCTAAATGGCTGGGGTCCAACCTAACTTAGGGACTGCTTCCTTCCGTATAATCCACCCTGCGCACTAAGGTCCTCTGGGAAGTATTTATTGCTACCTATAGCTACCTATAAAAACTAGATTATCTGCAACTGCCCAGAGGACCTTTTTGGCTATCACTCCCAGACTATGGAACTGCCTGTCGGATGAAATCCATCACTTGACCACCTTAAACAGCTTTTAAAAATCTGTTAAGACAGATCTCTTCTGGCAGGCCTTTCCTGAGTAGATAACCAGCCATCGAAAATAGCTAGGCCTTGAACCTGATTTCTACTACGGCTATTTAATTTATTTGTCACTTATTCTAATTTATTGTTGTCTGTTATTATAAGTATGTTTTAAAACTTTGATTGTTTAATTGTATTCGGGGGGGGGGGGGCTATTGGGAGATGGGATTGTTCATTTTATTGTGTAAGCCACCCCGGTTGTATTTTACAGAGAGGCAGGTTACAAATAAATTTTATTATTATGATTAGTAGTAGTAGTAGTAGTAGTAGTAGTATTTATTTAGATAAATTATCCCATAATCTTCTACCCATATTCATGCTTAGCCACACTCCTTTCAATAAGCTGAATATAAATTGTAAAATGTACTACATACCAAAAGGGCATTATTAATCATCTTAATAATTAATAACATTGCATATCATGCTTTAAGGATATTAGCCAAAGTGCATTTTTCTGAATTTGGGGGTGGTGTGTGTGTGTGTGATATTCCACATAACCCCAGATGTATCCTGCAGTGGACCCCAAGTGTCACCTGGGTAATGACATGCAGGTCATACCAAGGTCACTTGAAGGACTGACAAAAACCATCTCAAAAATAAGCAGATAGTTTGGGAGTTGCAAATGGGCTATCATCACCTCCATAATCAGAGGAATGGGTAATAATGGCCTAGATGTCTCACCTGCTGGGCCAGCTAACAACTTAAACTTATTCCCATTCACCTTGAATATTGCCAGACCAGATTACTTCACCCATATAGTCTCACACCTTTGCCCTGCAGCTAGTTTATCCCTTAAAAACCCTGGATTTCCCCCCTCAGTGTTGCTATTTTGGAGTTCATGGGGACACTACATCACTATGCTCTCTAGTTTAGTTACCAGCACTTCTGTTCAAACCAACACTCTCAGAACAGTTGTGTTTCATGCCAATTTACCCAATTGGATCCTGGAGAAAGCCTCATCAGTATTAAGTATCCCCTGTAGTTTTGCCTCAACCCCCTTTTCAAGCTAACCCCTGATTTCTTGAGCCTTGAATGAGTGAGTGTATGTGTTGAATTGCTATGTGATTTTTTCCCCTTTAATAAATAATACTTTAATTGGAGAATTCTGTCTCTGCATCAATTATTAGATCCATTGGTCTCTTGGTATACATGTGGGAGATGGTCTCACAGGGTCCTTGTAGCCAACCCCCTCTCAGTTCGAGCTAAATAAAATTTCCCATACTAGACTTTTGGCTACAAGGAATACTTTGAATTTCTATCATCTTAAGTCATTATAAAGAATGATGAATTCTATCTTTTCTGAGGAATTTGTTCATTCTAATGCCAAAGAAGATCTCATTCAGCTGCCCCCCCTTTGAAAGTTGATTATTTGTAATCAAATTTCCCAACAATCTTAGAATATGTGGTAAGTTTTCTTTCCTGTAGCACTTTCAAATTGTCTCCCAACTTGCCAAAGTATTAGAATAGTAATGAGAAAAGGTTGTGTAGTCCTTAAGATAAACTTTTAAATGCCAGAGATTTTGAAACCACAATTGGTGTCTTCACATATAGAAGATTATTAGGAAACACCTTTTTCTCAAGGACTTCTTAGCCCTCTTCAGGCAAAGAAAATGAGTATGCATGTGTGGGTGACATGAATTCAGGACAAAGGATGATCATAGTTTCTCATTCTGAGGAGAATTCAAATAATGTTCAACCAAACATACAAAGATCAGAAGTGGAGATGTTGTATAAGAAAATGTTTAGCTTTTGTGCATACCTGGATAGAGCTTTTGTTAACCAAAAGAAACTATTCCTTTAAAAATTGCTTAGTATAGCCAGTTTGTTGTTGTTGTTGTTGTTAACTGCCCTCAAGTTGATCTCGAATCATGGCAACCCTATCTCCAATACCCTCTGTCCTCCACTACTCTGCTTAATTCCTGCAACCCCATACCCGTGACCTCCTTAATGGAATCCATCCATATAGCATGTAGCCTTCCTCTCTTCCTTCCTCCCTCCACTTTTCCCAGCATTATTGTCTTTTCCAATGAGGCTCCTCTTCTCATGATATGTCCGAAGTATGACAGTCTCAGTTTGGTCATCTTGGCTTCCAGAGAGGTTTCTGGCTTGATCTGTTTTAGGACCCATTGGTTTGCCCTTTTGGCTATCCATGAGATCCTCAGAACTCTTCTCCAGAACCATATCTCAAATACATTGCTTTTCTTCCTAGCATCTTTCTTAACTGTCAAGCTCTCAAATCCATATATGGTAATAGGGAATACGATAGCTTGTATGATTCTAACTTTTTTTCTGAATTGTATATCTTTGCATTTTAAAATCTTTTCTAGCTCTTTCAAAGCCATCCTCCCCATTCTTAATCTTCTTCTGATTTCCTGACTACAGTCCCCATTTCTATCCATCTTTGATCCCAGGTATGGGAATTCTTTTACTATTTCTATTTCTTCATTGTGTATGTTGAACTTGCGAAGGTCCTCAGTGGTCATTATTTTTGTTTTCTTTATGTTCAACATTAAGCCTGCCTTAGCACTTTCTTCTTTGATCTTCCTTAGTAGGTGTTCCAGGTCTGTGAGGTTTTCTGCTAGTACTATGGGGTCATCTGCATATCTTAGATTGTTGATATTCCTTCCTCCTATTTTCACTCCTCCTTCTTCTGTGTCCAAGCTTGCTTTTCTTATAATATGTTCTGCATACAAGTTGAACAGATAGGGTGAAAGGATACAACCTTGTCTGACCCTTTGCCAATTGAGAACCGTTCTGTTTCTCTGTGTTCTGTTCTTACAGTAACCTCTTGTACTGAGTAATAGATTCCTTATCAAGAGTATCAGATGTGTTGGCACTCCCATGTCTTTAAGGACATTCCATAGCCTTTCATGATCTATGCAGTCAAAGGCTTTGCTATAGTCTATAAAGCACATGCTGATTTTCTGTTGAAATTCCCTGGCACGTTCCATTAGCCATCATGTTTGCAATGTGATCCCTTGTGCTTCTTTCTTTCCTGACCCCCACTTGGATCTCTGGGATTTCTCTCTCCATGTATGGTTGGAGTCTATGTTGCAGAATTTTGATCATGATTTTGCTTGCATGGGAGATCAGTACTATGGTTTTATAGTTGTTGTCTCTTGTGTCTCCCTTTTTGGATGAAGATGTATATTGATCACTTACAATCTGTTGGCCATTGTTTTATTTTCCATATCTATTGACATATGTTGATTAGCACTAGAGTTGACTCTGTCAGTGTGGACTGCAGCAGTTCAATTGGAATATCATCTATTCCTGGTGATTTGTTTTTGCTATTTCTCTTATTGCATTTTTCACCTCATTTTTTACAATTTGGAGTTCATCTTCATATGCCTCTTCATTCCATATTGTAGTGGGTAAACAGGAACAGAAACCTCAGAATTTCAGGAAAAAATAGTTTTTTTAAATATCAACAGGCCCCCAAACAGGTCTTCCTGTGACTGGAGAGACCCCTTCCCCTGCTAATTAACATCCTTATATACCATCTTACACAGCTAGTTTATAATTATATTAACACATGCATAATTCAACATTTTCATTGGTTATAAGATATAACTCTAAATTCCCTCTTTTCCCTATTATGTTACACTTTTCTTGTTATGCATGAATGAATCTGGCTTTCTTCCTCAGGCTGTAAAACTGTCAGCCTTCAGGGTAAAATAAACAAAATTCCTTTGTTATCTTAAACAACTCTTTTTTGTTAACTCAAACAGTGAAACAGAGCTGAAAAAGTCTTTTACAAACTGCCATTCCAATCCACAATTTTAAATACAGAAAATGAGACCCCAAGGGTCATCCAATCCAGCCCCGAATTAGCCATGAGCTTTGTAGTTTCTTTTATATTATTTTTCATCCCTTACAATATTTCTTCATTTTGTCATCTCTTTTGTATAATTCTTCTGTGTATTGCATCCAACATCTTTTTATTCCTTCTTGGTCTTGAATTATATTATTTTTATTTTCATATATCGTCCCAGTCCTTGGTTTGAATTTTTAATTAATGTCATTTCCAATTTATGACAGCCCTAAGACAATGCTATCATGAGGTTTTCTTAGTAAGTTTCTTCAGGGGGATTTGCCATTGATTTCAGCCAGTACCTTTTAATTAATATTACCTTCATTGACTGAAAACATATTCTCAGACTGTTGTGCTCCCAAACAGTGGTGGGCAAATGGTTCTCCCAAACAGTGATGTTTCTTTGGTATGAATCAGAACTGATTAATATTTATAACCATTCCTGAGTTGTACTCATGAAAAACTCCTCATCTTGGCATATGCAAACCAAGGATGCAGTACACATGTATATTGCCATGTAGTTCTGCATTGAATTGGATGGTGATATGTGGCAAAATTCACATCACAGCCAATATGAATGCAGTAGTACCCTCACTTTTAGAATGTTTAATATTGTTTGTTCATGAGATACAGCATTGCTTTGTAAAGTGCATAGCTTATAAAAATGACACTTTTTTTCTGAAGTAACGAGTGACAGGTCCATTAAGAATAAATGCTTTACATTAAATAAATTTGATGTGGATGTTTAAGGATGTTAATTGCTCTTGTTGAAAATTTTAGCAGAGGGGGGTTGCATAGAAGGAATTATTTTGGCAGCTATAATTTTCCCCCTTCCTATCAAATGAGGATGCCAGACACCAGATTTGGATGAAATAAGGCTGCAGCTTTATTAAACTAAAGAATCTGTAAATAGGGCAAAAATTTGCATGTGGAAACCTGGTTAAGCAGGATTGCCCATCTAGAGATTTCCCCATGGTTCATCCAAGGGATCTCTCCAGGTGGTGCTGGTTGGCACTCTTACCTGAGGAAGTCATGTTGGGGCAAGAAACCAGTACACATCTCTGCTCAAACTGGTTGGCAATATCTGCTGGACTTGATCTCCTTCCCCACTGCCATTCACTTATCTTTTTGTATCATGTCTTTTTTAGATTGTAAGCCTGAGGACAGGGAACTGTCTAATTAACAATTTGTAAACCATTCTGAGAGCCTGAGTGGTATAAAAGTGGAGTATAAATACTCTAAATTAAAAAAAATGAAATGAAAATAGGCAACTGGGAGTCTCTACAGATGGGCTGCCATGGGCCACCCCAAGAAGCCCCACGCCTTAGCTCCGATCCACCCTTATGGCACCTCTGAAAAGGAGTGCTAAAATAGCACTCCTTTCAGAGGGGCCAAAAGGGGCACTGGAAGAGGCGCCGGGTGCCTCTTCTGTGCTCCTTCTTGCTCAGTGTGTCCAGACGCTGAGCTGGAAGGACATAATCGGAGCTCCGATGACGTCCTCAGGAAGGGGTTGGGTGCCTGGTGTCCGGCTGCCCCTCCCCTTCTTGGGATTGACAACGACGCTTTTCGCCATCTGCATCCCCCTTGAGTAAATTATTTCACCTTGCTGTGTCACTGAAAGCCTTCAAAGAAATTCAATTGATGCTAAGTGCCCACAACTTGCCAGCTGTGACACAAAATCAGTGCTTAACCAATTACCCAAATAGAAAGCTGTAGCCAACTAGTTTAAACATTATCTTCAATGAAGTTCGTCAGAAAAAAAAATCACTGACCATTTGTAGCATGATTATGATATGTTCATGATATTTGTATTGTATAGGATTGTATTTTAGATTGTAAGCCGCCTGGATAGTTTTTGGCTTAAGGCGGGATATAAATAAAATGTTATTATTATATTATTATTATGATTAAAAAAAAAACCCTCTTCAATCCCAAAAAGCAATTGGAAATCCCCATGCTACATAGAGGCAGGTAGCTAGGGAGCAGAAACAACAAAGATGCTTGAGCAGAAGTAACTTAAATAGCCCAGTGCAATTTTGCATGACACCAGTGCATACCTTGATGTACTATATGACCCATAGTTTGAGGAGGGCAAATCCACTCTCATCAGAAAGTCTTGGACGCCCTCGTCTGCATCCCCCCTCTATTAGTCATCTGCCGAGGCCCTTACTTACTTTTATCTGACAGGCCAAGACAAAAGGTAGCAGAAGAAACAAAGGAGGGGGAGGAGTATTCACAGTTGATTATTTGAAATAGTCTTCCACCTCTCTTGGACTGAGAGTCCTTCTTCATCAGGGAGAAGAGTGAGAAGCTAGCTGTGCCCTTCTCTACCCTGGTGAAGAGGGACCCAGAATCTTTCCTTGCTGGGGAGAAACTTCTCCTTTTACACCCAGTCACTGGGGAGCAGCAACCAAGCAGCCAATTTAGCAGTGGCTGAGAAGCCTCTCACCCATGCTGCCTTTCCTACAAGAGTGAGAGGTTTTTCAGTTGCTTCTCAGACACCTGCTCAGTGGTTGCTCCAAGGTGACTAGGAGCAAAGAGAACATGACTGAGCAGCTAGTTGAGCAGTGACCAAAAAGACTCTTGCCTGCACCAGATTTAGCCACAAGACCAGTATGTGTAAGAGGCTTCTTGGTCACTATTCCACTGGTTACTCAGTTGCTGCTCCTTTTGCACCCAGTCACTGTGGGAGCAGCAACCTAGTGGCCACTGAGCTGGCCTTTCTTTTGTTGTAAGGCTGATATGGGTGAAAGGGGAGAGAAGGCTTCAGCCACTGCCACATAAGAGGTGGAGGAGAAAGAGGCAGTGGTGAGCTTAGTGTGGCTAATGCAGATACCACTGGCTGGCTGGCTGGCTAATGCACAAACATTAGATTTGATGTTAAGAAACAGCTATTGGGTGGGATAGGTTGTCACCAAAGAGGAAAGAGGCTGGTAATCCTAAAAAAATTTGGAACCACTTGTCTAGCCTTTCCCAATGTTGAGTGACTTGGATTATAACTTTCATCATTCTTGACCATTGAGAATGCTGCCTGGGCCTAATAAGAATTGTAGTTTAGAAAGTTTGGAGAGCACCAAGTTGGAAGAATCTGCATTGTCATGTTAATTCAACTACTCTGCCTCCAGCCTTATCACTTCAAAGGTTCTGTACTGCTTCCATTTTTGCTCCACTATGATTTCTAAGCCTTGCTTTCCCTAATTTGAACATAGGACTCCTTTTGCGTCTAAAGCCAATATGATTTCTCACTATCAATGACCTTTTGACTGCCACATAAGCTGTTCTGTGGATATTCTCTGGCAACTGTCTTGTTTCTGTGGCAGCTCACATGTTTTCATAAACATTCCTTGGCTTCACAGCTATCCATGCCAGGAGCTTTATGAGTTATGGTGTCATTGATATTAACATTTACTACATCTTGAGGACAGAAATGTGCACCAATCAATAAAAAATAGGTTTTGTGGGAATCAGTGTATTAAAAAACATCTTTTTTCATTCCTTTTATTTATCTCAATTATTTAGAAAGAGTAAATCATGAAAATAACTAAAGAGTCCAGACATGACACCATTATTTAAATTGTAGTCTAGAAGGCTTCTTCTCACATGATTCTTAGTATCACATGTTTCAACCTCATTGAATTAATATGTTCTGTAAATTTTGATGTATTATACAGCAAATTTGTTATTCATTTTAATGAGCTCTCTTTCCCATTCACCACTGATTTAGCAATGTGCAAGTGTGTGGTGCCTCTGCATAATTACAGGTGTCTGTTTCATTTTTACCAGACAATATATAATTAATATGTAAATTTTTCCTCATTTTTGTGTGAGAGAAGGATATTAAGGTACTACAGGGAAATGTCTGAGCTATGGGGACAGTGACAGGCTAAGTATAAGGAGGGTAAGTTTGTGTCTCTGTTGACAAAAGTAAATTATAACCTTCAGTGTCCCTTTGCTACTGACAGAAATACAAAAGTAGTGAAGCAAATGAAACATGCAAAAAAAAAAAGGAAATTAAACATGAGTTCATTTAGAAATGGTAAGGAGAAACAAAAGAAATGACAGTGACAAGGAAGTGGCATGATCATGAAAAAAGAACAACTGTGTGGAGAAGACAGAGAGAGAAGAGGGGATGTAGATGTAGAAATGAAATTTACAATGTTGTGCCAAATCCTGTTTAATATATTGGGTGCAAACTGAGGTTGACTTTCTGTTACCATGTAATATCATGGTCTTTTTATGAAAAATGTTGTATTATGCATTAGATACTGTGGTAATAAGGTAAGGAGCTGGTGGGAGTTCATGAGAGTGTGGAATGTGGAAATGAGTGGTGATTCATGGGAAATTGAATGAGGCTGATGAATGTTGTTTGGGATAGTTAAACAGTTTGAGAGAGGGTTCAGGGATAAGTGAATGGTAAATTAGAATTAAAAGAAATAATTGGTCATGTTTAGGAATTAATGGGTGGTGTTTAAGACTCTGAGGACTTTACTACAGAAGAAAAAAGGCAAAATCAGTTAGGAGAGTTGCAGCTTTCTCTGTGCAGTTCCACATGTCCTTGTAGCACTTCTGTTCTCTTCCTTATTTGGCAAAAAGCATGCTTTGATAACCATCTCCCCTAAGGAAGAGAATGGAAGTGCTACAAGGGAAGACAGAACAACACCGAGAAATCTGCTACTCTCCCAATCAGTTCTGCCTTTATTTTTTTCATGTGGTAAAATCCTCAGAATATTAAACACCATTCATTAATTCCTAAACCTGCTCATTCTTTCAACTCTCAGCCTTTCTTTTCTCATGCATTAAAGTCCTGAGTTAGCTAGGAGTGTGTGAGAGTGATAGTGAAATATTTGTTTTAAATATATTAAATTACGGTATTAATTTCTCTCTCAAAGTTTTATAGTATTTGGCCATAAAACCGTCTGGCCCTGAAGCTTTATTTTCTTTTAAGTTCTTTATCACTTTATATATTTCTTTTGATATTGGTATATTTAATTTTTTCTTTCTTTCTTTCTTTCTTTCTTTCTTTCTTTTTTTTGGGGTCTTCTGTCAATTGAGGGATTTGTTCATTTTTAATAAATTTTTGAATTCCTATTTTCTTGTTTTTGGTTAGTTTGTCTGCTATATATGAGTTTTTAAAGTATTCTATTGCTATTTGTTGGATCTCTTTTTGATGAGTTTACTCTTTCTCCTTCTCTTTTAATTTTACTATAATTCTTCTTTCTTTCTGTTTTTTAATTTTATATGCCAACCATTTGCCTGTTTTATTAGCGTTTTCAAAGCATTTTTGTTTTCTGTATTTTATTTTATTTGCTATCTGTTATGTGATTTTTTGGTTTAGTTAGTTCTTTAGAATTTGTATTTCTTGCTTTAATTTATTATGTTTCGGGTTTTTTTTTAACTTTTTCTTTTTCTGTTAATTTATCCATTGTTGTTTTTTCTCTTTGTTGCTCTAATCTATTTTTCTTACTTCTTGTTGCATGAATTGTCCTCTTATGATAGCTTTACTGGCATTCCATATAGTATGAGCAGATATTACAGTATTTGTATTTTCTTTAAAATAACACTTTAATTCTTGTCTTACTCTTTGCACAAGTTCTTTGTCTCTTAGTAAATGATCTTTCAATTTCCAATTAAATTCTCTTTTAGTTGTTTTAATTTCCATCTTAATAGCATTGTGATCAGACATAGTTCTAGGGAGTATCCCTGTCTTGGCTATATCATTACAAACTTGCTTTGAGGCACAAATTAAGTCAATTTTTGACCAGGTTTTAAATCTATCAGAATAGACTGTATAAACCATACAATTACTGTGACATAGGGGCTAAGCAGATGGCTAATTGGGCTGTCTTGGGGGCAGGGAAGGGGAGGGGCAGCCACACGATCGGCGCCCCAACCCCTTCCCCAGGTCGTCCTTGGAGCAGCCGGCCCTCCGCACGGCCGGCGCTCCGAGGAGGACCTCCTGCCGCAGCCTTTGCATGCGCTGCAGTGGAAGAGTCGCCGAAGGTGCGCTGCAGCCTTTTGCCATGCACCTTTGGCAACTTGTGAAAGGAGCTCCAATTTAGTGCTCCTTTCAGGGGTGGCGAAGCTGCGCCACCAGACCGAGGTGTGGGGATGCCTTGGTCCCACGGCACAGCTTCCTGGGGTGGCCCAGGGCCGCCCGTCTGCTTCCCCCCATACTCTCCATAGGTCTATTAAGTTTAGATTTTTGGCAAGCGTAAATGCTGATAATGGTAACTTCACTTGACTGCTTTTTTTGAAGCTTGTATTAGATCTATCTATGTCTGTGTTCCACACCCCATTCCAATCTCCTGTTATTATAATTCTCTCATAATCCAAATTCCCAATTTTTTGGTATAGGTTCTTATAGAAGATTCCTTTATTGTCTTGTGGCACATATATATTTACAAACAATATTTTTTCTCCTTGATGTACTACTTCAATCACTACATATCTTCCATCTACATCTTTCAATATGTCTTTAGCTTGTCCTTTATTTCTAACATAAATTGCCACTCCTTTCTCCCCCCCTTTTTATCACATGCTACAAACAATTCCCCCAGATTGTTATTCTGCAAAACATGTTTATCTTTCCTTTTAATATGTGTTTCTTGAAGACAGATCAGATCTGCTTTTTGTTTATATAGATAATGAAAAACTTTCCTCCTTTTGAACTTTGAATTTAATCCATTTATATTCCATGATATTTTGTTGTCATTGTCTATTTTTGTATTTTTGTTTTTTGTTTGTTTTTTGTTTAGTACTTAGACTTCCTTTGTTCCCTTGTTTTTTCTTTCCTCTTTTACTTTCTGTCTGTTTTAATTTTCTTGAACACTTTTTATCTTCCTTGCTTATTTCTTGTGAGGTTAATGATTTGGGGCCAGAATCCTGATCTGATTCTATTTCTCTCTCATCCTCTGTTGTTTTTATTTCGGAATCCTCTGAGCTTGTTTTCCTTTCCTCTAAATTTACCCTTCTGAGTTCTCTGTCTAGCCTGGTTTCCATCTTTGTCATTCTGTTTTCATTTCCTTTTAATTCCTCTTTATTCACTTTTTTCCTGGCTTCTTTGTCTACTTTATAGTTAGTTAAGAAAGTTTTCATCTTTTCTTCTGAATTTATTGTAAATCTTTCTTTCCTAAATATAAAGGAGACTCCGTCTGTTTTTTCCCCATTTATACTTTATATTGTTTTGTCTTAAAAATTCTGTTAGTATTGTATATTCTCTATTTTTCCTTAACATCTGTATTGGGGTTGCTTTATATATTTTTACCTCTTTTCCTTCAACCTCTACTTTTTTTATTAAAGTTTATCTAAAGAATCAGATCTCTGACTCTTTCTCTTACGAAATAAATCATGATATCTCTCTGTAAATTTTTATTTTTAGCAATCCACAAATCTATTCTATACATATTGGCTATTGCCAAGTCTAATTGTTCTCTTGACCAGTCAATAAAGTGAGCTATAACAGGGATAATTCTTGAATTTCTCATTTAGTTGTTCTCTTACTCCTCTTAATTTTAATGCTTTCCTTTGAAGGCGCAGTTCCAGATTTGCTTTATAATATTCCTCTTGGTGTTGCTTACCTTCTATAATATCAGTTCTTTTCCCCATTATTTCAGTTACCTCTTGGATTTCCATCACTTTTTTGTTCAATTCTTTCACTTCTCCTGTAATTTTTGTTAAGGTATCTTTAAACATATTTATTTCTTTTTGAATACCTGATTTGATTTCCTTTCTGAAACCTTTTATCTCCTCCTTGATGTTTGCTTATATCTCTGTCTTTATATCTAAACCTATTTTCCTAATTTCTTCTAAAAGAGAAGAACTAGCATTTACTTCCTTATGTTCTCTATCTGATGCAATTTCTGTATGGGAGTTAATTTTTGTTTCCTCATGGGTCTGCACTTTGGTGTTATTCTCCATAATTTTCCCTGATTGTGTTGTCTATCTTCTTTTAGTTTAGTTTTATAATACTAATTATTACAAGATACCAATTTTCTAATCTTACATTCTATTCTCTGATTATCACCCCCAATTAATATTGTCTTGTGGCTTTTTTAGAGCTCTTTTCAATTTGTTAACTAATTCTTTTAACTAAATCTTTTAAGAGTCAAAAGGTTAAAAGGGGAAAGAGAGAGAGAAAATAAATAAAGAATCAGACTACACTCTTCCCTTTCCCTCCTCTTTTTCCCTTCTTTGCTCTTGCTGTTACTACTGTCCCTTAGATGAGCAACGTCTCTCTCTCTCTCAGAAACCCCCCCTTCTCCTCCCAGCAGCCACTGATGAGATGGGGGTGTGGCCACTTTTTCAAGCCACCACCGCCACCACTGCCTCCTCCACTCACCATTCTCTCTCACTCTCTCTCTGGAGTCCCTCCTTCTCCTCCCAGGAGCTGCTGACCTGACAGGCAGTTTTTGAGGCCACTGCTGCTGCTGCCACTGTTCTTTCTCTCTCTCCTGCTCCTTCCTTCTCCTCCTGGATGCCAGAAGAGGCAGGTGTGTGGGCAGGCGGTTTTTGAGGCCGCTGCCACTGCCACTTCCACCACTTCTCTCTCTTTCTCTCTCCTGCTTCCTCCTTCTCCTCCTGGATGCCGGGAGAGACAGGTGTGCTGGCAGGCAGTTTTTGAGGCTGCTGCCACTGCCGCTACTGTTCTCTCTCTCTCTCTCTCCTACTCCCTCCTTCTCCTCCTGGATGCCGGGGTTTATCTGGCTAGGGAAAAGACCAAGAATAAAAACTGCAGTGCTACAAGATAATAAAAAGAAGGGAGGTTTAGGATTACCATACCTACAAATCTATTACAATGCAGTGGCTTTCAAATGGTTAAAAGATTGGATAGAGTTAAAAAACAAAAGACTACTGACATTAGATGGGGCCAACTGAGACAAAGGATGGCACATGTATTTACAATATAAGAATGGGGCATCAGACAAAAACTTTAATAATCATGTGGTAAGGAAATCATTAATAAAAATCTGGAATAAGTATAAAAACTTTTTTTATACCAAAATACCAAGATGAATTTCACCACAGGAAGCTTTTTTACAAATCAGGGAAACTCAAAGGAAATTGGCTTACCTATGAAGACATGCTGGTTAAAACAGAAAATAGAGAAAATATTTAAAAAATAGTGGAACTCCAAAATGAAGGTGTACAAATAAATTGGCTAGAGTACCTCCAAATAATAAAAAAAAGATTTTAAAAAGATAAGCACCCAACTGGCATAGAATCTGATAAAAAAGAATTAGAAAAAATATATAGATAAAGGGGAGATATCGCGCATGTAAAAAATACTTTTGGACATTGAACTAAAAGAAGAGTCAACCAAAGAATGCACACTAAAATGGATGCAAGATATAGGAGAAAATATTCCATTAAATATTTGGGAATAAGTTTGGATAAAAAATGTAAAATTTATGAAAAACGTACATTTAATAGAAAACTACTATAAAATGCTCCATAGATGGCATATGTCTCCCCAAAAATTTGCCAAAATAAAAAACAATGATGAAAACAAATATTGGAAATGTGATCAGAATAATGCAAACTTATTCCATATGTGGTGGAAATGTAAGGTGGCAGTAGAGTTTTGGAAAGGGATACATGAGAAAATTCAAGAAATATTTCAACTTAGCTTAGAAATTAATTCCATGTTATTTTTACTGAACATAACAGAAGAATTAAAAGGGAAATTGAGTAAGGATGAGGTTGGAGTTGTATTATATATGATCACAGCAGCCTGAATAACATTTGCTAAATATTGGAAAGTGACAAATGAACATCTACAGGAGGTATGGATAGTAAAAGTAAATGATCTGGTGGAAATGAACAAATTAACAATGATGATCAATGGGAAAATGGAGCAACAGTTTTGTGGAAAATGGGAGAAAAATAATAAAATTATGGAATTAGACTGAATTAGATTGATAGTTAAAAACATTAAAGGGTCTTTATGGTTTATATCAAATTTTTTCTTTTCATTTGTATTGGCTTTGTTTTGTTTAAAAACTTATATATTATGCTGTACTACTATGAGGAATGTACAGGATTAATATGTTGGGATGATACCCTCTGGAAAAAAGAGACTGTATGAATTTTGCTTTTTGTTTGTTTAACACAATAAAAATAATATTAAAAAAAATAAAACTGATTGCCAGAATCCCTCATCTGAATCCCTCAGGAACATGTGAGGATGATGGCTTCATATGTAGTAGTAGTAGTAGTAGTAGTAGTAGTAGTAGTAGCAGTAGTTTATTATTATTGCTTGGGCCATAGGCCATTCACATACAAAACAAGAGAGTACAATTTAAAAATTTGACATAGCATAAATCACATATAAATCTGGAATACTTCAAAAAAATATAGGACTAAAACTCTAAAACACTTGAATATAAATAAAAATATTAGAAAAGAACATCCCCAGAACAATCAACTGCAATAATGGTGATAAATTTTGCCTGATTTTTCATTTCTACCAGGGCAAAAAGAGAAATGTTGTGAATTTATGTAGAATTATCATCAGACAGGATATAGTATTCTTTTCTGGAACATTTTTAGAATGTAGGCAGGATAAACTAGATCCCAAAAATTTGATTCTTGATGTTGCATATAAAGAACAAAAACAAACAAGAAAACAAATAAATAATGATATAAATCCTCAATTTCTAAGTCCCCCCCCCCAAAAAAAAACCCAAATGGAGGGTCAATAATATGTTAGAAAATATGCTATTGATCAATCAATTCAGACACCCAGTACATATTTACTCCCCACTGACTAGTCCAATGGTTTCATTTCAACTCTCAACCCTGGAGCTATGCAGACTGGCAGCTCTGGGCTGCCCCTGCTAGCCACAGATCAGGGCCGCAGCAACCGCACACCATGTCTCCAATCCTCCCTTTTGCCACCCTTGAAAGAGCGGCAAAATGCCACTCATTTCAGGGGCAGCAAAAGGCCGCCCTAAGAGCTGGTGTGCAGCTCTTCTTTGCCCTTTCCAGCACAGGGCATCAAAATGCTGCACCAGAAGGGTGTCCTGATGCCGTGTGCCGTGAATAATGGCATGCGGCATCAGGATGGCATCAGCGTTGAGTTGGGATGGCCGACATGTGGCTGGCCCAGCCCATCTCTGCCTCCAGGCCAGACTTTGGGCCAGTCTGCAGAGGCCCCTAGTCTCTTCCCCAACACACACACACACACACACAGAGAGAGAGAGAGAGAGTCCTGCTTTTTCTGATCCCACATAGCTCTCCTTTCCAGTCCCTCTGAAAAGTGATTGGCTGTCTTGAAGTCATGTGTCCCTCTTTTACCACAGGAAATTGTTTTCTGTGTAGAAATATTATTTATTTGCAAAGAAAAAGGCTGTTTTCTATCTAGGGAATGGGTTTTCTGTGAAAAAAGAAGAAGAATATGTACACTCATCTCTTTACATTTGTAGCCTTGACTTTTGTTGATTTGATTATCTATGGATTTTATTAATATGTTCTCTCTAGAATATCTAGGTCCTCTAGCATAACTCTTTGGTAAACTTTAACTAAAATTCACATGGAAGGACCTAGAGATTCCTAGAGACAACACTCCACTAGGCATTTGTAGCTCCTCCAGAGCAATTCTATGGTCAATGTCTGGCAGATGTTGACCACAGAGTTCCACTGGAGGACCTAGAGATTCCTAGAGGGGTGTTCTCTCAGGTAAAAACATAGGAGATTACCACACAGAGGCATTCCTTTTTCTCTCCCATTTGCAGAACTGCTATTTGTTAATAACAGAAGTTCCCATTATTAACAAATGGCAGGCTCCCCAATGCTTTAATGAATGGAGAGTCAAAAGGATGCCTCCATGACGATTTAATCACAGGGACAAGTGTGACCAACTATCACATCTTTGTGCTTGTCAAACGATTTAGGGACATTTTATGAATGGTAAGCTTCCATGCGATAATCTTCATAGTGTTTTTGCTATTTGTAATTTTTCCACCTTCATGGGGGTCCTGTGCCCCTAACCCCAGTGAATGTGGAGGGACAAGTGTATTGTGCATAAATAAACTAGATGCAATTTTTGTTCAGAGCAAGCACACATCACTAAATAGTCTTGGCCATCTGGGATTCTCCTCATCAGGTTATATATATATATTTGAGACATTAATTTTTTGACCATTTAAAAATATTTCAGATGTTCTTTCCACTTTGATTCTTGAGATGTGCACTCTGCCAGCAGCTCAAAGGAAGTGGTTTAACTGTGGTTAAAATCATTAAAAGTGGTGAACAGGTACTGTTAGGAGAGGACCATGTGGAACAAGCAGCTTTGTAAAGAGACTTTCAGAGAAACACATCATGGAGAAACACATCATAGAGGATCCTGTAAACAACATTCTAAATGTGGATGTCAGGAGAGAAAAAGAGGGGAGGAACACATCAAGGAAGCAAATACTCCAGGTGTGCTAAGGATGGGTTAAAAAAAAAGATGAAATAGTCTGATGTGTTGATCTGGAGGACTTGATCCACTCATGTCCTGTTCAAATTAAATTCAAAGGCTACACTGACAAGTTATAGTTTTGTTGGTGACAAATAGGTAGAAAAAGTTGCAGAGGCAGAAAATATAAGCAAAGAAAGTGTTCTCATATCCCATGGTCTCTGGGTCTGCACTTCTAGATTTGGTATTGTTCTCTTAGCTCCAGATAGACCTTTGGCAATATATCCTTTCCAACACCAGGTGAGGGTTATATATCCTGACAGGCTTTCTAGATGCTTCACGATGATACATTCAACCTTGGAAAGGGTGTAGTTCTTCCTTTCTTCCTGAGACCAAGAGAGAAAAAGGATTCTTGTTCTTAAAGAGAGAGAATTTACTTATCACCATGAGGACTAGGACTATCATCTCAACTGTAACTCCATAAGTTTAAGGAATCTTTACTGAGTACTTTTAACAGAGTACAATGTATTTATGAAGTTTTAAGCAAGCTTGCACAAATCTTGCCAAAACAACAACACTGTGATAGGGTTGCCTTATGGTTGTTGTAGGTTGGAAACAACTTTAAGGCACACCACAACAACAATACACATATACATGTAGTTATAATATAATAAATGTGTATAAACTGATTAGAGGCCCAACTGCTAGATTCCACACCAATTTTCCACTAGGAAAACTCACTATACTTGACTTTTATGAATGGATAAGAGCTCTCCAGAGATTTTTGACTAGTGATTGACCAGTGATTGAATTTAAGCTGGCATGCTAAACATTGTATTTCAGTGTGGTGTAGTGATTTCAGTGTTGAACTAGGATGTTGGAATACAGGGTTTAAATCTCCATTCAGCCATGGAAATTCACTGGGTGACCTTGGGGAAGTCACTCTCTCACTCTTAGAGGCAAGCAATAGCAAATCTCTTCTGAATCCATCTTTCCAAGAAAACTCTAGGGTAGATTCTCCATAAGTCAGGGCTGACTTGAAGGCACATAAAGTTAAGTATTACAAAACCTTGCTTTTCAGGCCAATTTAGGTGAAAATTTATAGAAAAAAGGAACCATGAAGAATAACATCTGGTGTTTAACCACTAATATTTAAGTGAGACAGTACAAGGTATTTCCCACTAGAATTTTAGACAAGTCCTTTTCAGGTTATTTTATGTATTTCTTGATAAGTGTGGTGACCTCATGCCATCCTAGTATTCTTCAGAATATATCCCATTCTTTGCACATAAACAGAGAAAGATAACTCCTTTTTATTCTGTTAGGAGAGAAGACAGACAGATCATGAACTTTAAGTACACCTGGTGCTAGTAGCTTAGACATTAGCAGCAGGATCCTTTTGCTCCTAGCTGCCTTGTGCATGTTTCCAGAAAAATGAAACATATTAGACCACTTTTTTTCTGGAGCAGCCTCCCATTGTTGATAGCATTATTGTTTTAGAAATAAAACAAATTGTACATAAATGTAATTGACTTGTTCCTATTGACATCTTCCTCCATCCTGGTCTCCCTGCCCTTTACCCATAGAGTAATGTTAAAATTATGTCACTGGTCTCCTTTAGCTTTTTCCATCTCATTCATTGTCTTTGCTGGTGGCTAGTGTCAGGCTCCTGTTGCATTGTGAATTAGCCAATAAAGGCAGTGTTACTGTAGTTCTGTGTGCACCTTCCCAGAGGGCATTTAAGTGTCATCTCAGTAGCACAGCCTGCTACCTCTAATCAGGTGCCTATCCAAGATTTATTTATTTATTTCCTCTGAGCTGCTTTTATTTTATCGTGATGTCAGAAAATGTGCCTCATATCTCTCTTTGAACATATAACACACACTGACAGATTATGGGGAAAGGTATGGGGTGAGAGAGCAAGGATAAAGAAAAAATAATGAATTCAAAGAATGATGCCATCTCCCTTCACCCATGCTCCACCCAGGATTAATGCCATATCCAAGAGAGATTAATAATGAGCATTTGCCTTGGATATGGCAATACGTCAAGAAATAGGCTCTATAGCTTGAAACAGGCAATATGTTGGTCATTCATTATTGTACATTTTGCAAAAGGAAGAGGTAGACAAGAAAGAAAGGAGGGCAAGAACCTTCTTTAATTTTATTTCAAGTATAATCTGCATCAATTTTAAGCAATTGAATGTGAGCAACAAGCTTTTGAATCTGCCCTAGATTTTTTTTTTTAAAAAAAAACACCCAACAACAACCCAGCTCTTTATTTCATGATAGAGATTGGCATGCAAAATTTTCAGCAAAGCTTTTGGAATCAGCTATGATTAATCCTTCGGTCATGCTAGAAGCTGAAGATTGGTTTTGATTTGGTTTTGGATACTGATATTTAGACAAATCTAAATCTGAATTAAAGATGACAAAATGGTGGTACTTTTCATGCAAGCTATTAATGTCTGGCTTAGTGATGGAACACATTTTCCTAGAACAAGAGGTGGGGGCAATGACTCCAGGGAGAAGCTGGAATACACAAGGCAATGCTTGTCAGTTAAAAGATATAAATACACCATAGTTTTAGAATGCTGATTTTGCCCATTATTTATTTTGTTTTGTTTTCCAGATCAGTCTAATTTACTGCAGGATATTATTCTTTTGAGCACTGATATTTAAAATATGCTACATGATCCCAATGTTTCTACCACCTTTTTCATGAAACTACTTGAGGTGGTGGAAACCAGGCATCTTCAGATGCACTTGGAGGAATTATCTAGACCTATTTCATTTTGGCTCCATCAGAGTTGGAAGCACAGAACTGCAGAGGTTCCCCAGTCTTACCTCTGGATCAATATCAGAAAACAGAAATTAAGAAGTTGCACTGGCACAAAGGACGCAAGACACCTCTTTTGGGTTAAAACAGGCCACAACATTTATTAACTGTACAGGGTCTAAAATTAACAATAAATAATAACAATTTGTCATGTGTGTAAGTGAAGGTGTATCCACCCAGTGGGTGGTCCTTCATCGCACATGACAAAGCAAATAAACAATCGGCAGTAAATTAACAAATATCAAAACCCTCCCCGGAAATGACATCATATTGCATCATATGGCGTCATGTAGTTTTATGATGTCAAGCATTAAGTGCCTACGTCATTTCCTGTCAATTTGTTTTCTGCCAATTTTCTTTCCCAATTTTGATTAGCTAAATTAAATTATTGTGTGGGGTGGGGTCATAACCCACCACAAGAGGGGACCAGCCCAGCTAGTCATGCTCTCTCCCCCCCACCCTGCTGATTGCCTTTTCCACTTGGTCAGCAAGTGCATTGACATATATCTCTGACCCCTGCGAAGAGAGGTGAACCCCATCCGCCCTGTACAGCTGTGGCAGATTGAGCTTAATGCCGTGTTCCACCAAGGACATTCCCAATTTAGTAATGTGTTTGGCCACATAGCGATTGAGCCAACGCCAGGCATTGTTGAAAGCAGAGTCTTTTTGCCCTCCGGGCCAACAACACCTGGGTACAAGCTTAGTTCATATGATGACAGCAGCAGGGAAAATCCTTTGCACTTCTTCCAAGTCCCTGACCATCTGCTTGGCCAATTGCAAGCATGGAATTTATACCAGATCATTCTCCCCCAGGTGCACTATCACTGCCCAGGGTCCAGGACGCGAGTGTCATAACTGTATCAGTGTAGGCAGGAGAGTTGGCCACATCATTACCCTTTGACCAAACCAGACAGTCCATCTGAAATTGACTAAGCCCAAGGTGTTATCATAACAATGCTCCAAAAGGTAGCGTTCAGCCCAAAAAAACCAGGCTGTGCCCCACTATCCAGATGTCTCCACCTAGAAAACCAACTGAAACAAACAGCAGGTTAATGCAGCATATCAGGAGTCCCATTATCTGATTTCCTGACATAGGACTTAAATGCATGTGAACACCACCTGCCAATTCTGCAAATTTCAGCTTCACTCAACCCATGAGTGGCCGCAGCTGTCACAGCTCCTATACAAAAGGAGTGCGAAGAAAAACTTCCATGAGGCAACTCAGCCTTTTTTACTGCCTCTTTTAACATAGCCCTAACCTGGAATTGAGTTAAGGGCAAGCCAGACAGGTGAATAAACAAATATCCAGCCACATTAGGCCTGATTTTCAGATAGTTTTCCATCGCAACCACTGGGCAAATTTGACCCTGTTGCGCCTTGGCCAAGAAAATAGTCTGACCTTTTGCAAACTGATCCGTCATGTATTGCCTAATGTGAATTTGAATCATGTGGTCAGTTAAACCAATATCAGAAATCAAAATGCCCAGCCAGAATTATTGTTACGAGATCCAGGGACAATTTTGATAATCCTCAAAGCAGCAAAAAATTATGTAGCAAATACTGCTTTAAACAAAGCCTCTTCGCCAGGCGAATAACAAATTTGAGCCAATTGTTCCCATAACTTAAGAAGGACAGGGCCAGTTATTGACCTACGAAAGTCTTTAGTGACCAGGGATTCTCTGGACCATCCTTCTACTGCTCTTTTGACCCTGAAATCATTAGTAGGGTCAAAACAGCCCTTCGCCCTAGAGTAAAAGACCAGGGTGGCAAGCCTACCCCTAATAGTGACAGGCAAAAGTCCAGATTGCCTGAGAGCTACAATGAATCAAAGGACCAAGTCCACCTTAATAGGCCATTTAAGGTCCTCCCCAATTTCTAACAAAAATTGGCTAAACTAATTTAAAGCTGTTTGATATGACTTGCGTGTTGACGGGGCAATGGAGTTTAAAATCACCCTCTGAACTTCTAATCTCCAAGGTTGCAGAGAAACGCCGGTACCTCTAGTGGGTGTGACGATGCCTCGGGAGCTAGCTGCCAGAACCTGGAGAACTGAAAATAAGAAAGGGCAACCACCAAAAGGTTAAGCAAACCAAGAACATGTTGAACTCTGAACAACACATTATATTTAAAACATTGTAGCACCATTGCCCTTATCAAACTCATAACTTTAGGAAACTTGGAAGACTGAAAGTTAACAACATATACGACTGCCTGGTTGTCGCACGAAAAACAAATAGTCCTATTAGCAAACTGGCTTGCCCATAAATGCACAGCCACCACAATTGGAAACAATTCCAAGAATGTAAGGTCTTTAGTTAGACCGCTTTCAACCCATGCAAAAGGCCATGCTTCTGTAGCTCACTGGCCATTCCAAAAAACACCAAAGCCAATGGTACCAGCAGCAACGGAATGAACCTGAAAATCTGCCCGCAGCAGCATTTCAGTTCTTCAAAAGGATATACCATTAAAGTTCTCCAAAAAGGAGTGCCAAACCTTCAAATCCTCACGAATGCCCCTTGTGATTCTATTATGATGATGCTGGGCCACTATGGCTGCCGTGGCCCTGTATAATCTGGCACAAAATGCTCGTCCTGGAACTACAACCCTACAGGCAAAATTAAACAGTCCTGTAAGGGACTGAAATTCATGAAGGGAAGCCTTTTGCTTCCCCAACATGATCTCAACTTGTTGTTTCATGGCCACCAATTTCTCATTGGGCAAACGAGAAATTCCAACTATAGTATCAATCTCGATGCCCAAAAAAGTAAGCTAGGTGTGTGGCCCCTCTGTCTTCTCCTCCGCTAAAGGCACTCCAAGCTCCTGCATCCTGCATCAGTTCCTGAAATTGAAGTAAAGTATTTTGGCACTGAGGAGAATTAGGGTTGCCAGAAATTAGAAAATCATCTAAATAATGGGCAATAGCTCTGTTACCAGTTCTTCTAACTGCACACCAGTGAAGAAAAGTACTGAATGTCTTGAAAGCTGAACAAAAACTCGAGCACGCCATCAGCATAGCTTTGTCAAAATAAACATTTCCTTCAAAATGAAAATCCAGTAGATCAAAATCATCTGGGTGTACAGGAAGGAGTCTAAAAGCAGATTTGATAACACATTTAGCTAACAGGGCTCTTGTGCCTAAGTTCCTAATCATCTTAACAGCTGAGTCAAACAATGTGTATTTAACTGAAGTAAGCTAATGGCCAATGACATCGTTGACTGACTCCCCTTTAGGGTAAGATAAATTATGAATTAGCCTAAATTCCCCGGGGGGCTTTTTTAGGCACTACACCCAACAGGGATAAGCACAGTGTGGGGATGGACAACTGATCGTGGGATCCTGAAATTCTCCCTGCTGCTATTTCCTTAGCTAACTTATCCCTTACTACATTCAGTAAGTCCCTCACAGAACGAGCATTGGCAGCAAAACGATAAACCCTAGGGCCTGTATAAGGAATATGAAAACCTACAGCGAAACCTTGAAACAAATATAAAGCAGCCTCTCTGTTCGGGTAAATTTTTAACCATGCCTCCATGATATCGAATTTAATTGGTGATGGGGCCTTTTCCCCCAGGCGACACTGGCTGTGAGACAGCGCCACCTCCTGGTTGCTTACTTCTAACACAGGGATTTCCAGGGTGGCCACCCCCACAGGTGTTACACTTGTGGTCAAACCTGCAGGGTTGTCTTTTACACTTGCCGACATTGAAGTCCCAGCATTATGGTGACAATTAGTATATGCTTTTATCAAGATCTCCTGATATTTAGAAAAATCAAAAGATCTCAGAGGCTCCTTTTCTTCAATAACACCCCTATAAATAGTGAAGCCCATAATCCAATTTACAAAATTGTGTTCAAGTTTAGGACGTTTGAGGGTCAGGAACTCTTTTGGCAAACTAAACACAATCCCATCCTTCACCATAATTCTTGTCTCAAAATCCCTGAAAGTTAAAGTAAATAAATCAATGTATTCACCCTTCCAAATCCTTTCCTTAGTGGAGAGAGGAAGGTGAGAACCAAGGGGTGTAGACATACCAGCTAAGGAGTAGCTTCCACATTCCCAAGTGCTCCTGGCAATGGAGGAGCACCAGAAATAGGCACCACTAATGTGGTGCTAGCAGCAGCAAAAGGCTGACCACCCTGCATCCGCATGTCAGAGACTTGTGAAGTTGCAGGTGTCTGCCCAGATGCATTAAAAACCAAAGTGTTAGGCCTTTCCACAGCCACACCCTGCCCAACCTGTCTACCTGGAGCCCATACCGAGGCAGGCCAATTAGCAAGTGCAGTATTAGGAGACAAACCTGAACCTGAAGCTTGCTGAGAAGCTTCACCACCTGACCGCAGCGGTCCCCTGAAGTGCGCCCCCCCCAACAGCTCGGGTGTCCAAAGCAGCAGAGGCAGCAGCAGCTTGATCACCTCCTTGAGCACCACTGGTCTGCTCCATAGCACCACCTGGAAGAACCACCCCTTGTAAGAGGTTGTATAAATCAGCCATGGTAGGCTGCCCAGACACAGGGTGACCAAGCCCTGTGTTGCCAAACCCGGGACTCTTTGTAAGAGGTCCCACACATTGGCAACAGTGGGCTGCCCGAGCTCCACTGCCAAATCCACCAACAGGCCCGGTGTTGCCATGGCCGGCTGAGACTCAGGTGCCACCACCAAAGAAGATGCTTTGGTGTTCCCAACACCCGAAGGGATTGTGTCCAAAGTGGAGGCAAAAGCTTGTAGTTCTTTCTGTGTAAGTTGGTTACAAAGTGCCACACAAGCCTGAACAGTTTTCACCAACTGCACAACTTGGGCAACTATCTCATCCTCTCTGCTGCTAGACTTAGAAGGCCTTTTAGAAGCAAGAGTGACCTGCAGTAGGAGCGGCAGAAGCCGCGTGCCATTTGGATTGGGCCTTACTGCATGGCATCCTGAACTCAGTGGAAAAACACGGGCCCTGACAAAATCACCCAACCGTGAATTATTACCACCAGGCCTTGACAGGCCGCCCTTTCCCAACTCTCGAAAGAGAGACCACAGCCAGAAGCGTCACTGGCAACCACCACGGGAAAGGTGTCCACCAAGGGTTCTACGTGGAGCCCTCATCTGAAGACAGCCGTCTTCACACACTCACCACTTGGGAGAAGTGCCGCCAACCCTCCCAGACCAGCGGTGGGTCCCGACCTTACCAGATTGAATGAAACAGGTACCAGGTCCACGCACCTGGTGAAGATGTCTCCCGCAGAGCCCTCCTTGGGTGTAAACCCCCGAGACTTGGGGATGCGGAGGGTCTAAAGGCCCAGTAGGCTGGCCCAAAGGCCTCAGTCGCTCCCCCCGGATGATCGAGGAAATACCTGAGCCCCCTGGATAAGCGAGATAGTAGTACAATTAAATTCAGCAATAGCTGAAACAGCAAAAACCAAACTCGCAAGGCAGAATCCGAGCAAGGCAATCGCCAAAAGTAAAGAGTGGAGGGATGTTACTCTCTTTGTCTCAACTCTTAAAATGGCTGACTGCATGTGGCAGCAAAGCTATAAATAACAAACTTAGCCCCCAATTCTCGCAGAACCCAAACTTTGTGAGACTTGGTTATAATCCAAACTTATTGGGCAAGGCACGCAGGTGTATTTATTCTCCCGTGTGCCCTGACCAACCAGGCATCTCCTGTCCTTATTTGGTCAGCACAACAAGAAACCCCTCCCAACTCGTCAGGGGGTGTGTTTATGCTTGATCTCTTAGCAGTTGTATTGACTTCTCTGTCTTGTTCCCTGTGTTATTAATATGTTTGAAACCACAGAGGCTGGGAATTGTTGTGCCATCAGAATCAGTGTGCAGATTCTTAACTATTAATTGGAGGCAGCAATTGGTTGGATAAGAGCCAATATATTGAAGGTGCTGGAGGTACTATGGACTGGTGCATTTCAGGCCCAGAAGGAATTATAGAAGTGGCCTGCTCTAGAAGGATTTGTGTTCCTTCTAGAGCAGCAAGTATCTAGTTGTGGGAGTGGTTCACCTTGATTCTCTCTTGTTACTGCCTATACCTATTCTACCTATACTGCTTTGGTGGGCCTATTTCCAACTCCAGCAGACTAGATATACATATTCTGGGACAGAAACAGATTGGGATCAAGAGCATGTACCCTTGTGATATTTCAGCTAGATTTAGAATGCAGTCTATGGGGGACTGCCTTGAAAATGCTCCAGATGTTACAGCTTGTGTAAAATGTAGCCACATAGCTGTTCACTGGTTCATCTCTGCAGGACATATATCACCACAGTCTTTACATTTCCAAATACTGACTTTTAGACACCAAGCTAAATTGAAGGTACTGGTAATGATGTATAAAGCTGTGAATGGTTTAAAAAGTACCTTCCTTTAAAAAGTACTTCTCTACAATCCTGACCATTTAGGGGGGATGCAGACGGGGGGTCCTGGGCTGCCCTGGGAAGCGGAGGATTGGGGCCGAGGCTGCCCCACGCCTCAGCCCCAATCTGCCCTTTTGCCGGCCCTGAAAGGAGCACTAAAATGTTGGTCCTTCCAGAGCCAGCAAATAGGGTGCCCAAAGAGCTGCTGCGCGGCTCATCTGCATCCTTTCTGGTGCAGAGCATTAAGATGCTGCGCCGTGATGACGTCCTCAGGAAGGGGTTGGGGTGCCCGGCGTGTGGCTGCCCCTCCCCTTCCCTGCCTCCAAGACAGTGCAAAGGGCTGTCTGTAGAGGCCCTTACTGAGATTGCCTGAGAAGCCTTTTGATTATATCATCATTGAATGGGATCCAGATTCACAGAACGTGTTCTAGGAATTTCCAGTGGCAATACCCCAGTTTGGCAAATCCCTTCCTGAGATGCTTCTCTCATTCCAACTTTGACTATCTTTTGGGCCCAGCTGTATCTCCCCATAAAAGCCTGTTTAAGCTCAGAGTGGCTAAACACACCTCCTTTTTAAAACAGAGAAAGGTCATTTTGGGATTTTTTTTTAAGTGCAGCACATCTAAACACTGCACTGCAAAAAAACAACAACAAAAAACAAAAAAACAAAAAAAAAACAAAAAACAAAAAACAAAACAAAACAAAACAAAACAGAAATGCCATCTGCCATGCGATTGCTTTGGTGGTGTGATGCCAGCATTGGGGCAGAGTCACTGCACCCTAACTCCATCCCAAGGCTGGCATTTCTTGCCAGTCTGTTGAGCCCCTGAGTTGTCAGAGGAAGGCTTTCCCCCCAGTTTTTTCAGTTCCACCCCATCACAGCTATGTCTGGTGAGGACTCAGGACAGAGCCTTCTCTGATCATTTCCTCACAAACCAAATAGCACATCCTCCACCATCCTCATGATGTTCAATCAAAACAACACAGAACCTAATCTTTGTTTCTAGAATCATAGAATCATAGAGTTGGAAGAGACCTCCTTTGGACACACTTCAATTTGTCAATATCCTTTTTGAATTGTGGTGCCCAGAACTGGGCATAGTATTCCAGGTGAGGCCTGACCAAAGCAGAATAGAGTGGTGCTATTATTTCCCTTGATCTAGACACTATACTTCTATTGATGCAGCCTAAAATCACATTGGCCTTTTTAGCTGCTGCATCACACTGTTGACTCATGTTTAACGTGTGGTCTGCTAGGACTCCTAGATTCCTTTCACATGTAGTCACATTAAGCCAGGTGTCCCCCATTCTATATCTATGCACTTCATTTCTCCCCCCTAAGTGCAGTACCTTACATTTCTGCATGTTGAAATTCATTTTGTTAGCTTTGGCCCAGCTTTCTAATCTATTAAGGTCATTTTAAATTTTCATCTTTGACTTCTGGGGTACTAACTATCACTCCTAATTTGATGTCATCTGCAAATTTGATAAGCATGCCTTCTATTCCTTCACCCAAGTCATTGATAAAGAGGTTGAATACCACTGGGCCCAGGACAGAACACTGTGGCAACCCACTAGTCACTTCTCTCCAAGATAAAGAGGAACCATTGTTGAGTGTCCTTTGGGTTTGGCCAGTTAACCAATTACAAATCCATGTTACCGTTGCCTTGTCTAGCCCACATTTTACAAGCTTGTTTACAAGAATGTCATGGGGAACCTTGTCAAAGGCCTTACTGAAATTGAAATATGCCATATCTACAGCATTCCCTTTGTCTACCAAGTTGGTAATTTTATCAAAAAAAGGAGATCAGATTAGTCTGGAGCGACTTGTTTCTCAGAAACCCAAGTTGACTTTTTGTGATAATGGCATTGCTTTCTAAATGTTCACAGACTTTCTGTTTAATGAGCTATTCTAGAATCAAAGTCAGACTAAACAGATGATAATTGTTGGAATCCTCTTTTTTCCCCTTTTTGAAGATGGGGGCAATGTTTGCCCTCCTCCAGTCTGCTGGGACTACTCCCGTTCTCCAGGACTTCTCAATTTTTTTTTTGCCACTGGCTTTAGATTATATGCTTTCATGGCCAGCATTCATAGTTTTTTTTTGTGGTTTTTTTCAGGCTGTGTGGCCATGGTCTAGAAGAGTTTCTTTCTGACTTTTCGCCAGCATCTGTCGCTGGCATCTTCAGAGAAGATGCTGGCAAATCATCAAAAAGAAACTCTTCTAGAACATGGCCACACAGCCTGAAAAACCCACAAAAAAGCTCTGAGATTATATTTGTTAGTTATTTTAATACCCTTGGAGGTAGGTCATCTGATCCTTGAGACTTAAATTTATTTAGATTAACCAGGCATTCCTGTACTTCCTTTTTACTTATTCTGTGCTGCATTTCTCCTATTGTGTCCTCTGCTCTATTTTCCTCAGGTTGAGCACCCTTTTCCTTTTCTGTAAAAACTGAGACAAAGAAGGTGTTGAGTTCTCCTGCCTTGTCTCTGCCCCCTGTTAGAATTTTGCCATCTTCTCCACGTATTGGCCCTACCATTTCCTTTTTCTTCATTTTGCTATGGACATACTCCAAAAAAGCCCTTTTTATTGTTATTAAGCTCTCTAGCAAGCTTGAACTCGTTCTGTGCTTTTGCTTTTCTGACTTTCCCCTTACATATGCTAGCTATTTGCTTGAATTCCTCCTTGGTTATTTTGACCCTTTTCCATTTTTTATACATGCCCCATTTAAAACTTAGCTCAGTTAAATGTTGTTTATTCATCTATTCTGTTTTCCTGAGACTGGAAATGTTTGAAATTGTGCCTTCCATATTTCCCTTTTAAGAAACTCCCATCCTTCCTGAACTCCCTTCTTTTGATGTTCCTGACCACAAGATTGCAACCAGTATTTTCCTAAGTTTACTGAAATCAGCTTTCCCAAAGTCTAGAATGTATGTCTGACTATGCTTGGCTCCCCTTTTCCACCGTATAAACAAAGTCTAGGAGAACATGATCATTCCCTCTTAAGGATCCCACCACTTGTACCACATTTACCAGGTCATCCTTGTTCGTTAGGATCAGGTCTAAAATGGCTGATCCCCTTGTTGCCTCTTCCACCTTTTGGACAATGAAATTGTCTTCCAGGCAAGTAGGGAATTTGGTAGATCTTAATGTTTTGGCTGAGTTTGATTTCCAACAAATATCAGGATAGCTGTAATCACCCATCACTACTACATCTCTCCTTTCTGAATGTGTGGTCATCTGTCCTATAAAGGCATCATCCAATTCCTCAGTCTGACTTGGGTCTTTAGTAGACTTCCACAATGACATCCCTGTTGTTTCCCTTTATTTTTTATCCAGATGCTCTCCACCTGGCTTCCAGAATTTAAGTCCTGGATTTCTTCACAGATGTAGACATCACTGACATAAAATACTCCTCCTTCTCCTTTCCTGCTTGGCCTATTTCTCTTTAAAAGGTTATACCCCTCTATTACTACATTCCAGTCATGAGACTTATCCCACCAGGTTTCAGTTATGCTTATTATATCATATTTGTTTGTGCTAGGAGTTCAAGTTCATCTTGCTTATTTCCCATGTTCTGTGCATCAGTGTAGACACATTGAAGACCATGGGTTTTCCCTCCCAGCTGCCTGTGTGAAGTTTTCTCATGCCCACTGCATTATTTGCCTTGTTCCCTCTATAACCATTTGACTATTATCTCCAGCCCTTGATGAATTCCTGCCTTCCAAAGTATTGTCTCCCTCCCCTGCATAATTCAGTTCTGGTGTAACTGTCCAGATGATATACAACCAGTTTTGCACTAAACCTGTGGTATACCATTGCTAACACAGATTTTTTAAAAAGTCACCACTAAGTGATGTCGGGTGACTGTTTACAACACATCCCACTGTGCCACCTGCCAGTACCACTGCTGGCATGAATTGCCTCTCTGAAGTCAGAACAAGGCTGGAGTTTTGAATGAGACTTCAGTTTTGTAAATTTGTATTTTACCTTGTGTTTTTAAAACAGAATGGTGATGTAATTGTGTTTTACCTTTTGTAAACAATAAATTTATTTTTTTTAATGGTGTCCAACCAAATCAACACTGGATACCATATTCCTGGCATCAGAAGGAGCAACTCATGTTAGTGACAGTGACAGGCAGCACAGAGAGATGCATGTGAAAATAGTTGCCACAAGTTGGTCCAGAATGCCCATGTAATAGTAGGACATCAGGGTAGCTTTGGGGCCAGAATATCCTGGGTTGCTCTCAGAATATTCTGGCCCATATAGACATGGTCTCTGTGGCTGCTCCTCAAGACTTCTGCTGTCTTTCAGCCATCAGTAAAGGCTATATTATTATTATTATTATTATTATTATTATTATTATTATTATTATTTAAAGAGGCATTTGTTGTTGTTTTTTTAACATGTTGCAGCAGCTAGAGCTTTTAAAGGAGACCATTGCTCATTTTATTATGTTTTATTTTTGTTATGCTTTTTACTTGCATGTGTTTTTCAAATATAATTTCAGTTTGTGTTTTTAGTTTTGTATTAAGAGCTTTTTAATTGTATCTTGCTTTTAAAAGTTGTATTCCACACTGGATCCTGTGCTGGGAGAAAAGTGGGATAAAATAAAATAAAATAAAATAATCATTTTCCTGCAGCATATTTGGATCAGACATCTAGGGGTGTGTATTAAAGAAATGCAATCAAAAGAAGGTATACACCATATTTTGATACTGATTGGCTTGTGTGTGGTTATTTTTTTTTTTAAATTAATGCCCATCGATGACATTGCCATACAATGAAGGGTGGGTTATACAGTTTATATATAAATAAATAAATCTCAAGAGTGTTATTTGTAACACCTGAATTGTACTTGAGATGGCTATTGTATATGAGATTTTTCTATACAATCAGCCCTTCATATCCACAGATTTTATATTCATGGAGTCAACAATCTTCAACTTGAAATATATATATAAAAATATATATATAAATTCCAAAAGCAGCTCTTGATTTTGCCATTTTGCCTTGTGGTGAAGGCTCTGTTGAACAAAAGTTCTATTCTTTTGTGACTTCTATAAAGATGAGAGGCTAAGATTAATTCCCCCCCTCCTGTTTAAGTTCCCGGGTAGACCATACAGCTGGTACATGGAGTACCTGTTAAATGATTTTAAGAAAAACAAAACGGAAACAGTGGCTAAGTTTCTTTTTTCTGCTGTTAGAACATGTAAGACCATGAGTCAATTCAAATGAACAGCCCTGTCTTTGCATTTCATATATCCAAATAAACATTCATTTTGGTTTTATGTTTAATGGTTCAGTATTTCTTAAAATATTTGAGAGTCTTTATGTATATATATAAATGTATGTATATATATATATATATATATATATATATATAAATGTATACTCTTTGAGCATGTTATGAACATCTACTTTACAGTCTTATTTTATCAAGTTTATGCACCTTAAATGTTTTAAATGTTTTATATGTTTTAAATCCATTTTGTTGTCTTATGGCCTGTTGGCTGAAATAAATTTGAATTTGAAAAATTTGATTTTGCCATTTCCTACAGGGACACAATTTTACCAAGCCATTGTATTTAATAGGACTTGAGCATCCATGGATTTCCATATCCACAGTCTGTCCTGGAACCAAACCACAGTAGATACCAAGGGTCCACTGTACCATTTAAACATACTTTATGCATTCACCAAAATCCTTTGACATACAATGGGTTATACTAGTACATGTAATATTGTGGAAGATCTTAATAAACATTTCTCCATTCCTGTTTATGTAGCTTTCCAGTTCTACAGCATACTCCCACAACTTTTTAGTGGCAGTTGGAGTGTGGTGGGTTCCCAAGCAGCATTCTACTTCAGTTCTGCTGCTAAGAAAAGGAAAAAAAATGACCTATGGACCTTCAGACATTTCCCTCTGGATCTTTACAGTATGCTAGAGGACTCACTAGAGAGCTAGTAGAGCAGTTTCTGTTGCTGTTTTTAAACAGTATTTCTAGCTGATAGTGCCATGGCACTGAGTACTTTCTCTGGGCCACTAAATGGTTGTGGGTGTGCTCCAGCTTTAAGAAGTTGCCTTGCACAGTATGCAAAAGGAGTAGCCCAGAAGAATTGTGCTGATGGAGACTTATACTCTGTGATCAAGATTTAGGATCTTGGCCATTTTGTGTTCAATATAAGCATGTAAATAATACCACTAGTATATGTAAAAATATATTGAAGTGACTCAAAAGCATTTGAAATTATTTTCCCCCACTTGATTTCAATGTACCTAAGCATGGCTGATTTCTAACAAATAGGCAATTGTATATTTAGCACTGTGTGTGTATGTATGTGTGTGTCATGGAAGTAATATTACAAGGGGCCAAAATTCACCATTAGCTTTCTAATGTTGGCACTTATATGGTAAAATTGAATGTTTCTCAAATTACTTAAAGAGGTATTATAAAAGCAGTGTGTGTCTTCCCCCCCCCCCCACACACACACACGAAACTGCTATAAGACTAGGAAATATTAGGGATTTCAGATAAGAACAATATAATGTCCAGGAGCTATTACACCAAAAAATTTGCTAACTATCATCCTTGATGGTAATATGTTAATATGTTCAGTGTTAATATGAAGGGACCATCCACAAACACTGAGGAAACCTATTCAGTTATATCTGTCCTTCCATTATCTCTCCACCTGCTAGATCAGGGGTAGGCAACCTTTCCCCTTTAAGGGCCGAGGGACTTCAGCTCCCAGAATCCCAGGAGCTATTGGCCAACATGGTACTACTGGCCAACATGGCTGAGGCTTCTGGGAGCTGAAGTCCCTAGGCCCTGAAAGGGGAAAGGTTGCCTACCCCTGTGCTAGATGAATGTGCAAGCAGCAAAGGCATGGAAGACAGATTTGCCACTGCTGAGGTCAGAGCTAATCACACAAATATTCTTATGGAAGAACAGGCCTACTACCATGACTTAAATCAACACATATTACTTTTGGCATGCAATCAGGCATTGAATAAGTATAATCAGCTATTGCCTAGCATAATTTGTTGAAATCCAAAACCAATGTTTCAACTTTGTTAGAATGTGTCAACCTGCTGTCTGCCTGGCACTCTTAAATCCAAGACTTTCAGGTAAGGTTGGGTGAGAATTTTGTTTGAATCTCATTTGATAAGAACATACAAAATTTTCATTTCTTCATCAAGACAGAAAGAACTTGACTTGAACTGAATGTGAGTAATATTAAAAGCATCTCATTGACATTATACATTGGCAATGCATTACTATCTTGCTACTCTTATTAACTTTTAATTTAAAATAAATTGAAAATATTTTTAAATGCCAAAATAGTCCCAAACCAAATGAAAAAATGCAACATTTTATAGGTAAAGAGTAAGTATTATGTACTACTCCAAAAAAGAATGCTATTAACAACAATTATGTTATTTTTTAAAAAATAACATGGTTGCTTCCTTATCCCACCCCTGCAAAAAACAAACAAAAAAAAAAAACTGTAGCCAAAGGTCTAATTAAAGGGGAATTTAGGATTATTGTGAGATGGGCCGGCTACCGTGCCCTGCGGTACCGTCTTCCCTAGGTGTATACCGAGAAGACCAGGGAATCCCAGAAATAGGACTGAGGCAGATGCTTCCAATGAATATATTTTTATTATAAGGCAAAATCACACTAACATGCACTCACACACTCACTCAAGGCTCAGGAAAGTCAAGGTTGGAGGTTGGAATAGATGGCAGGCTTTGCTAAGGGAGATGCTTACCGAAATGTAGTCTTCCTCCGGGAAACGGATGGGTCGAGAGGCGATGGGGGACAAGCCTGACTCCGCAGCGTGGGTTTGAGCAGGCTTGCCGGTAACTAACTTCAGAGGTCAAAGTGACATGGAGTCGTTTAGACCAGGAAGATAGCACACAAACTGGCTAAAATCTGGGGCTTATATAGGGCCAAACGGGCCTTGAGGCTAAAGGTGATGATTGCGATGATGGCACCCTGCTGTATAGGGTCCCATTGTATTTGGTGGTCTTAATCTGTGGGTCTCATGTCCTGGGGGAATGAATGAATAGGTGACACAAAGCACCTTCCAATGGGTGGTGGTGTGTGAGACAATACACACATTACACCCTTGATGGCTGAGGGTGCTTGTGACTGGGTGCCACAATACATTCGAATGATTGGGATGATTTGATCAGGGGGAAATCCCATCAGCAACTCTCCTAGACTATCTGGGGCTATTCAGTGGGAATTAAGGGTGGTGGCCCATGCCATGGGCGCAGAGGATTTTTGCCTCCAATTCTACTGCCAGAGTTCATCTGGAGGTCATTATGGAATTTCATATTTTTGATAGCGAGGGAACCATGGGTCATATTTGGTTATTAAGGACTATGGGTAACACAACCACACAATACATTACAGGCAGCATTCTTACTTGTCATTTGTTACATTTAACATCATTATTTGTAACAAGTTGCTGGTTAAATCACTACATGTAACATATTTTGAAATGTTGTTCTCATTTCCAGAGTAAAAGTGCTCAGTTCACCTGTACTAAGCACTAACAAGTTTTAATTTGAATCCCTGTGCATTCAATATTGAATTAAGACTGGCAGTTCTTTTTTTTTTTTTTCCTGACAGGCTCTTCCTCTCTAGCCACATGCCAGGTACAGTAATGTTTTCTTTATGCTGGGAATAATTGTACCTATTGAATTAGAGTAGCATAGATGAATGACAATTTTGTATGACTGTAATTTAATAAAAACGTAGCAAACATTTCATATTAGTTTACAAGTTCAATGGGAGAACATGCAATGTAAAAACCAAAAGGAAGAGAAACTGAAATGACCAAATGCCTTGGAGAACTGACTCAAGGGCAGCTAACAACAACAAATTAATTGGTACAAAACTTGCAGTCACAATATGTTAAAAGTATAGTAATTAGAGCACTCAAGTATAAGGGGGAACCACAGCTTAACAAGCTACTTGACTCTAGTAGCAAAGTATCAGAATAAGAAATAGTTACGCAGAGAAACAAGTTCAGCACCAGTATGACAAGGTCTATTTAATTTATTGGGCATCATTCATTTTATCAATCAATGGAAGTTGAAACAAGAGTACAGCAAAAGACATTACTGGCTGGAAGAAAATCCCAGAAGGGCAATCCTTCAGAAATGCATAGTTCAAAAACTGGTTGCTAGGGGAGAAAAACTCTTGCAGAAACTTGCTATTCCTGCAGCTTTGTTCTGGCAAAGTATCGGTGTCCCAGTACAAGAGTTATAGCTCCCCCTTTGTCATAAAGAAAAAGGATCTCCAGAAAAGAGAGTGAAACTCTCAGAAACAGAGAATAGAACTTTTAGAGGGGGGCATGCTTGGAGAAAAAGAACAGATAATCCTCTTGTACTGCTGATATTCCTCCTGAGTATAAGGGGCACTCATAATAGTGAGTGATTTGATCATTAAAAATAAAGTTATCTGGCTTTACAGTGGATGTGCAGAGTGCATGATGACTTCTCTGCCTAATGAGACAATTATATATGGCAGCATGTCATGTGTCATCTTAAATAATCTGACAGATTTTGCTGGTGTGGATGTAAGTGGCTGAGGTAGCTGCCAAGACTAATCACACAGAAATATAATCATGTGGTCCTGGTAATCAAATTTAGGATGCTAAATAGGAGGTTGAAAACCAGACCCTCCAAGGTTGGTTTCTCTGCAATGTTCTATATAATGATAGTTAGAGAAGCAAAATAGAGAGTTCTACTTTGGGAATGAGATGGTATGTAAAAACAAAGAGAAGATGACAAAGGCACCAAGACCCAATAAAACTATACTATAACTAGGGCAAACGATAGCAAAGATAACATGCCTTTATCTGTCTTGTACAATTGAACTGGCTCCCACATTTAAGAATTCAGCTCACATGTCCAAACCTACTGTGACAGTGACTATGTAGGCTTTTCCATCACATTTCATACCACAGACAGAAACACTTCCTTTCTAGATCAAAATTTCTATTCAGATTTATTGAGATATTTATTCTAAATATATTTTAAAGGCACAAAATCACATTTAGATATAGCAACTGTGAGACTAGAATAAATCCACCCAAGAGTATAGAATCCCTATAGAATCAAAGAATCATAGAATACTCAAAGAAACGCAAGATACCAAAAGGGCCATCAAGTCCAAATTCCTGCCATACAGAAATACACAATCAAAGCACAGATGGTCATTCTGCCTCTTTTAGAAAACCTTCAAAAAAGAAGACTCCACCACTCTCCACTTTCAAACAGCTATTACCGTCAGGAAGTTCTTACCAATGTTTAGGTGGAAACTCTTTTTCTGTAACTTGAATCCATTATTTCATGTCTTAGGGGGGATGCAGAAGGGCGGCCATGGGGCCGAGGCTGCCCCATGCCTCAGCCTAGATTCTCCCTTTCGCCACCTGGGAAAGGAGCGCTAAAATAGCGCTCCTTCCACAAGCCATGAAAGGGGAGCCCGAAGAGCCACCATGCGGCTCTTCTGCACCTCTTCTGGCTCAGTATGTTTGGACACTGCGCTGGAAGGATGTAATCAGAGCACCCATTGTATGGAAGGGCAGGCACTCTGATTACATCCTCAGGAAGGGGTTGGGACACCCAACGTATGGCTGCCCCTCCCCTTCCTTGCCTCCAAGACAGTGCAAAGTGCCATCTGCAAAGGGAGTTAGTCTCAGGAGCAGCAGAAAACAAGCTTGCCCCATCCTCAATATGACATCTCTTCAGATATTTAAACATGGCTATCATGACACCATTTAAACTTCTCTTCTCCAGGGTAAACATATTCTGCTCTTTAAGCTGTTCCTCATGGGACATCATTTCCAGACCTTTCACCATTTTGATCACTCTTGCCTGGATATCCTCCAGCTACTAGTTGTTCATTGGGTTTTCTGTTTACATACACTGATGGCACCTCCATCTTCCAAGTAATTTTAATTTGAATATATGTCTATGCTTCCTTTCTTCTGGAGTCTGCTAAGAGTTATTAGCTTCAATTTTGGCTTTAAGTCTAACCAGATCAAATCTGACACTAATGGTTTCTGTTTCATTGGAATAGTTAATACTAGGTAGAACTGTTGGAAGAAGGAAATAACTGTACACAAGACAAATGTCCTATCAGTACTAAATAGGATCATCATTCCTAATTGGCATAGCTTGATGTTTGAAGCCACAAAGTCTTAATTAATGCTTAATGGCTCTTTCATGCTACACAGGAACCTTGTATGCATTGATTTTGATAATTGTATTGAAAGAATATTATATAGATTCATTTTTCATTAACTTGAATAACCAACACATACAGTCATACATTTCTACTAAGTTGGAAAGTGGAGAAATAACCTTCTTGCTAAGGAAGTATAATATCACATGGTTACCTCATATGATTTATCAGTAAGATATTTATAGAACAAATTGTGTTCTTGGGAGTACTTTTCCTTCAATATTGAAGCAGGGTCAGTCTTAAAACTGATGTAATGTCTGTGATGTACTCAGCAGGCTAAGTGATTAGTTGAATCAAATGTGTCTTTTATGCAGAGTTTTTAGACACTAAAAACAAGGATTCAATTTGCTATGTGCTCTCTGTCTCTCTCCTAGAAGATGGCACATAAATTATTGTGAAAGACTGAATATTGCTCATGCAAAATACAAACACACACACCCTGGTAAAAACAAAATAGAAATGGAGATATAATTCTTCACTTATTATTTTTTTCTTAAAGAAAGCAATGAGTAATTCTAGTACTTTTTTCTGTGTGATGTTTCAAGGGTTATTTACAGTTTGAGTCTGTGGAAAATTTGCATGTGGCATTTTTAATCAGAAAAAAAATATTTTCTGCACAGAAAATATTTTAATGTGAGAGGCATTATTTTTGATGGTTATTCATAGTTGAAGACTTACTCTGTGAAAATTTTGCATGTTGTATTTTTATGCACTAATATTTTCTGTATAGAAATTGCTTATTACCTATGTAGTAAATGCTGTTTTCCATTAAAGAAATGTGTGAAATTTTGCACAGAATAGGTTCCAAATTTTCTCATTAGTCCAGGATGCTGCTAATCAGGGCTTCCCAACACTTGTGAAATACAATTTTTCTTTCCTCCCCCCAATATTTTAGAATATTATTCCATGTCTTTAAAAAATGGAGAAAGAAACAGAAACAACCATCTGCCTTTTATGAAGATTTCTAAATATTAGTGAAAAGTGAACTTTTATCTTCATCAGTTGCATCCAATGATGTGGACTATTGTCCAAGTTTATACCAAATAAAATTTTGTCATTTTAAAAGTGCACAAAACTCTTCATTATTTTTACCAAAGTGTTCTGTAATTCACAGCTATTATCTTTCAGTTCATAGCAGAACCATAAAAAAGTCTCCTCTAACAGCCTAACTATAGCTTCTTCACCCTCAGAACCTTTATTAGGACCAAGAAGTGAAGAACATGTTGGAACAATGTTCTTTTAAACAGTGGTAAAAATATTTTGTATGGCTCAGATTGCTAAAGGCTTGCAATAGAGATTGCATCATGTTAAGTGGCAACAGGTGATGACGGGGTGGGTGGGTTTTGGGGTGTTGGGATGGAAACTGTATTTATGTATTTTAATGTTGTAAGCCACCCTGATTGTTCTTCAGAGGAGCAGAGTATATTATTATTATTATTATTATTATTATTATTATTATTGATCATTAAGCAATTCTCTATATCAGGGGTCGGCAAACTATGGCCCGGGAGCCAAACCTGGCCCCTCAAGGCCTTTGAATTGGCCCAGGACAGTCCTGCTGCTGTTGCTGCCACCGTGCATGTGTGCTGCCACCACCACACACAAGACGTGGGGTGCCATTTTGTATTCCAAAATGGCGCCCATGCTCACGCACGCATGCGCATGACGGCGGGTGCCATTTTGGAACACAAAACAACACCGGCATTGTGCACATGCGCTCACGATGCACAGTGCCATTTTGCATTCCAAAATGGCACCAGGCATCATGCGCATGCGTGTGTGAGCACGGGCGCCATTTTGAAACACAAAATGCCACCCTGTGCTCATGCATACATGCACATGACACTGGGAGTAGTACACATGCGTGCATGTGCGTGAGTGTGCGCACGTGTGTGCGCACCTCTGGTGCCATTTCCCCCCACCTTTGGCCTGCCGACGATCTGGGGGACAGCGGAACTGCCCCCCCCAAAAAAGGTATGCCAACCCCTGCTCTGTGTAACTGCACTGAGACTCAGTGCATGTGGAGGTTGAAGATAGTGGGTTGGAAAGAGTGGGTTGGAGAAGGTGGTTGTTGATCTATAGATGGTGAATGTTGAGAGGAGTCATGAGGAGTGTTTGTACATATCTGTATATATTGCAACTTAAAATAAAGAACCTCCAAAGACTTGGAAGAGTATCAACAGTGTCTGTGCGTTTGTGGTCAGTCCATTACCAATACTTAAAACTGAACTGGTGCTCCTATACTCTGCTACTGTTAGCTACTTCCAAAAGTGTTTACCTCAGACAGTGCTGTAAGTTGGCATCTCTGGTGAGTCAAAGATTTTGTTTTTTGTTACTGCACATTTAGCAGGACAGAAGAGAGCCAACAGAACTTTAGGATTAAGGTCGATTAAGGTAAAATGCTCAAGTAGTGGACCATATCAAAACAAGTGGTGTGACTTTTTGGCCCTGTACAAGGAAGTCTTGAGGACCTCCTTGCATACATGGTGTAGTAGCTTGTGTGTTGGACTGTTACTCTGAAAAGCCTTAGAGGATCATATGGCTGGTATCATTGCTGATCCTAAAAAAGTCCTGGTCAACAGATGGATCAAGACCTGACTAGGCCTATTGATCCAATTGCTGCCAAATGTCCTCTCCAACCCATTACTAGTTGGGCTCCATGGTATACAGGTGACCTCAGGGAGCTGAAACAGGAAGGATGATGACTTGAGCACAGATGGTGGAACTAGACTTCTATCTGACAAGACCCTCCACAGAGAACATCTTTGTTCTTCTAAAGTGGCAATCTGTGCAACGAACAAAGCTTTCTACTCTATGTCTGTGACTTTGCATCAAGCTAAACTATTCAAGGTAGTGAGAGGTTTAACTCACCTCCCACCCCCCTCAAATTCAATTCTAGAACCTTCCACAGTTTGCTGCAATGTTTTTAATGATCACTTCACAGATAAAATCTCTTGGATAAGATCTGACTTAGATGCTGTGATTGTAGAGGATGTTGACAATGGGAACCATTACATCAGCACATACCCCCAAACATGCCAGAGCTTGCCTGCCTGCCTGCTTTATTTATTTATTTATTTATTTTTCAAGGCTAAATAGGCTTGCACCTGATTAATATTTGGCTAGGAGACACCAAGGAATAGCAAGTATATCCATTTAAGAATATGAAAGTTATCCTGCCAAAAAATTTGAGGGAGCTGCTTCCAGTAAGAATTGATAATGCCAGAGTAGACAGACCAATGATCTAAATCACTATAAGGCAGTTTCCTGTGTTCCTGTTCTAAGAAGAAAAGAAAAACCTAAGAGAATTTTAGAAGCACCCTTTTCCTACAGCTACATGTAGAAAAAATGGCTCCCTAAAGGTGTTACTTTTTTTGTAGAACAGAGTTGTAATATTTTGAACAAGTTTGCCAGGAACCAAAATTCTTCCCCATACTTGGTAGCTTGCTTACAACTGTGAGATTACCTGTAAAACCATGGTAATAAAAAGACTTTATATAGGCCATTTTTTCTATGACAACTTAAACCAATCATTCTTTTATTTCACTATAGTGAATCTTAAAGGTTTGCCATGAACAGCATGATAGTACAAAAAAATGCCTTTGCATAATTTATCATAAAGAACTATTTCACCAGTTGGCTAGTTTCTGGAAATGTGTAAATGATTGGAATTTGCATGATGGATGTGGCTTATATCTAAATACTCCTACTTAAATAGCTCATGTTGTGGACTGGATTGCCAATGCCTAATGATGCTAGATCTTCTGACAGCACACCAAACACAATTCTTTTTCCCCTGCTTAATTATGCCTCATTTTTCTACAGATGAAGAAAACAGCCAAGTAAAAATCACATTTGTCAGTTGTATTAGTTTTATCTAGGGATGTAAATTCTCCCTGGTCTTGTTCTTGCACATGGAAAGAACATGTGTTCTGTATGAAGGTGAAATATTTCATGTACTCTCTGTGAGAATTTTCACATTTGTAAAGTGAGTACTGACCAAAATGTGAGAATGATATTTGTGCATATTAAGATAGATGCTACTTTGTGATATTGACTTTTCTAAACTGGTGTGTGTGTGTGTGTGTGTGTGTGTGTGTGTGTGTGTATTCATTGCAACTTCTTTAATAAGACATTCTGAATTTAAACAACAACAACAATGCCATGCTGCTCTTTCTTACTCTGAAAGCAAGAATTTACAGAGGCTGTAACATGTTGAAACAAACTTCTAGTAAATGGTGGGAAATTTGCAGAGAAACATCACATATTCACACATATTCTCTTGTTTGACCATGATTACATGAGAAGATGTTTGCAGCATTTTTCATTTAAATGTCAACAATGTTGACCCAAAGTGTTTCAGCTCAGCATTTCCCACAGAAATTGATCAACTACATACTCCTGGGATCCAGAAAAGACTTGTCTGAAGTGTTGGTTTAAAAATTATCTATGTATAGAAATATATATGTCTGTGTGTGTGTGTGTGTGTGTGTGTGTGTGTGTATTTTATATTTGTGTATAGTAAAGGGGACTATATGTTTATGTATGTTTATGCATCTCCAGAGATAGCCAGGAATATTTTTTCTAAGAACAGTCACACGTTCCTCTCTTTCTCTACAGTTTTTGTGTGTATGTATGTATATATGTGAGTTTTTAAAATGTGACTTCCAAATACGTAGTTATTTTTTCACTTTCTTCTGGTGTCAGGACAGGAATTCTCTACCATACTAGATAAATCACCAAGTCTGAAAATGTGTGGACCTCCAAACTGAAATGTGTGGAAATAAGTTTCCAAAGTTGATTTTTGCTTTTACTTTTGTTTGATTTTTGGTAGTGATCCTAAAAAGAGTATCTGTGCATTAATTAAATCTGTGTTATCTTTGCACTCTTTAATATACTTTACACTGCTGGACCTAAAGCTGATGTTCTGTTTAATAAACTATTTATTTATTTATTTATTTAATAAGTACACCCTGTCCTATGTCAGGAAGTCTCGGGGAGCTTACAAATAGCATTAAAACAAGTTAAATGGGTTAAAAATCAGTAAGATATTTAGATCCATTGCTCCAAGTCCTGGTCTCTGGAGCTGAAGAAAATAAACTTGCTCCATCTTCAGTATGATATCATTCCAAATATTTAAGCAGGGCTATCATATCACTTCTTAACTTTTTTCTTCTCCAGGCTAAACATACCCAGCTCCCTAAGCCTCTCCTCATAAGGCATGATTTCTAGACCTTTCACCATTTTGGTCACCCTCCTCTGGACACATTCCAGCTTCTCTACATTCTTCTTGAATTATGGCACCTAGAACTGGACACAATATGCCAAGTGAAATCTGACCAAAGCAGAATAGAGTGGTGCTATTATTTCCCTCAATCTAGACATTATACTTCCATTGATGCTGCCTAGAATTACATTGGCTTTTTAAACTGCCACATCAGACTGTTGACTCATGTTCAACTTGTGGTTTGCTAGGATTCCTACATCACTTTCACATGTACTGTTGTCAAGCCAGGTATCCGCATCCTATATCTGTTCATTTCATCTTTTCTGCCTAAGTGCAGTACCATAGATTTCTCCCTGTTGAAATTCGTTTTGTTAGTTTTGGCTCAGCTTTCTAATCTATTAAAGTCATTTTGAATTTTGATCCTATCCCCTTACCTACCCCTCCTAATTTTGTGTCATTACCTACCCCTCCTAATTTTGTATCATCTGCAAATTTGATAATATTGTGGGGGGGCTTGTCAAAGGCCTTACTGGAATCAAGATACACTACATCCATAACATTCCCCTCATCTACCAAGCTGGTAATTAAAGAGAGAGAGAGAGAGGGAGAGGTAGGGAGGGAAGGAGAGAGAGATCAGATTAATTTGACCTAGCTTGTTTTTGAAAAATGTATATTGACTCTTGGTGATATTGGCATAACTTTCTAAATGCTTACAGACTGTTTAATGATCTGCTCTAAAACCTTTCCTGATATTCATATCAGTCTGACTGAGTGGCAATTGTTTGGATCCTATTCCCCCCACCCTTTTATTTTTATTTTTTAAAAGATAGAGACAACATTTACTCTCTTCCAATCTGCTGGGACTTCTGTTTTCCAGAAATTCTCAAAGATTATTGACTGTGGCTCAGAGATGAAATTTAGGTCATCTGTCCCTGGAGAGCTGACTTCATTTAGAGTGACCAGGTGTTCCTGTACTTCCTCTTTACCTAGTCTATGCTGCATTTCCTTTTCTGTGTCATTTGTTCAATTTTCCTTTGGATGACCAGTGTTTTTGCTTTGTGAGAAGACTGAAGCAAAGTAGGTGTTGAGGAGTTCTGCCTTTTCTCTGTCCCCTGTTAGCATTTTTCCATTTTCTACATACAATGACCCTACTATTTCCTTTTTCTTTGTTTTGCTATGGACATTACAACAAAAAAACCCTTTCTATTGTTCTTAACCTCTCTAGCAAGCCTCACATCATTCTGCCCTTTATCTCTTCTGATTTTTCTCCTATACATGGTAGCTATTTGTTTGAATTCCTCTTTGGTAATTTCCCCCTTTTTCCATTTCTTATTGTCCCATATAAAACTTAACTCAGTTAAAAGTTGTTTATTCATCCATTCTGTTTTCTTGAGACACCTCCCAGTTTTCATTCTCACTGGAAATGTTTGAAATTGTGCCTTCCATATTTCCTTTTTAAGAAACTCCCGTCCTTCCTGAACTTCCTTCTCTTAATATTACTGACCACAGGATTGCAACCAGTATTTCCCTAAGTTTACTTAAATCAGCTTTCCTAAAGTCTAGAATATATGTCTGACTATGGACGTTATCCCACGGGGCCAAAAGCAGCAAGAATCCACCAAGAATCCGGCGCTATAGCGCTAAATTTTTCCGACTGATCCCACGACGTCGCTAAGAAGCCACTAAGAATCCGGCGCTATAGCGCTAAATTTTCCCGACTGATCCCACGACGCCGCTAAGAATCCGGCAAGAGACCGCTCGGAGTGCAGCATCATTCACGTTCTTTTGAATGTCGGTTTCACCAGGCATTGCAATAGCGCGAGCTGATTCTTAGCGCTATGAAAGCGCTAGTGCTGTAGGTATGGTCAGCAATTCCCTCCCCGTGAGCATTTCCACTTCATAACCCATCGTTCCTAGTGCTATTTCCCATCGTTCTTTCTGGCAGCATCCTATGACGTGTTTCCTTTTTGCATAGGGACACAAACACAGCCGGTGGACATTTTCCTGTCGTGTGGGTGCTGGGTTGTAGGGTGCAGGCTTGTTGGGTGCAGGCTTGTGGGTGCAGGCAGAGCATAGGGGTGAATGATAACATGTTTTGTAGTACTTTTGGTGATGTGTTGACGCCAAAGCAAAAAGTTAGTGCATGTGCAAGAATATGCTTGCCGGAATCATCCCACTATACCATGCTGTAGTGTGCTCTGCAAATGCGCTTTCCGTGGGGGGGCATCATCGCGATATCGTCAATAGCGCGATGATGCCAGTTGCGTGTGCTGGCCATTGCCATCTCTGGGGATTGCTAGCGCTATAGTAGTGGGATGATGCTTATATCACTTTCTTGCCACTTTTACAGCAGCGTGGGATAAGGTCCTAAGCTTGGCTTCCCCTTTCCAGTGTATAACAAAGTCTAGGAGAACATGATCACTCCCTCCTAAGGATCCCACAACTTCTGCCCCTTTAACCAGGTAATCACTGTTGGTTAGGATCATATCTAAAATAGCTGAACACCTTGTTGCCTATTTAATCTTCTGGTCAATGAAGGGCCTCTGCAGATGGGTGGCTCTGGGCCACCGCAAGAAGCGGCAGATCAGGGCCGTGGCAACCCCCTGCCAGGGCCCCGATCCTCCCTTTTGCCAACCCGAAAAGAGTGACAAAAGGCCACTCCTTTTAGAAGTGGCAAAAAGCCACCCTAAGAGCTGGTGGGTAGCTCTTCCTCACCCTTTTCAGTGCAGCATGTCAGAACGCTGTGCCAGGAGGGCATCCTGACACCATGCACTGTGTGTAACAGTGTGCAGCATCAGGATAGCATCAGTGTGGGGTTGGGGTGGCCACTGTGCAGCTGCCCCACCCAACTCTACCTTCAGGCCAGCCCTTTGGGCAGGTTTGCAGAGGCCTGAAGTTATCTTCAAGGCAAGGGAGGAATTCTTGGACCTTAATAATAATAATAATAATAATAATAATAATAATAAAATTTATTTATACCCCGCCCAATGGGGACCCAATCAGGGCGGCTTACAAGTTAAAACAAGAATCAGATAAAACATATAGTACAGAGAAACCCCCCCTTAAAACAGTATTAAATCAAGCAAATTTAAAATTAACACAAATTAAAAATTAAAAACTAAAAACCTACACAGAAAAACTAATGGGCAACTGAATGATCCCCTCCATCAAGTGATGGGGCCATGTAGGGGCATCATTAGCGGCAGTTTATGTCCGGGGGGGGGGGGGTAACTAGTCTGGGAAGGCCTGCCAGAAGAGATCTGTCTTAATAGCCTTTTTAAAGCTATCCAAAGATGTTAATAGACGGATTTCGTCCGGCAGGCCGTTCCAGAGGCTAGGGGCGACAACTGAGAAAGCCCTCCAGGAGGTAGCCACCAGCTTCGATTTCTGAGGCTGCAGCAAATTCCTCCCGGAGGATTGAAGAGCGCGGGGAGGATTATATGGGAGTAGGCGGTCCCTGAGATAGCTTGGACCCAGGCCATTTAGGGCTTTAAAGGTAATAACCAACACCTTGTACTGGGTCCGGAAACTAATAGGCAGCCAGTGGAGGGACCTCAAAACCGGAGTGATGTGGTCCCTCCGAGATGTTCCCGCAACAAGCCTGGCTGCCATATTCTGTACTAATTGTAGTTTCCGAACCAGGTACAAGGGTAGCCCCATGTAGAGTGCATTACAGAAGTCGAGGCGTGAGGTTACCAACGCGTGCACAACGGTCTCCAGGTCCCTTACTTCCAGAAAAGGGCGCAGCTGGCATATCAGCCGAAGCTGATAACAGGCGCTCTTGACCGTCGCATTAACCTGATTCATCATCAGGAGCGACGAGTCAAGAAGCACCCCCAAGCTGTGAACACAGTCCCTGGAGGAGAGCGTGACCCCATCCAGGACTGGAGGTTGCAACCCAATTCCTGGTTTCGGGGCCGCTACCGTGAGCACCTCCGTCTTGTCTGGATTCAGCTTCAATCTGTTTTTCCTCATCCAGCCCATTACCGCCCCAAGACATTCATTGAGAGAAGAGATGCCATTGGAATTTGAGGCCGACGAACCAGATATGGAGAAATAGATTTGGGTGTCATCAGCGTACTGATAACACCCAGCCCCATAACTCCGTATAATCTCACCCAGCGGCTTCATATAAATATTAAACAGCATCGGGGACAAAATAGCTCCCTGAGGGACCCCACAAGTGAGGTCCCTCTTACTGGAGCTACAGTCCCCGAGCAGCACCCTCTGGGACCGACCCGAGAGGAAGGACCGGAACCACTGCAAAGCAGTGCCCCCAATACCCAACCCCTTCAGGCAGTCCAAGAGGATGCCATGATCTATTGTATCGAAGGCCGCTGAGAGGTCTAAGAGCACCAACAGGGTCACGCTACCCCTGTCGATGCCCAGACACAGATCGTCGGTCAAGGCAACCATGGCAGTCTCAACCCCAAAGCCTGTCCCGAAGCCGGTTTGAAATGGGTCTAGATAATCGGTTTCATCCAAGACTGCCTGGAGCTGAAGAGCAACTGCCCTCTCGATCACCTTGCTCAAAAATGGCAGCAATGACACAGGCCTGTAATTTTTCATGTCCAGGAGGTCCAGGGAAGGTTTTTTCAGAAGCGGCCTAACCGCCGCTTCCTTTAAACATGATGGAACATGTCCTTCCCTGAAGGATGCATTGACGATATCCGTAAGGAATCTCATCAATGCATCCCCCCCCTGGATGGCCAGCCAAGATGGGCAAGGGTCGAGAGGGCAAGTCGTCTTCCTCACCTTACCAAGCAGCTTGTCCACGTCCTCGGTACTCACAGATTGCCATTGATCCAGTAAAATTACATCGGCGGAGTCGGTGGACACCTCACCTATAGACTCTGTCTCAATAGTCGCGTCAAGGTCGGCTCTTATCTGAGAGATTTTGTCTGCAAAGTAGTTATTAAATGCGTCACAGCAGGCCGTTGTCGGGTTAAGCAAGGGATTTGGCGCAGGGGGCACCTGCATCATCTCCCTCCCCACCTTAAACAGCTCTGCCGGATGTGACTCTGCAGACGCAATGCGTGCAGAAGAGAAAGCTTTCCTCGCTGCACGCAGTGCCTCCCGATAGGAACAAAGAAAGTTCCTATGGCGAGTTCTGTCAGATAAGAGTCGAGTCTTCCGCCACTTGCACTCTAGCCGTTGTCCATACCGCTTCATCCTCCTCAGCTCAAGGGTAAACCATGGCTTACGATTAGGAGCGGGATGGCAAGGGCGCTTGGGAGCGATTGTGTCGATGGCCCTGGTAAGATCACTATTCCAAGTGTCAACCAGAGCCTCGACAGGGTCACCGGCATTCCCAACCATTAATCCCTCTAAGGCTTTCCAAAATCCAATTGGCTCCATCAGCCTTCGAGGGCGGACCATTCTAATAGGTCCACCACCCCCGGCAGGGCAGGTGTTGGCTCTAAGTTCCATCTTGACCAGGAAATGATCCGTCCATGACAATGCGGAGGTACTTACAACCTCCGCCCATGGATATTCCTGTTCCGTACTGAAGACCGCATCGAGTGTATGACCAGCACAATGTGTGGGGCCGATGGCCAATTGGGATAGGCCCATGTTTGTCATGGTATCCATGAACTCCCGAGCCGCACCTGTTAAGCTGGTCTCGAGCGGAATGTTGAAGTCCCCCAAAACCAAAAGTCTGGGAGACTCCAACAAAAGCTCAGAGACCAGCTGTGTCAGCTCGGACAGGGAGTCTGCTAGACAACGGGGTGGTCGGTAGACTAGCAGAATCCCCAAACTATCCCTGGTCTTCAGGCTTAGGTACATACACTCGATGTGGACCGTGTTCCAGAGAGGTATCCTGGTCAAGGTCAAGGTGTTCTTATGGACTAGAGCCACACCGCCCCCCGCCCACTTCCCCTCACCTGCTCACTGACAGAGTACCCAGCTGGGAGGGCCTACGCCCAGATAGCAGTGCTGTCCTCTCCCAGCCAGGTCTCTGTAAAACAAGCCAGGTCAGCATTCTCATCCAGGAGGAGATCCTGGATAATATGCATCTTATTTTTCACTGACCTGGCGTTACAAAGGAGCAGAGTGAGGTTCTGTGGAATGGAAGGTCTGCTCCCCAAACCATTCTGGGAAACAGAGGGGACAGAAGGCGGGATAGCTACTAAACAGCGATCCCGCCTTCTTTTGTAACATTTGTCCACTCTGTTCCAGCCATATCTCCCGTTCCCCAACACTACTTCGATAGTCGCCCCAATTGCAGTTCCCACCCCGATGACAGTGGGTGACACAAGTTGAGAGAGTATAGGTCGTGTTCAGTGTAGTTCCAAGATATATCGACCTATATCACCTGAGCCCATTAAAATATTACAGAATAGCTCAGGTATATTATATTTTCAATCCACCCAACTGGTCCATATCTGCCTCTGTTACGCCCTAACCAGCTAGGGGCGAGGCGACAATGCAGAGACAATTCTATCTCACCCAACTAATCAAGTCCTCCACGGACCAGTTCTTTACAATGTCCTATGAAAAATTCTGTGTAAGGTCAGGAGGCACGGTTTCTATTTATACTGGTGGCGTCTATAGCCTAATATGTCTGTCCTGGTTGCAGGGCCACGCCCCCAGCGCTGCCGGTGCTCCGGGGATGGAAAAGGAGCCAGGCGCTTCAGGGCCCACACGCCCCTCTGTGGCGCTGCCTTCCGTCGCCGCTGCTGCCGCGCCCCCGCAGCCTGGTCTTCCGGCAGGCTTTTATGCCTGTCTTGGCTGCGGGGCCATGCCCCCAGCGCCGCCGGTGCTCCGGGGATGGAAAAGGAGCCGGGCGCTTCAGGGCCCACACTCCTCTCTGTGGCGCTGCCTTCCGCCGCCGCTGCTGCCGCGCCCCCGCAGCCTGGTCTTCCAGCAGGCTTTTATGCCTGTCCTGGCTGCGGGGCCACGCCCCCAGCACCGCCGGTGCTCCGGGGATGGAAAAGGAGCCGGGCGCTTCAGGGCCCACACGCCCCTCTGTGGCGCTGCCTTCCGCCGCCGCTGCTGCCGCGCCCCCGCAGCCTGGTCTTCCGGCAGGCTTTTATGCCTGTCCTGGTTGCGGGGCCATGCCCCCAGCGCCGCCGGTGCTCTGGGGATGGAAAAGGAGCCGGGCGCTTCAGGGCCCACACGCCCCTCTGTGGCGCTGCCTTCCGCCGCCGCTGCTGCTGCGCCCCCGCAGCCTGGTCTTCCGGCAGGCTTTTATGCCTGTCCTGGTTGCGGGGCCACGCCCCCAGCGCCGCCGGTGCTCCGGGGATGGAAAAGGAGCCGGGCGCTTCAGGGCCCACACGCCCCTCTGTGGCGCTGCCTTCCACCGCCGCTGCTGCCGCGCCCCCGCAGCCTGGTCTTCCGGCAGGCTTTTATGCCTGTCCTGGTTGCGGGGCCACGCCCCCAGCGCCGCCGGTGCTCCGGGGATGGAAAAGGAGCCAGGCGCTTCAGGGCCCACACGCCCCTCTGTGGCGCTGCCTTCCGCCGCCGCTGCTGCCGCGCCCCCACAGCCTGGTCTTCCGGCAGGCTTTTATGCCTGTCCTGGCTGTGGGGCCACGCCCCCAGCGCCACCGGTGCTCCAGGGATGGAAAAGGAAATTGTAGTTTAATTTGTTTTAGCAAAGCTTTACTTCTAGCAAATATCAGGATAGTTGAAATTCCTCATTACCACTATAGCTCTCCTTACTGCCCCAGGAAAGTCTTATCCATGTCCTCATTCTGTCTTGGTTTAGACCAGCCCCCACAAGGATATCTCTGGTCCAAAATACACTGGAGACATAATCCATTTGAGACTGTTTTAACTGCTTTGGCTCAGTGCTAGAGAATCCTGGAAATTGTAGTTTAATGTTATACCAGAGCTGTCTAACAGAGAAGGCTAAATGTCTCACAAAACTATAGTTCCCAGTATTCCCTAGCAATGAGCCAGGGCAGTTAAAGCAGTCACAAACTGGATTATTTCTGCAGTGTGTTTGGGACCTCTGTTGTTTCTCTCTTCCTTAATTTTTATCCAGATCCTCTCAACCTGGCTTCTAGGACTGGATGTCACAGGTATAATCATGACACTCCTTCTTGTCTTTTTGATCTATTTCTCTGAAATGGGTTATACCCCTCTATTACCACATTTGAATCATAATACTCATCCCACCAGGTTTCAGTGATACCTATCATATCATATTTGCTTTGCTGTATTAGGAGTTCAGGTTTGTCTTGTTTATTTCCCATGCTCTATGTATTAATATAGAGACCTCTAACAACATGGATCATCCCCATCCCTGCTGCCTATTTAAGGATTTTCTTCTTTCACTGTTGGGTTCTTGTACTATTTGCCTAGTTCTTTCTATAACAATTGGGCTATTATTTCAAGCACTTGATAAACTACTGCCCTCAAGAATACTGTCTCCCTCCCCCATATAACACAGTTTAAAGCCACCAGATTTCTGGGACTCTTGGCAAAATTGTTTCTGCCAACTGCTGTGAGGTACAACCCATCCTTTGCCATAGCTCCACCCACCTGAAAGTCAAGGCCATGGTCTAAGAAGCCAAATAGTTCTTGGTAGCACCATTTGTGAAGCCAGTGGTTCACCTGTGCTATTTTTTAATCCTTTCTTGGACTGTGCCCTTCAAGTGGGAGAAAAGATGAAATATCAAAGATAAAATTATAGTCAGCAGCTGAGCTGCACTAACCGTTACTAGCCATTCAGTTTAGAAAGTGGGTCTTTCAGTAAACTAAACTAAACTAAAAATTAAATCGTATGGATAGATTTATTACTACTAATTATTATTTAATCAGTTACTGTACCACTTTCTGTTTCTGGCAATATTGTGAAATTAGGGGTGCAATTCTTCTTAAATATTATTCTCAAAGGAAGTAACAAGTAATTTTAGCAATTTTCTTTCTGCTATGAAAAGGTCTTTGAGAAGCACATACTTTACAAAGTCTGTTCACAATTTGGGAGTTATTCACAATTCAGGATTTATTCAATATTATTTTCTGCAGAGAAAGTCTGTTCCTGTCTATGAAAAAAAAAAGTTTTCTATGCAAATCAACCACATCTTAATTTTGTACAAAATAAGTCCCCAGTTACAGCATCTCTGTCACACTATCTTCTCCAGGAAAATAAAAGCAAGATGATATAACAAAATGGGCTCACCTCTGAAACAGTTTTTCCACCCTCTCTATTGTTGAATTCCCTCCATTTCAAAGCAAGTAGTCTAAAGAGTGTTGAGTCTTTGAGCATGAGGGTTTGGATTTGAATCAAAGGATTTGGTAAAGAGGTAAACGCAGCAATAAGACTGAAGCCGTATGATGCTGGTTTAACACTGAATAAAACTCTTAGTAGCAATAAAAAAAGAGAGACTGCAAATTTGCAAAGTGGTGCCTGAGACATTTTGTTTAAGATTGCTCCATATGCCTCTTCACATAATGAAATTGGCTGGCATTTAAATAAACCAATTGTGTCCAATTTCTGTTACAAAGGAATTCTGTTGCAGTCTAAATTTGAGAGTGCTCAGTATGTTGAAATCTGTTGAAAGATTTAGCTATGTCACTAATTGGCAGTATTTCTACTTGTGTTAGCAAGACCTAATCTGTTTGGGCCTATGTGACACTTCTCACTGCCATAGCCAAGTTCAACAAGAATTATAAGGGTCCCATGTTTAATAGCACAATAACTATCTCTTGGTCTTTCTACACATGCTTCCAAATTGGAAATAATTTTTAACCTATTCGGTGTGAGAAATGGAATGAGTAAGAATCTTTTCAATCCCTCTTGATAAGAATTCACCAAAAATGTGCGCAATTATTTAAACTGAGGATGGAACAAATTATGAATTTTAAACATTTGACTGTGTGGAAAACCAACAGATATTTCCATTCAGGCAGAGAGATTTGGGCATTTAATTCTTTTTAAAGTTTAGGTGTGGATATTTGTGTATTTACTCATGTACGTGCTAAAATGTGGTTGGCACCTCTTCCATTCTGAGTCCTTATCTTGAACACCTGTATGCCACAAAGTACAACATGGCACTCTCCATGCTAGGAATGGATGTATGTCCTGAAATTAAACAGTGCAAAGAGGGAAGAAATTTCAGGTCATTTCATGCATTTCTTCTTATTTAGAATTGAAATAAGTCAAGATTTTAAATTTTCCAAAGCAGCAGACAGCAAAACCGATCTCTGTAATTGGCCATGGGTACTAATAGTACACATGAATATTAATTTATTAATAGTGGACTTTGGGCCTTTGCAGATGCCAGAAATAGTGCACATTAAATAGAGGCACTGCCCTGGCTCAGTGCTAAGGGATCATGGGAACTGTAATTTATTGTGGCACCAGACCTCTCTGACAGAGAAGGCTCAATGTCTCAGAAAAAAAATACAGTTCCCATGATTCCCTAGCACTGAGCCAGGGCAGTGCCTCAGTTTAATGTACACTATTTCTGGCAGTCTGCAAAGGCCCTTTCTCTATTTTCACATATCATTTTGGACCTACCCATTTCCAGGGCTACAGATTCATTTTTAAATTACAAATTACAAGTTCAAGCTTTGTTTTCAAAGTCACACTATTCTCCAATCTTTCTAGCTGGAGAAATGAGATTGGTTGCAGATTTTGAAATAACATCAACATTACTTTTGTTTTGTTTGTTTCTGTGTCTTTAACTTTCCCCTTGCAAATCTTGGAAGCAGTAAAGCTAGTTTGTCCAAAGAATTTTCCAAGAAAATTGATGCTCAAATGTGGTGTACTTTATCACAATTTTAATATAACAACTTCCATCTCAAAGATTTATAAATGCAGCACATTAGAATATAGCACTTTTTCCTATTCCCCTCCTCTCCAGTAATGGTGGCAGCTGGACATAGAGGCCAGCATCCAGAGTTTGAAAATTAATGATGTTAAATGTTTGAAACTGGGAAATTAATTTATTATCACAAAAAACTACTAATTGCATCTGCTTAAATAGGCAAGCTATTGTTAATTAGCTTGCTAATAAAGGTGAGATTTAAAGAATTTGCCATAGGACTTATAATTAACCCTCAGATTACATTTTGCTATTTTGTTATTTTTGTTGTTTAAATTTGCCTCCCCTTCCCAGAGGAAAGTTCTGGGGAACTGTGGTTCTGGGGAACTGTGACACATTCACTTTCAGCTTTGACTTGCAAACAAATTAGAAATTACCTCAGTCAATATCCACAATACTTTTGGTCATTTATGAATATGTGACCTTCTGTTATGTATCCATAACTGCTACATATTCATGATCCCTCCATAGCCCCTCATTTAGGGCTATGGAGGGACTACGGAAGCCTACCTGCTGCTCAAGAAGCAGCTGCCTGGCATTCGGACACCCCACTCATATGAGCAAAAGAGAGATTTTTAGTGGGGTCCTTTTTTACCTATTTCACAGAAGAACACTCACAGGAGAGGGTGAAAATGGCACGTAGACACTTCTTGATTGATAGAGAAATAGAACCATTGATCCCAGTGAGTGAAGATGGTGGGGTCTGGCTAGAATCCAGTTTGTAGCACTGTAGTGTAGGTTGCTACACAGTACATAATGGTTATACCATCTTCTTACTTTGCGCTGAGCTTCAGCACCCCTTTTTGTAGTGATCTTTTTCTGTGGGATAACAGGCATTTGATCTTTGGCAACCTAATAAATGGAAATGCCCACATGCTGTTTTATTAAATCAAATGTTTCCAGGCTTCATAATATTGGTTGATGCTCAGCATTGGAACAAATATATTGAAACACATTTTCTTTTAGAACATAACAGTTCCTATCAGTTTCTTTTTTGGAGTCAAGCATATGCCTGCAAACAAAATAAAAATAGTTCATCAATGTGTTCCAGCCCATGCTTTACATATAAGGAGCTTTCTTTGTTGTCTGGATTAATAAAAGAATTTGCCACCTGTAGTATCCTGAAGGCATTAGATCCCATCTGAGTTTGGAAGCTAAGTAAGTCAGACCTGCTTAGTACTTGGACAAGGGATTGCCCAGGAATACCACATTTGTGGTATGCTAGAGACTATGGAGATTACTACATGCACCTTATCCTATTGTTTTCCCAACAGGATACATGCACTGTCAAAGATGAGTGTCGGGGCCTCGGCAGACGACTAATAGAGTCGTCTTGGAGGCCCGGAAGAGGAGGAGCAGCCACACGCACGGCACTCCTTCCTCTTCCTGAGGTTGCCCTCGGAGCTGCCGGCCCTTCGCATGGCCGGCGCGCCGAGGGCAACCTCCCGCTGCAGCGTTCTCACACGCTGTGGCGGAAAAGACAGGGAAAGTGCACCCTACGCATTTAGGGCACACTTTCCCTGTCTTCTAAAAGGAGCGCCAATTTGGAGCTCCTTTTAGGGTCACCGCAGGAGCACCGCGGTGCAGAGGCTGCGGTCCTGCGGAACTCTGGACCAGGGCATCCCCGATGCCCTGGTCTGCATCCCCCCTTACTGCATTCTCCCATATGCAGCCTATATGCAACCTGGGTTTATTCCGTGGCTTTTCAAGGACAGGATTTTCCTGCCCTTGCATACAGGCTGCATAGGGAGTGTATATGGGGGAATGCAGTAAGACCTGTCTTTGATAGTTAAATGTGCATGTATCCTATTGGGAAAACGACAGGATAAGATGTGTGAGATAATCTCCTATACTTCAGAGGAAAGCAATGACAAACTACTCTGAGTATTCTTTTTCCATAAATCCCTAGGAAATTAATGTGGTAACTATAAGTAGATGGGCAACTTGAAGTCACATACATGCACACCGTGAATACAGATGCAGCAACCTAAAGCCTGTTGCATGCCCTGCAATCTGTTTATTCCTTATTGGAACAAAATCCAAAATTAACCTCTTGCCCTTAGTCTTATCCATTTCTCTCTCTCTCTCTCTCTCTCTCTCTCTCTCTCTCTCTCTCTCTCACTGTGCCCCAAAACTCTTCAGTAAGTGAGAAAAACAAAAGATGGCCAGTCTTCATAAAAACAGTACCAGCTTCACTCTCAGGAGTTAAAGTACTAGTGTGCATGGTCCCCATTGGTGCCAGGATTCAGTCACTCAGCAAGATTATTTTTATATGTGTGTTGTGCCAATGTCACCATGTGTGGGGGAGGGGGGGATCCACACAAAACAAAAACAAGAAAGAAATGTGTTGACTAAATATTAAACTATCAATTTAGGGGCCCTTATTAAAAAATGGGGAGGAGGGAGAAGTGAGTTTTTCTCCCCAAATTGACACCAAAATAACACCTACCTTTTGGCAATCCTTCACATTTTTAAATTTGTCAGTATCCAGCATCAGTCTTTGATGAAAAGGCAAGTGATTCTTGTTTAAAATAGGGAACAGTGCATTTTTTTTATTGCAACAATTCCTTTATTTGCTTTAATACACTTATATTACAGATTTTCAGAAAATACATCAATGGCTGCTAGGAACAGTACAATACACAATTAAGCAAACATACCCCCTCTACAGACCAGGGCGTCGGGGACGCCCTGGTCTGGAGCACCGGTGGAGCTCAACCTCCACACCGCGGCCCTCCTCCGGCGACTCTAAAAGGAGCACCAAATTGGCGCTCCTTTTAGATGTCAGGGAAAGTGCGCCCTAAAAGCGGCGGGCGCACTTCCCCTGACTCAAATGCCGTGGCGCATCCGGTTGCCGCGGCGTGAGGTCATCCCCGGAGCGCCGGCTGTGCGGAGGGCCGGCGACTCCGAGGGCGACCTCAGGAAGAGGAAGGGGTGCCGCTCGTGCGGCTGCCCCTCCTCTTCCGGGCCCGGAAGATGGCTCAATTAGCCGTCTGCCGAGGCCCACAAACAATATAAATCTAGCAATAGATTAACAGCACTTGAAAATATATTTAAAAGCTTCCACATAATATATAATATAATCAGTTAAACATAACACTGTAGACTGTTTATTTATTACATTTAAAAATATTGCACTCTCTCACACACATTCATCTCCATTTAACTTGGATGCTTACCAATCACTTAAATGTTCTTCCCTCAGCCCTACCCTCATCTAAACTGTACATGTCTTCTATGTGCCCTGTACTCAAATCTTAGGCTAACAAACTCCCCACTCAAACTTTATTCACAACTATCATTCCCTAGTTTTTAACAAATTTCTTCAGCCATTCCACCAATTAGCATATATTTCAACATGCCATTCTCTCCACCTTCCCAATGGCTTGGAGAGAAATGACCAGTGGGGTGCCACAGTGTTCTGTCCTGGGCCCAGTGCTATTCAACATCTTTATCAATGACTTAGATGAAAGAATAGAGGGCATGCTTATCAAATTTGCAGATAATCCAGTTAGGAGGAGTAGCTAAAACCCCAGAGGAGAGAATCAAAATTCAAAATGACCTTAATAGATTAGAAAGCTGGGCCAAAACTAACAAAATGAATTTCAATGGTGAGAAATGTAAGGTACTGCACTTAGGTAGATAAAAAATGAACTGTCAGGTTTTTCAGAGTTATGGGTTTTGGAGTACATATGGAAATGTACAAGATGTATGAGAACTTGTTCCTGTGAGAAGGTTTCAAGGTAACAAGCAGGCCTGGAAAACAATAGATGTACATCCAGACATAAATATTTTCCCTGCAGGAAGTCAACACATTATTGTTTTGGGAAAATGGCAAGGCTAAAAGGTAAACAACATTACATCAGGATGTTTACATGTCACTGGTCACATGATGTATGACGTACACACCAGGGAGTGGACATGAGTCTGGGAAATAAGGTAGTAGCCAATGAGCATCATGGGTCACGCCAAAATGGGTGTTAACTTGGGGGTGAGGAAAAAGTCCTTGCACAGTGCTGGGATGTTGTGTACTGTGTGTGTGTGTGTGTGTGTGTAACAAAGAACTGCTTGAAAATAAACTGTTTGGTGTTTTGCAAAACATACACTGCTGTGTTGCAGGGAATTGGACTGTATATTGGTTTGCTCAGTTGTGACAATAAAGGTAGCATTTATTAGTCTACAACTTGAGTGGTTTATGATATCAGCTGGGACAGCTGAGGCAGTGACATCTGGATCCAGGGGAAGAAGTCTGGAGGCGTGCAGAAGAAGGTGTCAGCTTATCCTGCCAGCTCTGCTGGATGGTATACTAGTACTGCAACACACATCATCCACCATGCTCCAGATGTGGCATCTCTGACATACATATAGGATGGGGGACACATAGCTTAACAAGACTACATGTGAAAGAGATCTAGGAGTCTTAGCAGACCACAAGTTGAACATGAGTCAACAGTGTGATGCGGCAGCTAAAAAGGCCAATACGATTTTAGGCTGCATCAACAGAAGTATAGTGTCTAAATCAAGGGAAGTAACAGTGCCACTCTATTCTGCTTTGGTCAAGTCTCACCTGGAATACTGTGTCCAGTTCTGGGCACCACAAATCAAAAAGGATGTTGACAAGTTGGAGCGTGTCCAGAGGAGTGCCAGCAAAAAGGATGAAGGGTCTGGAAACTATGCCTTATGAAGAGAGACTTAGGGAGCTGGGTATTTTTAGCCTGGAGAAGAGAAGGTTCGGAGGTGATATGATAGCCCTGTTTAAGCATTTGAAGGGGTGTCATATTGAAGATGGAGCAAGATGTTTTCTGCTGTTCCAAAGACTAGAACATGGAACAATGGATACAAGCTATAGGAAAATAGATTCCACCTCAACATAAAGAGAAACTTCCTGACAGTAAGAGCTGTTCAACAATGGAACACACTCCCTCAGAGAGTGGTGGAGTCTCTTTCATTGGAAGTCTTTAAACAGAGGCTGGATGGCCATCTCTTGGGGGTGCTTTGATTGTGATTGCATGGCAGAGGGTTGGACAGGTGGCCCTCATGGTCTCTTCCAACTCTGTCATTCTATGATTCTAATAACTCAAACAACATTTTGGAATACAAACCCAAGATATCATAGAATTCTCCCTCCTTCCCCTCCCCCAAAAAGACTGCATTTCTGTTTTCATTTTTTGTTTGTTTTTGTTTTGGAAAGACTGGCACATATAATGTGAAAAGGTCAATCAGATATGGTTTTTGGTCTGGATTTTTCAGTCTAAAATAGTTATATCAATCAACAGTCCAGTATAACTGAAGTACAGTATTTAATCCCTCTGAAATGACATCATTTCTTGGCACCAGAGGTGAGATTCATGACAGTTGTAGGTTAACATGAATGAGCAGGGCCTCCTTTTTATGATTTTCTCTTTGATAGATTATTGATTATACACTCCTTAGTGATAGGGAAACACCATTTTATTTGTTATAAAACACTACTTACTTCAGGAAAGCGTTCTCTATTTGGTTTGTCATACAAATCCGCCTGTTTGATCACAGACTCACCTTCGGGTGTAACATAATGGAATGAAAACAATGATTATGGCAAGGTTTTGCACCCAATCTATCAAATACTTCAGGTAATATACATTTTTGAACCAATTTTGTCCATATTTGATATTTGCACATATTTTGAAACCTTCCCTCTAAAAATAAACAAAACAAAACACTGTACAAGGTGATAACTGATTTTTTTTAAAGTGTAGTTTTGGTTCCTTTTGCATGGAACCTATATGGATCTAAGTGCAATTGCAAAAATGTATAAACCATAAAATTAAATATTATTATAAGAATATGTATTTAATGACTCATGAGGTTGTCTGTACTGGATGGAATATAGTACAGACAGATGGAATCACAATACAGTCGGCCCTCCATATCCACAGACTTTTTATCCACAGATTCAACCATCCATGGCTTCAAAATATTCAAAAAGTATATAAATTACAAACCAAGACTTTGATTTTGGCATTTTATATAAGGGAACCCAATTTACCATGCTATTGTATTTAATGGGACTTGAGTATCCATGGATTTTGGTATCTATCAGGGATGCTGAAACCAAGCCACAGAGGATTCCAAGGGCCCACTGTATATGTATATCAGGGTTAGGAGAAAAGTATGCAACATAATGTTCTGAGTATGGTAAAATGATGCTTGGTGCTGCAAACAGTAAAATTGGAAGGTAATAAAATGGTGAGAATTTAATGGGGAACTGGACTATTCCCTCCTCCTTAGTCTGTTTGTTAGGGTTTAATATATAGAATATTTTAGATATGAACACTTTATGTCCTTTGGAAGTTCCCAGAAAACCAAAGGAGCAAACTACCTTGACAGCAAGACCAATGACTCTGATCTTCAAACACCACATTTAAATATGAACTTCATTTCATGAAATATTTCCTTCTTGTATCATATAGTAACCAAAAATGTCAATGCAGACCAAGCATATATAACATTGAAATGTGTTGACTAAATATCAAAATATCAATTTAGGGGCCTTTATTAAAAAATGGGGGGGGGGAGGAAAAGTGAATTTTTCTCCCCAAATTGACACCAAAATATCACCTACCTTTTGGCAATCCTTCACATTTTTAAATTTGTCAGTGTCTAGTATCAGCCTCTGATGAAAAGGCAAGTGATTCTTGTTTAAAATAGGGAATAGTGCATTTTTTTTATTGCAACAATTTCTTTATTTGCTTTAATAAACTTATATTACAAATTTTCAGAAAATACATCATTGGCTGCTAGGAACAGTACAATACACAATTAAGCAAACATAAACAATATAAATCTAGCAAAAGATTAACAGCACTTGAAAATTTATTTAAAAGCTTCTAGATAATATATCATTAAATTAAAATACAGGTTCAAACAGACAGTAGTAAAGAAGACAAATATGCTTCACATGATAAATGTCAACAGATCTTGAATGAAGTCCAGCAACAAAGAACTGATGCAGACTGGCCATTTGGGGTGGCAGATAGCCTCCCTGAGAAGTGGCGGATCAGGGCTGTGGGAACCCCATGCCATGGCCCTGATCCTCCCTTTTGCCGCTCCGAAAAGAGCGGCAGAATGCCGCTCCTTTTAGGTGTGGCAAAAGGCCACCCTAAGAGTCAGCAGTGCGGCTCTTCAGTGCCCTTTCAGTGCAGTGTGTTTAAATGCTGCACCGGAAGGGTGTCATGATGCTGTGTGTCTTGCATATGGCCACACAGCGTCAGGACGGCATTCGGGTGGGATTGGGGTGGCCGGCATGCAGCTGTCCCACCCCAACTCTACCCCCAGGCTGGCTCTTTGGGCCAGTCTGCAATGGTCCAAAGTGAGTCAAATAGAGTGAAATTAGTAAGGCTCCTTAGTCTGGGTTACAGGTGCAAAATTACCTTCAGCAGGTGAGTCGCTTACACAATACAGTGACCTTTCTCCGGGATATTCATGGCCTTGGTAGTTTCCAGCCCATATGCAGTCACATACAACTCCATGGGATGGTGTCAAGGGAGGAGTGGCAGCTTTGGCACCACCACTCCAGTCTGGTTGGGCCATCTCCCAGCCTACATGGGGTCAATGGCCTGGATCCCCATTTTCTCCTACTCCCCCTCTCTGGTCACCTGTTGGTGCATGCTGGAGATTCCCTCATGGTCAATCGAGTTATATGGGTATGTCCCCATCTGCTATTCCATATGAGGAGTTAGCTTTACCATTGGGTGATCATTTGTTGCAGTCAACTATTCATAGGATATTGAGGGGAGAATACGTTTTCACTTTGCTTTATAGTGAACTGCAGGAAAAGGAGAATAGCTGGATGACAAGGAAAAGTAAAAAATGTGTTGGAGGAAGGTTGATAGTAATTTTTCTAATTGGCTCAATGGTTTTCACATTTATGCAGGGGTTATAGCAAAGGCCCAGACTACTTGTGCAGCTGCCCTGATCCAATATATGGACATTATTCACTGGGCTTATGCTGATTACACCGACCCTGCCTGGCTGCTGTATGACGAGGCTTTTTGCATGCAGGCTGCCTTATATCCCACAATGGGATATGTTGCAGTCTCAATTGTGGATGCATCTTATGACACCGGCCCACCCAATGCAGGGAGAATGTATACACAGTAGTCTTCTTATACAGAAATTGGGTGACCCTTCTGTGTCGTGGTCCCAGAATGCTTCAGTTCAACCTCAAAAGCTCATCTGTTGGGAGTTTATTTCCAGGGCATTTGCAACCATAAGGCTTGTAAATATGATCATGAGTGCTCTGTTTGTAAAGGCCCTCATTCCTTTCAGAATTGTACCAAGGGCCGAGCCCAGTCTGGCTCCAATAAAGAAGGACAGAATAATAGAAAGTCAAATGGAGCTCACCTACCTTCAAAAGGCCCTCAGCCCAATCAGACTTGAGGTTCTTCAATGGCTGCTATCATCTTGTCCTGATAAGGGGGCGGGTCATTATTTGCTTAATTGTTTCCATGAGGATTTTCTTATTCCTTTTCAGAGCACCTGACGTTCTTTTTTTGGCTAACAACTTAAAGTCTCTTAGGGGGATGAAGCATGTCGTTAGACAAAAGATTGATAAGGAGGTAGCTGAGTATTGTGTTTTGGGACCCTTTTTATTCCCTCCTACTCCTAATTTGAGGGTTTCCCCATTGGGTGTTGTGCCTAAAACAGCAGTGGGTGAGTTCCGTATTATCCACCATTTATCCGATCCTCACAGTCAGTCAGTTAATGATGCCATCCCCCATGAGTTGTGTATAGTTCATTACGCTTCTTTTGACACTGCTGTTTGGTGAGTTAGGAGTTTTGGAGTGGGACTGAGTTAGCTAAATACAACATTAAGTCAGCATTTTGCTTGTTACCTGTTCATCCTTTGGATATTTAATTGTTAGGTTTTAGGTTTAATGACCAGTTCTACATGGACCAGGCTCTCCCAATGGGTTACTCTGTGTCATGTGCAGCCTTTGAGGCATTCAGCCCATTTCTTGAATGGGCCCTAAGGACAAGGACTGATCTTAGAGGGGTTGTCCATTATTTATATGATTTCTTGTTCATTGGGTCATCTGGTTCAGGGGTGTGTTCATTTTTACTCAGAGAATTTCAGGCCTTAGCAGATGAGCTGGGTGTTCCTCTGGTACCTAAGAAAACAGAAGGTCCGGCTACAAGATTGGAATTTTTAGGAATATCTATTGACACTGTCAAACAGTTATCTAAACTCCCAGGTGATAAGGTGGTCAATTTGATGGACAAGGTACAGCAATTCCTTTCACAGTCCAAGGCTACACTCCATGGATTTCAAGCGCTCATTAGTCATTTGAATTTCACCTGTAGGGTGGTACCCCCAGGGCAAGCATTTTTGAAGCATCTTTGTGATGTGATCTGCGGAGTTTTTAAGCCACACCATAGGATCAGAGTTACTTCAATTATAAAGGAAGATCTATTAGTCTGGTCTCAATTCCTGGCAGACTTTAATGGGATCTCATTCTGGCGTGATGAACTCAAGCTCCATGATGCACTGCAGGATTGGTCTGATGCAGCAGGCTCAGTGGGTTTTGGAGTTTATTTTAATGGCTGGTGGTGTGCCCATTCTTGGCCACAGGAGTGGATCCAAGCAGGATTAACTTCTGATCTGACTTTTCTTGAATTTTTTTCCCATTTTGGTAGCTATCACCATATGGGCTAAAGAGTTTGCCAATTCTTCTGTGCACTTTTGGTGCAATAACGTGGCAGCTGTGCATGTCATCAACTCCTTGACATCAAAATCCCTGAGGGTCATGCGCCTTGTCAGGGTGTTCACATTGCAATACTTACATTTTAATATCTTGTTTACAACTTTGCATGTTGCGGGAATTGATAATTCTATTCCAGATGCTCTCTCCCATAAACAGATGGATTGCTTCTGGAACTTGGCCCCTGGGGTGGCTCGGCTGGCAGAACCAATGCCCAAATGTCTGTGGAGCCTTGGCAGCACAAGGTGACGTGGGCCCTGGGTCTCTCGGTTGCCACCAGTACAAAGAAGAATTATCTTAGATCAGTGCAAAAGTTCCTCAAGTTCCAGGTGGTGCACTAATTGGGAGAGACTCTACCAGTTCCAGTGCTTCAGCTCCTGTGCTATTGTGTTTTTCTCCAAGACAGGGGATTTGCTCCTCAGTCCATCTGTGGCCACTTGTCTGCCATTGCTTTTTGGCAGAAGCTACAGTGGGTCCATGATATCACTACTGATTTTTGGATTTAAAAGTTATTGTAAGGCTAGTCTAGAGAGAGGGGATCAGATTAGAGATACTAGAATGCCTTTGTCTCCTGACATTCTAAATCAGGGGTAGGCAACCTTTCCCCTTTAAGGGCCAAGGGACTTCAGCTCCCAGAATCCCAGGAGCTATTGACCAACATGGGACTATTGGCTAACATGGCTGAGGCTTCTGGGAGCTGAAGTCCCTCAGCTCTTAAAGGGGAAAGCTTGCCTACCCCTGTTCTAAATGGATTGAGATCTGTATGGGCTGATATTTGTGTATCGCCATGTGAAGCTTTATTATTCCATTCGGTAGTGTTAACTGAATTTTTCAGTGCACTGAGAATTAGTGAGCTGGTTTCAGCCACTAAGCATGACAAGTCTGGTAAAGCATTACACTATAGTGATCTTAGTTTTATTAGACAGTCTATTACCTAGTCATTAGATCATCTAAAACTGACCAGCAGGGTAGAGGTGCTCAGATCTCTCTACTGCCTTGTTCAGATACATCTATCTGTCCAGTAAAGGCCTTGCATGAATACATTCAAGTGAGAGGATCCAACCCAGGACCTCTGTTTGTTCATCAAGATCTTTCCCCTTTGACCAAACATCAGTTTTGGGCTGTTACTACCAGGGCCTTTCTTCAATGGGCTTATCTAATGTTTGCTTTGTGACCCATTCTTTTTGGATTGGAGCTGCTTTGATGGCTGCCTCCATGGGTTTTCAACTGGATGTCAACAAATGAATAGGTCGTATGAGACTACTTTGTTAATTGGTGTTTGTTTTTCAGATCCCTGCTCTTAGCTGCAAGAGTTCGAGTACTACTATGTGGCGAGAGCATGATCTACGGGGCTGCTTGGCAAGCAAGAACAAGCCACTTTGGTATTCACTTGGGCCTTGATGATGTTACCTGTTTCCATTGATTGGGCAAGTGGGGTCTTCATTGGCACAGCCTGTTGCTGTTATTGTTTAAGGAGCACTGAGGGCCTCCCCGCCCACACATGTTGTTGGTTCCTCTTGGGGGCAACGACCTTGGTTTGTTAAAGGGAAAGGCACTTATTTTGCAGGTGCTGAACGATTTCCACCTTATTAAACAGTTATGGCCACTTGTTCAAATTGTTTGATCAGCTATGCTCCCATGACATGAGTGGAAATGCGGTTGCGACCCTTTTACCATTGATACTGCCCAAAGGTGGGCTAATAAGGAAATTTGTAAGGCCCTCAAGGCTGGGATAGGACATAATCTGCCCCACCCCTGGATTATATTTCAGAGGCCAGAGCTCTACAGGGCTGACAGTGTTCATCTTTCTGAAACTGGCAATGCCATTTTCTCAATGGATCTGCAGCAAGGTGTTAAGGAAGTGCTCAGTGCTGAGGTGGGAGACAGGGGCTAAGCAGATGCTTGCCCCATATTTGTGGCATAAATAATTGAATTATATTTTGGCGAGCACCTTGGACACCATTTGGTAGGAAGGGACATTTCTGGAACCATCTCTTTAGGCCTTGCGATCTGAGGTGTGGCAGAAAAAAATTGCCCTTAGGTCTGACTTTAAAGATAACCCCCTCTTTAATCTTGGTGGATTGGGAGAGGGACGTCATGGTTAGATTTTCTGATGCAGGCCAGCCAATGGATTACCCAGCTTTTGGATTATAATTGAGGGCTCAGGTGATATTGTCCAAATAAGCTGCAGAAGTGGTCTGGGGAAAGACACCAGCTGCAGCTTCTTCCACACTTGGTTGTTCTACTGAATCCATTAAGAATTTAATAAATAAATCAATTAATAAATGGCCCTGTTTTCATCCCAATCTTGTGTCCTGTCTCATTATTTCTGGGGTTGTGCAGCAAAGGCTGTCTTGGAGCATGGGAACTCATTGACACAATTATCCTCTAGTTCAAGTTTTTTCTTTTCTCCCTCTTTCTTTCTTTCTCTCTTTCTTTATTTCTTTGGAATTGGGGACTTTTAAAGAAAATTTCATTAGCTTAAAACACATGAGTGCTGTTTCTAACTTTTGGCTGTTGCCTTACTCGGATTCCCAGGAATCAGTCATTGGGATGAATGAGAGAAGGCAGCTCTTGACAACAGGTTTGGTTCATATGGGATAAAGTCATCTGGTGCTAAAGCCTTTGGACTTCACAGATCATAATCATGACTTTGAAGAATGCACAGAAATTTGTTTATTTAGCAAGTCTATGAGATGTAATACATGATACTTAATACATAATGCAACTCTTTATGATATCTCAGTAGTGTTTGAAGGATGTTTGGTCCTTCTTTGTATATTGGAAGCTGCTGCACAAGGGTTCTTTCACACAATGAGAGGGTAACTTGGGAAGGCCCAAGAATTGTGAGAATAGCTGGTCCATCATATCTGCCCACATGAGTGTTAGCCTAATTTTCAGGAGTGGTAATATTGCTGTGGAGTCACAACCAAAATATACCTTACAGGGTTGTTTGAGGAATTCATTGCAAGGTAGGAAGTAGGTGAAGTGGCTGTGCATACTTAGGTGCTAATGCAATTTTCATAAAACCACTTTCCTGCTGAAAGCTCAAAAGAGCTGGAGCGAACCCAATTTTCTTGGGCAGGGAGATCCACAGTTAGGGTGCTGCCACAGATAGTGTCCTGTTGCTTGTACACACCAATCTGTTGGAAAAATTTAAGCTTTGCATTCTCCTGTTCCCCTTTAGTTAGGCAAGACTTAACCCTTCCCCTCCTCTCATTCTGTCAATCTTAAATGGCAGTTTAACTGACACTCTGAATATTCTAAACTGCCAGTCTCAGTCATTAATGGCTAGTCAGCAGTCTGTCACAGTCCTTTCTGAGGGAAGTTAACAACTCTCTTCCTGCTTTATAAACTCCAGTTAGATTAGGTTTTAGTTTGTTGTGTAAATATTTATTAAAGCCATTAGTGTTTGTTTTTAAACCACAAACTACATGTTTGTCTTTTTGAGTTAGAAGGTTATCTCTTTCTTAAATAACTTGCCTTACCCGATCCATCTTAAAATTAAATTTGAGTGGCATCTGGATCCTATCCCAAGGGTTTTGCCACTGAAATTGCTACCCAGGGCCACTCCAGGGCCATCCCCGCTCCTGGAACCACTCTGGCAGCCATTTTCTGACACCAGAAAACTCGTGGCTTTGAAAAGAGCTACACTGAATGGCTCTAGGAGTGGGGATGCATTTGGCCCTGGGCTGCATTTGGCCAGCAATTTAAATGACAAAACCCTTGTGACAGGGTCCAGACACCACCCAAATTTAATTTTAAGCTGGATCAGGTAAGGAAAGTTATTTAAGAATGCGATAAGCTCCTTAATCTTTATTCTTTAGGAAGACAGATTTAAAGTAATAGTCTGACCCACGGTTTTGCTTCTCTGCTGATGAAAGTGATCTCTTAACAAGTTTAACTTTCATACCTGTATATTTTAGTTTACTTTTAAAAAAGTTAACACCCTGGAAACTAACCCACACAATCCCATTGTGGTAGAAAGACAGGATATAAACGTTTGAACTAATAATAAAAAAATCTAACTTCACAAGGTATTGGGACATAGTTATATGCCTCCTCTGGGGATCTTAAATTTTAGGCAGGTTTATAAGGGAGGAGGCAGTCTAGGGATTTGTACTTCAAAACCAGCACCTTGCATTAAGCTTGGAAGCAAATTTGAAGCCAGTACAGTTCTTGTGAGACCAGTATTATGTTGTATCTAAAATGCACACCTGACACCAGTCTGACTGCTGCATTTTGAATTAGCTAAATTTCCAAATTCTGTTCAAGGGCTGGATCACTTAGGGCCTCGGCAGACGACTAAAAGAGTCGTCTTCTGGGCAGGGAAGAGGAGGGGCAGCCGCACGAGCGGTGCCCCTTCCTCTCCCCGAGATCGCCCCCAGAAGCGCCGGCCGTCTGCACAGCCGGCACACCGGGGATGACCTCACGGCGCAGCGCCCACATGCGCTGCGCCGTTTGAGCCAGGGAAAGTGCGCCCGCCGCTTTTGGGGCACACTTTCCCTTAAATCTAAAAGGAGCGCCAATTTGGTGCTCCTTCTAGATGCGCCGCAGGAGTGCCGCGGTCCGGAGGCTGAACTCCGGCGGCGCTCCGGACCAGGGCGTCGGAGACGCCCTGGTCTGCATCCCCCCTTTGATTACATTATAGTAGTCTAATCAGGATGTAAATAAGGCATAAGCCATTGTGATTAAATCTGTCTTCCTCAGGACAAGGCACAGCTTGCACACCAGCTGTCGCTGGGCAAAGTTTCTCCTGGCCACTGCAGCAGCCTGGACTTCCAGGAGCAATGCTGAGTTCAGCAGCATCCCCAGGTCTGAATCTGATCTTTCAGAGGGATTCCAATCCCATCCAGAACAGGCTGTGATACCAACCCAGGCTGGTTTTCCTACTGACCAAATGACAGAAGATCAGCCAATGATAACAGTGAAAAGAAAGCACAAAGAGCAGGCTAATCTGGCTTTGGAGTTGTTGTTTTTACATAGAACCATTTTGCATATATAATTCTTACATTTGCTAGATTATGATGGTAATTTATTGCAGGTGCTGTATGCAATGGTGATTTTGGTAGCCAAGATAAAATCATAATGTGAAACCTATCCAATTCCATGTAACAATCAGCCATTTCTTCCTTCAGGCCTTGTGCTTAGAAAGCCATAAACCCTTCAGTTCCTGATGATGGTTATTACTAATAAAGATAAAGAAAAAAGTACTAGACAACTTCAGTTTTCCAAATTATTCTCATTCCCACACCCTCTCTACCTTTCTATCCATGCATATAGCACCTCTCTGAGGACCCAGTCACCTCACTTTGGGACTCTTTTTTAATCAACACTGGAATTGTTTTTAAATATTCTCTCATCTCAGCTCATAAGAGCCTAGCCTTTCATTCTCACTAGTTAAACAGTTTTAAATCTAATTAATGTGCCCAATTGCTCAATCAAACCTATTTATTAAAGTCCAAACTCTTCTTTTGTTGTATTGATTTGCCAACAAAATGGATTTGCTGCCTCTTTACGCCTCTTATGGTTTCAATTTCCTCCATAACCACCCACACCTGTTTATTCTCAGTTCCTTTTGCCTTTTCTGTCCCATTGATTCCTTGACCAGATTTTTTTTTTCTTCATTCCATTTTGCACATTTTATTTTGCTTCATTCATTAGAGGGAATTGATGAAAGAAGACTTGCAGGGGAAAAAATAGAATTTTTCTTTTTCATTATAGAGTGAAGTGATGCAAAATTTGTGGTGGTGGTGGTGGCAGCAGCAGTGGTGATGATGATGATGATGATGATGATGATGATGATGATAGTACAGGACTAGTCAAAGGCAGTTCCCAGGACTCTATCACACTCTGGTGTCAATATCAAGAAATGGATTGAGATCCATTCTCAAACACTATCATTGTGTTCTATGCTAGAAACTTTGGGGGGTTGCAGACTGCCAGAAATAGTGCAAATTGAATCCACTTTAAGGGTTAGGGTTAGGGTTAGGGAATCATGGGGACTGCATTTTATTGTGGCACCAGAGCTCTCTGACAGAGAAAAATCAATGTCTCAGAAAAAAAACAATTCCCATGATTCCCTAGCACTAACCCTAACCCTAAAAGTGGACTCAATTTGCACTATTTCTGGCAGTCTGCAACCCCCCCTAAGGGGCTTATCACACAATCAAAAAATTTGGTTGCTCCCCAATAGGATATAGCTGGGTGGCAGGATGCAGGTGGGTATTACTGAATGCAGGTTGCCACCAATTAAGCTGGGTGGCTGCATCCTGGCTGGATCCCAGGTCCCAGGTGCACTTCAGAGGCCTTTTTTCACAGCTGGGAGCTTCCTGTCATTGGACTTGTGTGTGGTAATAGCCGTTGGCATCCTGTCACCCGGCTTTATCCCATTGGGGAGTAGCCAGGTTTTTTGACAGTGTGATAAGCCTCAAAATGAATCTTAGGTCCAAAACACACCTCAGAAATAATCAAGTTTGAGACTGCTTTAACTTCCCTGGCTCAATGCTGGGGAATTATGGGAACTGTAGTTTTGTGAGACATTTAGCCTTCTCTGTCAGAGAGCTCTGGTGCCACAATAAACTACAATTCCCAGGATTCCCAGCACTGAGCTAGGGTAGTTAAAGTGGTCTCAAACTAGGGGGGGATGCAGAAGGGCTGCCCTGGGCTGCCCTGGGAAGCAGAAGATCGAGGCTGAGGCTGCCAGACGCCTCGGTCCCAATCCTCCCTTTTGTCGCCTCGGAAAGGAGTGACAAAATGCCGCTCCTTTCAGAGCCAGGAAAAAGGTGCCCTACGAGCTGGCATACAGCTCTTTAGCACCCCTTCTATCACATCAAAAGTCTGTGCCGGAAAGATGTCCTGATGCTGTGAATTGTGCGTAATGGCACATGGCATCAGGACGTCTTCCGTGAGGGGTTGAGGCAGCTGGTGTGTGGCTGCCCCTCCCCATCCCTGCCTCCCAAAGGGCCCATCTGTAGAGGCCCTAGATTATTTCTACTGTGTGTTTTAGATCTCACTCTGCAACCCAGAGGCAAACTGTGGTCCCCTAAGAATGAAGTGATCACATTGGGGGAGGGGGAAATACCCTCTAGGCCATGTTCCTAAGTCAAGTTCCTAAGTGATGTGGTATTGGTACTGATCAGCCAGAGAGAGAGAGAGAGACAGAGAGAGAGAGAGAGAGAAGAGGATTTAATCATATGATCATACAACTGTTGTCTGAAGCAGTGTAATCCAGGTATAACTTGACCACACATATAAAAAGTAGGCCCTGAAATAACCTGACATAACTAAAGTTGCATAAAGTAAACTACTTTCCTATGTGGACAAAACCAATACAATTCCAGGCCACATGCACCATCTCAGGAATGGCCTATGTATTATGGTTGGTGATCCAAATATCAGACCACATGGATTTAATCCTTCTGAACTTGATAAACATTTTGTTTATCAGATATTGGAATCAAACAGGCCCAATTTTATTTATTTTTTAAATTAAAGTTAAAATGCTAGTATATATATTTTTAAAATGCTAAATTATTAATTATTGGGATTTACAAGGATACCATCTTTGATCTGAAAGGACCACCAGTACTAATCTTTCTGAGGCCTCCCAACCTCCAGATAGTCAGACACTTCTTCATGCAGTTGACAAATAATCTGCAAGAAATATGAAGAAAAAATATCAAAGTTAGTCTCTCCTTATATCAGCAGAGAACAGTTAACATTTTCACCATGTTCAGTGTCACAGTACTTCTATTCAAGTGTTTTTTAAATGTGTACACTGAACATGAAAGGAGGAGATGATACTAACCCAACACATTAATTGTCATTTCCACAAGCCTATATGTGTTGAGGGAAACGATCTCAAAATAATACCATCTGCTATCATGGAGATTCTCTACACATTATAAGGGAAGCCCAGAATTAAACATGCATATATAAATACAATGGGGAAAGGTGGGGCTGAAACTCCAGAGGTCAATCATCTCTGTTGTAGGGAGAACACAAAAAATATGAAGTGGCACAGTTTACAAGAAAATGTTCTGCTTAATTTTTCTATCACTGTGGAATCCCCAGTTTCTTTTCTGCACAGCTGGTGGAAACATAGAATCATAGAACCATAGAGTTGGGAGAGACCACAAGGGCCACCCAGTACAGCCCCTGCCATGCAGCAACACACAATGGCTCCTTTTCAACCTGGAAAGAAGTGACCAGTGGGGTGCCACAGGGCTCTGTCCTGGGCCCAGTGCTATTCAACATCTTTATTAATGACTTGGATGACGGTATTGGGGTCATAGTTATCAAATTTGCAGATGACACCAAATTAGGAGGAGTAGCTAATACCTCAGAGGACAGGATCAAAATTCAAAATGACTTGAACAGACTAGAAAGCTGGGCCAAAGCTAACAAAATGAAATTCAACACAGAGAAATGTAAGATACTGCACTTAGGGCGGAAAAACGAAAAGCACAGATATACGATGGGGGACACCTAGCTGAATGAGACTACCTGTGAAAGGGATCTAGGAATCCAGGAGGACCACAAGTTGAACATGAGTCAACAGTGCGATGCAGCAGCTAAAAAAGCCAATGCAATTTTAGGCTGCATCAGTAGAAGTATAGTGTCTAGATCAAGAGAAGTAATAGTGCCACTCTATTCTGCTTTGGTCAGGCCTCACCTGGAATACTGTGTCCAGTTCTGGGCACCACAATTCAAAAAGGATGTGGAGAAACTGGAGCGTTACCAAAGGAGAGCCACTAAAATAGTGAAGGGTCTAGAAACCAATCCCTATGAGAAACGACTTATGTTTAGCCTGGAGAAGAGAAGGTTGAGAGGTGATATGATAGCCATGTTTAAATATTTGAAGGGATGTCATATTAAGGAGGGAACAAGCTTGTTTTCTGCTGCTCCAGAGACTAGGACCCAAAACAATGGATGTAAGCTCCAGAAAAAGAGATTCCACCTCAACATTAGGGGGAACTTCCTGACAGTAAGGGCAGTTTGACAGTGGAACACACTCCCTTGGAGAGTAGTGGAGTTTCCTTCCTTGGAAGTCTTTAAACAGAGGCTGGATGGCCATCTGTCAGGGATGCTTTGATTGGGAGTTCCTGCATGGCAGGGGGTTGGACTGGAAGGCCCTTGTGGTCTCTTTCAACTCTATGATTCTATGATTCTACATTCAAAGCACCCCCAATGGATGGATGTCCAGCCTCTGTCTCCAAAGATGGAGACTCCACCACACTCCTAGGTAGTATGTTCCACTTTCAAATAGCTCTTAATGTCAGGAAGTTCTTCCTAATGTTTAGGTGGAATCTCTTTTCCTGTAGTTTGAATCCTTTGCTGTGAGTCCTGTTCTCTTGAGCTGCAGAAAACAAACTGGCTCCATCCTCAATCTAATACCCCAATATGACACGAGAGAGAGAGAGACCTTCCTCATGGCTGTCCCTAGACTCTAGAATTTACTGCCACCTCAGTGGAGACAATTTGAAGACAGAGCAGGAGGGGGTGGGAGGGAGTGGAAAGAGAAGTGTCTTAAGGCAGGGATGGCACTCTCACCATCTGCCCTCCCCTTTTTGATCCCTCCTCATTCTGCCCAAGCTGCCTGGCATACCGCCAAGCTCTCCCCTCTACCAGCCAGTACACCTCTGAGATCTGTCTACCATGGCTGGTGGTGGAGTAGGATGCTGCAGCTGCCTGGCAACCCCTTCCAGGACTGGTGGGGCTGCTGGCTAGGCAGGAAAAGGAAGGAAGTGGCAGCAAGGGAAGATGAGGAGTCAGTGGCTGCCACTTTATCCCAACCCCACCAGTCCACCCTCACCCTATCCAATCCCCTACCTCCGGGTAGGCAGGAAAGGGAGGCAACAGTGGCAGGAAGGGGAGAGAGTCTGTGGCTGCCACTGTTCTGCCTCTGGGACCTCTCTGTCCTGGTCAACCAGCAGCCCTACTAGACCCCAAAGGGACTGCTGGATAACAGCAGCATCCCACCCACACCAACAATCACATAAGACAGGCTTTTAAAACAGAAAGTTTTTAAAGAACAGGCAAGGGGATGCTGTATAGTTTTAACTGAACTATTTTTAAGAGCTTTTATATTTTTAAACTGCATTTTATTCTTTTATTTTAATACTGTAGTAGTTTATTTTTATTTTAATGCTCATTGTTTGTGTGTTTTAATGGTATTTGAGTCCCAATTTTAGGAGGGAAGTGGGATATAAATAAATTCAATCATTGTCATATTCATCATCATCATCACCATCATCATGGATGCACAAAATATAAGGGAGTTAAGTCTATTTGATCTTACTGCAGCTCTGGATTTAACATGTGATCTGGTACCTGTTCCTCACACTGAACCAAGCTGTCTGTCAGAAAACTTTTGGGATTTAACTGAGGTGGTGTGGTGGAGGCAGAATGTGAGGGAACATAACCCCAAGGACATTTTCAGTGTAGGAATGCAGATGTGATTGACCAGAACACAGAAAATTTGAGATGAGTTGAGAGAATGAGATTATTATGAGACTTTCAAATGTTATTATTGTTTAAGATACAGTAACTTATAGTAAGACAATGAGGAAGATTATTAAGCAGTGGCTGGATACCACATTCTTTTTCTGTGCTGCCAATTTTAATTTAACATTTCTAATGTATACGCTTCTAAACAATACTGTTTGCATTTCAAATTAAACACTAAAGGCTGCATTTTGTCTGGTTGGTGATATTTTGTTAAAGCTCAATATATTTGGCATGCTGAATTTATGTAATCTGGAATAAGCATCCACAGTGCAATGGAGCTTTCTCTCAGGTAACTATTCATAGGATAGAAGTTATGCTGATCCTAACAAATTGGATTTTATGCTCACATTTCTGTTCTTTTTTGTGAAGTGGAAGTGCCTTCTTGTGATAAACTCTTGCAATTCAACTTTACATCAATTGGTTAATTGAGCCCCCCCTTCATATGAATCATGATCATATTTGCTTTGATAAATTTGAATAACTTCAGTATTCTGGAGTCTAAAAAATGGGAAAGTGCACATTAGATGTTTTATAAACAAAAATGTCACCCAAAATGACAGCCTTGTGTAAGGCAAATACTACCACATTAGTAGTCAGAGCTATCATCACAGCATGAAGAAATGAGGAAGGGGGGAACCAAGATACATACAGGAAGAAGATAAAAGGAATCTAATGTGCATCAAAACAATGATTTTTAAACATGCTGTGCGCTAACACTCTTTCTAATGGGTCCCCAAATAAACCTTCCCAAAGTCAAGAAAAGCAGCATGATGCTTTCAACATAACATACAGCAATACAAAATGAATGAGATGATGTTCTGTCTTGCCAGTTGCAAGCTTTGAGGGACTGTTTGTACAAGAATAGATTTTGCCTTCATTAATGCATACTGCATGCAATCTATTTCAACACAGCAAGCTAAAGACAATCATTTGCTATTGCTGTTTCTATCAAAGATGCTTTTATCTTCAGCCAGTAGGACAGCCAGTAGGTGGGTGGATGGGAGAACAGGGCTTTGTTTTTGTTTTTGTTTTCTCTAGCTATTAGGCCAGGTGAGACTGTGTTGTGTAAATACACACGTGTCTGAAAGTTAAAGGACATTTTAACTTGAAATGTCTAACAAATTATTTGTGTTGAACTTGATCTTTGGCCATTTCACACATTATTATGGATCTCCTTTGTTCTTTAAATGTCTCTAAACATTCTTTTAAATATATGTAGTGAAGCAGGATATACAATCATAAACTAAAACACAAAAATATGGTTGGCAATTCTCCAATTACCAATTTGAGGGGGGGGGACATCATTGGTAATTTTCAAACTATCTCCCTAAGCTTCTGAAAAATGTCAAATTAATTAGGGCTTTCCTCAGTGAGGGGAACAGTTATGTCAGACAAATTCCTTGAAGGACAAGGAACATGCCTAGAACTACTATAGTGCACAACTTACAGGGACACTGTATGTGTGTTCAGTCAGGACTCGTACTGAGTGTACAGTACATAGTACTGAAGACAATAATTGATGGAACAGCACTGATCACATTAATGAAGGGAAGTGCATACAAATCATTTTGAGAGCACTCCCTACCACATTCCTCTTCATTAGCATGACTGGGATGTTTCTGGTCGTGTGTGCTCTCTTCCACCCTCATCCTTAACCCCATCCCCCTATCGTATGCCCTATCCAGTGTGCTTTTTGTTGGGTGGGGTGGGGTAGAGGTTGTTTTGTTTTTCTTAAAATAATTCTACAGTTATACTAATTTCATGGTTTTATACTCTGTAGGTTTTTAAAAAAAATAAATAAAAGAACAGTTGTTGTTGTTTTTTTTAAAAAAATCCTAGCTGTTCTGGAATAGTGAAAGGGAGGGGGATGGGAAAGAGGAGAAGACACTGACACTACATGGCCCCACAATCCCAGAACTGCAATAGTGCAATTTACTGCACCTGTCTGGTGTGACTGGATATTTATTGATGGGTTTTCCCCATCAATGGCAAGGTGTGGACTAGCAATGACTGGAAGACAAGGAAAAGAGGAGAGGCAATGGTGTTGTGTGATAGGTATTGCCCAAGGCGCTATTATTAGTTCCTCATCCATGATTTTAATGGAATAATTTTGACTATAGAGTGAATATTTATAACATTAGAATGACTATGAGAAATATACTTTGTTATCTGCACAAAAATAATTGTATGGCACATATTTACAATTTGATTGCCTGTGAAACATATCCAGCCTCTTGCCTTTCAAAAAAATCTGTTAGCCAACTCTGTTCCCCACTACATCCTATATTTTCTGCAGCTGAGAGAACTACCTCTTGATATAAGCTTCAGATATCAATGAATTTAATCGGAAAACCATTAGCATTTCCCAATGCAGCAAATCATGTGACAGCATCCCTGCCAATAATAAATAAACTGTGTTTAGTGTTTTTGGATGGCTTGCTTAGATGGCATCAGATATAAACCACAATGTTATTGTTATCTTTCAGTTTGGTATCACTGCTCTAGGACTTCTACATTAAGAGCAAAATACTATTGTATTGCTATTAACGCAACACATTAGAAGTCTTTTCATTAGAACCTAATACCATTATTTTTACTTTTGCATATATTATGCAAATTAATCTGTGTAGTCTTGTAACCAGTACATACTGACCTTTTTGGCATCTTGTATTTTCATTTCAAATTATGTGGAAACTTTTGGACTGCAACCTACTCTAAATATTGGAGACAAAAAGCACAGGCCAACTAATTAACATTCAGAATAGCCAAAATAACACAACACCTTAACATAGCACTTCATTTGCACAGAATGTCCTGACCATTAAAAAAAATTCCAATAACTCATTTTGTGACAAAGGTGTTAATGAGAGCAGAAAGCAGCACAACATAAATCAGTTTGATACAAATTCTGGTGGTGGGGGGAGAAGAAAGGAAGGAAATATTACATGTTAGACCCCAATCTCATTAGTTTGATGATTTGAAGCCTGCAGTTTTATTGAGTTTTTGTAATCCAAACCAGTAGAGAAGCCTACTAATTTGTCAAGCAGTCTGGGTAATAAAGAAATACAGAGCTTAGCAGTGAGGTAGAAGGAAATCATTTAAGTTCTCCAGTATGTAAATGATAAAGAAACATCATGATTACATTGTATCCCCCTCTTCTGCAACAAGGAAAAACTCTTATATTAGGATGGTTAATAATCACATGTAGTAGCAGTGGGGGAAGCATGACTATGGAATGACATTTTGTGGCCCAAGGGTCACCCCTACAGCTCATGTCCATCATTAATTGTTTTGAAAAACATATCTCACACATCTGAGCAGGCATGGGGACCACTTTGCATCATTAGGGGAGAGGGCTGTGTCAGTTTAGGCCCATGAGAGGCCTTTTTGAAAACAAGAAGTCAATATGAAGGCCCATGGAACCATTTTAGCCAAAGGAAAATGGGGGGGGGGGGTGTAAAATTGGAGAGAAGGGTTCAGCCTTCCAAGGTTCCAAGAAGGGTCATTTTGCCTGCCAGCTATCCACTCCTGACATAAAGAAAGAAAAGTATCAGTATTAGAACACAAAGTCTATCCTCTCACTTTGTGGTGGTATAGGTGAAGATTCTATATTGAATATAAAATTAAGCCATATTTTTCATAGCCATGTTTTGGCTCATTGAAAAGTCAGGACTTTTTTTTTTTTGGCCAGGAGGTGGGGGTGGGGAGACAAAAACTTATTTTGTTGCTTGTCTGTTTTTTACTGCCTTTCTCCCCATTCAATTCATGGCTGTTTGACATATGGCCTATTTTTTTAGCCTAATTCAAAGCAACATGTGAATTGTGTGACTCCTCCCCCTTCCTGTTTTGCTACCATCTCTGCCAGATTAAGAACCTTTTGAACCTGTCTTTGACAGCTAGCACAATGAATTTTGTGACTTTTTGGTTGGCCTGACAGAAGAATTACCACAATACAAACTTCGGAATTTTACAGTCAGTACGGCTAAGGATTCCATGGACAGCCAAAAAAACAAACAAATGGGTCCTGGAGCAGATCAAGCCCAAAATCTCCCTAGAAACCAAGATGACAAAACTCAGGTTGTCATACTTTGGATACTTCATGAGAAAGCATGAATCATTGGGAAAAATAATAATGCTAGGAAAGGTAGAGGGAAGTAGAAAGAGAGGAAGGCCACATGCAAGATGGATGAACTCTATTAAAGAGATCACAAGTATGAGTTTGTAGGAGTTGGGCAGAGCAGTGGAGGACAGGGGGTCTTGGGGATGTCTCATGAGCAGCGGCGGCATGGGTCGAATTCAACCTGAGGACAGTTAACAACAACAACAAAACTGCTGTCTTTGCTTTATAATATGCTGTTTTATTACAGCTGTCTTTGCTTTATAATATCCTGTTTTATAATATGCTGTTTATGCAGGGTCTTGGATGAAACTGATTATCTAGACCCATTTCAAACAAGCTTCAGGACAGGCTTTGGGGTTGAGACGGCCATGGTTGCCTTGACCGACGATCTGCATCTGAGCATCAACAGGGGTAGTTTGACCCTGTTGGTGCTCTTAGACCTCTCAGCGGCTTTTGACACAATAGACCACGGCATTCTCTTGGACCGTCTGAGGAGGTTAGGAATCGGGGGCACTGCTTTGCAGTGGTTCCGGTCCTTCCTCTTGGGTAGGTCTCAGGGGGTGCTGCTCAGGGACACTAGCTCCAGCAAGAGGGAGCTCACTTGTGGGGTCCCTCAGGGGGCTATCTTGTCCCCGATGTTATTTAACATCTATATGAAGCCGCTGGGTGAGATTATATGGAGTTATGGTGCTGAGTGTTATCAGTACGCTGATGACACCTAAATCTATTTCTCCATGTCTCGTTCATCGGCCTCGAATTCTGATGGTGTCTCCTCTCTCAATGAATGTCTTCAGGCGGTAATGGGCTGGATGAGGAAAAACAGATTGAAACTGAATCCGGACAAGACGGAGGTGCTCAAGGTATCGGCCCTGAAACCAAGAATTGGGTTGCAACCTCCAGTCCTGGATGGGGTCACACTCTCTTCCAGTGACTGTGTTCGCAGTCTGGGGGTGCTCCTTGACTCTTTGCTCCTGATGACAAATCAGGTAAATGCAGTCAGGAGCGCCTGTTATCAGCTTTGGCTGATATGCCAGCTGCGCCCTTTTCTGGAAATAAGGGATCTCAAGACTGTTGTGCACGCACTGGTAACCTCACGCCTCGATTTCTGTAATGCGCTCTACATGGGGCTACTCTTGTGCTTGGTTCAGAAATTGCAGCTGGTACAAAATATGGCAGCCAGACTTATTTCAGGAACAAATAGGAGGGACCACATTACTCCGATCTTAAGGTCTCTCCACTGGCTGCCTATTAGCTTCCTGGCCCAGTACAAGGTGTTGGTTATTACCTTTAAAGCCCTAAATGGCTTGGGTCCAAGCTATATCAGAGACCGCCTCCTCCAATCCAATCCTCCCCGTGTACTCTGGTCCTCTGGGAGGAACTTGCTGCAGCCCCAAAAATCGAAGCTCTCAGCTACCTCCCAGAGGGTTTTCTCTGTTGTTGCCCCCAGGCTCTGGAATGCCCTGCCAGACAAGTTCCATCAACTAACATCTTTTGACAGCTTTAAAAAGGCTGTCGAGATAGAGCTCTTCCGGCAGGCCTTTCTGGACTAAATATCCCGGCCTCGGGCTCCCCCCCCTCAGTAGAACCTCTAGAACCCCTGTTCTTTTGGAAGAAAGTTACAGGGGTTATGATTGCATTGTATTAATTTTAATTCTTGTTTTAAATTGTTAATTATGGTTTTAACTGTAATGTGGTTTAATAATGTTTTAAGGGGGGAGGGTATATGTTGTTTTATGTTGTATGCAAAAAAATTTATGCTGAGACAGCACTAACTGCTCTTATGGAAAGTGATGTGGTAACTAGACTTCAGCTTAGAAAATCGAGGAACAGGATGAAATGCCTATTTCTGTCCATCCAGGAAGTAAGTTTTGGACTTTTAATTTTTAAATGTCTGACTCTGACTTCCTGTCTGTTCAGTAATATTAATCCTGAATTGGTGCTACATCATATTTTTTCTTTGATAGTCCTGCCTTTTTTGAGAGGAGACCTCTTACTTATTCTTAACATCTGCTCCACTCCACTATCTGGCAGCCAGGAGTAAACAGTCATCTCCACATTGTGTTTCAACTTTTAACTCCAGTTCCATCTACTATTAGTTAATTTTTCATAAATGTCTAGAATGGTAGGGTAAAATGGTAGGGTGAAAAGATGTAACTATTGAAATGGCCAGCAAAACCAGAAGAGAATATTGTTTGCATTCATTTGAAAAGAATTTCCTCAAAATTCTTCACATTCATAATGGAAATAATTGAACTTTAATATATTGACATTTTATCATGGAAGACTTTGAAACTAATGGTTGTGATCCTGGGTAGCAGACTACCCTGTTTGCTTCAGGATTAATGTGCTGGGTTTTCTTATTTCTTTGCAGTTTCCCACTTATAGCATCTAATTAAAGAATGACAGTAACCACAAAGGGAAGTTTTACCCTACCATTCTAGACATTTATGAAAAATTAACTAATAGTAGATGGAACTGGAGTTAAAAGTTGAAACAGCAAGTATTGTGAAGCAAAATGGCATTTAAAGTATAAAGTGATTTTCTATACTGAAATATGCTATAGACATTTTGATAAGGACAGATGGCACCAGGAAGGTATAGACCCTTTAAAAATAAATGGCTGGGCAATCTTCCAAGAAGTGTCAATGGGCTTGACTCCAAAGGCTGTATGTGGTACAGCTAGAGAGGTTATGAGGACAGGCATTTTAGCAGGGAATATGGTTAAGGGGTTGGGGAGAGGGCAGGAAGACCAAGCTCTGCAGAAAATGCCACTCTAGTTGATAGACAACTTTCTAGATCAATAACAAGGCCAATTGAAAGCTAGGACATCCCCCCCCCCTCAAGCTATACAAATAAAAATTACTGTTTGGGATTTTCATCAAATCTTTAGGGCATTTGTGGTATGGTCTGACTTAAAATGTGGGCTATATGTCTTACATGAAACTCATTTTGGGGGAGCCTCAGGAAAAACCAAATTGTTGTTGTTGTTGTTGTTGTTTTTGATGTGATATACATGCAATTCAGTTATGGTGGAAAGGGTCAGGGGACACTAATTGCTTTTTTATTCACAGAGTACTGTTTCATGTTTGAAAGACCTAGATAAGTTTTTTTTAAAATGTCATAATTATATATATATATATATGAAAAGGTTTTTATTTTGTTTGTTTTGTTTGTCACTACATCAAACATAACAGACTGGACATATTTTTTTTTGCCCAATTGAGATGGATGTTAGGGGTGGCCGGACTGACTACATGAAATTCACTTTAGTAGGGTCCAATGTATTTGTTAATTCATGCAGAATAGTGTGTTTGGCAGTGAACTGGGAAATGCAGATTCTCTCAAGGACAACTGAGACTGATGTGCATCATGAAGAATATTTAAGCACCCAAAGAGAACATTAATCTTCCTCCAGAGTAGTTGAAAATGAATGATCATTAATGATGAGTAATGATTCTCCTGAGCAATGTTCAGTACTGCACCTATGTTGTAAATAAATATGAACAGATGGAATAAACTGGTGTACTGACAGTACTTGCTGATTTCACAAAGGTGGGTCACCTGTACATTGTACCAGTGCTATTGGTTTATGAACTGACATCCCTATGGAAAACCAGACTTTTGAAAGATTGATTAAATTGTAGGCTTCAAATCCATCATCCTATCTCCCCTTTATCTCAGCTATTCAATAGGACATGCAACATCCCTTCCTATGTACATATGCAATTCTGCATGTTCCCCTCATTCTAGGGGTTGCTGCAAATGCCAGTCCTGCTGCAAAGGTGAGCAGAATACACTTAAATTTTAGTGGGCATGAATCCTTTCCAATGTTGTCTATGTTTGACTTAACTCTTCACAAGGCATTCAGCACTGAACACCTGACCATTTTCTATCTCAGTGACAACTGATGCACTACTACATCACAGGAACACAGATATGTATGGTGTTTGGGGTTTTCCCCCATCCTACAGATTCAAAAGTGTGATCCTTTGGTATGCAAAGGTATAAGTGCTGCTGACTACTTCTCACTAATAAAGCTAATGGATGATATGACCATAAAGGAAGCAGATGCTACCAGTACCACTTTGTTGCATGAATGATGCATGGTCTCCTTGATGTGCTACATTCGGGGTCATTAACCAAAACAATATCTTAATGGCCCAGTGGGCATTTAGTATTGAGGAAATGAAATAAAAAAAGAATCTTAATTTGAGAAAAGTTGATGATTACCTACTGTTGATTCTATATAGCAAGACTACAGACCTACAAGACTGAAAAGTAAATACTGAATCGCCTTAAAAATAAATACTATAAACAAATTTGACAAAGCAAACACATTACATGACCAAGTAGAAATAAAAAGATGGAAACAATACACTGAAGAACTATATAAAAGAGATGAAAGGATGACAGATTCATTTGATGAAGAATGATATGAAGAAGAACCTCCAATTTTAGAAAGTGACATGAAAGCTGCATTCAGAGCACTCGGGAGAAATAAATCACCAGGAACAGATGAAACAGCAATAGAACTGCTTCAGTGTACAGTGACAGAATCTCCTCTAGTTCTCACTTAAATATGTCAACAAATATGGAAAACAAAACAATGGCCCACAGATTGGAAACACTCAATATACATTCCAATCCCCAAGAAAGGGGACACCAGGGATTGCAGTAACCATTGGACCATTGTGTTAATTTTCCATGCAAACAAAGTGATGTTCAAAATTCTACAACAAAGCCTTTTACCTCATATGGAACAAGAAATACCAGATGTCCAAGCTGAGTTCAAGAAGGAAAGAGGAACTACAGTTCATATTGCAAACATATGTTGATTATTAGAGTAAGCTAAGAATTTCAAAAGTGAATCAGTCTGTGCTTTATAGATTATTGCAGGGTCTTTAATTGTAGAACATGAAAAAACATGGATTGCTTTAAAAAAAAAAAATGAGTGTGCCACAAAATTTGATTGTCCTGATCTGTAACCTCCACTCAGCACAAGAGGCTACTGTTAGAACAGAATATGAAGAAATAGAATGGTTTCCAATTGGCTAGGTGGTCAGGCAAGCCTGCATTTGATTACTTATATCTATTTAACATGCATGTTGAAAACATCATATGTAAAGTAGAATTAGACTTGGAAGAAGGATACATGAAAACTGGAGGAAGAAACATCAACAGTTTAAGATATACAGATGCCACCATACTACTAGCAGAACATAGTGAAGGCTTGGGACAATTACTGAAGAAAGTCAAGGAAGAAAGTTCAAAGGTATGTTTATAGTTGACCATTAAGAAAACAAAAATAATGACTTTTATGAATGAACTTAAAAGATGATGATGAATACATTGAAATACTTCAAGATTTGCTTCATTTAGGAAATATGTTGAAAAGATTAGTACAATATTGCTGAATCTGTATTTATATTTCTATACCTATATATATATTGTGGAACATGACATAAGGTATAAGAAGGCATCATATCCCATTCCAAGATAATTAAAACTATCAAGTTTGAAATGTTTAAAGATCCATATCTAGGCTGAAAAACTTGATCTTCCCACATAATTTTTTCTTTGGAACATCAAATGTTGAATACTAAGCATTCCTGTAACCCTATATAAGTTATAATCTGGCCCTTCCACATGAGTCCTAGGGGGCATCTCTTGGGAGAGACAGCCATATGCACATCCTGAAGAAAGAGAAAGATGAAACATGTCATGATACCTGTTGTGATGACTCTGAAGAAGAGCTAGTACACTTATTAAAAGTTGAGACCATTTAATCATCTGGCTAGTTTTTCTTGACTTCACCTTTCCTCCTCAGTGGTCAGTGCAGTGGTTTGCCTATCTTATAATGGGAGATGATGAAAATTATGGATAAATGGATACTTTTATATAATTGGCCATATTGGCAAGTTTACATAGAATGATTAGTGTCTGCAAGATGCAAGATAAGAGGAATTGTTGGGTGCATGAAAGTATTGACTCTTCTCCTTCAGGTGCTGAGATCCTTGGAGGGATTGAATTTTGCAGCCATTCTACGGTAGGTCTCCCTGCTGAGTGTCATGGCTTGGTGGGAATTATCTTTCAGTAAGTGGTCTTAGAATAGTTGTTTGATCCCAGACACTCTGTGTTATTTTTGTCTGTGAAGCCATGAATGGCTTGCCCTGGACAAAGAGAGGGGGTAAGTGTCAGGAATCACAGGTTCACGGTTATCCTGCACTGTCTTGAAGCCACTCTGTATATAATGTGTTATACAGTTGGCCCTGCATATCTATAGATTCTGCATCCACAGACTCAGCCATCCACAGCTTGAAAATATATATTTAAAAAATATATCCAAAAAGTAAACCTTGAGTTTGCCATGTTATATAAGTGATCACCCTTTTAGTACATCATTGTATATAATGTGGCTTGAGTATCCATAGATTTTGGCATCCATACTGGGGCTTGGAACCAAAATCCAGTAGATACCAAGGGCCCACTGTACTTAGTTAATAAAGTGTGACCCTAGTCATGCAACTCCTGTGTCAGCCTCCTTCTTCTGAGTGTTTATGCAATGACTTTTATCTGAAAACAGATGATGCAGAATAATTATTTAAACCTGTAAATGAATCCTAATTCTATGTCTTCTCATTCCAACGTTCATTTCAATATGTACATGCATTTTATGACGTTGACTGTGATATTACATATTTTGTACCATCAGCTTGAATTTTTATATTGTTCTAAATGTGTTAATGAGACTTCCAGTTGAGATGCCAAGGCACTTGGAGGTGCGAGACAGAGTTCTGTCTTCCAAATTCATTCACTGCAGGGACCACCTAAGCAAACCTAAAGGTGTACTCTTTTCTCCAAGCTGGATGAGGCAGTGGGCTCAGGGCTCATTGAGGACTCTGTGCAGGACCCTCAACACCCAAAACCAATAGCAGAGAAGGAACAGAGGGAGCACAAAAGAGTCATTAAGAGCAGCCACTGCAATGGATTGTAGTTCTGTAAGAGGCTGCAATGCTCTGCAGGACTCTTGCCTCAGCAACAACCTTTAAAGCAGGGGTAGGCAACCTTTCCCCTTTAAGGGCCAAGGGACTTCAGCTCCCAGAAGCCTCAGCCATGTTGGCCAATAGTCCTATGTTGGCCAATAGCTCCTGGGATTATGGGAGCTGAAATCCCTCGGCCCTTAAAGGGGAAAGTTTGCCTACCCCCGCTTTAAAGTTTTTTTCTAGCTCTACCCCTGAGCTAGAGGTTTTTGCTCAGTGAAAAGAAAGAAATAAACTGTATCTATAGAGTTTCAAATATATCTCTTGGAAGGTTCATAGTCTCTTGGGCAAAGGGAAAGAAAGACAGTAACAAAATACAGGTGAAAGTATGGAAATAGGAATTATTTTGGACTTTTCTCTCTTTAGCAGAGTGGATTTTCTTCACTGCTGGACTATTGATATGGTCAAACAAAAGCTACTTTGGGTCAGTAAAACATGCAGATGTTAAACACAAATATCATTCTGTAGGGGATGAAATAATTAAAAGAAACTATAAAGCTAATGGCTAATATGGGGTGGATTGGATGATCCTTTGGGTCTCATATTCTATGTTTAAAACTGCATTTGCTTTTAGTTTTGGCTTCACTGGAAAAGATAGCAAGGAATGTTGCTTTTGGTCAAATTAACCATGAAGACAGGAAGATTGTTTCAGAGTCAAAGAGATAGGAAAAGGAATGTTTCTTGATGTCAATTAGTAAAATTGATGGTATGGACTGGAACTAAAGTAAGGAAACTAAGGGCCTTTGCAGACTGCTAGAAATAGTGCAAATTGAGTCCAATTTAAGTGTTAGGGTTAGGGTTAGGGTTAGGGAATCATGGGAACTGTATTTTATTGTGGCACCAGAGCTCTCTGACAGAGAAGGCTCAATGTCTTAGGGGGAGAAAAAAAAAACAATTCCCATGATTCCCTAGCACTAACCCTAACCCTTAAAGTGGACTCAATTTGCACTATTTCTGGCAGTCTGCAAAGGCCATGAAGATAGAACCCAATTCGTTTTTCCAGGTGTCGATGAGTAATGCCGAAATAGTTCACGCATGGCAAGTTGACGTTTAATATGTTATCAACAGAGGTGAAGATTGAAACTATATCTTGTAACCAATGAAAATTTTGAATTATGCATATGTTAATGTAATTATAAACTAGCTGTATAAGATGGTATATAAGGATGTTGATTAGCTGAGGGAGGGGTTCTCAAATCATGGGGCTAACCTGTCTGAGAGTTCGTCAATGTAAAAATAAACTCTACTTTCCCGGATATTCCGAGGGTCTCCATTCCTGTTTTGTTCACTACATTTCAAGGTGTAAAATGAATGAATATCTGAATATGCAAGCTATCAGAAGAACTATTTCTCTCAATATGAGCCTACAGTTTTCAGATAAGGCTCTTTTCTTGGTCCCACTATCTTTATAGGCACGTTTGGAAGAGGATATGAAAAACATGGAAGAGGATCTCTTTGGTGAATGCTCCCAGGATTTGGAACTCCCTCCTTAAGAAGGCCTCAGTGGCTCCCTCTTTGCTGTCCATTCACTGATATGTGAAAAGCTTTCTGTTCTGAGCAGATTTCCTAAACTGATTGCAAGGACTTTTAATAGTGTTTGGTTTCACTAAAGAGAGAAACCCAGCATGATGCAATGGTTTGAGTGCTGGGCTACAACTCTAGAGAACAAGATTTGAATCCCAGCTCAACCATGGAAAGCCACTTGATGACCTTAGGCAAGTCTATAAAAGCTGTGTAAAGTCCTCCACCTCTTGTAGAATATTTTGAAATCAGGTGTAAAAGAATGAAACAGTTATCCATGGTACTTCTTGCTTATCGGAAGCCTGCCTGTTCTTCAGCTAGAATCTCATTTTGCTCAGTCCAATCCTCCAATTTCAACAGTAAGAATTTTGCATAGATTTTAGCTGCCACATCTATTAAATTGATTGGCCTGTAATTTTGGGGGTCTCTTCTATCTCCTTTTTTTATACAAGGGTATAACTATGCCTCCTTTCCAACCTTTTGGGAAGCAACCAGTATTATTTATATGAGTGAATAGGCCTGCCAGTAGACCACCAGTCTTTTCTATGTTTAACAATTCAGGCGGCATACAATCCTCACCTGGTGCTTTATTATTCTTTAATGTTTCAATAAGGCCTCTAATTTACTATACAGTAACAGGAGACCATTTGGGGATATAATTTATATCCCCAAGAGATACCTCCAATGTTGATGTTTTAACTAACTTTGGCTGCTCTTTAAACATATTTAGGAAGTAGCCTTCTCAGGTTGATGAAGCAATTGGGATCTCCAAATTATATCTCAAATCACCCAGCCTCCTGGCTACTAATTGCCAGAACTGTGTTGAATTCTTATTAGTTGCCTCTTTTTCCAGTTCAGCCCAACAATTAGCCACATAACAGAGGTTTTTTTTTTCTTTTCATTTTAACTAGTCTTTTGTAATTCCTTCTGGTGTTAAGCATAGTGATTCAATCAATAGGAATCTTTTGGGGCAAAAATTCTTAAAATTCTTAAAGTCTAATATAGACAATTATTGTCTTAATAAAGGAGCTTTATACAGATACCAGTCTACAAGTTAGAATGGGTGCTAATCTGGCATTAACCAATAAGATTCCTACTTTTAAAGGTGTTCGGCAGGGCTGCATTTTGGCTCCTTTTCTTTTTAATTTTTATATTAATGATATTGTTGCAGATTGTGTGGTGCGGATTTTCATATGCCCAATTGGGTATTGGATAGAGCTGTTAATGTGCTTTTATACCCAGATGATATGACTTTATTTTCCTATACTGTGATAAGTCTGTGCAGACTGTTGAGTAAATTTAGTACTTATTGTCAACTTTAGCAAATCTTAAGTTGTCATATTTGGTAAAAAAAAAAAAAAAAAGGAAAATTCATAAATGGTGTATACATTCTAAAGAAATTGAGCAAGTGGAAGTTTATAGCTATCTAGGCATATCATTTGCATCTAGTAGATCCTGGGCTCCACAGATAAAGAATGAACTGAAAGCATTTACCTGTATTCATACTTTAAACAGATTATTGAATTTTAAGTATCCCTGCTCATTTTATCCTGTTTCAAAAGCATATAAGGCTAAAGTTTTGCCAATTTTGATGTATGGCACAGAAATCTGGGGAATCAATACAAATATGAAAACTGAAAAAACTCAGAATAAATGTTTAATATTGACATTGCGGGTGGCAAGAAATACCCCAGCACAAGCAGTTAGACCAGAATTTGGTATGGCAGCTATTTCTGTCCTGTTTATTTAAGGTATTTAATTATTGGATCAAGTTATCACAAATGTGTGATGATAGGCTACCCAAGTTATGCTTAATTGAACAGGAGAATAATCTTACATTAAACTCCTGGTATTTCAACTTTTCAAAAAGGGTCTTCAGTGTGGGTTTCAGTATAATGGCCATTAGAAAGATCAATACAAATTCTGGCAGCATGCTTAAACAAAGAGTGTTCAATATTAGGGCTCAATGGGATCTAGCAGCTCTGGCCTCAGTAAAATCCTTGAAATGGCTATCAAGGGCCAAAACATTCTTTCAAGAAGAGAAATATCTGGTTTTTCCTATGAAAAGAGAACATTGGAAGGCTTTTGCCAATCTTCACTTTGAGCAAATGGATTCAAGAGTGATCCAGGGAAGATATCAGGGTATCCCTTTTTTTTATAGATTCTGTATATGTGGGGCACCTAATGTTGAAGATCTTGCACATTATCTGTTGCATTGTCAATTATATGATGGTATCAGAGAGAAATATTTGGCTCCCATCCTCAGAAATTTGAAGAAAAGGGATGAGGGAAGCAAGATGTCTCTGCTATTGCAATGAATAGAGCCTTTCATAACTCTTAGGGTTGCCTTTTTTGCAATGAAAGCAGCTATTTTGTGGAAGCAATAAGTAGATAAGGGCCTCAAATAGACTGTTGTGCAAATTATAAGAGGGGTGTCACCTGATATATATATATATATATATATATATATATATATATATATATATATATATATTCTTTTTTATCATTTTGTGTGTGTGTGTGTGTGTGTGTATGTGTGTGTGTGTATATATGGTCTGGAGACTTATTCAATAAAGATCTATTCTATTCTATTCTATTCTATTCTTAGGCAAGTCACACTCTCTTAGGACCTTATCACATCGGGTAAAAAAGAACCCTAGCTTACCTTTCCTGAACTGAATTCTAATGGTCACCTCACATTGGAGTGCTTCAGCAGCCATTTTTTAAAGTTGGAAAACTCCCAATTTCAAAAAAGGGCCAGCTGAGCATGCTTGGGACCTGGGCTACATCTGGGCTGTATTCGGTCAGTGGAATCGGCAGCGATTCACAAACAATAGTACCCGGATGCAGCCCAAATTAAAATTCAAATTGGGAAAGGTAAGATGGCTTTTTAATCCCATGCGACAAAGTCCTTAGCCTCTGAGGATGACAATGGCAAACCCCCTATGAAGAAATTTGCCAAAAAGAAAAAATGATAGGTTCACGTTAAGGTTGCCATAAGTCAGAAATGATTTGAAGGCACACAACAACAACAACAATAGCTTTAACTTTTGTCTTTTTCTTTTATGGATTTCTTTTAAATGGCTTTAATCCAATGGATGGATGAATTTTGCTTATATCTTCGTAAGTGCTGTATGTTTTTGTTTATATCTTGTGTGCTTCTAATTTTATTGGTATCATTATTTAAGTGTCCTTAAGTTCTAGTTTTGAGGAAAAGGTGAGCTATAAATGAAACAACAGCACAACAACACAGCAGCGAGACTGCCAGCATCTGAGATGGTATAATGCATGGTTGCTACCCATTATGAGACTTAATGGTTCACAGATTTTACCAGGATTGGTCTCTATTAAGGCCACTAGAGTGAGGCGACCATTGCAATAATTAGCCAATGGTTATTTCATTTCATTTCCTCACAGAAATGGGGTGAAATATGCTTGTAGGATCTTATGTTTCACTTCCTCTCCATTCCATTTTGGATCCTATATACCAGGCTGGGCAAAGTGCAGTCCATGGATTACATGCAACCCTCAGGGACATTTTTGCAGGCCCTAGAGCTGAAAAATGATCCCAAATACCATCTAAGGGATGTGTGGAGTATTTCCACAGGGATTTGGCCCTCTGGGCAAATTTATGCCCAGAGGAGGTCTTTATAAAATAGAGAATGTCCTCTGCTCATGCGTAAATGTCACAAATGTGTCCATGGAAGGCCCCAAAACATGGTGATGATGCTCCCCCATGTCTCCTAGTGGGCATTTGGAAGCAAAAACCAAAGTAGATCACACAAGACAAAGAAAGAGTGGCAGTAAAATGGTCACCAATGATATTCTAGTTCTCAGTTAAAATAAGATGAACTTTGATAGTCATACAAGATGGCCTTAAAAATTTTGACATGCTTTATGGGCATCCTTTTGGTAATGAAGTAGGAAAGATTCACCTGCCATATTAATTCATCTTACACTTCATTTTCTAAATCATCTGAATCATACCTTTAGTGCCCAAGATCTTTGTTGTTTTCTGACTCATCTTCTTGGGGGAAAAAAAGTCTGAAAGAAACTTTGAACAGATTTTCTGCTCATTTGTTTTTCCCTCCCTATCTAGGAAGAAAACAAACATCTTAATCATAGATGCTGGTTTCAAGTTTCAAAATGTCATTGTATGAAACCTGAAGAAGGAAAGAAGGATGCCTATTTTAAAATAAGAGGCATTAATCACTTCCATATGTGGTAAATTGCTAGGTATAGATTTTAAAGTGTTATGTTTTTCTTCTTAGCATTTTCTTTGGGCAGGGGTGCAGGTAGAGGGACCAGCAAATGTCATTCATCCAACCATCCATTTGAAATGATAATCCATTCTGTTCTCATTTGTTTGTTATAAGTTACAAAAAAGAAAACAAAGAAATAAAATTAATAACATTTAATGAAGTATTATTTTACCTGTTCTGGCTAAAGCTGGATGGAATTTTCATTTGAAAAATATTTGAAAAAAATATTTAAAACACGGATTTTTGGATGAGGAAAACTGATGAGACAAGCAAGGATCTTTAAAGCTCAGGAATTATTATGTACCATTCTCTGTGAAGAAAACAAGTTTACTGTGCAAAAAATGGCATTTTCTGTACAGAAAATAACAAATCACATGCATCATTTGGGATCAATATAACAATCAATTTACAAATAAACTACAAAAATGAGTTTTCAATGTCTTTCTCATATTTAGGAGAACAATGGTAGGATTATTTTTCTTGACTACTAGAACTAAATTGATTAAGATTTATAACCAGACTGAGCAACCTGAACAAGTAGGACTAATCTTACTACATAAAACAGCCTTGGTCTTGGGGATACTAGAAAAATTAATTAATCAAGAAGTAATTATATAGACAGAAAAAAATAATTCTTGTCTAGTCCATGTCCCTTTGATATGTACTGGCTTATAAATTCATTTCACTCAATGTTCCAATTAATCTGCAATAAAAAAAACCCAAATTTTGTGATGTACTAATTTAAAATTATTTAAATTACTACGTAAAATATATTCAAATATATATTTAAAAAGTTCAGATGAGGTTGATGGGAGTGGAAGGCCTAAAACACCTGTAGGACCAAATGTTCCTATTATATTAAAATGTAAATATATCTATAGAGAAAAGTCTTAGGGCCTTTGCAGACTGCCAGAAATAGTGCAAATTGAGTCCACTTTAACTGCCCTGACATGCTAGGAAATCATGAGAAAGGTAGTTTATTGTGGCATCAGAGCTCTCTGACAGAGAAGGCTCAATGTCTCAGAAAAAAATACAGTTCCCATGATTCCCTAGCACTGAATCAGGGCAGTTAAAGTGGACTCAATTTGCACTATTTCTAGCAGTCTGCAAAGGCCCTTTGTAAGCAATCTTCCTTCTAATGGAGAAAATGAAAATATCCTTGTTCATTAAAAAGCAAAAGGGATGATAGTTAAAATCTAAAAAAAAAAAAAAATCTGAGAGAACAATAAGTTGCAAACAGAGAGGAGACATGCTCCATGTGCTCTAAGATGGTCAACTGTTTCTTCATTGTTTAAAAAGCCCAACACATTTCAGCCACACTAGGCCTGCTTCAGAGGCTGAAAACAAATATAAATGCACTTAAAATATAGTATTTTAAAAAATGGGACAACACTCCGCAGACTATGATTCACAAATTTCTTCATAGAGCCCATCAAAGTTATACATATCCTTTGAGAGAAATCACTGGAGTTGTAACCACTCTCCAAATTACAGGACATAGAGATAAAGGGACCAGACAGTGTAGCAGTTCTGTATATATACATATTCCAAATGACCTTGGAAAGGCCTAACCAATGATATGACTTGGCACAGGACACAGGGACAAATGATGCAAATGATATTTGCTCATTCTATTCATGTCATTAAATAATTATATTACATTCATACCCATACATGTGTTCTGATATATAATTTCTGTTATATTCATATTAAACATTGAAGATCCAAATTTTCCTTTAAACCTATAGGCACCAAGAATTTCAGTTTTAGAATTAATTCTATCTCTTTTTTCTTTACAATCCATTTTATCTTTTTTTTTTTTTAGAAGGAAGGAAGTTAAACATCCACCAACCTTTTTTTTTTTACTCTCTTTAGCCAAAATAACTTTAACAATATATATATATATATATATATATATATATATATATTAGATTTGAACAGAAATATTATTGGCAAATTAAGAGGGTAGCTATGGGTTGTCCAATGCCACCCCCCTGGTGGCTAATCTTTATATGGAGGAATGCAGGGGGGGAATCCACCTCAATAATACATAAAAAGAGAAATTCATATTTTGGGATAGATATTTGGATGATATATTTTATATCTGGAGAGGTGACAATGTCGACCTAAAACAGTTCACATAATAATACCCACATAGCATTAATAGACATATTAAATTTGATTTAAATCACAGCAAGACAGAGATCCACTTTTTTGATCTGAGGATAAAAAAAGAGGGAGATCATCTCATTATCTCATAATGTAAGAAACCAACAGATCCCAACACATATGGGGGGCTGCAGACAGACGGCTCTAGACCATCCCGGGAAGCAGAGGATCGGGGTCGCTGCTGCCGCACGCCAGCTACCGGCATGGAGTTGGGGTGACTGGCATGTGGCTGCTCCTCCCCATCTCTGCCTCCAGGCTGGCCCTTTGGGCCGGTCTGTAGAGGCCCATATCTTAGCTTTTATAGCAATCATCCAACCATCCTGAGGAATAATCTCCCTTATGACCAATTCCTTAGACAAAAATGTAATTGTTCTTGTGATGATGACTATAAGGAGGAATCTGACTTACTGTCTAAACAAATAAGAGTCAGAGGCTATCCACAACATGTGATTTCCAAAGAGTTGGCAAAAGCAGCCAACAAACCAAGACTGGTATTGTTAAAAACAACAACAACATAGACCACAAACTAATCATGTACACTGCTCTCTGACATTTTATCATATCACTAAGGACATACAGAAGGCTACATACAAACACTGGAACCTATTTTAGGATGTGAACAAAAACCAATTTCATTTAAGAGAACCAAAAGCATCAGGGACTTAGTAGTGCATGCTGAGTGTAAACAGATATATACAATAATAGGGATAGAGATACAATTAAGCAAAGAAAATTGTTTAACTCTTAATTTAGGAGAATTAGGATTAAATAATAACCAAAAATATGTAATAAAACAAATCCTAAGAGCTGCCCATGCAGTAATTGCTTTTGGATGGAAAAAGAAATCGAATTGGAATAAGTTTTATTTGTTTAAATATATAAAAGAATATATATTATTTGATTTTCTTAGGGAAAGAAGGCTTAAATATACTGGAGAAAGCAATAAAGAATCATGGAGTGATAAATGGGAAATTGTGATTAAGAAAGTGGAAGGTAAAATGGGGTATGAAGGAGTAAAAAATATAATTAATGATATTTTCCATATCTCTGAAAATGATTGTTAAATTTTGGTAATCAAATGACTGTTAATTTAAATGGAATGTATTTTCTCTAAATGCTGTTTGTGGGAGGGGGGATATGGGAGAAAAGCATATTATGAATTATGGATTGAATAATTTGTACTATGTACTGCATTAATAAAATAAAATAAAATGGAATGGAATGAAATAAAATAAATAAAAAACAAACAAATCTAAAAAAATAGAAGAGTGGGAGCTTCTTAATTGGGCATTTTTGTAGAAATGCAACATTCTATAGTTGATTTCTGATTATATAATAAATAATCTATAATAATAAAGAATATATTCTAAAGAAAAAAAGAAATAGTATGGATTCTAAAATGGAAATCCTTGATGTCTGTAGGTTCAAATGAAGATTTGGACCTTCAATCTTTAATATGTATATAACAGAGAAATTATATATCAAAACACATGTATGGGCATAATCTAATATAATTATTTAATGACATGAATAGAATGAGCAAATATCAGGAGAAATTGCATCATTTGTCCTGTGCCAAGTCATATCATTGGTTAGGCCTTTCCAAGGTCATCTGGAATGCTTTGCTATGTGCTTTCAGTTCCTTACCTATACTGAACAATAAGTTGCACATTTTATTACTTTTGTCTATTGGTTGTTTAGATATTTATACAGATGCAAATCTTCAGCTATTATATTCCTGAATGCCATAATCATGCCATTTATGAATGTATTTTGTCTGAAAATAAGCATTCTAAAATTTATTTATTTATTTAATTTGAGAAGTGTATGTTAACATTTGAGAGCCAGTATGATGTAATTGTATGACTTGGAGACCAAGGTTGGAATCTTTGCTCAGCCATGGGAAGCCACTAGTAGACCTCGGTAAGTCACACTCTCTTAACCACAGAAGAGGTTAAAGGCAATCCCTCTCTGAACAAATTTTGCCTAGAAAGCCCCTTGATAGGTTGACCTTAGCATGGGCAAAAGTCAGAAATGATTTGAAGGTACTCAGCATACTGTTATATGAACATTCTAGATGTGTGAAAATTTTGTTCTGCTTGTGAAGTGTAGAACTGGTGAGTTTATAGTACAGTTCAGATTGGTACAGGATCCTTATGCACAAGGATTTCTATGGGTCACAAGAGGGCTTTGGAGACCCCACTTGATCTCATAGATCCCTTCCACTGTGTGCCAACACTGCCACATTTATTTTGTGACAAACTAGTTTTCTCAGATGCCAGTACAATGGGTCTTTCAGATCACATCCACTTGGCACCAATTTATATGTGACAAAGATCTCAACCACAGCCACTAACTGAAGTATCTTTATTACTACTTGTTCTTATTACTCTTGGGCCTAATTCCCACTACAGAATAAACCAGTTTTTGAATCAAATCAATGAAATGATTTATCGCTGAATAGACATTCACATAATTCGAGTGGCAATCAAATATTATCTGTTTCAATTTAATCCACTTCACATTCGCATTCATCAACAAATTTATTCAATATGGAGTCACATCACAGAGCTGACTGTGCCACAGGGAACAGATTCAGATCTGCAGCTCATTCACACTAGCACTGAATTGATTCACTGGAATAGATGTAGGGAATTCAGCAGATCAGGATGAAGTACTTTAAATGGGTTTAGCGCTGGGAGCCCCCTCACAAACTGCGTCAGGGAATCAGCACAAGTATGAACAAGAACCATTTAAACTGGTTCAAATCCACTTGCAAACTGGTTTATTATGTAGTGGAAAATGAGGCCTTGGTAGTGTGTTTGTTGTTAATTATAAATTACTTCAGGCAACTCTTTGTTGAACACAAAGAAAAGAAATGTATTTACATTTAGAACTTATTACTGTATCTTTCTTAGTGAATGGTTTTCAAGCTTGTATTACAGCATACCAATTATTTAAGTTGTTACAACTTTACTACTTTTCCTCACTGACTATGGGGCCCAACCCCAGCCCTATGCTGCCCTGACACCGTGCACCTGTACACATGGCATGCAGCATCAGGATGCCCTCCCAGCGCAGTGTGTGGACATGCTGTGCTGAAAGGGTGTGGAAGAGCTGTGGCAGTGGCCCTTAAGGTGGCCTTTTGCCACCCCTAAAAGGAGTGCCGCTCTTTTAAGGGTGGCAAAAGGGAACATCGGGGCCATGGTGTGCAGTTGCCGTGGCCCCAATTTGCTGCTAGCAGGGGTGGCCCAGAGCCTCCCATCTACATAGCCCCTCCATTTACATTCCTTTCGTGATTTAGGGCCAATGCAGGCACAGACCCTTAGAATGGCAGATCGGGGTGCCAGCAACTATATGCCTGTTGATTTATTTATTATTATTATTATTATTTATGGTTGTGTTGTATTAGCAGAGGTCAATGGATGGATACCTGGCATTTTCAGCACAAGATCTCTGCCCCAACTTAAGAAAAACTTCTTTGTTGGAATGCAACTTCTCCCAACCTGTGTGCTTTTCAAAGTTGGTACTTCTGGATAGCAAGATTTCCCCACCACCAAGATGAAACCTGTAGCTATTCCCAGAATATCCCACAAACATCAACCTGTGCCACTTGGGCTCTCAGGTATTTCAGGTTAGGTGGTCGTCCATAAAGCATATGAAATTGGATTTTCTTTACAGCTGAATTCCAGACCGGATTTGCCAAATGGCTTGCTGTAAGAATTGTCTTGCCTCAAAGTTGTTCAGATGCCTCAGCATCTAACATCATGCAATCCTTCATTGCTTTAGGACACCTATTCTTCAATCTGCCAAACCATCCTCCTCCGGAATCACAGGATTGGTGGTGTTGTGGTGAATTCCCTTCTTTCTCAAGCAGTTTTTCAAACTATTTGATAAAAATTCTCCTCCCTGGTCTGTGATCAAAGATCCCACTTTGTATTCAAATTCCCTTTCAACCATGTTAACCCAATCTTTGAAACACTGTGCTGCTTCACTCTTTTCCTTCAGAAGCATCACATAAGAATATCTGGTAAAACAATCCACAATTACCATGAAATACTTATTGTTTCCCAGAGATTTAGCCATCAGCCCCACAAGGTCTGTGTGAATATATAGGAAAGGTCTTTTTGCTATGAGTTTGCTGCATTTTGCCACAGGAAAAGCCTTCAACTTTATCCTGCTGCAAGCTCAGCATTCCAAGTGATTTGTACAAGGAGACATTTTGAAATCTGTACACACCTCCCCCAGTTTCCCAGGACTATTAAAACTTGCATGTCCAATCACTCTGTGAAAATGATGTGCACAATCTGAATGTAAAGGAACATTATTGACTACTGTACATTCTGCTTTATCAAGCATGTAATACATCTTATCCCTTTTCACAGCTTTTGCACAAACCTCATCATTCTTGGTGATCACACACTCCTCCCCCACAAACTTCAGTGCATACCCCTTAGTGGTCAAAGCAGACATACTAACTAAACAGCTTTGTAATTTAGGCACACACAATACATTATCAAAGTCTTTTCCAAACCCTGGGATGTAAACAGTCCCCAAGTCTTTGATCTCCCTTGCTGCTCCATCAGCCAAAGCGACTGAAGCTACATTGGAGGGTTTCTTACTTTTGAGAAGCTCAGGGGTGTTTACCATATGTCCTGTGGATCCAGAATCAAGAATTCAGTCTGGATTGGTCTTGATCACCTGTTGAGTCACACAGTCACAGCCCTTTGCCACAGCCACAGTGCTTTTTCTAGACCCAAAGTCTTTGGGTTGATGTTGATCTTGTTGCTTTTTCTTCTTGTCAGCTGCAAATTTCCTGCAATCTTTCTTAAGATGACCAGGCTTATGACAATAAAAACATGCCTTGAACACAGCTGCTTTCTCTGGCTGTATCTCCCTAGAACTCTCAGGTGCGTGCTTGGACTTTGGCATTGCTTGCAGCTGCCTCTGAAGTCCTACCTCGAACCTGCGTCACTGGCTTTCTTCCAATACCCTGGAAACGACCAATTGCATTGTCAATTGTGTTTCAGGGTCTCCTTGGAGGACATATAAATTTTATCAAAGTCCCATGAGACACTCCCCAGCAAAATAAAAGCTTTTTGTTCCCTTGGGATTTGCACATCTCTCATCTGCACTTCATTGAACAGATCTTGCATGACCTCAAAATGCTTTTCTGGACTCTGCCCATTTTGCATTTTTGAGCATAGAGGCGGTGGCACCAAATTATTTGAGTCAATGCTGTACTAGAATGGTGAATGTCTTTCAGTGCATCCCACACTTCTTTAGCTGATGTTTTATCTCTTACATAATTTATCTGATTTTCTGAGATTATTAACAAGATAGAAGCTCTGGCTTTATTATCTCTTTCCACATCTGCCTGTGGAGCTCCAGCCACAATCCCAGTTTGGACTATTGCCCAAAGATCTTCACGAACCAAAAGGGATTCAGCATAAGTGCTCCAGGAGCTGTAATTTGTGTCATTTAATTTGGGGGAACTTGACTGGTTCCATAAATAATCAATTAGCACTCAAAAAAGTCCTGGTAGTTTTCCTTCCACTGTCCAAAGAGTGTTAAGACTCAGAGCACAGTCCTGGTGAGCTTAGCACATCTGCCTTTCCAGCAAGACAGCTTTGAAATGAAAAAAAAAAAAAAAAAAAAAACAGGAGAAGTTTCTCTTTACTTACAGCTGATGAAATCCATACGCCTCTTTGCCCTCTTCCAGCAAACGCTGTGCAGCAGAAGCATGCTGGGCCCATAACCTTTGTTGATTTATTTATGGTTGTGTTGTATTAGCAGAGATCCTGTGCTGAAATGCCAGGCATCCATCCATCAGCCACTTCCGTCTCTGGTATGCAGCTCTTTGTAGCTTCAAGCAGTTTGCCATTAATCCAGACCCAGAGCAGAGAGTTCTTCATAAGAAGGTTTTTATTAATGATTATATAGTAAATAGAAAAACTATATACATATCCATCATGCAGGTATGAAGAACTTGAACTCACACACAGAAAAAAATGCATAATTTGTAAGAACAAAGCTGGCTCTCAAGCCAAACTCCAAACTTCTCCCATGGGTGGATACCTCCATTGACAATTTGCTGAATAGCCTCTAACCCAGCCTCTAACCCAGCCTCTTGCTGTGACACATGTGTCATGTGATCCTGGTTCCCAGACAACAAAGATGATCTCATTGTTTACGTGCTATCTGTCTTTTCCCAGGACACTGTGACCTTGCTGTGTTGCTTTTCCTTTGCCATCTGCAGGCTCAAACTCAAGCTCCTCTACCCCCAGCCAGCAGCAGTGGCGATGGCGCAAGTGGCGAGCCTGGGCCTTCAAAAGGCTCCAGCGAGCCTCCCCAAGCTGGCGGCGGTAGCAGGAGGGCAAGCCCTCACACCTGGGCCCTCGCACGCTCCTCCACCCCCGGCCAGTGGCAGCGGCAACAGCGCAAACGGTGAGGAGGAGGCCGGAAGACCTGGGCCTTCAAAAGGCCCCAGCGAGCCTCCCCGAGCCGGCGGCGGTAGCAGGAGGGCAAGCCCTCACACCTGGGCTTCTGTAAGCTCCTCCACCCCCAGACAGCTGCAAGCGGCGATGGTAAAATTAGTGAGGAGAAGGACCCAAGTGTGGGAAGGGACTGGCCTTTGGGCCTATTGACATCTCCTCCAATATATTCTTTGTGGGCTGATTGTAATTTGCAGCAATGCAGTAACTCCTGTGTTCTTCCGCTGAGATAATCCTTGGGAGCCGGAGGCTTAACAACACCCTCTTATTCTCTGAGGAAGTGTGGGATTGGATTTTAGGAGAGGTACATTCAGACTCTAGGTCTTGTGCCATGGAGATTTGTGACTAGTGATGAGGATGAGGACTTGGACTGTCATTCATCCTGATTATTGTGTTATTATCTCTGGGCTGAATATTTATGACCTCACCTGAGACCGGGAATGGGAAAGGGGCAATCATTGGAGTTGCACTGGGGAATGGGAGGTATGGCTGGAACAGGAGGAACATATGTTACAAAAGAAGACGGGATCGCTGTTTGATAGCTATCCCGCCTTCAGTTCCTTCTGTTTCTCAGAATGGCCTGGAGAGCAGACCTACCATTCCACAGAACTTCATTCTGCTCCTTTGCAATGCCAGGTCAGTAAAAAACAAGACTCACATCATCCAGGATCTTCTCCTGGATCTTCTCCTGGATGAGGATGCTGACCTGGCATGCTTTACAGAGACCTGGCTGGGAGAGGACAGCACTGCTACTTGGGCGCAGGCCCTCCCAGCTGGGTACTCTGTCACTGAGCAGGTGAGGGGATGTCGGCGGGGGGGCAGAGTGGCTCTGGTTCATAAAAACACCTTGACCTTGACCAGGATACCTATCCGGAACACAGCCCACTTCGAGTGTATGTACCTCAGCCTGAAGACCAGGGATAGTTTAGGGATTTTGCTAGTCTACCGACCACCCCGTTGTCTAGCAGACTCCCTGACCGAGCTGACGCAGCTGGTCTCTGAGCTGCTGTTGGAGACCCACAGACTTTTAGTTTTGGGGGACTTCAACATCCTGCTTGAGACCAGCTTAACAGGTGTGGCTCGGGAGTTCATGGAGACCATGACAAACATGGGCCTATCCCAGATGGTCAATGGGACCACACATTGTGCAGGTCATACACTTGATGCGGGCTTTAGTACGGAACAGGAATATCCATGGGCGGAGGTGGTAAGTACCTCCGCATTGTAATGGACGGATCATTTCCTGGTCAAGATGGAACTTAGAGCCAGTATCTGCCCCACTGGGGGTGGGGGACCTATTAGAATGGTCCGCCCTCGAAGGCTAATGGAACCAATTGGATTCCAGAGTGCCTTAGAGGGTTTAATGGTAGGAAATGCTGGTGACCCTGTCGATACTCTGGTTAATATCTGGAACACCAACCTTACCAGGGTTATCGACACGATCACTCCCAAGAGTCCTTGCCATCCCGCTTCTAACCGCAGGCCTTGGTATACTCTGGAGCTGAGGAGTATGAAGTGGCATGGACAACGACTGGAGCACAGGTGGAAGAAGACTCGACTCTTATCTGACAGAACTCGCCATAGGAGCTTCCTTCGCTCCTATTGGGAGGCAATACTTGCAGCGAGGAGAGCCTTCTCCGCTGCACGTATTGCATCTGCAGAGTCTCGTCCAGCAGAGCTGTTTAAGGTAGTAAGGGAGATGACGCAGGTACCCCCTGTGCCAAATCCCTTGCTTAACCTGACAACGGCCTGCTGTGACGCTTTTAACAACTTCTTCGCAGATAAAATCTCTCAGATAAGAGCCAACTTAGATGCTACCTTTGAATCAGAGTCTATAGGTGAGGTGTCCAGTGACTCAGCCGATGTAGTTACCCTGGATCAGCTTCAATCTGTGAGTACCGAGGATGTGGACAAGCTGCTTGGTAAGGTGAGGAAGGCAACCTGTCCTCTTGACCCTTGCCCATCATGGCTAGCCGTCCGGGGGGGGGGGGGGATGAATTGAAGAGATTCCTTACGGATATCATCAATGCATCTTTCAGGGAAGGACATGTTCCATCCTATTTAAAGGAAGCGGCTGTTAGGCCGCTTCTGAAAAAACCTTCCCTGGACCCCCTGGACATGAGTAATTACAGGCCTGTGTCCTTGCTGCCATTCTTGGGCAAGGTGATTGAGAGGGCGGTTGCTCTTCAGCTCCAAGCGGTCTTGGATGAAACCGATTATCTAGACCCATTTCAAACCGGCTTTAGGACAGGCTTTGGGGTGGAGACGGCCATGGTTGCCTTGACCGACGATCTGCGTCTGAGCATCGACAGGGGTAGTGTGACCCTGTTGGTGCTCTTAGACCTTTCAGTGGCTTTTGATACAATAGACCACGGCATCCTCTTGGGCTGCCTGAGGGGGCTAGGTATCGGGAGCACTGCGTAACAGTGGTTCCGGTCCTTCCTCTCGGGTAGGTCCCAGAGGGTGCTGCTCAGGGACTGTAGTTCCAGCAAGAGGGAACTCACTTGTGGGGTCCCTCAGGGAGCTATTCTGTCCCTGATGTTGTTTAACATCTATATGAAGCCGCTGGGTGAGATAATCCGGAGTTATGATGCTGGGTGTTATCAGTATGCTGCTGACACTCAAATCTATTTCTCCATGTCTCGTTCGTCGGCCTCGAATTCCAATGGCATCTCTTCTCTCAATGAATCTCTTTGGGCGGTAATAGGCTGGATGAGGAAAAACAGATTGAGACTGAATCCAGACAAGACGGAGGTGCTCACTGTAGCGGCCCCGAAAGCAAGAATTGGGTTGCAACCTCCAGTCCTGGGTGGGGTCACACTCTCCTCCAGTGACTGTGTTCGCAGTCTGGGGGTGCTCCTTGACTCATCGCTCCTGATGACAAATCAGGTAAATGCGACGGTCAGGAGAGCTTGTTATCAGCTCCGGCTGATACGGCAGCTGCGCCCTTTTCTGGAAGTAAGGGATCTCGAGACCATTGTGTACACGCTGGTAACCTCACTCCTTGACTTTTGTAATGCGCTCTACATGGGGCTACCCTTGTGCTTGATTTGGAAGCTACAGTTAGTTCAAAATATGGCAGCCAGACTTGTCTCAGGAACATCTAGGAGGGACCACATCACTCCGGTTTTGAGGTCCCTCCACTGGCTGCTTCCGGGCTCAGTACAAGGTGTTGGTTATTACCTTTAAAGCACTAAATGGCTTGGGTCCAAGCTATGTCAGAGACTGCCTCCTCCCATATAATCCTCCCCGTGTGCTCCAATCCTCTGGGAGAAACTTTTTAGAGCCTCAAAGAGCTAGGCTATCCACAACCTCCCAGAGGGCCTTTTCTATCGTTGCCCCCAGACTCTGGAACGACCTGTCGGACGAGATCCATCAACTAACATCTTTGGACGGTTTTAAAAAGGCTGTCAAGATGGATCTCTTCTGGCAGGCCTTTCCAGACTAAATGACCCGACTCTGGGCAGTTCCCTCCTTCATTCAAATCTGGTTCCCTTGTAAATGTAGCAAAGAGACTACCTGCTACGGTTTGTTATTTTTAATCGCTGTTATATTCCTTAATGTTTTAATTATATTACTATTTAATACTGTTTTAAGGGGGGGAGGGATATCTTATTATTGTGTTTGTTTTAATTTGTAAACCGCCTGGATTGGGTAACCATTGGGCGGTATAGAAATAAATTTTATTATTATTATTATTATCAGCAGAAATTTTCCCACATCTGCACATTTCCACTTTAACTGCCTAACCCAACACTCCTAACAATGCCCTAAATTTCCTTTTTGCTGCCCCAAAAAAGTGGCAAAATACCGCTACTTTTGGAGGCGGCAAAAGGCCGCCCTTTCAGCTGTGGCAGCGGTTTTTTGTGCCCTTTTGGCACAGTGTATCCTTATGCTGTGTGCAAAGGGCACGCGGCATCAGGATGGGGTCAAGGTGGAGTCAGGGTGGTCAGAGTCTGTCTGCCCCACCCCAACTCCACCCAAAGGCTTCCCCTTTGTGCTGCTTTGCAAAGCCCCTTAGTTCACACTGAACATATTTCCTTAAAAACACTGGACTTCTCTTGTCCTTTAAAACTTCTTTTCACTGTACTGGGAGTATGGGTCCTGTTCAGCTGAACTTCTATTCCTTCTGCACCTTCTGGTAGTCTTCTCCCATCTCAGCAGGCTTAACACTCACAGCTTCCTTAGCGGCTAACCTCACAGGTTACATAACACATGCTTCTCAGCTCTTTTATCTCTGCACCTCAGGAAGTTTTTGTTACCCCCAGCCATAATCCCTCAGGATTATGACACTCTCCCCCTGATATCACTTCACAAACATCTTCACTCTGCTTCACTGACTGGCTCCTCCTCCTTTTATACTCACTCATGAAAGCAGCCCCCACCTTTTTCCAGTCTGATTCCTATTAGCTGTCCCAAACATTCTATTCTGTCTGTTTCTCCACAAGGGCCATCTTTATGTGCTATGTACTTTTGCATAGGAGCTCACATAGTGGCAACCTTTTGTGAAGAATGGGGAGTCTGTGTACATGTCCCTCCTGTGCATAGAATAATCATGCTCATAATAAAATATGTCAAGGATGTATTAAAGCTGTTTACTGCTTTTTCTGAGCTGGAATCTGTGATTTGATCTCAAACTGAAATAAGGTTGAGTATAAAGAGAAACTCTTTTCAAGGCCATTAGAATTAAACTTTTCAGGCAGATATATATGGAAATTCACAAACATGCAGTGGAAAAAAAAAACCCCACAAAAATCCAGGAACCTTCTTTTTAATAGCACTGCTATGAAATTCTACAAATTCATTTTAATTTTCAAAAGGTTAAAACAACCTAACCATACAGATACTAAGTTCATTAGAATGATTGTTCTTATTTCCCTTATATTGTTGCTATTATTAAATATTTGAATACTCCTTTTCTGGGGATAAAGCAAAGCAGATTCATTTATATACCACTTCATATCGCACTATGGGATGTCTAAGCAGTTTACAACTGTAAACTCATTGCCACCAACAGCTGGGTACTCATTTTAGTGACTTCAGAAGGATGCAGACCTGAGTCAAGCCTGAGCCTGGCTAGTATTGAACTCACAACCTTGTGGCCTATGAGTGAGTGGCTGCAGTACAGGCATTTAACCACTGCACCACCAAGTGGGAATAACCACAAAAAGGACTGTTCGTAACTCAGCCCATTGATTACTTGAACTAATTAAAAATTCCCCTAGAGCTCCTAAGTGATCCTAGAGATTCTGTTGGTGGAGAATTCACTAGCATTTTCCCCCAAGGTTTCAACAGGCCAACCAGAACAATCGAATTGTTCAGATCCTGGATGTAAAGAGTAAGGAGATACAGGATTTTACAGATGCAGAACTAAATTCATGGGAAAGTGTGTATGTTGTTCTTGTATGATGGACTGCAAGGGCTGGGTCTATCATGGGCTGGCTTCCTCATGAGCATCCTCATCAGCTGAAGAGGAGGAGGAGAGAGGAAAGAACTTGGCAGGGTGGCTTAAAAACCACCCGCCCTCCTTCCTTGCCCTCCCAGCATGAAAAGGAGGAGAGAGGAAAGAACTTGGCAGGGCTGCTTAAAAACCACCCGCCTGCCCTCCTTGCCCTCCCAGCCTTTCCATCAGCTGAAGAGGAGGAGGAGAGAGGAAAGAACTTGGCGGGGTGGCTTAAAAACTGCCCCCCTGCCCCCCTTGCTTTCTCAGCACCTCCATCAGCTGACGAGGAGGAGGAGGAGAGAGGAAAGAACTTGGCAGGGCAGCTTAAAAACCACCTGCCCACTCTCCTTGCCTTCCCAGCACCTCCCTGAGCTGAAGAGGAGAAGGAGAGAGGAAAGAACCTGGCAGGGCAGCTTAAAAACTGCCCGCCCATCCTCCTTGCCCTCCTAGCAGAAGAAGAGGAGGAGGAGAGAGATAGAACTCAGCTCAGCAACAATAGCAGGGAACCCACCTCAGCAACAACTGCAGGGACCAGAACCAGCTTTGGACAGAAGCTATAAGCCCACCCAGTTTCCATCTGGCAGCAGTGCAGCAGTTACAGCAGGGCCAGAGCCGGTTCTAGGTGAAGGTTTTAAAAACTTCCCTAATTCCATCACCAGCATTGCTGGGGGGGGGGGGGGGGTTGGCAAGGAGGTCACTCCATCTCCCCCTAACACTATTACCACCTGCAACAATGCTGCTGAAAGAACACTGGGGAGGAGGCTATTCAATTTGCTTCAAATATCATCACCTTCTATAGGGTGATCTCCGGGAATGATCTGGGGGCAGAAATTGAGGTTGTGTGGGGGAAAAGAAGGTATGGAGGGATTAGAGTGAAAAGCTGTTACAGAAGAAGGCAGGATTGATGCCTGAAAGCTGTCCCACCTTCAGTTCACCCTGTTTCCCAGAATGGATTGGAGAACGTACCAAACATTCCACAGAACCTAACCTTGCTCCTATGCAATGCCAGGTTGGTTAAAAACAAGATTCATATCATCCTTGACCTCCTCTTAGATGAGGATACTGACTTGGCTTGCCTTACAGAAACCTGGCTGGGCGATGACAGAGCTATAACTTGGACACAGGCCCTCCCAGCAGGCTATTCTGTTAGTGAGCAGGTAAGGGGAAGTGGGAGGGAGGAGGGCAGAGTGGCTCTGGTTCACAAGAACAGCCTCACCTTGACCAGGATACTTGTCCAGAAGACAGTCCACTTCTAGTGTATGCACCTAAGCCTGAGGACCAAGGATAGTTTAGGGATTCTGCAAGTATACCAACCACCCTGTTGTCTAGCAGATTCCCTAACTGAGCTGACACAGCTATTCTCAGAGTTGCTGCTGGAGTTGCCCAGACTCTTAGTTTTGGGCTACTTCAACATTCCACTCAGGACCAGTTTGTCAAATCTAACAGGTGTGGCTCGGGAGTTCATGGAATCCATGACAAACATGGGCCTATCTCAATTGGTCATTGGGCCCACTCATCGTGCAGGTCATACCATCAATGCAGTTTTTAGTACAGAACAGGAACATCCTTGGGCGGAGGTTACCAAAACCACTGCATTGTCATGGACAGATCATTTCCTGGTCAAGACTGAACTAAGAACCACTGCCCACCCCACTGGGGGTTGTGGACCTATTAGAATGGTCTGCCTTCAAAGGCTAATGGAAACAAATGAATTCCAGAAAGCCTTAGAGCAGGGGTAGGCAACCTTTCCCCTTTAAGGGCCGAGGGACTTCAGCTCCCAGAAGCCTCAGCCATGTTGGCCAATAGTCCCATGTTGGCCAATAGCTCCTGGGATTCTGGGAGCTGAAGTCCCTCGGCCCTTAAAGGGGAAAGGTTGCCTACCCCTGCCTTAGAGGGTTAATGGTTGGTAACGCTGGTGATTCTGAAGAAGCTTTGGTTAATACCTGGAACACCGATCTTGCCAAGGCTATCGACACAATCGCTCCCAAGTGTCCTTTCCAACCCTCTTCTAACCGTAAGCCATGGCATACGGAAGAGCTTAGGAAGATGAAGCAGGTTGGACAACAATTAGAGTGCATCTGGCAGAAAACCCAACTCTCATCTGACAAGACTCATTATAGGAAATTTGTTTGTTCCTATTGAGAGGCAATACATGAAGCGCAGAAATCTTTCTTCTCTGCATGTATTGCGTCTGCAGATTCTTGTCCAGCAGAGCTGTTTAGGGTGGTAGGGGAACTGATTAAGTAGTGGGTTCTACCTGTGCAGAACCCACTACTTAATCCAACAATGGCCTGCTGTGATGTTTTTAACAACTTCTTTGCAGATAAAATCTCTCAGATAAGAGCTGACTTAGATGACAGTGTTGTAACAGAATCAATTAATGAGGTGTACAGCAACTCTGTTACTGAAAGTATACTTGCTCAGTTTCAATCTGTGAGTACCAATGATGTGGACAAGCTGCTTGGTAGAGTGAGGAAGACAACCTGCCCTCTCAATCCTTGCCCATTGTGGCTACCCGTCCGGGGGGGGGGGGTGCCTTAAGGATGCTCCTTAGGGACATCATCAATGCATCCCTTAGGGAAGGTCATGTTCCATCTTGTTTGAAGGAAGCGGTGGTTAGGCTGCTTCTGAAAAAAACCTTCCTTGGACCACCTGGATATGAACAGCTATAGGCCGGTCTCTTTATTACCTTTTTTGAGCAAAGTGATTAGAGGGTGGTTTCCCTTCAACTCCAAGCTGTCTTGGATGAAACCAATTATCTAGATCCATTTCAAACTGGCTTTAGGACAGGATTTGGAGTTGAGACTGCCATGGTTGCCTTGGCTGATGACCTTCGTCTGGGCATTGAGGGTAGTGTGACCCTCTTGTTGATCCTAGACATCTCAGCGGCTTTTGATACAATAGATCATAACATCCTCCTGGATTGCCTGAGTAGGTTAGGAATTGGAGGCACTGCATTGCAGTGGTTCCGTTCCTTCCTCTCAGGCAGATTCTAGAGAGTGTTGCTCAGACAGATTCTAGAGACAGTTGCTCTACTAGGAAGGAGTTTAACTATGGCATCCCTCAAGGCGTCATCCTGTCCCTGATGCTGTTCAACATATATATGAAGCTGCTGGGAGAGATCATTTAGAGTCATGGGACGGGGTGTTATCAGTATGCTGATGACACCTAGATATATTTCTCCATGTCTCAGTCTTCAGCTTTGACTTCAGATGGTGTCTCTCCCCTCAGTGACTGTCTTAAGGCAGTAATGGACTGGATGATGAAAAACAGATTGAGACTGAATCCGGATAAAATGGAGGTACTTACAGTAGCGGCCCCGAAACTAGGTATTGGGATACAACCTGCAGCCCTGGACAGGGTCACACTCTCTTCCAAGGACTGTGTTTGAAGTCTGGGGGTGCTCCTGGATCCATCACTCCAGATGACGAATCAGGTGAATGCGACGGTCAGGAGTGCCTGTTATCAGCTTCGTCTGATACACCAGCTGCGCCCATTTCCTGGAAGTTAGGAACCTTGAAACTGTGGTGCATGCACTGGTAACCTCCCGTCTTGACTTCTGTAATGCGCTCTACCTGGGACTGCCCTCGTGCTTGGTCCAGAAGCTCCAATTAGTACAGAACATGGCAGCCAGGTTGATCTCGGGAACATCGAGAAGAGACCATATAACACTAGTCTTAAAGACACTTCACTGGCTGCCTATTAGTTTCCGGGCACAGTACAAGGTGTTGGCCCTTTAAAGCCCTAAATGGCTTGGGTCCAGCCTATCTTCGGGAGCACCTCCTTCCATATATTCCACCCCACGCACTCTGGTCCTCTGGGAAGAACGTGCTGTAGCCTATCAAAACCAGGCTGTCTGCAACCACCCAAAGGACCTTTTCAGCAACTATTCCCAAATTATGGAATGGCCTGCCAGATGAGATCATATTACCAACCTAACCAGCTTTAAAAAGGCTGTTAAGATGGATCTCTTCTGGCAGGCCTTTCCTGACTAGATATCCTGGCCTTGAGAGTTTGCCTATCCTTCCTTCTCCAACTCTCTGCTGCAGTTGTTGGTTATTGTTTGTTGTCACTGAGATTCTTTTAAGTATGTTTCAATTATGTTATTGTTTAATACTTTTTTAAGGGGTGGGTGGGTTTGGGATTATTGGGTTGTGATTTGTATCACATTTTTATGGTAATCTTAATGTTGTACACCATCCTGATTGCCCTGCAGAGGGGTGGGATATAAATTATTATTATTATTATTATTATTATTATTATTTCACCAATTTCACCATTTTGGTTGGACATACTATGCATTGACTAGGCGGAAGTAATCCAGTGGTGGGCAGCAATCATCCCTGGGAGTGGTGTGAGAGTAGATTCCAGACTCCCTACTTTTATTTTATCTGTCTTGGATTGGAAAACAGTGACAAGTTCCCCTGCCCCTACACACAGTTCAAAAAATTGAAGTGTAATAAATTGTTAGGAAAGGAGTTGTGACATGCTATAGCCTTGGTTGGGAATGGCAGTAAAGCCATGGTGAGGACAAAAGAACCCACTCTCTCAGTGATTAGCCCCTGTGAAAGGCTCCTCATCCCCAGAGAACCCTTGATCAGGTGGGGCATTAAAGCCACTGTTCGGGAGCGACATCTCCTTTCTCGGTAGTTAGTTCCTGCTCAAGGAGAAGAAACAGAAAATCTCATTCCTTGAGGATGAAAGGTGATAATGCTGCAGCTGAGGAAGGGCCCCCCTCTTCCAGTAATAAGACCTTTTGCAAATCTTGTATGCTAGGCAACCTACAGTCTGACCTCCCGGATTTGAGCAAAGCCATTGTGATGACTCCAGTGCGGCAAAGACGAGGTGGAAAGGAAGACATCCTAGCATCCCTAGACAACACACAGTCTGACCTCCCGAACCAGAGCCAAGCTATTGAGATCACTTTGGCATGGCAAAGGCAACGTGGAAAGGGGACCCCCTAGGAGGAAAAACTTTAAGAGGAAATTGAGTAAGTTCTAGCTAGGGACAAAAGTCCAACATTGTCTAGTGGTACTGCCATTGACTTCCAGTGGAACTGCAATGTGTCAAGGCTCCCTTGTGAAAGGGATGACAGGACTGCACCTCCAACCTGAGTTTTGAGCTAAAAAGTGTTGTGATAACAGGGGAGTTGTCCCACAAAGTTGGTTAGTTGTTCAGAGTAGGGGAAGATGCCCCACAAATTTGTGACCTCCGCTCAGAAAGGTTTGTTGTTCATTTGATTTGAAATGGATTTGAATTGGGGACACAGAGGACAAGGGTCAGTATCTCCAGAGTAGGACAATAATTTTAGAGAACCTTTCTTGAGCTGGTACGGATCAGTTAAAACTCAATCCCTTCTTCCTTGATAAAGATCCTTTGCTTTCATCTCTCCCCACCCTCAGGGATTTGCAGAGAGCCCTCCTATTTCTGATCTTAGGATCAGTTTCAAAAGGGAGAAGAGATTAAAGTTATCCTATGTTTCTTAGAGTCAGTATCTAGGAAAAGCAATTTGTGACACTGAGGAAAGTTTTGTCTCAGAGTGCAATTAAAGTGCTGTTTTGGCCATTATAGTGTGACAAAAGCAAAGAGTGTCTTGTCTCCCTCTATTTGCATTGGAGGAAATAAACCTTTCAAATAGGAGCTGCAACTGGGCAGAATCCCTTGGGAAGTAGCTAGCTTTATTCCAAGTTGTTCAGAGGAGGGAAAGACAATGGAGAACGTGTCTCATGCAGCAGCAAGGTTGTTCAAGGAGGATCCACACAGGACTGCTTAGAGAAGTGGATTCTTAAGAAAGGAGCCAGTCCCTGGAAAGTGACTGGATTTCTGACAGAGGGTCCATCTGCCCTTGCTTGAGGTTTATAATGCCAAGATGGAAAAAAGGAGGTTACTAAAAGGAGTACCTCCAACAGAAAAAGATAGATGGACTTCATGGGGAATTTGAATGCTGGCTGACAAGGCAACCCAGGAATACCAGAAGTTAAGACAGGATACATACACCCTGAAGCAACAGATAGGAGATCTGGTCACACAAGTAAAGGAAAAAAATAGTTGAAAATTTATTGCTAACCTGCAACACTAATGAGGCCATTTAAAGAGTGGAAAAGGCAGAGAAGGAGAATACCTCATTGCACATATAAAACCTAGAAGCAAAGTGACAACAGGCAAAACACACTGATAACTTCCTGCTTACTAAGAACACTGAGGAAATGGTGCAAACTAACCATACCACGTATAAAAACCACATTAAAGAACTGGAAAGCATGCTGAACACCCATACCACCATTATGGTGACAATACATCCCAAGATCCTTGAATCAGTGTCCCAAGGCATGGTTCTTCATGAGCCCTTGCCTGAAGATGCAAAAGCACTCCATCCATTCAACCATCTATGGAAAGAATTGGAAGGATAGGCCACAACAACACACATTTCTACAGAAGAACGAGCTCCTGTAGAGGTTCAGGCTGCCCCAGTACAGCCTATTAGGACATGTGAGCTCATGGAATGGACATCTGAAGACAGCCGTGGAATGGTAACCAAAATGATCCAAGAAAAAGCCTCTTGGACCTTAACTGAAATCAAGATAGCTGCAGATCAGTTGGGTCCCCTTAACCTGGACACAGGAGTTAGATGATGACCACCCTATTCCATGCTTATGCAGATGCAAGCAGACAAGATTTGACACAAGTGGCTAGACTCTGCCTAGATCCAGCTTGTTCGGATACATTTGAGTCTATAGTAGCACATGACGATCTGAAGACCCTTTAATTATATGAATGGATGAGAAGAATAGGAGAGGTCCTTTGGCCTGGGGTGATATTGTGAGTCTTATATCAGAGTGAGCAACAAAGACCAGATGATGTCCCAGACACCTATGTCTCCTGGGAAAAGATACTAGGCATACTGGCAGGGCAGATCCCTATAGATTGCATGGGAAAGCCAATCATTGATAACACTGACCTCCTCCAGGAGGTCTATCAGGGACTCCATGAGTCTGAGAAAAACAATTTAGGAACTACCAGTAACTCTCTCTCTCTCTCGCTCTTTGACTGGAAGGACTTTATGGATTACATTCACACGGCATCTCAGATACACTGGTCAGGAGAAGTCCAAAAGGGGATAGCCACATCTGCTCAAGATGAAACTCTTAAATCTGGAAACAAAAAGGGAAAAAAGGAGGGAGGTCCAGTCCATTTGGTAACCTATCAAAACAATGGCCCTCATTCCAGACAGACAAAGGAAGGTGGAAAATAGGGAAGGTGGTCTTTTCAATTCATTTAAAAGAGGGTTCAGGTCAAACCAACTGTGGAAGAATCCCCAGGGAGAAGTTTCTGGAGGATTTGACCCAAAAGCCTCTGTTTACTCAAAAACTAGAACGATCTGGCATCAACTTAGGGGGCTAGGAATGAATATGTGTCAACTAGGTTGCAAATCCTGCAACAGGCCATAGAAAATAAACAAAGGCAAGAAATCACTCCACTCAGGACAATGGGAAGAGATTGGGGCCACCCAGGATCCCCTTGGTCACCAGAGCTTGGCCACTCTGATCGATCGCCTCCAAGGCAGCCGAGGACATGGACAGGATCACAGATCTCTTAGACTGAAAACTCTCCTGCCCCCTTAGATCCTATCCATTTGGATAGCAATCCTAATGACCCCATTGAAACCCCTCTTACATGAGTTGCAAAAGAGGAAAATCAGAGCCAAGTCGATCCTGCAGAGCATGAGACACAGCCTGAGCTCCTAAACAAATGCCTAAATGCCAACAAGTGGTAGCAACCCTGAGCCCTGATTTGGGGAGATAACCCATGGTGGATGCACAAATTGGACATGCATCCACCCCAAAACCAGCCAAATTGTTAGTGGATTCAGGAGCTGCAGTCAACAACCTACACCTAGACTTAGCTACCATAGGATTTTAAACTCCAGCAAGCATGACACTCGTGGGATATGAGAAGGGCCAACAGAAATCTTCAATTTGGAAAGAGATCCTGCTGCAAATATTCCCCTCCAGGCATGCAAAAATCAGAGAGAGGATCATGGCATTCTGGGTGTAAAATTCTTGGGGTGACACTGGCTGACAATAGATCTAGCAAATGGCTTTCTCTGGTAGCTTGAAGAGGGCCCTTTGCAAATTTCAGCCAGCCACAGGTGTGCCACTCCAAAAGCCCCAATGCCTCTCTTCCTTCTGACTACTGCTTCATGGGCATCTGACTTTCCTAAGGTGTGGATTAAGGATAAGATTGAGTGTGGCACAGTCAAGGGTGTATGTGTCCTGATAGAAGGTAAAAATCCTCAGAAACAATACAGATACCCAAAAGAGGCAGAGGAAGGGATCGCCAGTAACCATTGAGGGATTGCTAAAATGGAATGTAATCATTCCAATGCAATCCATCTGCAATGCCCCTCTATGGCCAATTTTGAAGGCAGATGGCATCACATGGAGAATGACAGTGGATTTCTAAGTCCTCTTTGCAGTTATCCTTGCAGTAGCTCCCATAGTAGTGAAATACAATGAAATCTTGTATGCGATTGCAGCCAGAGCCAAAATATGATAGTATCATGGATTTGGCCAATGCATTCCATTCCTTTCGTCTACACAACAGCTACTTATACAAATTCACATTTGAATTCAGGGGAATTCAGCATTATTTTGTATGCACCCCCCAGGGTTTTCACTCCAGCCCCAGTATATGTCATTCACACATGGTAAAGATGTGGACTAAGTTGCAACTCGCATCACGTCTGCATGTGTTATCATATGTGAATAACATATTGATCTATTCTGATTCTGAGGAAAAATACTCTGACATCACCAGAGAAGTCCTTAATCTGATTCAGGACACAGGATTCAAGGCAAACAGGGAAAAGGCCCAATTAATTCTGATACAGGTGAATTACTTAGGACTGAGCCTCAACACAGATTGCAGAACGCCCAATTCTCAGAGAGTAGAAACCATTGGAAAACTCCCAACTCCAACAGATGTAGCCTTCTTCAGAGCCCTACTAAGGGCATTAAACTTTTCCCAGCAATTCATTGAATCTTTTGCTGTCAAGGCACAACCCTTGTATGCACTGTTGAAGAAGGGAGCAATTTAGGAATGGGAACCAGAACAACAGAAAGCAATCGCCACGCTGAAGCAAGATCTAGCACAAGCTTCTGCCCTCACTCACCCAGACACTAGCAAGCCATTCTACATGCAATTAGCAACAACAGACAGTAGTGTGGAAGCAGTCCTCTCTCAACTCTGGAATGGAGTGCAGAGAGTGATAGCTTATGCATCCTGGAACTTCTTGCCCACTGGAATCAAATTCAGTCCATATGAGAAAAACTGCTTTGCTTTGGTGTGGGCTGTAACCCAATGGAAATTCATCATAGGGGGCACAAAGGTCATTGTTCAAACTCCACATACATCCTTGAAATTCATATTGTCAGGAAAGGTCCAAGATGGACAAGTCCACAACTCCAGAATAGCTAAATGGACACTTGAGAGGAGACTCATCAGGAGAGGAGTAGACTGCCATAAACAGTCAAATGAGCTATCTGCTCCATGTAGTTTAATGGTCATGGGAGATGCTCATGAGTGCCCTCTTCCCCCATTCCTGGATGACAGATGGCTGGTGAAGGCAGGAGAATCTATCCAAGAGGCACTTTTGCAAAGGTTTGTGTGTTGACTTTGTAATGGCTCTTCATCTTGCCCTGAGAGAACCCATCTAACGGGATATGGCATAATCTGGGTGAACTATGCCTACACCCTTCAAGGGCTTGCTTAAGCCCACTCCAGCCAAGCCGCTAAGGTAGAAGCCCTCTGTGCAGTGCTGGAATTTGAGAGTCCTGATGTTTCCTTGTCTATTTACACAGACTCCCAATGAACAGTACATGCTGTCACAGACTGCATTCCTGTATGGATAGAAAGAGCAATTAGCTTACAGTTGTAAACTACTTAGCGACTGAATAGCATGATATGAAGTGGTGTATAAATGAAGCTGCTATTGCTATATTTTCATTCTTCTCAGCTCAAAGAACGGAAGAGAGGCCTCGTCTCTGTGAAATCTGTGGCATGGGACTGACCCAAGATGCTTGTTATAGACCTTTCAGAAACTTTTATGTCTCCTGAGGGTGGGTAGATATGGCCACCCTGAATTTAGATTGGCTTTTATGTTTCCCTACAGGGAAAAGAGATGGCCCGGTGTCTGTACAAATGGATGGTGTGGATTTTGTTGTGTGGAGTTGTAAGCGCCATTCTGTCTGTTTATCCAACTTATTTTAATTCTAGTTTGGAATAGAACACCAAAATGGATTGTCATTAGGCACCCCCATATTCAGGAATCTATGAGATCCTAGATGCCATGGAAGAGACTCATGAGTGGCATGATAAAGGACTTCTCCTGAGAGTAATCACTAGACTTCTCATTTCTGGAGAAAAGACAATATCCTCAAGAGTAATCATGTTTGGGCCCAAGGGCCATAAATGGGTGGAGGCAGATACCAGAAAGCTTCCTCTAACCCAGGTTTTTTTTTGGAGCCTCAACCAGTTCAACCTTCACCCAGATAAGGTCCCTGCGTCTTTTTACACCACTCTCACCTTATACAATTTTCATGCTACATGGTCATGGAAGATTAGGCTGTTCATTCGTACTAACATTACATGGATACCTGCAAATTGTGATTTTACATGCCATAGCGTGGGTTGTCCTTATATTCCATTGTGTCCCCCATGTGTCCTTAAAGATCCAGCCTTGTACTAGTGAAATGTAGTTATCCGACAAGATGTTTCCCCCTTTGCTTACTCAGAAACACAGCCAATTTTGACAACTATGATTCTTAATTTGATGACAGTAAATGTGGCCAGAATGATTCCTGCTTGTAGCCCATATTTAAAAGCTGCTTGGGAACAGTTGGAAAAACGATGGCATCTGGTGACATACCCACTCTTCAAAGCTAAATGGGATGCTATGAGCATTGTGTTGGGAGGTCTTGGATTGGAAGAAACTGTTTTAAATGCCATAGATTCAGACATGTAGGCTAATAAATTGGGATTGGTTGGATCAAAGACACAAGACTTGGGAGCATTCATTGCTATAGGACTGACTAATGTAGTGCAAGCACACATCATGCCATAATGGGTGGGTGTACAAAAAGAAATCATTCTATATCTTGGATGTTCTTTGCAAAATAGCATGTATATTTTGTCTATTGCTATTCACAACAGCTTATGTGGAAAGATGAAGAAAATTACTACAACAACCAATGCAGAGAAATAGAAAACAACAACAAAAAGGGAAGAACAAGAGATCTATTTCACAAGATCTGGGAAATTAAGGAAAATTCAAACCAAGGACTGATGACCTATGACAATAAAAATAACAAAATTCAAGACCAAAAAGGAATACAAAGACATTGGATGCAATACACAGAAGAATTATATGAAAGAGATGACAAAATGAAGGACACATGGAATGAAGAGCCATCTGAAGATAAACCCCAAATTCTAAAAAGTGAGGTGGAAACTGCAATAAGAGAAATAGCGAAAAACAAATCATTAGGAACAGATGATATTCCAATTGAACTGCTGCAATCCACATTGACAGAGTCAATTCTAGTGCTAACCAACATATGTCAACAGATAGGGAAGATAAAACAATGGCCAACAAATTGGAACCAATCAATATACATCCCCATCCACAAAAAGGGAGACACAAGAAAATGCAGCAAGTATAGAACCATAGCACTGATCTCGCACACCAGCAAAATTATGCTCAAAATTCTGCTACATAGACTCCAACCATATATGAAGAGAAAAACCCCATTTAAAAATTCCCCTAGAGATCCTAAGATACACTTGGTAGTTGTAGTTTGTTGTGGCACCAGAGCTCTCTGACAGAGAAGGCAAAATAGTTCACAAAACTACAGATCACAGAATCCCATAGCATTGAGCAGTCAATATAGTGTCAAACTGCATTATTGCTGCAGTATGGATACAGCCTAAGATTTCCATACAAGGCATATATGTTCTAAGGAAGTAGGCTCAATTCTACAAAAGCTGATGCTAAGACAAAGCAAAGCAGCTTCATTTATATACCGCTTCATATCACGCTATGGGATGTCTAAGCGGTTTACAACTGTAGGCTCATTGCCCCCCAACAGTTGGGTACTCATTTTAGCAAGCTCGGAAAAATGCAGGCCTGAGTCTAGCCTCATCCCTGGCTAGTATTGAACTCGCAACCTTGTGGTCTATGAGTGAGTGGCTGCAGTACAGGCATTTAACCATTGCGCCACCAGCAACACTCTTTCAGTTAGGGCCTCTGCAGATGGACGGGCATGGGCCACCCCGAGAAGCCATGGATTGGGGCGCCCAGCATGAGTCTGCCCTTCCCCTTTCTTACCTCCAAGATGGCACAAAGTGCCGTCTGCAAAGGGGGCTAGTCTCAAATAGTCTACAAAATCCCTTTGCATATTGATTTTCCAGACTAGCACAGCTATGTATTTGAACACAGGTGTGGGAGGTGCAAGTAGCAAGTGTTGGGAAGGGTATGATTTTGTGATGGATAGGAATAACATCTAATCTGAGGAAATTATTTTACCAGAGCTCTGCAATCACAGTGTTTTTAGTGAGAAAAATTGGAATATTAATTAATTAATTAATTAATTAATCAAGCAATAAGCATCATGTCTGTTCTGTTATCTTTGCTAGTTTTCCTCTTCTGAGAAAAAATGTTGAAATAGTTGTGGTGACATTTTTATGGTTTGTCTTTCTTGTTATAACATATCTTATTTGTTTCTAAATCAATTATTTCTTCCTTATTTCAATGAATCAATCTTTTTTCCAATTGCAAATAAATTTCTGTCCTACTCTAAAATCCTGTCCTGAAGTTAATAAAACAAATTTTATTTTTATAAATTTCATTGTTAAAGTATACAGTTCAGAATGAAACTGAGCAATTTTAAAGTTTCTTCTGCTGGTACAATTCATAAAAGAGATATCAAAACAAAGAAAAACCTCAAGAATTGAAATAACTTAAGAGAAGCTTCAGTTACATGATGCCCTGCATTTAGTGTACTCCATATAGAGAAACATTGGAAAATTCACTTGGAACATCAGAATAAGAGTAAAACAACCACTTTACAAATATACAAGTTGAATTTTCACTCAAACCACTGTTAGAATGCTGTAGAACTCTAAACTAGGGGCCTTTGAAGTCTGCTAGAAATACTGCAAATTGAGTCCATTTTAACTGCCCTGACTCAGTGCTAGGGAATCATGGGAACTGTAGTTTATTGTGGCACCAGAGGTCTCTGACGGAGAAGGTTCAATATCTCAGAAAAAAATACAATTTCCATGATTCCCTAGCACTGAGCCAGGGCAGTTAAAGTGGACTCAATTTGCACTATTTCTAGCAGTCTGCAAAGGCCCTCCTCTATAACTCTAATTTTCATAATAATAGTCTACAATATACAAACACAATTGAGGGAAAGAGTGTCTTAAAAAATAAAAACAGTACAAAATCTCCCTGGAGTGATTGATCACTATCATGGCTGACTTGATCTATTTAGACAGGGCAAACATTCTGACAAATTTTATCCAATTCTGTCAAAAAATACAAAAATCTCTCTCTTGTTTCTTTTCTTCGTCTTTTCTTCTTTTCATTAAAAACCAAAATAAATGTCTACAAAAAAATTTCTGAACTTTTCATTGTGGCCTGAAATTGATATCTAATTATACCAATGGACAAAAATAAAGTGAAATGGAGGTGCAGGGGCATTATAGTGATTATCTGATTTCTATTGATATGACTCTTACTTAGTAAAAGTACTGATAAGATTTAAGCTTGAGAATAAAACTGAGAGTGCTGGCATAACTTTACCAGCAGAAAAAGATGTTTTCAGTACAAATCAGTCATGAGCAAATTATAGGAATGTCCCCAATTGCAATATTCTCTTCACAGAAAATAGCTTTTTCTGAATAGAATTTTTTTTTTCTGCTACATGTCTGATATTTCATCAGAATCATCCTCTTTTTCATCTGAAAAGCCCCCCAGTTGCTACACCTGGCATGGAAATAGGGTACCTGGCTGCACTCACCTGGCCAAGAGCCTCATTTCTATGTCAGATGGGGCTTCTCAGATGGATCACCCCACATGAAAGGTAAGAATCATGGGGAGGGGGGGACTGTCTAAACAGACTGGTTATGCCCTGGAGTTTGTTAGAAACCAAGACTATTTTACCCTGGGACAATGGCTCTTTACCCCAAGGTCAGACTGGATCCTCTGGATCAGGGGTAGGCAACCTTTCCCCTTTAAGGGCCGAGGGACTTCAGCTCCCAGAAGCCTCAGCCATGTTGGCCAATAGTCCCATGTTGGCCAATAGCTCCTGGGATTCTGGGAGCTGAAGTCCCTCGGCCCTTAAAGGGGAAAGGTTGCCTACCCCTGCTCTGGATACATGTCTGCACAGCCAGGATCAGGCCCAAATCTGTCACGGATGTTTTTGCCTGCTTCATCTAAACTAGGTGACATGAAGCCTCAGGGAAGTCAGGCCATTGGCCCTTGTGGATATCCCCTTGGTGGAGTATAAATCTCTTTCAGGCATAGCTTTGTTTTCTCACTCTCCATCCACCTGCATCTCTTATTTTTCTAGCCACCTGCCCTAGGGAAAGAGGGTGGCCAGGTACCCTCTAGCTGTGTATCTGCAACTTGAGATCTGATTATAACATTGCCTGTATCACCTCTGTTAGATCCAGGAGGATGTCTGCTTTTTCATGTGTCCAGCTGTAGAAACACAGCTGTGCTGTATGTGAAGAGCTGCCTGGAAAACAGGCAGAGTGGTGGTGCAGACAGGGAGTCACACCAGATAGAGGTACTGAATAGATACCTCTGACCTTAATAACAATACCAGAACTATGCAGGGATAAAGTGGCATGATGCTTGCGTATGTCACCGGTAGGATTCTAACCATAGTCATTGATGTTTTCCAGTGCAAGCCAGTTATTGACATTTGTTATCCACTTAACAAGTAAGCATGACTTTAGCTGTCTTTAATTATAGGGGGAGAGGGAGAGGGAGGGGGAGGGGGAAAATTGGAAGTTTAAACAGTGATCATCCCATGAAAATTGCTCATTCACAATTATGATTTTCACACATCATGATTAAAGCACCATTATCCCATGAATATTGTCAGTGTGTGGATGATGGGTGTTGCAGTCATGCTCTTTGGCACCCAGCAGAATCTGCAGGACAAGCTGACTGCTGTGATCCACAGCCACTTTGTAAATTTTACCATCAACTGGCTCAGCTTCCTTCTTCAGGATCTAATCTTCCTCAGTCAAGAAGACACATTGTAAAATCCAAAAGCATAGTTTATTAATGTATATAAAAGAAAATAAGATAACTAAGTAAAATCCATTGTGATGAACTAATCCAGTTCAGACATGAAAGGTTACATCTTTAACAATCCCAAAAGCTTAGGATCCCAACTTGTTGCAGTTGAAACCACTGCTGCCAGCCAGTCACACATGCGCGCTCACATCTTGAACAATAAACATTCTAGACAAAAGCCCTTCCCATACCCCACCTTCTAGGTGTTAACCTTATGTTAATTGGATGATGCCTGTATGATGTATATTAACCCAGCCCCTTGCTGTCCATCATCCACCATATGGTTTTCTTTCCCAGCCTAACGATGTTTACCTTTTTTTTGGATATCTCTTGTTTTCCATAACAAAGTCTGTGTCCATGAGTTGTACCTTTGGGAAAGTATATGTTTATGTCTGTGTAGCCATCTGATGTTAGATTCACTTTGTTTCTCTAGATGTTGTTCTCATGAGGAAAATTCCACACACATCTCTACATTTCACTTTTGACTGCATAGCCCATCCGTATTCTAACAAATATCCCCTGAAAATTGCACATTCATGAGAAAGGTTTTCACATGACATCACAATTAAAGTGCCATTATGCCAGGATAACCAGGCATTAAACAGCAACAAATAATTTACTGGGAAATCCAGTGTATGATTTGTTGCAGTTTATTGCCTGGTTATTCCCTGATTATTTCTGGGATAATGACTTTTGTACTGTGTGTGAAAATTAATCGTGCAATGTGTGAAAATCTTAATTGTAATTGCATGATTTTCATGAGATAATCACCATTTATCACACACCCCATGTGATAAAATCCTTAGATTGTCGATGTTCCTTCCTCTTATTTTCATTCATTTAGCTCAGGGGTAGGCAACCTTTCCCCTTTAAGGGCCGAGGGACTTCAGCTCCTAGAAGCCTCAGCCATGTTGGCCAATAGTCCCATGTTGGCCAATAGCTCCTGGGATTCTTTGGCCCTTAAAGGGGAAAGGTTGCCTACCTCTGATTTAGCTTCTGTGTCCAAGCCTGCTTTTCTTATAATATGTTCTGTATATAATTTGAAAGGAAAAGGTGAAAGGATGCAGTCTTGTCTGACCCCTTTGCCAACTGAGAACCATTCAGTTTCTCCATGTTCTGTTCTAACAGGAATCTCTTGTCCTAGGTACAGATTCCTGATTAGGACTATCAGATATGTTGGCACTTTCATGTCTTTAAGGGCATTCCATAGTCTTTCATGATCTATGCCAGGGGTAGGCAACCTTTCCCCTTTAGGGGCTGAGGGATTTCAGCTCCCAGAATCCCAGGAGCTATTGGCCAACATGGGACTATTGGCCAACATGGCTGAGGCTTCTGGGAGCTGAAGTCCCTCGGCCCTTAAAGGGGAAAGGTTGCCTACCCCTGATCTATGCAGTCAAAGGCTTTGCTGTAGTCTAGAAAATAAATGCTGATTTTCTTTTTGAATTCCTCTGTGCACTCTATTAGCCATTGTATGTTTGCAATGTGGTCCCTGGTTCCTCTTCCTCTCCTGAACCTTGCTTGGACCTCTGGGATTTCTCTCTCCATGTTTGGTTGGTGTATGTTGCAAAATGTTGAGTGCGATTTTGCTTGCATGGGAGATTAGTGCTATGGTCCTATAGTTGTTGTAGTCTTTTGTGTGTCCTTTCTTGTGGAAGGGGATGTAAATTTATCATTTCCATCTGTTGGTCATTGTTTTGTTTTCCATATCTGTTGATATTGTTGGTTAGTACTGAAGTTGATTCTGTCAATGTGGACTGTAGTAGTTCAACTCAAATGTCATCTGTTCTCGACCATTTGTTTTTCACCATTTTTCTTATTGCAGCTTCTAGTTCATTTTTTTAAGAATCTGGTTTCATCTTCATATGGCTCTTCATTTCATGTGCCCTTCATTATTCCATCTCTTTTGTATAACTCGTCTGTGTATTGCTTCCAGTGTCTTTTTATTCCTTCTTGGTCTTGAATTTTGTTGTTTTTATTGTCATAAATCATCCTGGTCTTTGGTTTGAACATCCCTTTAATTTGTTGGATCATATAGAAAAGGTCTCTTGTTCTTCCTTTTTGTTGTTATCTTCTATTTATTTGCATTGGTCATTGTAGTAGTCGTCTTTGTCTTTTCACAATACTTGTTATACTGTTGCATTAATGGTTCTGAATTTGTTCCTCTCTGCCTTTTGTTTTGATTCTCTTCTTTCCTTTACTGTTTAAAGTATTTTATTGAACATCCATTGTTTCTTCTCTTTCTTTTTGACTACTATAAGTGTCTATCTGCATTCATCCTTTATTGTATCCCTGGCTTCTGCCCATAGCTCTTCTGGTTCTCAGTCAATTATGCTTAATAGTGCAAATCTGTTGTCAATGAATTCTGTTGAGATGCTGTTCTGATCATATTTTGGTATGATTAATGCTTTTGATTTTTTTTCTTCAGTTTTCTTCTTTGTTTTGAAATAAATAGTTTTTGGTCTGTACCATAGTTGGCAGCTGGTCTAGTATTGGTCACCAAGATGGAGCTTCTGATTATGAAATCTATTGGTTTTAGTGTTGTCTGTCTGGTGATGTCCATGTGTGTAGCCTGCTTATTGGTTGTATGAAGAAGATGTTTGCAATGAATACGTTGTTGGCCTCACAAAAATCTATTAGATATTCACCTGTTTTGTTTCATTTACCTAATCTGAATTTGCCTACTGGTTTTGATTCTTCTTTGGTTACAACTTTGCATTCCAATCTTTTATTGTCAGATTGGCATCTTGTGTTGGTTTGTTGTCTAATTCTTTCTAGACCCCTTCATAGAATCTTTCAATTACTTCTTCTTTTGCCTCCATGGTTGGTGCATATACTTGTATTTTGGTGATTTTTATAGGTTTCCCATGGAGTCTTAGTGAAAACATTTGGTCTGATTTTGCATTGTAACTAATGACTGCTTTTGCCACATCTCTCCTTAATATGAAGGCTACCCTGTTTCTTTGTGTCTTTTCATTTCTTGAGTAAAGCACTGTGTAGTTGTCTGAGTCAAGGTGGCCCATTCCAGTCCATTTTAGCTCACTTATCCCTAGTACTGCTATGTTCATGTGTTTCTTTTCTTTCTTTCTTAAAAAACAAAACAAAACTATGTCTAGCTTTCTCTGGCTCATGCTTCTCATGTTCCATGTTCCTATAATATGTGTGGTGCTGCTAGCATGTCTCTAGAAGCCGGTTTAGATAACTTTACCTTGTTCTTGTGTGTGTGTGTGGGGGGGGGGGGGAGATACACAATGGTTCAGAAAGGTTATCAGTTGAGACTGTTATTTACATGGCAGTGATTTGGTGTTTACACTTCCAAGGATTCATGCACATAATGTAATTTGTGTGGCACAGATTGTCAAGAAAGAGCTATTATGTATGTCACACTGATCAACAGGATATTTTATTCTCAAAAATAAAGAAGTGTGAATGCTGTGAACTTAGTTTGGGACAGTGCACATGCTGGTTAATGCCTGGAGTGCTTTTAACATGTAATATTTCCATGACCTGATGAAGAAGAAGGCATATAATTCATCATGCAAAATGGAGTATAGTGACAAACAGAAAATCAAAGATTAACTCTTGCACTTTATTCCCAGGTTTCCCAGAGTATTTGGCTTTATGGGGGTAATAAAACTGTTGTTTCATTTTGTTTTTCCAATCTGTACATGCATATTAGAATGCAAAGTAGAATGAAAATGAACTGAAGACAATAAATAAACAGTATCAAAATTTGCATGCTCAATTATAGGATTAATTTTGGTAGTTCTGCTTAGTAAAATTAGATGGAATGCAATACAGAACAGAGTGAAGTGAGTAACAAAAATAGGATAGAAGAAGAGAAATTATTTAGTGCCTAGTTTAGAACACAAAATAATCCTAAAGATGTATGCGCACATGCATCCCAGGAAATCCAATTTGTCTGTATGGAAGTTGCACTTTGATAGCTTGACATGCAATTGATTGTCCAAGAGGCACTTCAGTACCTCCCTTACCAATTTCACATGAGGATCCAGGTCCTGAGAGTAGATCAGGACCATCAGATCATATAAATAGACCAGGATTTCTTCAAATAACTGATTGTGATGACTTCATTCACCAGTCTCATAAACACGCCCAGAGCTCCCGACAGCCCAGAAAGCATCACTAAATATTCAAATGCTCCAATTGGGCACATAAAAGTGGTCTTGTGTTCATCCCCCTCCTGAATCCATACTCAGAATTAGGTGTCTGTTAAGTCTAATTTGGTGAAAATTCTGCTGGTGGACAGTCTCCCTAACATATCTTTCATGAATGAGAGGGAGTATTTATTGGTACTACATAGTCCATTAAGGTCCCAGTAATCCGTGACTAGTCTCAGCAACTCATCCTTCTTTTCCCTGAAGAACACTGGGGCAATGAACTTGGAGGTTGACGGGTGAATAAAATCTCTAGCCAAATTCTTATCTATAAATTCCTTGAGGGGCCTCATCGAGTACAACTTCAGCTTGGGGGCTCCAATTCAATGGCACAGTCCATCTCCCAGGAGGGATGGAGCTGGTTACACTCCTTTTCCTCAAACACCTCTGCCAATTCTCTATAAATGGGGGGGGGGGTAACCCAGGTGGTCCTCCTGGATAGCTTTCCTCGCTCATCTTGCCATGTGTCCAGTCAGAACAGTGCAGCCACAAACTTCCATTCCGGATTCAAGTTGGGCCCCTGGGTGTGTAACCTACAGAAGTTGAAAATCAATTCTCCCAGCCTCCACCAAATCCTGGTGTTGTGGAATTGCAGACTATCTGTCACCAGAATCAACTGGTAGCTCGAGGTTGGGCCCACCACAAACCTGAATCTTTCCCAGTGTTCCACCACCCCAAGTGACACCATTCTAGTCTGCTCACTTATGGGCAACTCATCCATGGGAGAGCCATTCATTTGCTAGAAGTTGATGGGTTTTTCCAGCATCCTGGTGCCTAATTTTCATTCCATGACTGCCCTGATAGAGTGGTGTCCTGCCACCCCTTTCAGTGCCAGATTGGTGCCGCAGCAATCACATGCCTTGGTCCTGTCCAGCAGTTTGCTGCTCAAAAAAGAAGTAGCAAAATGCCGCTCCTTTTTAGAACAGCAAAGGGACCTTTGCCACTGTGGTGGCAATGTCCAGTGCTCCTTTTGCTGTTTGGTGTATAAATACCATGCCAAAAGAGCACCATGATGCCACCCACCATGTGGTCAGGCAGGCGGTGTGACACTAGCATGGGGGAGGCTTTGGGGCATGTGGCATGCATTCTTCACGCCCCTACTTTGCCCCAATGCTGCCACAGCCCCTGTGTCCAGGTTTATAAAGCTTATTGGGTACAGCCAGCATCTATAGCTGCCACCAAGTCAATGCTTCCTCCCCCTTTTAGGTCTACCAGCTTGACTCTCAGGGTGTATAGGGAGATGAAGGCTTTCATGGTCAGCATCCATAATTTTTTGTGTTGTTTTTTTTTTTTTTTAGGTGGGGGGGTTGTGTGGCCATGTTCTAGAAGTGTTTCTTTCTGATGTTTTGCCAGCATCTGTGGCTGGCATCTTCAGAGAATACTGGAATGGAAGATATATATATCCTCTCACTCTAAAGCCATGCCATCAACAACAGAACAATACACAATTTAGATGGGAATCACTCCTCCCTACCCATATATACTGGATAGGGAGGAGTGATTCCTATCTAAACTGTGTATTGTTCTGTTGTTGATGGCATGGCTTTAGAGTGGGAGGATATGCAAAAGAGGATTAGTGTCTGCTAATCGGTGATCATTGTCTGCTGGGAATGCCCCAGGCCTTGGATGGTTTCTTATTTGCATTTGCTGAGTGCTGATTTTTCTATTTTGCAGGACTGGTAGCCAAACTTTGTTTACTTTAAGGGTTTCTTCTTTCCTGTTGAAGTTGTCCAAGTGTGTGTGGATTTTGATAACTGCACACGATGACTGCACATCTCCGAATGGTTTACAAACCAACCAAGAAAATCCAAGAAATGCTGCACTCAGCGAAGGACAGGAGAGACCCTCTCACAGCCTCAGAAGTTTACCGCATACCATGCAGCTGTGGGCAAGTCTACATAGGTACCACCAAACACAGTGTCCAAACATGAATGAAGGAACATGAGAGACACGGCAGACTGGGTCAGCCAGAACAATCAGCAGTAGCAGATCACATTACAAACCATCCTGGGCATAAAATGCTATTAAAAACACTGAAATTCTGGACCATGCCAATAACTATCAGGTCAGAATACACAGGGAAACCATCAAAATCCACAAACACTTGGACAACTTCAACAGGAAAGAAGAAATCCTTAAAGTAAACAAAGTTTGACTACCAGTCCTGCAAAATAGAAAAATCAGCACTCACCAAATGTGAATGGGAAATCACCCAGGGACTGGGACATTCCCAGCAGACAATGATCACCAATTTGCAGACACTAATCCTCATTTGCATATCCTCCCACCCTGAAGCCATGCCATCAACAACAGAACAATACACAGTTTACATGGGAATCACTCCTCCCCACCCAGGGTCTCACAGTATATATATACCCACTCTTTTCCATTCCAGTATTCTCTGAAAATGCCACCTACAGATGCTGGCAAAATGTCAGAAACAAACTCTTCTAGAACATGGCCACACAGCCCAACCCCCCCCCCACACACACACACACAAAACAACTATGCATAGGCAAATTCCTCCACTCATCATTGTGGTATGGTGGCTTGGATCCGGTGCCCACCTTCAGCTACTATCTGAGGCAGTCCTGAGAAGTTTCCTGGTGGTTCTGCATCGTCCTCCAACTGTGTGGCGTCTGGCATATTCTCTAGTTCTGTGGCATCTTAGCTGGCCACCTTGAGCCCCCAACCACTCAGTGTCCCCTTGTTCAAGTGCCAATTGTCCTCCAACGGGCTTGGGGTGGGCACCTTCCTTGTTGCAGTTCCATGCTGGTGGGCTTCCTAGTCAGGGCAGTCAGCTATCAGTGCCCCCCTTTCCCACATGCCAGACAAAGTCCCAATCTCAGCCATTGTTCCCTCTCTGGCTCTCGAGTGATTGCCCCTCTTTCCCTCCCACAGGTAGGGCTCGGGTTTTGGTTGCCCCCCTTGCCCACTCCCCTTTTCCATTGTCTTGTTAAGCAGATCTCTTCTTTCACCATCTCACCTTTCCTGGCCAACTGAATCCATTCCCTCAGTGTCTGGGGGGTTGTCTCTCAACAGAGCCTAGGAGGTCTGACCACAGTTCCTCCTTAAAGAACTGCACCATAACAGTTTCGTGTCACTATGGAACTTGTGTAGCCAGCCCACAAAATTCCACTATGTACTCAGTCATTCACAGGGCACTTTGCTCCAACATCATTAGATCGGACCGGGCCCTCTCCTCCTGAAAAAGGTCTTCAAATGTGATTGAAGGCCCACCATGAACACTTGCAGATCTTTCAGTTCTACTGCTCTTTCATCATATAGCTGCACTAACCAGTCCGCCACTGCACCCTCCAGATGCACAGCCACATATCAGCCACTTTGGCTCCTTCCCTGGGGAAGGTGTGTCCCCACTCATCAAGTGCATCTTTATCTACATCTTCTGCAGCTGTGTTTCATAGCCATTCCCACTCTGGAGGTCCAAATCTAGTAGTCCAGCTACCACAAGATCCCAGCCTGACACTCTCCTCTCTTTGGCCCACTCTTGGCCCCTGCTCAGGGATGGGGTTTGGAATTACACATCTTCCCTCACACAACCCAGTGTATCCTGCTTGCCTTCTCTCCGAAGCCAGTCTCTGTCCCCTGTGCACATCTCCATGCCCTGGGGTTGCTCCTCCACATGAACCATTGTGTCCTGCTGGGCCTGTCCCCAAAAACAGTCTTCAGTCCCCATGTCATCTTCAGCAACTTGGGACCCTTCTTCCATGAACTCTGAATGACTTGTTGGGCTTTCCCCCAAAGCCACTCTCCATTCCTCATGCCTCCTTCAGCATTTTGGGGTTGTCTGGGACTAGCTCCTGACTCCAGAGCTATACCTTCATCGAGGGTTTCAACTCCCTGGCCTTGTCTAGCTGACCCTCAGAAGGCTTCTCCACAATGAGTGCACCTCGGCCCAAATGCTGCTGCATCGTCCAAGGTGTTTTTGTGAGTTTTGTCAAACTGTCAGAACAAATTCAGTACACTTCAATGTTCAATACATACATTTTTTCCAATAACCCACACTAATCATGCCCATGGATTCTGACATCTTTTGGATTGTTCATTATAATAATTATTTTTATCCCTATACAATAGTCATTGTACAGTTGCATTCATGGTTCTGGTTTTATTCATATCTCTCTTTATTTTTGCTTCTCTTCTTTTCTTTATGCTTAAAATGTTTCATTTGTCATCCATTCTTTCTTCTCTTTCTTTTTGGCTGTCAACAGTATACTTCTGCATTATTAATTATGTCCTTCATTTCTTGTTCTTCTCATTCCCAGTTAAGCTTATGCTTACTAGTGCAAATCCTATCTTGAATCAAACATTTTGTAAGAATGAAGAGTGCAGTCAGGAAATCAGAAGTAGACTAGGAATGGAAATGGCAGCTATGAAAATATCAGTCAAAATCATAAAGAGCAAAGATATACAACAGAATACTAAAGTAAGATTCAGCCAGGCCATTATATTCCCCATTTGTAGCCAAGAGTCCTTAGGGGAAATTTATTAGCTCAACTATTGCAAGAGGGGGCTGACTACAAGAGCCCCACGAGGTCGCCCTCCCGATGTTTATACCAAGAGACCAGGGGGTTCCAAGGAATGAAGCTGAGACTGATGTTGGTAGCTAGCTAGTTTTATTGAAATAGGGGAAACACACTCACAGACCATACACTCACACACACACTCAAGGGTCAGGAAAATCAGGGTTGGAGTTTGGAACAGAATGCAGGTGTTACTAAGGGTGATGCTTACCGAAATGTAGCCTCCTCCGGGAAGCGAAATGGGATGCAGGAGGGTGGGAGACAAGTCTAGCTCCGCAGCCTGGGTTTGAGCTGAGTTGCCGGTAACTAGCTTCAGAGGTCAGAGTGACGTGGAGTCATTTAGACCAAGAAGATAGCACACTGACTGGCTAAAGCAGGGGTTTATATAGGGCCAAACGAGCCCTGGGGCGAAAGGCGATTATTGCGATGATGGCACCCTGCTGTATAGGGTTACATTGTGTTTGGTGGTCTTAATCCGAGGGGCCCATTTCCTGGGGGAATGTGTGACTAGGTGACACAATGCACCTCCCAATGGATGGGGGCGTGTGAGACTGGGTGGCACAATACAAACATTACACCTTTGATGGCTGAGGGTGCTTGTGGCTGGGTGACGCAATATACCTTTCCAATGGGTTTGGATGATCTCATCAGGGAAATCCCATCTGCAACTCTCCTGGACTATCTGGGGGTTATGTATGCCTTAAAGATTAAGGGTGGTCTGCCCAGGCCATGGGTGCGGAGGACCTTTGCCTCCAATTCCACTGCCAGAGTTCATCTGGAGGTCATCATGGAATTTCACATTTTTGATAGCAGGGGAACTATGGGTAGCATATGGGTTTTTTCATATTTTGGAAATCAAGGGCACTATGGGTAACACATTAACATGTACAGATGGTTGCACCAGCACAAAAAGGACTCTGCATGCCATTTCTTGGATAACAATTGGCCACAACTTTAGTTATCTGTACAGGGTCGAAAAACCACTTTCATTAACAAATTAACATCTGACCACCATTTATTTTGTTCTAGACACATGTGTCAATGCAGATAACTAAACATGTTATCAGGGTGAACCAAGCCCTTCTTAACATGTGACAAGAATATCCTGATCCAATTAATTATACAACTCAATAAATCATCTCCCTCTCCACACTGGAAATGACATCATAACTAAACACATGACGTAATCCAGTTGTGATGTCATCAACTTGGTTGCTGACGTAATAGAGAATTTAATTAACCCTATGACGTATACTGTTTATCCAATTAAGTAATCCAATTTTGTAATTTCAATTAACTGAATTATCCCGGGGGGGGTCCCTGCGCACAAGAAGTTACATTACCCCCAATTAACAATTAAACAACCCAAGACCCTGACACCCAACTTGTGACAAGATAAGCAATAAACTTGACAACTTAATGTAAATTGACAATAAACAATAACAATATCAATTATAGGTATTACGCAGACCCACACTAAAAGATATTCTCAGGGAGGGCAAAAAACCCAGGTCACAATAGCAATGGCACCACCTGGCTTACCCAGGGCTGGTCTTCCGGGGCACCCACTTACTAGCCCCGGAAGACCAGCCCTGGGAGACCAGCTGAGCCAACTGAACCGCCCCTCCTCCGCTCCACCCCCGTGGATGCCGGAAGAGCGTCTACAGCTACACAATGCCGCTGGGAACACCTTCGCTATGGAGGACTATTTTGCCATCTTACAGCTCTTGGAGGACCACAAGAAAAGAAAATTATGCTTCTTAAATTGTATTTTTGATTATTGTTATCTAAATTGCTTGTATGTTTGGGGGGGATGGGATTTTAATTTGATGTATTGATTTGAAGTTTTGTGATGTTGTACGCCACCCCGATTGCCTGGCAGAGGGGCAGAATATAAATAAAAATTATTATTATTATTATAATGGGAAAATTCCCTCCCAGCCCCAGAAGGTGACCAGCCGAAGCCTGAGAGTAATTAATTATGCAACTATTAATTAAGGGTGGGTGGGCTCGGTAGCTTGTCTGCCAACCCTAAAATGGCTGCTGCCTTGTGGCAGCCAGGGGCTATATAGCCCCCAAGTCTCACTGGTAGTCTCGTGAGACATGAGATTACCAGCGTGCTGGGATCCTAGTGTATCCCCCTCATGATTGGCTGGGTGGTGCAAGAAGGGCGGGGCTTCCTGCCCACTCAGCCAATCAGGCATCGGCATCCTTTAAAATTAGCCAGCGCAACCTAGAGCCCCTCCCGACACGTCAGGGAGGCTCCTTGCACTGGTACAAAAAGGACTCGGCACTCCATTTCTTGGATAACAATTGGCCACAACTTGATTTATCTGTACAGGGTCGAAAAACCACTTTCATTAACAAATTAACATCTGACCACCATTTATTTTGTTCTAGACACATGTGTCAATGCAGATAACTAAAAATGTTAACAGGGTGAACCAAGCCCTTCTCAACATGTGTCAAGAACATCCTGATCCAATTAATTACACAACTCAATAAATCATCTCCCCCCCCACACACACACACACCGGAAATGATGTCATAACTAAACACATTACATAATCCAGTTGTGACATCATCAACTTGGTTGCTGATGTAATAGAGAATTTAATTAACCCTATGTTCATCCAATTAAGCAATCCAATTTTGTAATTTCAATTAATTGAATTATCTCCTGGGGGGTCCCTGCCCACCACAGGAGGGGGCCAGCCTAGCTTGGCATCCCCTCCCCCTGAGAAGAGCTTGTTTGATATGATGAGTGGTAGAATCTAAGTATACGTCACAGCCCTCAGGGGAGAGATGAACCCCATCACCCCTGTACAGATGTGGCATACAAACCTGAATTCCTTCATGCTCAACAACTGAAATCCCCAACCCCCAAACTTCTTGGCCACTGTTCTGTTCAACCAATGCCGAGCTGCGTTGATAGAAGAGTCCTTCCTTGTCCCCACCCAAGTATGACGTGGCAAAAACTTGGTCCACATAACTATAGTTTGTGGCAATCTTTGTTTGATGTCTTGCATGTCCTCAAGATTCACTTGACCAACTGGAAACAAGGAAGTTTTACTAAGTCATTTTTACCCAAATGAACCAAAAGAATCTTGGGTGATGTAACAGTCGCCAAGAGCTCAATGATGCGCAGAAGAAGAGCTCCCCACAGCATACCTCTTCATCCAAACCAGCGTATCTGACGGATCTCCTCTATCCCCAGGTTCAGGTCTCTGCAAGACTGAAGGATGTGACGTCCAGCCCAAAAAACAAGGCTGTGACCAATGATCCATGCATCAACCTGTTCTAGACCTCTCAATAGAAACAGAACAGTAAATAGGCAACTCTATGAACCAATAGCGACATTCAAACAGCACCACTAAGGATGAATGTAGCAATTAAAAGCCCTGGATCACCAATGCCTGATCCGTCGGATCGCAGCATCACTTAAGCCTTGAGCAGCAGCAGTGGTCGCTCCTCCGATCCGAAAAAAAATATGAAGAAAACTGATCCGCTGGCAAACCAGCATGCCTCAACATCTCCCGCAGCACAGCCTGAAATTGGAACTGTGTCAACAGAAGGCCCGAGAGATGAAGGAACAAGTACCCAGGGCAAGTCGGGTGGATTCTGATGTAGTCAGACAATGCCGAAACAGGACAGATCTGACCCTCAGACACCCTAGACTAAATTACAGTTTGGCCCCTAGCCAACTGATCAGTCTTTGAACGCCTGAAACAGATGTGAATGCCCTGTCCCAAGATTTGAACGTCAGATAAACAAAGTGCCCTGCCTGATCTATCAGAGCGGGAGCTAGGGACAAGCTCGCTAATTCTAGTGGCTGCAAAGAAGGCCAAAGAAAAGGCTGCCCTAAACAGCATAACTTCCTGGGGTAAAGAGCACACCATTTGAAGGGATTGCAAAATCTGAATGAGAATCATTCCCATTACCAACAAGCGATTATCGCGTGCTGCAGGAAGCTCCCAAGTCCATCCCTCCAAAGCCCTGCAAACTCTCAAGTCCACAGTAGGGTCAGTAACCCCCCCCCCCCCCGCTCTAGAATAGAAAGACAATGCCACCAACCTCCACCTAATAGTAACTGGTGGCAAACCCTAATAGTAACCGGTGGCAAACCAGACTGTCTAAGGTAGATGGCAAAATGCAAAACAATCTCCACCCTCAGGGGCCAAACCTCAACCACTCACACCACAGACAAAAACTGTCTGAAGGCTCGCATTGATATGACTTGCGTGTCGAAGGAGCGACAGACTGAAGAATCTCCCTGTCGATCTCTAGTCTCCAAGGCTCCATAGATGTGCCAGTACCTCCAGTGGTTGTGATGCTGCCTCCGGGGTGAGTTGATGGAACCTGGAAAACTGAAAACATGAAAGGGCATCTGCCAAAGGATTTAGTAAACCCGAGACATGGTGAGCCTGGAACAACACATTGTATTTCAAACATTGTGCAACCATTAACCTAACCAATGCCATCACCCTAAGAGATTTGGAGCCATGTTGTAGAGTGGAAGAGGAACTTTCCCCATCCCTGTTAGAAACCTCACTTGTTTCTGGTGCCATCCCACTGCCATGACCTGAAACCATAGCCCTATGGACGAAATTATACAAATCCACCATAGTGGGCTGCTCAGACACAAGGGCAGCCACTCCCTGTTGTCCCACACCAGGAACTCTCTTCAGCAGTTCCATAACATCAACTACGGTTGGTTGCCCAACCTCCATAGCTGAGGTAGCCAGGGGACCACGTGCCATGCTATCGAAAGACATGTCAGGTGAAGTAGTCACTTGTACCTGTGTAGCCTGAGATACCTAAATCTGATCCTCACCTAAAGAAGAGTTAGCCTGAGAACCAGAGCAAGCACCCGGTATCACTCTCTGGGCTAACTGCTCACAAACTGTGACACAGGCCAGCATAGTACTGCCTAATTGTGTGAAGTTAGCTACTATTTCGTCTTCTCTGCCCTGTGAATCAGAAGGTCTCTTTGGTGCTGGCTGCCCAGTACTAGGCCCAGCAGAAGCCGCATGCCGCTTAGACTATGGCTTGCTGCTCGGCATGATGACAAGCTAACTAAAGGCTGCCTTGAGTTATAGTGTTCTTCTAAAGGCTACAACCCTTTGTATGACTGAGAATAAACAGCAGCCCCAAAAACACCAACAAGGCCCAGAACAATTAATGATACGAGCCCCACAATGGCTTTGGGTTGAAATGCTCCTATTAAGGAGAATACCCAAAAGCCAAAAATAAAGCAAACCCTGTTAGGCTAATGTACCCAGCAAAGAAAACAATCCCCACCCCCCCAACAAGGGCAGAGTGTAGGAAATTGTACCCCCAGGCACAGGTCCCCAAATAATAATAATAATAATAATAATAATAATAATAATAATAAATAATTTTATTTGTAACCCACCCCTCTGCAGAGCAATCGGGGCGGCGTACAACAAGATAAAATACAACAATTAAAATCCAAATTCTTATTCCCTCCACCCACTACCCTCCCCCTTAAAATAGTATTAAACCTAATAAGATTAAAATCTATGTATAACAGATATAAAATATTAAAAGAACAAACAATAAGATGCCTCCCTCGGTAGAGAGACCAGGGATAAGTGGCTCCAATATACATATCCCTATAGAAAATTATTCTGGGAAGCCCTGCCAGAAAAGCTCCGTCTTAACTGCTTTCTTAAAGGTGGTAAGAGACGTAATAAGACGTATCTGATCTGGCAGGCCATTCCACAGTTTAGGGACAGCGACTGAGAATGCCCTTTGGGAAGTCTGCTTGAATTTCGTTTTAGGTTGTAGGAGCAGATTCTTCCCCGCTGAACGAAGGGCACGGGGGGGCTCATACGGGAAGAGGCGGTCCCTAAGATAGGATGGACCCAGGCCATGTAGGGCTTTAAAGGTCAAAACCAACACCTTGTACTGTGCCCGGAAACTAATTGGCAGCCAGTGGAGGGATTTCAGAACCTGTCCCAAGCAGGGACCCAAACACGGCCTTAATGGACTATCCAGCCCCTTCGGGACAAATTTAACCAAGATGGTATCACCAGTGAGTGCAACACTGAAAGGGCCGTACAACCTAGGCCCACCACCAGGCCTTCCTCTCAACAGGGAACCAAGGTTGCACTGGGCACTAGTGAAAACTAAGCCCTGCATTCTGGCCGCTGGCCTATGCACCCCCCACCCCAGAGGGAGACAGGCCCAACTAGGCCACAGGCCCCAGACACAGAGGGTGCCACCCACCGAGGGCTACCAGGAATGCTCGGTGACCCAGGCCTTTACAATGGGCATGGCGCCCAGCCACACCAAGACTTGAGTGTGTAGGCCCTGATAAGGAGCCGCCCCAGCTTGGCGGGCCTCCCGGGGGGCCTTAACCACTGGCTGACCGCCTCACATGGCACCATAGGCCCCTCCGAGACTGTTGAGGCCAGTCCCTGCTGTGCCCTTGCTAGGCTGTGCCGCTCAGGTCGTGGCAACCAAAACGGCGGAAGCCCAGTGCTCGGGGCTGACGACAATTGGGGTAGTTATAAATTAACATCAAACATTAAAAATACAAACCTTAAAATTTAAATACAACAACTTTCCCAGAGCTTATCGATTTGGAAAAGCCTGCCAATACTAGAATATATTTATCTGCTGCTGGAAGGATAGCAGGGATGGAGCCACCCTGGCCTCCCTAGGGAGGGAATTTCAAAGCTTGGGAGCAGCCACTTAAAGACCCTCTCTCTTTTTCCCACAAAATGTGTCTGAGAGGGTGATGGGACAGAGAGAAGTGCCTCTCGGGATTATCTCAATAGCATCACCCTCCATTTTTGTGGGGGATCCATTTTGGAACATCCCCCCCCCCCATGAAAATGGACGCGACAATATTCAAGCCTCATAGGCTTGAATGAGGTGTGCCCCCAAGGGCATGTGCAGGCACATGCCCTCAGGGGCATGCCCCATTGATCTTAAGAGATGCAATCCCTCTGTGATTATTCAAAACCACAGATCTCAAGTCCACAAGAATGGAAGGGCAACTGTACTCTGGTGGGCTCATACAAGGAGTTCCAATTCTTCAAATAGCCTGGACCCAAGCCATATAGGGCTTTATAGGTCAAAACCAGCACTTTGAATTGTGCCTGGAAATGGACTGGCAGCCAATAGAGCTGTTGTAATAAGGAAATTGTACACTCCCTATAGCCAGCCTGGCTGCAGCTCTCTGGGCCAACTGAAGTTTGTGAGCACTTTTCAAAGGCAGCCCCATGTAGACCACATTACAGTAATCCAGATGGAATGTAACCAAGGTCCATACCAACATGGCTAGATCTGACTTCTCCAGGGATGGGCACAGTTGGCATATGGTTTTTAGCTGTACAAAAGCATTCCTGGACACTGCTGATACCTGGGCCTCCAGGCTCAGCGCTGAATCCAGAAATACCCCCCAACCTAAAATAACACTAGACAATGATCTCCTGGGAAGGAAGACCTCCGTTATCACCTGGATTTGTTTTAGTAAATGTAATTGTCAATTTTATTGTTAATTTTAATGTTAATGTTAATATTATTGTCTTATTGCATTTGTAATTTTAATGTTTGTTTTAAGAATTTTTATTGTAATTTTGTCATGTTTTTATTGCCATGTTTTAAACCTTGTTGTTTTATTTCTATTGCTGTACTCCCACCTCGATCCATTTGGAGAGGCAGGACATACAAATTATTATTATTATTATTAATTAACAACAAACCTGAGTTTTCAGGGGGGTGTGATCCTATCCAAAATGGGCTGAATCCCTATACCTGGATCTATCTTTTGATTGACCAGGAGCACTTCTATCTTGTCTGGATTAAGCTTCAATTTGTTTGCCCTCATCCAGTCCATTATAGCAGCCAGACATCAGTTTAGGACAGAAACAGCTTCCTTGGAATTAGGTGGAAAGGTGTGATAGTTCTGTGTATCATCAGCATACAGGTGACATGTTCCTCCAAAACTCTGGATGACCTTTCCCAGTAGTTTCATGTAGATGTTAAACAGCATAGGGGATAGGACTGAAACCTGAGGGACCACATAGGCCAATGGTCAAGTAATCGAACAGGAATCCCCCAGACCACCTTCTGAAATGCCTCTCCAAGAAAAAACAGAGCCACTGAAGAACAGTACCTCCAAGCCCCATCCCAGAGAGGCAGCTCAGAAGGATACCATGGTCGATGGTATCAAAAGCTGATGAGAGGTCCAGCAAAACTGACAGGGACACACTTTCCCTGTTCAGTTCCCTGTATAGGTCATCCACCAAGGTGACCAAAGCTGTTTCTGTCCCATAACTAGGCCTAAAACCAGACTGACATGGATCTAAATAATCTGTCTCATCCAGGAATGCCTGGAGTTGGGAAGCCACCACACGCTCAAGCATCTTGCCCAAAAATGGAAGGTTAGAGACTGATCTGTAATTATCTAGTACACTAGGAACCAGGGAAGGTTCCCCCCCCCCCCCAAATCACAGCCTCTGTTAGGTGGGTTGGGATGCTACCTTCCTGTAAATTACCCACTCCACATATTCTCCTCTGTCCTGTTTAATTAGCCAGGAAGGGCAAGGGTCTAATATACATGTAGTGGATCTCACCTCTCCAAGAATCCTGTCCACATCTCATGTTGCACAAATTGAAAAGTATCTATCAGTACTGATTAAGCAAGAGCCAAGGTTACCCCTGCCAAAACTGTATCAACTCTGGCATCTAAGTCAAAGCGAATCCTAGCGATTTTATCAGCAAAATGGTGGGCAAATTCTTCACAGTGAGCTGTTGAGTGGCTTACATTCTCCTCAGGACTATATCTAACAGATGCCTGACCACTCAAAACAACTCAACTGAACAAATCTGTGCATTCACAATAGTTTTAGTCAAAAAAGTCTTTTTTGCTGCCTCTATTGCATCACCATATGTCTTCAGGTAGATTTTAGCCTATTTTCAGTCAGATGCACTCTGAATTTTCCACCACTGTCACTTTACTTTCCATATTGTTTGCTTCATTGCTGCCAGCTTCTTAGAAAACCAAGGGGCTGGTTCAGCTCCACTTTATGTGATGGGATGCTTAGGAGTGATAGTGTCAACTTCCCTGGTCATTTCCCCATTCCAGAGATCAACTAGGGCTTCAACAGGACCACTTGCCAAGGCAGCAGGAAACTCCCCAAGAACCATCAGGAATCCATCCGGGTCCATAAGCCTCCTAGGGTGGACCATCTTAATAGGTTCCCCACCCCTGCAGATGTTCTGAGGTCCATCAAGTCTATACCTGACCAGGAAATGATCTGACCATGACAATGGAGAGACTTAATCAGGGAAGTCACAGGTATGAAATTACAGGAACTATGTACAATAGTGGAGGACAGGGTCACCATGGGTTGGGAATAACTTAAGGGCAGTTAACAACAACAAATGCCATGATTGTGGGTCTTTTCCCTGTCACTATAATTATCCTGCAGCCTTTTGTAACTTCCAGCTGGTACTTTTCAGCATTGCAATTAGATTATGTAACGGCCTGCTGGACAAGATCTGTCTTATTACCACTCTAGATAGCTTTTAAAAAGCTGTCAAGATGGATCTCTTCTGGCAGGCCTTTCCAGAATGATTTTCCTGGCCTAAAGTTTTAATTAATTCCCCCCTTGGTGCCACTGAATACCCAATCTGCCACAAAACTGTATTGGATATATATATATATAGCTATTGTTTTACTTTTTTAAAAAAATTGATTAGTTTAATACTTTTTTAAGGGGGGTGGGGGTGGGTTAGGATGTTGACATTGATGTTTTACTGCTGTGATGTTTTATGATTGTAAGCCTCCCTGACTGCAGGATAGAAATAATAATAATAATCTACTAATAAGAGGCTGAGCGAAAATAAATGGATAACTTATAATGATTTGGTTAAATATAAAAAAGAAACAGGAAATATAGAACTTATGACTCGAGAAGAAATCATAGGGAAAGGATATAACTGTGGATGGTTTCTGTATATGCAAATCAGGGACAGGTTTGTAAAGGATAAAAATATTAGAGGAATTGGTGAAGCTGAAAATGAATTTGAGGTAATTTTGGGAAGTGACAAAAAGATTAAGATATCGCAATTTTATGAGCTTTTCCTGAAATTAGAACAAGAAGACGAGGTCATTAAAGACTGTATGATTAAATGGGCAATAGATTTGAAGCAGACCATACCTCTGGAACAATGGGAAAGATCATGGACCCATAGAATTAAATACACATTGAGCTACGACTTGAGGGAAAACTTCCACAAAATGCAACATCGATGGTACCTGACTCCGACAAGGTTGGCCAGAATGTATGAAGGGGTCAGTAAAATTTGTTGGAAGTGCTGTAAAGAGGTTGGCACTTTCATGCATATCTGGTGGAACTGTAAGACTGCTAAGAAGTATTGGAAGGGTATTCATAGGACTGTCACTTGGATTGTACCTATATTTATTTATTTATTTTAATTTTTATTCGAAACCTTAAAATGAACAAACAAACAAACACATACCAAACAAGTAAAACATAACATACATACATACACGAATATCAATACAAATACCTACATTTAAACACACATCTTCCATAGCTTTGCAAAGGATCATCTGTTTTTCTTCTTATCTAGACCTCATAATCTATGTTAACTGCATATCATAGTCTGTATTTTCTCTTCGGTGCATTATTCGTTTATTTCCTAATTCTTTTCATGTCAACAGAAACTTCTCACGCATCATTCCTTAATCATTTCTAAGTATACTTATATAATCCATCTTTATACCCAGACTACTGCAAACATCAATGCTCAAAAATTATTATAAACTAATCTTTAAACTATCAATTTATAAAATATATATTCTTTTTAAGTTAATCTATTAACATCCTAGACTTTATCTCCTATAATTCCAACATATATCTTTATATATCTTTATATCTTATTCTTATATGTTCTTATACCTTATCTTACCAGAGTCCTACTATTATAATTTCCTTTATGCTATCCTTTTAATCTAATACAAACTGAATTGTATCTTTTGCCCTTTTCTTTTCATATTCATACCAGAGATTCCATTCTCTATGAAAGTCCTTTAGTGGCCTATTTTGAACTGACCACGTCAATTTTTTTAATTCATATGTTTCATACATTTTAACTCTCCATTCTTCCACTTTTGGAATCTCACTTCTTCTCCAGTATTTTGCAAACAATATTCTTGCAGTAGTAATCAGTAAGAAAAGTAACCTTCCACCCTCTTTTTGAATTTCCTTCTTCATAATATTTAAAAGATATATTTTCGGATCTAATCCTATATTTGTATTAAGTATAGACATGATTTCCTTATTAATTATACTCCAATATTTTTTGTGAAACCCTACATTTCCACCATACATGAAAACAGAAGCCTGTCTCCCCACCACACTTCCAACATAATGGATTATATCCTTTATATATTTTCGATAATCTGTATGGTGTAAAATACCATCTGCTCATAACTTTGTATGCATTTTCTTTCTGATCTGTATTGAGGTACAATCCAATACAGACCGGATTGTACCTATTAATGGGGTAATGGATCCTAAATTTTATTTGCTTGGAATGACAGACGATAAAATTCTCAAATCTAAATATGGTAAGCTTCTTTTTTACTTAACTACAACTGCCAGAGTGGTTTATGCAGCAAAATGGAGATCTTGTGATATACCAACTGTGGAAGATTGGTTATACAAATTAACAGATTGTGTTACTGCTGATAAATTAACTTTATGTTTGAGAGGGGATAAACAAAGAAAGGCCTGGGAGCCGGTAAAAAATTTTCTGGAAAAAAGTGAATACTCTGATTTGTTGCATAGGGCACTATAATAAGCCGTACTTTAATCCTTTTTTTTTTTTTTGGTGCGGTTGGTAATTTTTTTTTTTATGTTGTTGCTGCCTACTTTGTTATTAATACTAATTTTGCTTCCCCCTTGCTAGAGTAGGTGGCTGAAGGGACAAGAATGTGTAAGATGGCTTTAATATATATACATATATTATTTTTTTTAATTGGATATCAGAGATGAATATAGGTTTTTTGGTAGATCATCTGAGTCGAAGCTCAGGAAGTTTTGTGGGTGTTATTTGTATTATTTGTATATGATTGTAGGTTAGTTTTTGTGATGTTTCTTTCTTTCTGTTTGTTTTTGTTTTTTGTCTTATTTGTCTTGTAAATTGTGTTGTCTTTACTGTTTTGTAAATTGTTTTTTTAACATATTAATAAAGTATATATATAAAAAGAAATAATAATAATAATAATAATAATAATAATAATAATAATAATAATAATAAATACTGTTCAACATTAGTTGTATAGCATGCATATATTTTATTCTTTTTGGTCCTTTGCTTTATTTAACTGCAGTCCAGACTATAGCTAACAGATCTAAATTCAGGTTTCCTAGTAGCATGATGCATTGCTCATTGTTGTGGAAATGTATGATGGAAGATTTATCAGAGTGTATTTCTATAATCTAATATGGAACTATAATGCATGAATGAAATATTAATATTCCCCATGTACTTTATTTGCCTGCAAATAAATAATATTCCTTGACATGTTGAATCTGTTGTTGATAGTTCTAGCAATAACAATAATATTAAGCATGTTGGTGGTATGATAGTATTCAATTAACTAATGGAAAATTTGCTAGCAATATTATCTGGCATTAATGGGGGTATAGTATAACTGTAGAATAATTTCAGAGATTTTATATTATATTTGTATTTTTATATAATTCAATTTCCCTAGAAACAGGTCCCAAACTCTACTTATCTAATATAACAGATGTTGCACAGACATTGATAGCCTTAGGCCCTCTGTTGAATTAGGATATTTAATCTTTTTTTAAAAAAGAAAATATTTTAGATCTATTCAATGGTTGTCCATGCCATTGTAACTTTAGTATTCAATGACATATCTTGATGCTTCTGGATCTTGTCTAGTTCCTTCCTAACTGCGCTCCCAAGTCCTAGTACTCTTCTGATTTCTTGACTGCAGTCTCTGTTGAAATTAATGTCTGAACTAAGTTATAGAAAATCTTGAATGATTTCAATATTTTCATTGTCTACTTTCAGAACCTGCCTTTGTGCTTTCTTCCTTGTCCTTCTTCAGTAATTATGTCAAGTTTTTGCAATTGTTTTCTAGTTGTATGGTATCTTTTGCATATTTTAAATTGTAGATATTCCTTCTCCAGTTTTCACACTTTCTTCTTCCAAGTTTAATCCTACTTTACATATGATGTTTTCAATGTACAGGTTAAACAGGTAGAGTGATAAAATTCAACCTTGCCTGACCCCCTTGCCAGTTTGGAACTATTCTGTTTCTCACTATTCTGTTCTAAAGGTAGTCTCTTGTCCTGCAAACAAGTTACACAGCAGGATAAACAAATGTTATGATAAACCCATTTCTTTAAAAGTGATCCATAGTTTTTCATAATCTCAAAGGCTTTGCTATAATCTATAAAGCACAGAACAATTTTCTTTGCTTGGACATCTGGCATTTCTCATACCATAAATGGTAAATATCTTTGTTATAGAATTTTGAGCATAATTTATTTCCATCACTTCCAGGCAACAATCATATTCTGAGCTTGTAAGCCATGGAGAGAAAATTCCTTGCTGAAGTGAGGGGACTTTAAAAGGACAAACATGAGCTCCTTTGAAGAAACTACACTTGCCCTTCCATTTTTGCAAACGTGAAGTGTCTTGATTTTTGCGGAGGGGCAAGCTCCATAGGTTAAAATGGCACACACATATGGTCATGCGCAGGAGTGTATGCCCATTTAAGCCAATAAGACTTGAATATTAGTGAGTTTCCATTTTTTTTTGGGGGGGGGTGGGTCCAAAATGGATTCCCCGCAAAAACAGAGGGGCAAGTGTAGTTACAAAATGTGTTTCCATAAGATAAACTCTGATTACTTTTATGCTCTATAACTTCCATGGTGTGCCTACACTAATGCATCAAATAACATCTATCAGTGATAACAATAATAAATGAATTAAACAATTGCAGTTATAATTGTGCTAATATATTAATTTTTCCAATTTCTAAAATATAACATTATCCAATTAATTTCAAACCTATTTTCCCAAGTTCTCATTACTATATTGCACTATACCCGGGTCTGTCTTTGCAGCGTGCTGGAAGATTTCAGTCTGAAAAAAATGTGATATCATATATATCATCTCTAGGGCCTGCTGTTTTGATCACTGTACTTTGCTAGACAAATTAAAAGTAGTGGTTTTGACCTCTTAAGGGAGGGATTGGGAAAATACTTCACAGAGACATTTCAGTCAATGAAGAAAATGTGTTGAAAATCACACATTAAGAAAAAAATGTATATATTAGGAAGTGTGCTACAAAACACATACCAATTTCCATGCTGTGGCCAGGAAGGGGAAGTATTTCATCCTAGAGTTTAGAAACATAGTCTTTTAAAAGTAATTGTTGTTATACATTGCTGTTTTTGAAAAGTAACACATTGCTATTACCCTTTTCATTGTTGAAAAACTAGTTCATTGCATTAATTTCAGCATTGTTACTTCTCTAATCTTTCTATTTTTTTTACACAAGAAAAATAGGATTTAAAAGAGAATGATGTAATACTAAAAATTCCTGTCAAAATGCCTCTAACAAGGCTATTAAAAGTAACTTCTTCAAAGCAACTAGAAAATGAATTAACTTTGCTCTCACTTATTTTGCCACTTTTGGAATATAATTTTCTTGTGTCCTTCCTTTTCTTGAACCCCAAATAACCATGTTTTTTAATCCCACTACTTTTAGGCTGTATTACACCCTGATGTGGAACTTAAAATGGTTGAAAATGCTTATTGCAATCTTTGATAATAAAACATATTCCAATACATCCAGGTGGTTTGTACTTATAAAAGTTACTCAGGAAACAATATGGTCAAGGATGGATCATTCATGATTCAAGTCCAGTCCAGAGGAAAGTGGTTTGGGTTTTTTTTCTGGGTAACATAGGATAAAATATCCCATTTTCCAGGTAACATAGGATAAAAGATACACACCCTAGACATAATCTACTACAAATCTCCTGTTTCTATGTGTTTCAAATTGAACACTTAAGCAAGAAATCTATGTGAGTGTGTGTGTGTGTGTAAATGGAATATGCACTTAAGCAAATAAAGAATGACATATATACATTTTGCAGACATCTCACAAACATGAGCATCTTTTTAAAGAGCTCACTACATGAGGATATCAAAGAATTCAGAGCTGTTTTTCGCTATCTGCCACATCTCATGCAGACATTTGGTTTCTTTCATTCTTCTCTTTTGAGTGATACATTGGAAGAAAGAGAATAGAGGACCTTCCTCTGAAAAAGTCAAAACAAAGGCATCATCTGGAGACAGGTAAAACACACTGCTTTAAAGTCAACGTAACCCATCTTCTTTCTGTGCAATGTTAACATGACATTTATAAAATGAGTGGGGGAGATACAGAAAGCAAAACTGATGTTATTCTTTTTGTTTTATTGTCACAAAATAAGCCAATTCCTGGGAGATAGGCAGCTGAGGACAAATGCAATCCTGTTGCTTTAACCTTTCTTTCTTTCTCTCTCTCTTCTTGAGAATGATGAAGTAGGGAAAAAAACACAAAATGCAATGCAACATTTAAAGGTCAGCTTTGCCTTGCTGATAAAGATGCCTGTGGAACACCTTTCCTTCAGAATGTGGCAAAAAAGTAGACTGCTTTAGTTTTGGAGCAAATGGCATTTATGTATTGTGGTGGAACCAGCAATACTTGTGAGATAGTGGGAGCACGGTGCTGGCGTTGTACCTCTTCTCATTACTTACCTGGAAATCCCTGCATGTACAACAAATGTGTAGCGCTTGTTCCAGAGTTAATTCAGAGTTGAAAAGCAAGCAGCAGGTGCACACTGCCTCACAAGTGATTATGTTGAATTTTAGGAGCAACCATGTCCCAAAAGAAAAGATTTGTGATTTTCTTTTTATTGGCTAGGATCCACTACAATTTTCCACTGGTGTTCCACTGGTGGAACATCTTCCATCAATAGAATCAGAAATGCTTTAATATGTGTAAGAAGGACTTGAATCTGGGGAATTACTAAAGTCCAAGTCTTCAATGGGATCTTTTATCCTATGTTTATGGAGTTGGCTAGGGAATAGACTGATAGAGACAAAGCTTTCCAATGAACTGTGATTTATTTGGGGATTAAATCATATAAAGATAATCTACCATTTACTCATACATACAACAACTCAGGAATAACGTAGTTAGCTTGGAGAGGAAACAGAAGGTTTTCTAATGGTGATAATTACCTGAAGGAGGCTGCTCCAGTGATGAATGAAGATGGATAGGCTCAACCCTTATGGAAGGGAAAGGACACCGGAAAGAGCTGGGACCCAAGTCAGAGTTCACAGTAGTGCAGTGTTACCATGAAATCTAACCAGACCCAATGGGTCTGAGATTTTGGGGATCTTTTATACCCCAAAGGTGAAGAATTGCTATTGTATATCAAAGGATTCTGGATTACTACTCTTTGAAGTAAACAATTTCCAAGGAGAGGAGATGGAATGCTATGTTATCTCATCTTCAGCCAGACACATCCTGACTGGTACTCATAAATGTGAATGTCCTGCTTTGCAGCTCCTAAGCCTGACCCTTTTGATCTGCAAAGTGTTGTAGGTGCAGACGTGACCTTTCAGATGCCTATGTGATGTGCTTGCCTTGGCTCCATAGCAGTTGGGCTTCTTCAGTCTAGGGCCATGGCAGGGACCCACAAAAAGTTTTTTTTTTAATATTAAATAAATTATTGTAACACATGACACAATTTATAGAACTATAAATTAGCTTTAGCTGTATGACTGTATCCTATTGAATCCTGGAGTTTGAATTTGCTGGGGAACTAGAGCCCTCTGGATAAGAATTTGCTGGGGAACTAGAGCCCTCTGGATAAGAATCCTAAATATCCCTAGATTGCAACTCTCTGGATTGTATAGAACTGACCATGGCAATTTAAGTGGAGTTATAGTGCTATACTGTGCATAGTACAAGGGTCCTAGGAGAGAGCAATGCCCCCTCTATCTGCAGCCCTGTCCAATGAATTTCAAAATCTTGAGAGTAGGTCTTTAGTGGTCAGTTACTGACAAATTGTTTTATTCGGGCCAAATATAATTGGTACATTTCCTTTAGTAAGGTGGTAGTGATGTGAATTTGTCATTTCTGGATTTGAACTCCCTAATAAGAAAATGGACAGTATTTTTTATCCATAGCTGCTATTTGTACATTTGTGAGGGATATTATTACTGATGTGATAAGGAAGAGGCAATCACTTTATTGTTTCTTCTTTCTTCTTCATTCAATGAATTAGTAATTCAACTGTTGTGGGGACACAAAGATGGAAGTCTTCTTTATTGACATGAACAAGGGAAATAGCCATTAATGTCAGATATGCACTGAAATCACATTCCCTTCTGTACAGCCATTCTCTCTGTTTAAAAAAACAATGTTATGATATGTGGATTGTTAAAAATACCATTTCATGTCTCCTGTCTCACTTTTTATAATGAAAGAACTCATTAGTTTTATCATTTCCCCCCAAAAAATACTAAAGCAATTACTGTCACTTTTACTTCTATAAAATATATTATCTGCCAAGATTAATTTCGAAATTAAATTACCATATTTAATTAATGTTATCATTAAGTAAAAAAAAAAGAAAATAAACTAAATGAAAACTCTTGAACTTGTTTTGATTCTGAGCTAGGAAATTTTTCTGCAATTTTGACAGGTGGTGTGATGCTGGAGGCAATTGCTTTTATATCACACAAACCATTGATGGATGGAAGCCCAGCATCTCTCTGCACTGTGCCAAGAGATTTTGGCCTCTGAAGCATCTAATGGAGGTGTGGGTTTTCACATGTACACATCAATGTCCTCAAATATAGTACTTCAATTTCCCCTTGGAACTGAATAACAACTATACAGCTATGTTGCCAAAAGAAAAAGGCTGCACTTATGTACACAAAGTAGTTCTATTTAGGCAAGGGCCATTGCCCTCAAACTATTACCCCACCTTTTGTATCTCTGTCATGAGTTTTGTGACAACAGTGATCCATTGGATGGGTTGTTCCTACAGTATCATTTTCTATTGACACACATTCTGTCTTGTTATGACATAGTGTCATTCTGAGGTGACTTCTGGAGAGAAAGTAACAGCCAACAGCATTGGCCTCAGTTTTGCTATTGAATTTTCCTGTATAAGATATTACTTGATGATTTAGAGTTGTTGTCCTGGTGCTTGTGGGATGTATGAAAGGCAGTGCTAATACCCATTCATATAGTGATAATGTGGGGTGCAATTTGAGTTTTCCAGGGTGTTAACTCTTTTAAATGGAAACAAAAAATATGCAAGCATGAAAGTTAAACTTGTTAGAGATCAGCTTTAATCAGCAGAAACTGTAAAAGTGTATGTCAGACTATTTATTCTAAATCTGCCTTCTTAAAGAATAAGGACTTATTCCAAAAAACAGCAAACATGCAGTTTGTAGTTTTAAAACAAATGATAATGACTTAAATAAATAAATAAATAAATAAATAAATTCTATCCTAACTGGTGATGGTTTGGGTATAGCAGGAAGAGACTGTTAACCTCACTCAGAGGAGACTGTTACTCCATCTTAGACTGGGATGAAACAGATACTGTACTGAAAGGAAATTGCTTAGAATCTTGAGGGAAAGTCTGTTAAACAGCCTCCAAGTGTGAGTGACAGGAATCACATGTTTAGATAGAATGACATAGATAGAGGGAAGTTTCCATCCATCCAAGGAGGGAAAGGAGAATGCAACACATAAATTTTCCAACATATAATGCCTACATCTCCCCTATTGCCCTATTGAAAATCATTACTATATAATTATTATAGCCCCCTTTACATATCTGCAAACAGAATTGTGAGGTTGGAGGGAATATTTTGATTTTTAACATACATTATCATTTTATTGGTTAATTAAATTTTGCATCAATGATGGCACTTACAAAAACAATTTACTACATACACAGACATGAAATGAGACTAATGAAGCAGAATTAAATGGCAAAACACACCAATCATTTTGTAACAATTTACAGCATAAAGATATTGGCACCATATTAGTAACTGGCTTCTCATTGTTAAGTTTTCTTGCCAATTGCAGACTCCTAGTCCATTCCAAATTGTCCCTACCAGCCTATTACAGTCCAGCATACACCAACATTGCTGAGACAAGGAAAGAAAAGGAGAAAGTAGACACTACAACATCAAAAACAGGTGAAATATGGCAATAACTTTAATAGCTAAAGCTAATAAATTTGACATCAGAATAAAGATCAGTCATGAGGCAGTCTGAGTCCTGGATAACAATTTTCTTTACATTTCAATTATTGGGAGCAACAGTGAATGACAAAGTTACATATGGATCCAACACAAAAGTGGCAAAATTTTAGCAATGTTTGTACACTAGGAACAGGAAGGATATCAAAACATACCCAAAAATTGTTAAAAACATTGTTTCTAAAATGTTAAGACACCTTGCCAAAAAACATCCTGGACTGATAAGGAATTTCACACCTTGAAACTTGTTCTATACAAAATTTGTATATGGCTGTCATCTGCAGAAAATAGTAATGCTGCTCCCTGTGCAGAAAAAGCTGTTTTTTACTCAAAAATATCACATGTTGATTTTTGTGTAGAATAAATCTTGAACTATAAATAGCCTTCAAAAACTTTCCCAAACTCTCAACAAACCTTTACAACAACAAAAAAAAAAATTGTTAAAATTGCTCCTAATTTTTTTTCCTTCTAGAAACAGCATTGCATCCTTAAATACACCAACCAGCCTTTAAGCCAATCCACTGGGCTATGAGAGGATGGGGAGCTGTTTGTATATCTTATGCAAGTATGTAAAGGATGGAAGCACCAGCTATGCTACTATTCAGATGTGCAATGGGATCTCAGTTCAAATCAAATCTAATGCATGGATCTCTGGAGACAATAAAACTATAAATATCAGTAGCATTTGCATTCATATTGCACATATATTGTATAGGTTAGGCTGTCCACTAAAACTTCCAAATACATACTGCTTTCAAAACAAGCTCAGGCTGGGATGTCACAGCTGCAGCTGGAAACAGGAAAAAAGATGGGTTACCTTTACTTCAATTCTTAAGAGAAAATTGTACATCTAATGAAATGGAATGGATAGGCTTCCAAAGCATGCTCACTGTTCAAATTTTTTATAACTAGGTTCATTTTCAAAAGGTGAATAAAATATAATACACATAGAAGCCTACCAAATCAGGCTGGGCTACTTTTTTTGAGACAGAGAAAAACTAGCTTCTTGAATGTAGCCTTTCCCCCAAATGAAGAAAAAATAATGGGATACCCCTCCTCCATTCTGAAGTAGTTTTATCAAGATATAATTAATTCATTCATTGCCTCTTTGAAAATGAGGTCTTGATTTTCCTTACTGAATCTGAGGTCCTCATTTAAAATGAGGAGATGTGGAACATAAGACCCCTATTCTCACCTTTGCTTCCACACAATGATCAAATGCATGAAGCTGAAATCCAGTGCCTTGCCTTTCCCTTATTCTGGGCATCCACTCTTCATCATCTTCAACCCAACATCATCACATGAAACCAATTATAAAAAGAAAGTTTACACAGAAAGGGCTATATATTCAGAGGGTCAGCACACATGTTTAGGAACATGAGTGTGATTTAGATTCTCAGTGGTAAGCAGAGCCTCTGTGCATACACAGTGATATGCCTTGATCTTTGGCAAAACATTTGGAGGTCAAAAAAGAAAGGATCAGCTGCTATGAACCTACTCTTTTTCCATGCATACACTTGGTCAAGAACTATATATAAATTTAGGAAAAGAGTGGAGGTATAGAGAGCCAGCATGGCATGGTGGTATGAGCATTGGACAATGTCTCTGGATACTAGGGTTGGATTCCTAGCTCAGCCATGAAACCCACTGGGTTACTTTGGGCAGGCCACATGCTGTCAGCATCAGGGAAGGCAATGGCCAACCTCTTCTGAACAGATCTTGCCAAGAAAACCCCATTATAGGTTTACTTTAAGGTCACCATAATTCAGAAATGACTTACGGGCATACAACACACACACAAACTCTGCTATGCCGATACAGCCTATATAGGATCATTACCCAGAAGCCACTAAGCAATAGTAACTAGTGTAGAACACATCTCCTGGGCAGTTGCACATGCAAGGAATTCAATATGCTTTTCTTCCCCTTTTTTCTTAGCCCTACTTTATGGGCTCAGCTTCCATATTTCCTTCCACCCTCTATAGTTTTTGCAGATGACAGCTGTGTTCCTGATACAGGGACAGTCTCATCTATGTTGTCAGTTAGGTATGATGGGCTACACCAGCTATGGTGAAGTCATCTGATACTAATTCTGTGACAAGAACAGGGAGACAGGATGGTACCTTCTGCTGCTGCTTTCAGACCAGGAAATGTAGTAACATCATAAAATTAGTTGTAAAATGCTCATAAGAACAGTCCTGTTGGATCAGAGGAAAAACCCATCTAGTCTAGTCAGATGGCTCTATGGAGTTCACAAGCAGGACTAGAGCCAATGGTATGTTGGATGAGGGATTCTGTTGTAATGATCATAATAAAGACAAACCTCACTTTCCTAACATGCTTGGTATTTAAGGGTATATATTTCTGAACATGGACATAGAGTAAGAATGTAAGATCCAACAAAAGATAGTATCTTTTGTTTCTTTTATTTTTGCTTCAGACAGAACCCATGTTCTGTATGTGCCATGAAAAAACTGCACTGGATGTCTAGAAGTTCTGTAAAACAGCTTCATGCATGCTCAATTCGTTCCAGGCTTTCTGGTTTCTTGAGAACATCTAAGCATGTACCCTGAGTTCATATGCTCAGAAATGTCCCCTAATATTTTAGGCAACAAGAAGAGCAGTGGGAGTCAACTCCCTTTCATTGCTGCCCCATCAGTTTCTGTTTGGCTCCTTACTGTATTCTCATTTGGACCTACATTTGGCGTAAGTCTCGTCTCTCATCCGACAGAACTCGCCTTAGGAAGCATCTTGATTCCTTGATTCCGTCTCTCATCCGACAGAACTCGCCTTAGGAAGCATCTTGATTCCTATAGGGAGGCTTTGCGTGCAGCACGGAAATCCTTCTGTTCTGCACGCATTGCGTCTGCAGAGTCCCGCCCGGCAGAGCTGTTTAGGGTGGTGGGGGAGTTGACGAAGGTTCCCCCTGCGCCGAACCCCCTACTCAACCCGACGACAGCCTGCTGCGAGGCCTTTAATATTCACTTTGCAGATAAAATCTCTCGGATAAGAGCTGACCTTGACGCCATTGTTTTGGCAGAGTCCGCAAATGAGGTTTCCAGGAACTCCGTTGATGGCACTTTACTGGATCAATTACAACCTGTGAGTACTGATGACGTGGACAAGCTACTTGGAATGGTGAGGAAGACGACTTGCCCCCTCGATCCCTGTCCATCTTGGCTGGTCGTCCAGGGGGGGGACGCGTTGAGGGTGTTCCTTCGGGACACAATCAATGCGTCATTCAGGGAAGGCAAGGTACCATCGTGCCTAAAGGAGGCGGCGGTAAAGCCACTCCTGAAAAAGCCTTCCCTGGATCCCCTGGATAGAAACAACTACAGACCAGTCTCCTTGCTCCCGTTTTTGAGCAAGGTCATCGAGAGGGCAGTTGCTTCCCAACTCCAAGCAGTCTTGGATGAAACCGATTATCTTGACCCATTTCAAACCGGCTTTAGGACAGGATTTGGGGTTGAGACTGCCATGGTTGCTCTGACCGATGACCTCCGCCTGAGTATCGACAGGGGTAGTGTGACCCTGTTGGTGCTCTTGGATCTCTCAGCAGCCTTTGATACTATAGATCATGCCATCCTCTTAGATCGCCTGAGAGAGCTGGGAATTGGAGGCACTGCTTTGCAGTGGTTCCGTTCCTTCCTCTCGGGCAGATCTCAGAGGGTGAGGCTCGGGGACAGTTGCTCATCTAAAATCGAGCTTAATTGTGGTGTCCCTCAGGGCGCCATCCTGTCCCCGATGTTGTTTAATATTTACATGAAGCCGCTGGGGGAGATCATTCGGAGGCATGGAGCTCGGTGTCTTCAGTATGCTGACGACACCCAGATATACCTCTCCATGACCAGATCATCGTCTCAGACTTCGGATGGCATCTCACCTCTTAATGACTGTCTCAGAGCGGTAATGGGTTGGATGAGGGAAAACAGGTTGAAGCTGAATCCGGACAAAACGGAGGTACTTACAGTCACAGGCCCGAAGCCAGATCTGGGAATACAGTCTCCAGTCCTGGATGGAGTCACACTCTCCTCTAAGGACTGTGTTCGCAGCTTGGGGGTGCTCTTAGATTCATCGCTTCACATGACTAGTCAGGTGAATGCGGTGGTCAGGAGCGCCTGCTATCAGCTCCGGCTGATACGCCAACTGCGCCCTTATCTGGACATGAGGGATCTGGAAACTGTGGTACATGCCCTGGTAACCTCACGTTTGGATTACTGCAATGCTCTCTACATGGGGCTACCCTTGTACCTAACCCGGAAACTTCAATTAGTACAAAATATGGCAGCCAGACTAATTACTGGTACAACTAGGAGGGAGCACATAACACCTGTGCTCAAATCCCTCCACTGGCTGCCGATTAGTTTCCGGGCGCAGTACAAGGTGTTGGTTTTGACCTTTAAAGCCCTACATGGCTTGGGTCCATCTTATCTTAGGGACCGCCTCTCCCCATATGATCCCCCCCGCGCCCTGCGGTCCTCTGGGAGAAATCTGTTACAGCCAATAAGAACTAGGCTGTCTCAGACCTCCCAGAGGGCCTTCTCCGCAACCGCCCCCAGACTCTGGAATGGCCTGCCGGACGAGATCCGCCTTATTACTACTCTTGCTGCCTTCAAGAAAGCAGTAAAGACGGATCTCTTTCGGCAGGCCTTCCCGGAATAGTGTTTAGCTGGGAATGAGTTTTTAGAATTCTTAGAACTGCTCCACCGATTCTGTGTTATTGTATGTTTATTTTTTATTTTTATTTTTTTATTTTTAATTATGCTGCATTTTAATTTGATTGTAGTTTAATCTTATTTTAAGGGGGTGGGAGGGTGGGATTATGAGATGGGGGAATGATTTTTAACTTTGTTCTGTTTTAATCTTGCTGTACCCCGCCCCGATTGCCACGCAGAGGGGCGGGTTATAAATAAAAATTATTATTATTATTATTATTATTACATTATTGGACATCAGGATGGTGAGCTCCCTGGAACTAATGGACTGTCTTTGTTTTTATATAAAATTTACACTTTTTTTCTGCATAAATGAAGCAAATGGCTTCATCAGGGTTTATATCTGGCTGTTTTCATTCTTGTCCCTGCCAGATTATAATGGGTGACAGCAGAAGCAGTAGTGATGATTGCATTCTATGGATTATTATAAAGAAAAATCTGAGCATATTTTATGTGAGACAGAAACAGAGAGAGAGGGCAGCTGCATGCCAGCCGCCTCAGCTCCTCTCCAAAGATGTTCTGATGCCACGCACCATTACGCATGGCACACAGCATCCTTCCGGTGCAGCCTTTTGACACACTGCGCCAGAAGGGGTGCTAAAAAGTCACTCACTGGCTTTTAGGGTGCCCTTTTTGCTGGCTCTGAAAGGAGCGGCATTTTGCAGCTCTTTTCTGAGGTGGAAAAAGGGAGGTTCAGGGCTGAGGCATCCGGCAGCCTCGGCCTCAATCCTCCACTTCCCGGGGCAGCCCAGGGCCTACCGTCTGCATCCCCCCCCCCGAGTCACCGTTACGGAGCAGCAGATAAAGGAATGGCTGCTCTGTTTTATGATATTTTCCTGGCTTGTTTCAATGTTTCCTTTTGGATTGAATTCATTTGCAAATGTTGGTTTATAGGTTTTGCTTTGCTCTTGCCATCCCCAAGTTCAGTATACTATGTTTCTAGACCTCATTGTCCAATAAAGGTATTATCCCAGTTTGCTACTGTATGAAATAGGATAAAATTTGGCTCATGTCTCTTCTCTTGCTCTGTCATCACCCCAATGCATTTTGCCATACAGAGGTCGCTGGATCACACTGCACAAAAAAGGACAATGTTCTTGCTTGTTGCTGGTATCAAATAAGGTGCAGTTCATTCATATATATTATCTTGCTGTTACCTTTCCAATTCACTTTGGCTACTGGATCCTAATTTTCTAAATGTTGTTGTTCAAGAAAGAGATTGTCCTGCCTTTTCCTGGGTTAAATAGGTCTGAAACCAATGATTCCAATTACAATGGAATGGTAAAACTGCTGTTTGTTTTAATCTGAACTTAAAAGAAGCTATCTGAGGAACTGGACCTATTTTGTCCTTAGCACTCATATCCTTGGATTTCTCCTTTTAAGTATGGATTGAAACACCAGATACACTATTGCAATGGCACAAATGACACAAGATGCCTCTTTTTGGGTTTAAACAGGCCACAACACTTATTTAACTGTACAGGGTCTAATGATAAACAATAAATAATAACAATTTGTAATATGTATAAGTGAAGGTGTATCCACCCAAGTGGGTGGGCCTTCACCACATGTGACAAAGCAAATAAACAATCGGCAGTAAATCAACAAATAACAACCCCCTCCCCCAGAAATGATGTCATATTTCATCATATGAAATCATGTAGTTTTATGACGTCAAGCATTAAGTGCCTACGTCATTTCCTGTCAATTTATTTTCTTCCAATTTTCTTTCCAAATTTTGATCAGCCGAATTAAATTATTCTGTGGGGTGGGGATCATAACCCGCCCCACAATACAACTTATAAATTTCCACTCATAGACCCTGTCCCCCAGTTGTGACAATTATTAAATATAACAGTTAACACCAATAACCCATTCCCAAAACATTACTAAACATAACCAACTAATTCTCAGGGAGGACGAAAAACCCAGGGGAGACCCTGGGAAAAAATTCCCTTCTGGCTCCTGAAGGCGACCAGCCAAAGCCTGAGAGCAATATTAACAAACTATTATAAAGGGTAGGTGGGATGGGTCGCCAAAAGTAAAGAGCGGAGCGATGTTACTCACTCCGTCTCAACTCTAAAATGGCTGCCTGCACGTGGCAGCACAAAGCTATGAATAACAAACTCTCACCCCAATTCTCGCAGAACCCGAAACTTTGTGAGACTTGGTTTTAAGCCAAACTTATTGGGCAAGGCACACAAGTGTGCTTATTCTCCCACGCGCCTTGACCAACCAGGCATCTCCTGTCTTTATTTGGCCAGCACAACAAGAAACTCCTCCCGAGTCGTCGGAGGGTATCTTTGCACTGGCTCAAAGGACATAAGACACATCTTTTGGGTTTAAACAGGCCATAACATTTAACTGTACAGGGCCTAATGATAAACAATAAATAATAAAAATTTGTCATGTGTGTAAGTGAAGGTGTATCCACCCAAGTGGGTAGTCCTTCACCGCATGTGACAAAGCAAATAAACTTTTAGCAGTAAATCAACAAATAACAAATCCCTCCCCCGGAAATGACATCATTTTGCATCATATGACATCATTTAGTTTTATGATGTCAAGCATTAAGTGCCTACGTCATTTCCTGTCAATTTGTTTTCTGCCAATTTTCTTTCCCAATTTTGATTAGCTGAATTAAATTATTCTGTGGGGTGGGGTCATAACCTGCCACGAGAGAGGGCCAGCCCAGCTAGGCATCCCCTCTCCCCCCTCCCCCCCATCGCTCTGATCGCCTTTTCCATTTGGTCAGCAAGTACATTTACATACATCTTTGACCCCTATGAAGAGAGATGAACCCCATCCGCCCTGTACAACTGCGGCCAATCAAGTTCAATGCCATGTTCTACTAAGGACATTCCCAATTTAGTACTGTGTTTAGCCACATAGCGATTGAGCCAACACTGGGAATTGTTAACATCAGAGTCCTTCTGCGCTCCAGGCCAACAATGCCTGGACACAAGCTTAGTCCATATGATGACAGCAGCAGGGAAGATACTTTGTACTTCCTCCAAGTCCTTGACCATCTGCTTGGCCAACTGCAAGCATGGAACTCATACCAGGTCATTCTCCCCCAGGTGCACTACCACCGCCCAGGGTAGAGGATGCGAGCATTGTAATTCTATCAACATAGGCAGGAGAGCTGGCCACATCATTCCCCTTTGGCCAAACCAGACCGTCTGTCCAAAATTGGCTAGGCCCAAGGTGTTGTCATAACGATGCTCCAAAAGGTAGCATTCAGCCCAAAAAATCAGGCTGTGTCCCACTATCCAGATGTCTCCACCTAGAAAGCCAACTGAAATAAACAGGTTAACGTGGCTTATCAGGAGTCCCATTACCCAATCGCCTGACATAGGACTTAAATGCATAAGAACGCCACCTGCCAATTCTGCAAATTTCAGCTTCACTCAAACCATGAGTGAGCTATGTGGAAGGAGTGCAAAGAAAAACTTCCTTGAGGCAACTCAGCCTTCCTTACTGCCTCTTTTAACACAGCCCTAAATTGGAATTGAGTTAAGGGCAAGCCAGACAAATGAATAAACAAATATCCAGCCACATTAGGCCTGATTTTCAGATAGTTTCCCATCACAACCATTGGGCAAATTTGACCCTGTTGCGCCTTGGCCAAGAAAATAGTCTGACCTTTTGCAAACTGATCAGTCTTGGATTGCCTAATGTGAATTTGAATCCCCTGTTCAGTTAAACCAATATCAGAAATCAATAATGTCCTGCCATGATTATTATCATTACGAGATCCAGGCACAATTTTGCTAATCCTCAAAGCAGCAAAAAATACTATAGCAAACACTGCTTTAAATAAAGCCTCTTCCCCAGGCGAATAACATATTTGAGCCAATTGGTCCCATAACTTAAGAAGGACAGGGCCAGTTATTGACCTACGAAAGTCTTTAGTGACCAGGGATTCTCTGGACCATCCTTCTACTGCTCTTTTGACCCTGAAATCATTAGTAGGGTCAAAACAGCCCTTCGTCCTAGAGTAAAAGGCAAGGGTGGCCAGCCTGCCCCTAATAGTGACAGGTGAAAGTCCAGATTGCCTGAGAGTTACAATGAAGTGAAGGACAAAGTCCACCTTAATGGGCCATTTTAGGTCCTTCCCAATTTCTAACAAAAATTGGTTAAACTAATTTAAAGCTGTTTGGTATGACTTGTGTGTTGACGGGGCAATGGAGTTTAATATTGCCCTCTGAACTTGGCAGTACCTCCAGTGGGTGTGACAATGCCTCGGGATCCAGCTGCCAGAACCTGGAGAACTGAAAACAAGAAAGGGTGCCCACCAAAGGGTTAAGCAAATCAGGAACATGTTGAGATCTGAACAACACATTATATTTCAAACATTGTACACCATTGCCCTTACCAAACTCATAACTTTAGGAGACTTGGAAGACTGAGAGTTAACAACATACACGACTGCCTGGTTGTCGCACCAAAACCAAACAGTCCTGTTAGCAAACTGGCTTGCCCATAAGTGCACAGCCACCACGACTGGAAACAATTCTAAGTATGTAAAGTCTTTAATTAGACTGCTTTCAACCTATGCAGAAGGCCATGCCTCTGCAGCCCACTGGCCATTCCAAAAAACACCAAAGCCATGGGCCCCAGCAGCATTGGAATGCACCTGAAAATCTGCCAGAAGCAGCATTTCAGTTCTCTAAAAGGATATACCATTAAAATGCTCCAAGAAGGAGTACCAAACCTTCAAATCCTCACGAATGCCCCTTGTGATTCTAATGTGGTGATGCTGGGCCACTATGCCTGCCGTGGTCCTATATAATCTATCAGAAAATGGTTGTCCTGGGACACCAACCCTACAGGCAAAGTTCAACAGGCCTGTAAGAGATTGGAATTCATGAAGGGTAGCCTTTTGCTTCCCCAACATGATCTTGACTTGTTGCTTCATGGACACCAATTTCTCATTGGGCAAACGAGAAATTCCAAATATAGTATCAATCTTGAAGCCCAAAAAAGTAAGCTGAGTGTGTGGCCCCTCTGTCTTTTACTCCACTAAAGGCACACCATGCTCCTGCATCAATTCCTGAAATTGAAGTAAAGTATTCTTGCACTGATAAGAATTAGGATTACCAGCAATTAGAAAATCATCTAAATAATGGGCAATAGTTCTATTACCAGTTCTTTTAACTGTACACCAGTGAAAAACGATACTGAATGACTCGAAAGCTGAACAAGAAATCGAGCACCCCATTTGTCAAAATAGAATTTTCCTTTAAACGGAAAACCCAGTAGGTCAAAATCATCTGGGTGTACAGGAAGTAGTCTAAAAGCAGATTTGATATCACATTTAGCTAACAGGGCTCCTGTGCCTAAGTTCCTAATCATCTTAACAGCTGAGTCAAACGATGTGTACTTAACTGAAATAAGCCTGGGGTCAATAGCATCATTCACTGACTCCTCTTTAGGGTAAGATAAATTATGAATTAGCCTAAATTCCCCAGGGGCTTTTTTAGGCACTACGCCCAACAGGAATAGGCAAAGTATGGGGATGGGCAGCTGATCATGGGGTCCCAAAATTCTCCCTGCTGCTATTTCCTTAGATAACTTATCCCTTACCACATTCGGCAAGTCCCTCACAGAACAAGCATTGGGTGCAAAACGATAAACCCTAGGGTCTGTATAAGGAATACGAAAACATACAGAGAAACCTTGAAACAAATATAAAGCAGCCTCTCTGTTAGGGTAAACTTTTAACCATGCCTCCATGATATCCAATTTAATTGGTGACGGGGCCTTTTCTGCCAGGCAACACTGGCTGTGAGACAGCGCCCCCTCCTGTTCGCTTACCTCTAACACAGGAATTTCCAGGGTGGCCACCCTCACAGGTGTTACACTTGTGATCAAACCTGCAGGGTTGTCTTTTACACTTGCCGGCATTAAAGTCCCGGCATAAACCAAACTGCCTTTTTTCTCCCGTGGCAGGTTTCGCATTTGGTCCTCTCGGCAAGGTAACCATCGGGACAAAGCTGTTGTCACACCTGCTCAAGGGGGAGGCCCCCACCATAACATCAGCCCAAAGCTCAGATTGCACATGTCTCTAAGATAAGGAGCGATCCTGCACCACCCTCATCCTAAATTGTTCTTCATATTGGAGCCAGGCTGCACCCCTTGAATTATGGTGACAATTAGTATACGCTTTTATCATGATCTCCTGATATTTAGAAAAGTCAGGAGATCTAAGAGGCTCTTTTTTTTCAATAACACCCCTGTAAATGGTGTTAATAATAATCCAATTAACAAAATTGCATTCAAGCTTAGGGTGTTTGAGGGTCTGAAACTCTTTTGGCAAACTAAAAACAATCCCATCCTTCACCATAATCCTTGGATCAGGATCCCTGAAAGTTAAAGTAAATAAATCAATGTAGTCACCCTTCCAAATCCTTTCCTTAGTGGAGAGAGGAAGGTGAGAACCAAGGGGTGTAGACATACCAGCGTAATGAGTAGCTTGCCCCGAGTAGTGGATGCTGTAGAGGGCTGCCTCTGTCTGATCATGCCACCAGAATTCCATCATCTTTCAGGCCATGGAGGCCGGCATCTATGTGCCAGGGAACCCCACCATCACCCTGAGAGGCCAGCAGATCACCCCCCCTCCTGCTCGCCGACAGCACCTACCCCATTCAGAAGTGGCTCATGAAGCCCTACCAGGGCATCACCAATGCCAGGCAGAAAGGATTCAACAGGAGGCTGAATTGCACCAGGAATGTGGTGGAAAGGGTCTTTGGGTGGCTGAAGGCCCGGTGGAGGTGCCTCACTGCCCCACTACTTGTGGCAGAGGAGAATGTCGTCCCCATCATCGCCTCCTGTGTCATCCTTCACAACATCTGCAAGACCAAGGGAAGGGTCCTGGATGAAGGAAGGCACTACAGGCGCCGCTTTGTGCTGCCCACCCTGGGGGCACCGATGGAGGACAATGACCTCTTGAGGCAGAGAGAAGGGGAGGCTGTGAGGGAGGCCCTGACAGAGTTCTTTGAAACCAGGAGGATCTAAAATATCCCATCTTCTCCATCTGTAACCCAAGGTCACCACTGTACTCTGCATTAGCATAAGCACCTAAACACCACATTTCCGATTATCCCCACTCTATGTATGGCTTGCATTTATGTAGGAGTTTTGGCCAGGACAGGGGAAGGAGGAGGAGGAGGCTCTCCAGGCCAGTTTTTAACAGAAAGGAGAAAGAGAAAGAGATTTTCTAGGCAGTTCTACCAGGAAAGGAGACAGCGAAGAAGGCCAGTTCCTGCTAGGAAAGAGGAGAAAGCAGTTTCCAGACAGCCATCTTGAGTGGGTAAGTTTTTAAATTCTTTTTAAAAACACTTGGGGAGAGTGTGACTGTGACTCAGTGGGTGGGGCTTTGTTGAGTGGCATTTGCAAGTCAATAGGGGGTGGGCTAGGCAGTTAGCTCTATACAACTGCTGCCAGAGGCCAGTTTCAGGTCAGTTTCGGCCAGGACAGGGGAAGGAGGAGGAGGAGGCTCTCCAGGCCAGTTTTTAACAGAAAGGAGAAAGAGAAAGAGATTTTCTAGGCAGTTCTGCCAGGAAAGGAGACAGAGAAGAAGGCCAGTTCCTGCTAGGAAAGAGGAGAAAGCAGTTTCCAGACAGCCATCTTGAGTGGGTAAGTTTTTAAATTCTTTTTAAAAACACTTGGGGGGAGTGTGACTGTGACTCAGTGGGTGGGGCTTTGTTGAGTGGTATTTGCAAGTCAATAGGGGGTGGGCTAGGCAGTTAGCTCTATACAACTGCTGCCAGAGCCTCGCGAATTTTATAACCAGCAGACTTAAATACTGTTAGCAAGGGATTTTCTTTGAGGAGGAAAGTCGTAGTCCACTTTCAGGTACTAATTAAGACTTAGTATGGACACTGAAGGAACTGCTGCCGTCACGTTCAATACCTGTGGGATGTTGGTATTCTTACCTACAGATGTGGGGAACTACACATGCTCAAAGTGCAAGTTGGTAGCCCTGTTGGAGGACAAAGTACAGCAGCTGGAGGCGCGGGTAGCTACACTTCAACATATTAGGGAACAAGAGGCTTTCCTTGACAGAACAGAGCAAACGGTCTTGGATGGGGAACACACAGAGGAAGTCGCTGGGGAAGAGAAGGTCACATCACGCACACAGGAGGTAGAAAGCTGAAGGAAGGTCACACGCAGAAGTAAGGAGACCAGGGATCGTACTGGGAGCTTGCAGCTACAGAATCGATTTCAAGCTCTTACTCTTAGCAAGGAGGATGCAGAAGAGCAGCATGGACAGATTTCCGAGACAGAGCAGGGGACCCTGGCAGTTCCACCACAGGGAACAGTCGCTGCTAAGCCTCGGAGGAGGCGTGTGGTCGTGGTGGGGGACTCCTTGCTGAGGGGGACAGAAGCAGTGATTTGTGGGCCTGACAAGATGTCTCGAGAGGTGTGTTGTCTTCCTGGGGCAAAGATCAGAGATGTGACAGAGAGGCTGACAAGACTGGTCAGGCCTACCGACCAATACCCCTTCCTTTTGGTCCACGTGGGAACGAACGACACAGCAAGACACAGCCTTCAGAACATCAAAAGGGATTACGAGGCTCTAGGAAAGAAGCTGAAGGAAATGGAGGCACAGATTGTCATCTCGTCTCTTCTGCCAGTTCAAGGGCATGGTCCAGGAAGAGAGAGGAAGATAGCAGATGTCAACAATTGGCTCCGCAGATGGTGTCGTTGAGAACGATTTGGATTCTTGGATCATGGGCTGCGGTTCCATGAGGGCGGACTCCTGGCAAGGGATGGGCTGCATCTCACACCAGTTGGAAGAAATGTTTTTGCCAACGGTCTGAAGAATTTGATCAGGAGGGCTTTAAACTGAACTGTGTGGGGAAGGGAGACAACGTCCTGGAAGACAAAAGGACTGGAGAAAATAGTCAAACTGTCATAGAGGAAACAAGGCAAACAGTACAGGGACCCAACAGTGGGAGGCAAAAAAATGTGCACAGGCAGCAAGTAAAGGGGACACATGGTCTTAGATGTCTCTACACTAATGCACAGAGCATGGGAAATAAGCAAGATGAACTTGAACTCCTAGCACAACAAAGCAAATATGATATAATAGGCATCACTGAAACCTGGTGGGATGAGTCTCATGACTGGAATGTAGAAATAAAGGGGTATAACCTTTTCAAGAGAAACAGAACAAACAGGAAAGGAGGAGGAATAGCATTATATGTCAGGGATATTTACACCAGTGAAGAAATCCAGGACATCAATCCTGGAAGCCAAGTGGAGAGCATCTGGATAAAAATTAAAGGGGAAGGAAACAACAGGGATGTTAGTGTGGGAGTCTACTACAGACCCCCAACTCAAGCAGAAGAATTGGATGAAGCCTTTCTAGAACAGATGACCACACACTCAGAAAGGAGAAATATAGTAGTGATGGGTGACTTCAACTATCCGGATATTTGCTGGAAGTCAAACTTGGCAAAATCCTCAAGGTCTAGCAAATTCCTCACTTGCCTCAAAGACAATTTCATTGTTCAAAAGGTGGAAGAGGCAACGAGGGAGTCAGCTATTTTGGATCTGATCCTAACTAACAGGGAAGACCTAGTTAATGGGGTGCAAGTGGTTGGATCCTTAGGCGGGAGTGATCATGTCCTCCTGGAGTTTATTATACAGTGGAAAGGAGAAGCCAGGCATAGTCAGACACGCATTCTAGACTTTAGGAAAGCTGATTTTACTAAACTTAGAGAAATACTGAGGGTGATCCCATGGACAGGAATACTAAAAGAGAAGGGAGTTCAAGACGGATGGGAGTTTCTCAAAAGGGAGATACTGAAGGCACAATTTCAAACCGTGCCAACGAGGAGGAAGAATGGGAGGTGTCTCAAGAAACCAGGATGGATAACTAAGAAACTTGCAACTGAACTATGTTTTAAACGGAATATGTATAAGAAATGGAAAAATGGGGAAATCACCAAAGAGGAATTCAAACAAATAGCTAGCACGTGTCAGGGTAAAGTCAGAAAAGCTAAAGCGCAGAATGAAATCAGGCTTGCTGGAGAGGTTAAGAACAATAAAAAGGGCTTTTGGGGTTATGTCAGTAGCAAAAGGAAAAAGAAGGAAATGGTAGGGCCACTGTGTGGAGAAGATGGCAAAAAGTTAACAGGGGACAGAGAAAAGGCAGAATTACTCAACACCTTCTTTGCTTCAGTCTTCTCAGAAAAGGCAAAGGGTGCTCAACTTGAGGATAATGGAGCAGAGGACAGAATAGGAGAATTTCAGCACAGAATAAGTAAAGAGATAGTACAGAAACATCTGGTTAATCTAGATGAATATAAGTCTCCAGGACCAGATGAATTACATCCAAGGGTATTAAAAGAACTGGCAAATGTAATATCAGAACCATTGGCAATAATCTTTGAGAATTCCTGGAAAACAGGAGAGGTCCCAGTGGACTGGAGGAGGGCAAATGTTGTCCCCATCTTCAAAAAGGGGAAAAAAGAGGATCCCAACAATTATCGTCCAGTTAGTCTGACATCAATACCCGGAAAGATTCTGGAGCAGATCATTAAACAGAGAGTCTGTGAACATCTGGAAGATAATTTCATAATCACAAAAAGTCAACATGGGTTTCAGAGAAACAGGTCATGCCAGACAAATCTGATCCCTTTTTTTGATAAAATTACCAGCTTGGTAGACGAAGGGAATGCTGTGGATATAGTATATCTTGATTTCAGTAAGGCCTTTGACAAGGTTCCCCATGACATTCTTGCAAGCAAGTTGGTAAAATGTGGGCTAGACAAAGTAACTGTTACATGGATTTGTAATTGGTTAACTGGTCGAACGCAAAGGGTGCTCAACAATGGCTCCTTTTCAACTTGGAAAGAAGTGACCAGTGTGGTGCCACAGGGCTCTGTCCTGGGCCCAGTGCTATTCAATATCTTTATTAATGACTTGGATGACGGTATTGGGGGCATAGTTATCAAATTTGCAGACGACACCAAATTAGGAGGAGTAGCTAATACCCCAGAGGACAGGATCAAAATTCAAAATGACTTGAACAGACTAGAAAGTTGGGCCAAAGCTAACAAAATGAAATTCAACACAGAGAAATGTAAGGTACTGCACTTAGGGCAGAAAAACGAAAAGTACAGATATACGATGGGGGACACCTGGCTGAATGAGACTACCTGTGAAAGGTATCTAGGAATCTAGGTGGACCACAAGTTGAACATGAGTCAACAGTGCGATGCAGCAGCTAAAAAGGCCAATGCAATTTTAGGCTGCATCAGTAGAAGTATAGTGTCTAGATCAAGAGAAGTAATAGTGCCATTCTATTCTACTTTGGTCCGGCCTCACCTGGAATACTGTGTCCAGTTCTGGGCAGCACATTTCAAAAAAGATGTGGAGAAACTGGAGCGTGTCCAAAGGAGGGCAACTAAAATGGTGAAGGGTCTGGAAACCAAGCCCTATGAGGAACGACTTAGGGAGCTGGGGATGTTTAGCCTGGAGAAGAGAAGGCTGAGAGGTGATATGATAGCCGTGTTTAAATATTTGAAGGGATGTCATATCGAGGAGGGAACAAGCTTGTTTTCTGCTGCTCCAGAGACTAGGACCCGAAACAATGGATGCAAGCTGCAAGAAAAGAGATTCCACCTCAACATTAGGAGGAACTTCCTGACAGTAAGGGCGGTTCGACAGTGGAACACACTCCCTCGGAGAGTAGTGGAGTTTCCTTCCTTGGAGGTCTTTAAGCAGAGGCTGGATGGCCATCTGTCGGGGATGCTTTGATTGGGAGTTCCTGCATGGCAGGGGGTTGGACTGGATGGCCCTTGTGGTCTCTTCCAACTCTATGATTCTATGATTCTACTGCAGTATGCCATGAGCATAAGCACCTAAACACCACATTTTCTATTATCCCCACTCTGTGTATGGCTTGCATTTATGTAGGACACCACTGCAGTATGCCATGAGCATAAGCAACTAAACACCACATTTCCCATTATCCCCACTCTGTGTATGGCTTGGATTTATGTAGGACACCACTGCAGTATACCATGAGCATAAGCACCTAAATACCACATTTCCTATTATCCCCACTCTGTGTATAGCTTGCATTTATGTAGGACAAAACTGCAGTATGCCATGATGAGATCCTATCATCCCACTCTGTTTATGGATGGCAATCCTGCTTTTAGGCAGATATCCTTGTACATGAGACTAAGGGAAGCACACACAGACACACAGAGACACACACACAAAAGGGCATGGGGGGTCACCTGGTGCCAGATTTCCTGGCAATAGAAAGATACAGTGCAAAACCCACCAACTGTAACCTCTGAAAATGTTGCTAAATTCCCAACAGTCAGCTTTCCTAATAGCCCATTATATTGTAACAATTGGTAGCCCAGAGGGCAACTATTGGGACTCACATACAAACTTCTGTTATGAGAGTCTCCATTGGCCAGGGCCCAGGTAAGCCCATCTGCCCCCGCAACAATTGCACATAAATGCTCCTGTGGACCTCCAAAGATTCCCAGGATGATGATGGTGACCAGGAGAAAAGTGCCCATCTGCATCATTTACTGGAGTGATGAGGAGGTGGCCATCTTCCTTCAGGCCCTCACCCCCGAGGCAGCCATGAGAAGGGTGATGGCCAGCACCAACAGGTACTTCTACCAGGCCTCCCAGACCCTCTGAGCACAGGGCTTCAGGAGGACCCCCCAACAGTGCCATACTAAATTCAAGGCACTGAAGGGGGTCTTCTTCGAGGCCCTGGAGGACTATGGGGAGTACCCTCCGGTTCGAAGAAGACCACCCTTCTATGACCGGCTGCATGACCTGTGGGTGAGGGCAGGCCACCCTCGATGGCAGGATCGTCATCCTCCAGGTAAGTGTTGGGTCCCTCATGGCCTCCCTCCATTCCCCTCACTCTTCCCTATCCCTTCCCTCCCTCTTATCTTCATCCAATGGATTGTAATGGTGTTTCCCTTCTCTCCAAATGCAGGCATGCGGTGGAGGCAGTGACAGGGATGGAGGGGATACCCTGCCAGTTCCCCCTCCTCTTTCTCCTCCTCCTCTGACGGGGAAGCCAGGCCAGCCAGGGAGGTCTGTGCAGAGGGACCCCCTGCCATCCCTCTGCAGCCACAGCAGCCTCCCATGGCTGAAGGGAGGTCCCTGAGGGGAGGGCCAATGGCTGCATAACTGTGGCCTCCATGGCATTCCTTTCTCTCCCCTCCCAACCTTTTTCCATGCTGCATTCCTAAACAGTGTCTTTTTTTCCTTTCACAGGCAGACCTGCTGAGGAGGAGGTGGCTGGGCCAAGTCACCGACCGCTAGGCAGAGGGAATCAGGGTCCCCTTGGTGTTGCCTTCCTAGTGGTCATCCATACCTCCCAGGACTCTGAGAGGGGTAAGTATGGCAAGGACACAGAGGGAGGGAGTTGGGGGCCCCCCAGGAACCCTGGCTGTAGCATTGGGTGATGGGGTGGAGAGTGTGATGAACAGAAAGACAGCAGGGAAGACAGAAGACAGCTGACCAATCCTGAGATAGCTGGAACCAGCCAATGAGAGAGCAGCTGGAAAGAACTAAATAGCTAGTCAGTTAGGCAGTTAGGAACTGTGGAACAGAAGGCTTGAAACCTTCGAGAGTGTCAGTTGGATCTGAATTAGACAGAGGTACAGTGAGGCAGTACCTTGAGCCAGAGGCCGTGGATTGTTTCTGAGGGAACTAAGTGGAACAAAGATAAGAGTCAAAAGAAAAAAAAGAACTCTTTGTGGTTCAACAGAGCTCTAGTGCAGAGAAGGTCTGTGTGGTTAGGTTGCGGTGGAGGTGGCGATCATAGAAACTGCTGAATGATTGTATTTGAAATAGCTACACTACACTTGAAACTGTAACTAAGTTATATTATTACCAAGTTTGAAAACCAAGAAATATTTCCTGTATGTTTGAAACACAATAAAACTTATTTTTCATAAAAACCTATTTTGGCCTCTGTGTGAGAATTTTGAACAAACGCTACCAGTGTGTTATTTACTAGTTCTGGGACCGGTATCTGATGAGGGCTATGAAGCCAGTCACATAAAATTGTAAGAGAGAATTAGTCAAGGTGGCATGAGTGGTTCGTCACAGAGAGCAACCTCCTAACCACACTTTTCTCTTTTGTTTTCCTTTGCAGATTGATGGGTGGACCAGAGGTTGGCTGCCATGGAGGATGTCATGGCCAGCCAAGAGCAGGTCTCGGAGGATATGGAGGAGGATGGGGCTCCTCCAGAGCAAGAGGTAATTGTGCAGATTCCATCATACATTTTTTAAAAATAATTTTTTATTTTGATAAAAACTAACAAACAACTATGTACAACAATTTACAAATGGGGGAAGGGGAGGGGAGTATTTACAATTGACGGCAATTGACGGTTTTTATGAATAAACTTTCCATTTTTAAATGGTGTCTGACATTTTATGCAAAGGTGTGTAGGTTTGTGTAGGTGTAGGTTTGTTGAAGGATCCCTACAGGAAACCAGGGAGCAGCATTAGTGAGGTGAGCATGGTGTGTGGTGGGGGTGGCGATCAGTCAGGTGGGCATAGGTGGGGAGTAGTTGGCAATGCTCCGTTCCATGAACTCCTGCTGGGCACTCGTATTTGCTAAGGATGCTGAGTGACATGACCTCTTCCCTCTAATGTCAGCCAGGCGGCTGCCGGTGTCATTGCAGTTCTGGCATTAGCCGTTTCATCCTCCTCCTCCTCCTCTCTCTGTCATGTTACTTCTCATTCTAGGGACATATATGGCAGAGGGCACCATTTTCACACACAACATCTCCCGCACACATCAGTGGGGAGGGGAGAGGTACATGCCAGGGGATTTGTGTAAGCACACTGGATAAATGTGGGTGGTGGTCATGCGAGGGACATGGTGAATGGGACACACAGACAAACGTTCCTCTATGCCCCTCCCCACATGCTAGAGTGAGAAACCAGCATGCCAGTGGTGGGGGAGAAATCTGCAAACCTGAGAACCTATGCAAAAAAGTCACAAAAGCCATACAAATTGGTTTGCTTTTTGGGGTGGAGGCGTACATGCGACGGAATGCATTTTTTGTCATGACAGGGAATTTACCATGTGCAGCCTGGACCTGGTTAATCAGTGGGTAAACTGTACTGAGGTTTTGGGTCTTCTGACGACACTTCTCCCAGGTGCATTGGTGCCCCTTTGACCTCATGGCTTGTGCCAACTTCTTAAATGTGTCGGCATTCCAGAAGCAATTTCTCAATTTTTCCAAAATGTGTGGCTGTGACCCTAGATCTATGAGGTCAGCTGTCTCCACATGGGTCCACAACATCCCTCTCCCTCTTTTTGGCTCTCCACTTGTGGATGGCTCTGCCATTCCTGCTGTGGACGAGAGGAGCCCTGAAGTGGAGAGCTGTGGAGGTCTGCAGCTGGAAAAGTTGCCCTGGGAAAATGGCACTGGAATGTGTGTGGGGGTCCAGCTTAAAAGTAAAACTTTCCCCTTTATCTCTTTAACACCTGTAACAAATGTAACATCTGGTAGCAACAGTTTCACCTTCCCGCTCTGGTGCATGCGTACTGTGAAAATTAGGATTAGCGCTAGGGTTCTGAAACAAATGCACCTGCAGCAGTTCGGCCACACCTGAACCCTAAAAACGCTTTAATTTGAAGCTTTTTTCAATAAGCGCATGCTCCCCAAGGGCAGCTCTAAATGCAGTGCACCTGTACACGTGCATCCACACCGGCGGCTTTTGTGCTCGGGTGCCCTTATTTCCGCCGCACCTCCATCGCTGCATCCCGACATCCCATTGAAGGTGCGCATGTTTCTGGAAGGAACAGGAAAAAAAGAAGGGTCAGGTAGGGGGAGCTTTTTTGATGTGCGTCATGTAAAGGCCATGCCTTCAGGTCAACCCCAAAACAACCCTTTTAGCCCATCTGCATCCCCCCTAAGAGCCTAAGTCTTCTGGCTCAGTCCTTAAAATAGCAACTCCTGGACACTTTGGGAGTGTCACTCAAAATATACAATTTATCAATATATTCTAATAATCTATACAGGTGTAAGTCTCCTAATTTACCAAGTAGATTTTTTTATTTATAAAAACCTTCAAGACAGAACAGAAGATATATGATAACAGACATAAGAGATGAAAGACATGAAATTAGCTGCTTATTCTATTTAGTCCATATCACTATAGAAGTTTGAGAAAGGGATTTTCTCTTATTTTAATGGTGTTTTTATTGCTTTTGTCCCTCTGGGAAAAATATTTCAAATCCAGATCTTCTATTAATTTCATCAAGAGGCAAGATTAGTTCTCAAGAGGTCTGTCATAACCTTCCTACAAGTCTGTGAGAGCATGCCTTTCCCAATGTCACCTGGTGGCTTTCCATGGCTGAGTGGGGATTCAAACCCTGGATGCTTGAAGTCCTAGTCCACCGCTGAGACTGCTACATCATACTGACTGTCTATGCAGAATCTATAAAATGGAAACTTCCTTGCTCCATACAAGGTACATCTCGTTATGTCCAAAATCAGTGGCAATTTAATATGACAGCAGCTGAGTATTATCCAAAGTATCACTACCCACCCCTTTTTTTACTCTGTTGGATTTCTGAGCTTAATTTATTTAGTATATTATGTTATTTAGCAGTATTTCTCCACCTCCACCCTGCCAAGAAATAAGAAAAGACACTGTAATGCTATAATAATTCCTGGTGAATGATTGACAACAGATCACTCCCACTCCTACTGCTTATTAACAAATGCATTAGCAAGCTTCTGGATTTTGTTTACTTTTAAGACATATATAAAGCACCTGGAAAACAGTGAAATGTAATATGACTCTTGGAAGAATAGGAACAATATGTTGGCAGGAAGACAGAGGGTTTACTTCAATTTATCCAGTGAATTATGTTTGATCCTTGAAGCTTATTTGGTGTTTAACACTACTCTGGATCTCATCCTTGTAATTTCATATTGCATCATTCCTGCTGTTTAATTTACATGAATTCCAATTGTATCTATTAATGGCATGTATATGACTATGTGTGTATTTTCACTGCTGTTGTTATCCATCCTTGAGTATATCTTGACCCATTGCAACCCTGTAGATGAGACATCTCCAAGACTCCCTATTGTAATGAGAAGACTCTGAGCCTGGGGAATTACTAAAGTCCAAGTCTTCTATGGGATCTTTTATCCCATGTTTACGGAGGTGGCTAGAGAAGAGACTGATATAGAAACAAAGCTTTATTTGAGGATTCAAGCATACAAAGACACCCTAACAAACATGCACACACACAAGAACTGAGGAGTAAAGTAGTTAGCTTGGATAGGAACACAAGGCTTTCTAACGGTGATAATTACCTGCAAAGATGTTGCTCCAACGATGAATAGACTCAACTGAAAAGAACAGTAGGTAGAGCCAGAGACTCTAGCTAGAGATCATGAATGGTACAGGACTGTCATGAAATCTATCCAGACCCCCCATTTCCCTGAGATTTTTGGGAGTATTTAAACCCTGGAAGCGAAGAGTTGCTATTGAACATCAAAGGATTCCGATTGCTATGCTTTGAAGTAGACAATTTCCAGAGGAGGGGAGATGGGATGTAGGTTTTTTTACTTTTCCTCACCTTAAGGACACATCCTGACTGGCTCATAAATCTTTTCAGGTGTGAATGTCTTGCATTGCAGCTCCTAAGCCTGGCCTTTTGATCTGCAAATGGCTTGTAAATGCAGATTCACCTTAGTGCCTACGAGATGTGCTCGCCTTGAGCCCATGGCGATGAAGGCCCTTTCCAGCCTAGGGCTTCTGATAGAGATCCAAAGGGATCTTGATATCAAAACCCAATCAAAACCACTTATCGTAACACTATGCTCCACTACTCAGTTCCTGCAAATTCATGCCTGTGACCTCTTTTATAGACACTATCCATCGAGTCTGTGGTCTTCCCTTCTTTCTGCTTTCCACCTTCCCTAGCATTATTGGGTTTTTCCTCCAACGTCTTCTCATGATGTGGTCAAATTACAACAGCATTAATATAGTCATCTTGGCTTCCAGAGATATTTCTGGTTTGATCTGTTTTAGACCCTATTTGTTTAAATAATAATAATAATAATAATAATAATAATTTTTTTATCCTGCCCCTCTACAGCACAATCGGGGCAGCTTACAGTATTAAAAACATCAATAATACAGCAATGCCCTAACCCACCCTCCCCTTAAAAAAGTATTAAACTAAACAATTTTAAAAACACAAATACAGTAAAAACCAAGACAAACAAAGAGAAATAACAAGAAATCACAGCGGGTTAAGTGGTTTGATGGCATCTCCAAGGGCTGGAAGCTGAATCCTAGGGCTGGGAAAGCTAGTCAGGGAAGGCCTGCTGACCAACTTGACAGCTTTTTTAAAGCTGTCTAGAGTGGTAATAAGACGGATCTCATTTGGCATGCCATTCCATAATCTGGGAGCGATGGCAGAGAAGGCCCTCTGGGAGGTCGCCGACAGCCTAGTTTTCATAGGCTGTAACAGGTTACTCCCAGAGGACCAAAGTGCATGGGGAGGAGAGAGTCCCAGAGATAAATTGGACCCAAGCCATGTAGGGCTTTAAAGGTCATAACCAACACCTTGTACTGTACCCAGAAACTAATAGGCAGCCAGTGGGGAGATTTCAGTGCAGGTGTTATGTGCTCTCTCCTAGAAATACCGGTAACCAGCCTGGCTGCCATGTTCTGAACCAGTTGAAGTTTCTGGGTTAAGCACAAAGGTAGCCCCATGTAGAGCGCATTACAGAAATCAAGACGGGAGGTTACCAGAGCATGTACCACAGTTTCAAGATCCCTAATTTCCAGGAAAGGGCGCAGCTGACGTATCAGCCAAAGCTGATAACAGGCACTCCTGACCGTCGCATTCACCTGATTTGTCATGTGAAGCGACGAATCTAGGAGTACCCCCAGACTGTGAACACAGTCCTTGGAGGAGAGTGTGACTCCATCCAGAAATGGAAGTTGTATTCCCAGACCTGGTTTCAGGCCCGTAACTGTTAATACCTCCATTTTGTCGAAATTCAGTCTCAGTTTGTTTTTCCAGTCCATTACTGCTTTAAGACAATCATTGAAAGGAGAGATGCCATCTGAATTCAAAGCTGATGACTGGGTCATGGAGAGGTATATCTGGGTGTCATCAGCATATTGATGACACCGCGCTCCATGCCTCTGAATGATCTCTCCCAGCCGTTTCATATAAATGTTAAATAGCATCGGGGACAGAATGGTGCCCTGAGGGATGCCACAATTAAACTCTATTCTAGTAGAGCAGCTGTCCCCAATCCTCACCCTCTGGGATCTGTCCGAGAGGAAGGAATGGAACCACTGCAGAGCAGTGCCTCCTATTCCTAACTCTCTCAGGCAATCCAAGAGGATGGAATGATCTATAGTGCCAAAGGCTGCTGAGAGGTCCAAAAGCACTAGCCAGGTCACACTACACTGTCAATACCCAAGCGGAGGTCATCAGCCAGCACAACCATGGCAGTCTCAACTCCATATCCTGTCCTAAAGCCAGTTTGAAATGGATCTAGATAATCGGTTTCATCCAAGACAGCTTGGAGTTGAGAGGCAACTGCCCTCTCGATCACCTTGCTTAAAAAAAGGCAGCATGGAAACTGGCCTATAGTTGTTTCTATCCAGGGGGTCCAGGGAAGGTTTTTTTCAGGAGCGGTTTCACCACCACTTCGTTTAAACAAGGTGGAATAAAGCCTTCCCTAAAGGACACATTGATAATATTTCTAAGAAATACTCTCAATGCATCACTTCTCTGGATGGCCAGCCAAGATGGACATGGATCGAGGGGGTAGGTTATCTTCCTCACTCTCCCAAGGAGCTTGTCCGCATCATCGGTATTCACAGGTTGAAGCTGATCCAGTAAAATTACATCAACAGAGTTGCTGGACACCTCGTCTATAGATTTTGATGTAATACTGGCATCTAAGTCAGCTCTTATCTGAGAGATTTTCTCTGCAAAGTGGTTATTAAATTAATCGCAGCAGGCTGTTGATGGGTTAAGTAGAGGATTCCCAGCAGGAGAAACCTGCGTCAGTTCCCCCCCCACACACACACACCCTAAACAGCTCTGCTGGACAAGACTCTGCAGATGCAATACGTGCAGAGGAGAAAGATTTCTGTGCTGCACCTATTGCCTTTCGGTAGGAATCAAGGAAATTCCTATGATGAGTCCTGTTGGACAAGAGTCGAGTCTTTTGCCAGGTGCGCTATAGTCGTTGTCCAGCCTGCTTCATTTTCCTAAGCTCCTCTGAATACCAGGGCTTACGATTAGGAGCGGGCTGAACAGGACACTTGGGGGCGATTGTGTTGATAGCCTTGGTAAGATCGGTGTTCCAAGTATTAACCAAAGCTTCGACAGAATCACCAGCATTACCAAAGTTTGTTTGACTTTTTGGCTGTCCATAGTATCCCTCAACACTCTTCTCCAGCACCACATTTCAAAGGAATTGATTTTCTTCTTATCATTTTTCTTAACTGTCCATCTCTTGTATCCACACATGGTAATCGTGAATACAATGGCTTATATGAGTCTAACTTTGATGCTCAGTTGTAGCCAAAAATCTACTATGAAGAATTTTATTGAGCTCTAACTGAGAGGGGGTTGACTACAAGGACCCTGAAGACAATTCCCCACTTGTATACCAAGAGGCCAGTGGATCTAAGAATTGATGCAGAGACAGAATCCTCCAATTAAAGTATTATTTATTAAGGGGGAAATCCACACATCAATTCAAACACATACACTCACTCATTCAAGGCTCAGGAAATCAGGGGTTAGCTTGTAAAAGATGTTGAGACAAAACTACAGGTGATACTTACTATAAATGAGGCTTTCTCCGGGATCCAACTGGGTGAAGTGGCATGGGACACAACCATTCTGGGAGCATTGGTTTGAATGGAAGTGCCAGTAACTAGACTAGAGATCACAGTGATGTAGTGACCCCATGAACTTCAAACTAGTGACACTGAGTGGGGAAATCCAGGGTTTTAAAAGGCTAAAACTAGCTACAGGGCAAAGGTGTGAGATTGTATGGGTAAGGTAATCCAGTCTGGCAATATTCAATATGGATGGGAAAAGGATTAAGTCATTAGCTGGGCCATCAGGTGAGACATCTAGGTATCTAGTTTTTCTGGGATTATGGTAGTGTTACTCTCAGCAAGGGGGAGCTCAAGGTGAGATATGGGATGTATGATTTGAGGGTTCCAAATTTTCTCATGGTATATTCCTATTTTCAGAATCATACTGGCCGATTGGGCCCTGGCCACCTTCATTAAATCTGCTGGATACTGGAGGGAATCAGGGTATCTGGCCTTGAGTAATCCCATGACTCCTGGATGAATCACCCTCAATTAATCCAAGGGAGGCCTGGATTAATTGGAAAGTGAATGATATCAAACTACTTTGCACCTTGGAACACTGTATCATGATGGAAAGGTTATCCACCCCTTGTGTGATGTTAGTAAAACCTGTTGCTATGGAAACTCCTAGGTCTTGTGTTTTGGATCTTACGAGTCCCAACTTGTTGTTTAGAACCTCAAAACGTATGGCATTTAAGATACCTTCACCTACACCTAAACCTCCTAATATGGGTCTGGTGAGCTCTCTTTTATTTCCAAAAAGCAGATGAGTCACTGGGTGCCACCATTTTTCTAGCTGTTCCCACTGGGACCAAGCTGCCTTTAAATAGGGACTGCATGCTGGAATGATTTTGGCTACATTAACTGCAGTTAAATTGAGCATCATTGTGGTGATGATGGGCTACGCCTCTGAGTACATGAACACAGATACATCTCTCCTGATTACTATATTGCCCAAATGCATAGGAGTCTCACAGAGGGCTTCTGGGGGGTATAGAGGAATATAGGGGCAATTCATGTTATAGCAATCTATGTGGCACCCAGTATGCATTCAAGTGACATTGTTACAAGTGAACAGCCTTATTTTCCAAGCCCATGAGGGGTGATATTGGGGGGTCTAAGGTTAGGGTAGTATAGAAAGAAGTGGGGTCTTACCTGTCAGTGGATCAAATCGATTCTAGTTCCAAAATACTGGTGTTAAAGGGGGGCTGCCAGAGTCTGCATCTACCCAGCATCTGCCTTGTGAGTCAAACTTTATCACTGGAGAAGTAATGATGTGGCTTTCTGTGATCTATATCCTGGTATTTAATCTTAAGGGAAATCCTTTGTCAAACCATGTGTGTGCTTCATCCATGGTGTCTATAACTTCCTTCATTGCTAGGTACGGGGGTGCCCAATGGCAATATGCTTCCTCATTTGTTTTCCACTCCCTTGATAGCCATATGGGAAGCCAATCTATGGTTACGTTCACGGTCCACTGCGACTCCATAAAAATGGCCAAAGGGGTGTTTGTATCCTTGAAATCCAGCACTGTGAGAAGCACCTCTACTTCGGTGGCCTCACTGGAATGGTGGCAAACTGATCCTTGCAATTTGTGTCAATCATTCACATGCACTGCACCAAATCCTGTTAAGTGGGCAGTACAACCATCACAAAAATAGCACATAAAGCATGTGTGTAAGGCTTCCTGAAGAGACTTTCCTGCTTACACTGGCCAATTGTTTTTAGCAACAGTGGGCAAGGGACACTCATGAGCTGCTCCCATGACTATTAGTTCATAGTGGGCTGAAGACTCACTGGCTTGCTGCTGGTAATCTATCCCTCACTTGAGCAACTTCCAGGTCCATTTGCCTATCTGGGCGTTATGTACCTGACTGCACTATACTTTGCCTGATAGGAAAAAAAAAAATAGTGGAGTGTGTGTGTGTGTGGGGGGGGGGTGCACTATGACTCTGGCTCCTTCGATGATAAACTCCCAGCAGGTCAGTGCCCAAACTAACACTAGACAGTTCTTCTCACATAGACTGAACTTTATCCCCATGGATGGGAAGTTTCTCAAGGCACAGGCTACTACTCTTTGCACTCCATTTGAGAGCTGAGAAAGAATGGCTCCAACATCATTGTCTGACACTGTATATAATATGGCTGACTAACATCTGGGTGAACTAAGGCAGGAGCATTTGCCAAATTGGTTTTCAGTGTAGGAAAGGCATTTCGTTGTTCAGGTTCCCATTTCCACACATCTCTTCTTTAATAGAGAGCACAGAGGCTTTGCTTTGATTGCAAAAGCTTCTATATATTCTCTAGAAAAGTTAAAAATGCCTACCAATTTTCTTAAAGAGGCTACATCTGTAGGAGCAAGGAATTTGTCAATTGTCTCCACTCACTGTAAATTTAGGGTTCTGCAATCTGTCTGTAAATTTATTTTGAGATATTTGACTTGGGTTCAGACCTATTGTGCTTTTTCTATGTTAGCTTTGAATCTAGTGTCCCTGATTAGTTCTAATACTTCTTGGGTGCTGTTGGCAGTTTTCTCTTGTGAGTCTGAGTGGGCCAATATGTCACCCACATGGGACAAAACATGCGGGCACAATGAGTGACATATGCTCAGACAGGAGTGAAAACCTTGTGGTACTCTTTTGAATGCATGTTGGATCCCATGAAATTCAAAGGTGAATTTGTAGTAGCAGCTCTCATGCAGCAGAATAGAATGGAAAGCATTGGCTAGGTCTGTGGCACTGTAGAACTTGGCTTCAGCTGCTATAGCTGCCAAGATTTCATTATATTTAGCTATCATGTGAGCTACCAGGGGTGTGACTGCATCAAGTGCCCTGAAGTCTACCATCATCCTTCACATGACCTCATCCACTTTAGTATGGGCCATAGTGGTGAACTGCAAATAGACTGCATTGGCAAAATAATGTCCCATTTTAACAATCCCGCAATTGTTTTTGCAATTCCTTATTCTGCCTCTCAGGGATATCTTTATTGTTTCTGTGGTAAGGGATCTTTTATTTCTATGAGTACACAAGCTCCCTTTATGGTTCCATACTCTATTTTGTCCTTTATCCATACCTCAGGAAAATCTGCTACCCAGGGGTCTGTGGTTATGGGAATAAGGGGTGCTGGAGCCATTAAGGCAGTGCATCTGTGGATGACTGAAATTTGTAGGGGCCTTCTTCCAGTTGCCAAAGGAGGCCATTAGCCAAATCCAAGGTCAGCCTGTGTTTTCTTAGGTATCCTATTCCTAGGATTCTGTCATCTTCACCCTGATTTTCACAGGCCTGTCTGAGGTCTAGGATAGGGCCAAGCTGTAATTGAATCTCCTTCCATAGCCACCTGGTGTCTCCCTTCTCCATACCTCACCAGCTGCATGAGGTGTGTCATTTTGCTCCCTGACATGGCCAATTTGGGGTGAAGCGTATTAACTGCTGCACCAGATTCCACCAGAAGCTGTGCTGGATTTTGTTTGGGCTTTGATCCAACTTTTGCATGTATGGTGGGGCATCTCCACCAATCTGGTACTAATGCAGCTACTATCTGCTGGTCTGGTGGCTCTGCCTTAAGGGCTGTGACAGGAGGATATCTGCAGCCTTCTGTTGTGTGGCTGCTACATTAACTGGGTTTAGAGGGACTTTGATGAGTCCTGTTCTGCAAGGACTGGTTTTCTGTTAGGCAGTGGGTGTTTTAGCCTAGGGTCTACCCATGCTCTCTGCAAGCAAGGGGATCCCGAGCATCCCTAGATGGAATGGTCTGGGTTAGGGGAGTTGGAAAAGGCTTTTCCCTGACTGGGTGTTCCTCTGTGCCATCTGCTTATGGCTCGGTCTAGGAGGTCCACATTGGGCTTCCCATCTAACTGCTCCCTGCTGAATCCCAACGCTTGAAGCTGTCTCCTGAAGTGATTACCTAAGGGGCTCTGGGTTTTCTGTATTGGCTCAGGGGTTGCTCTTAGGTCCTTTCTGAAAGGGGTTATTAATCCTGAATCTCCCAGATTCTTTTGGTACAAGTTTGGAGTGGGGGCCCATGTTACTGTATGCAACTGTGTGGATTGAGTCTCTGTCTTTCTCTCTCTTCTTGCCTCCCACCTTGGAACATCTCCCAGCAGTCAGGACTAACATTTCTCTGGCCATCTCTGTCTGTGCCTCCCTAGTCCAATATTCTTGGGGTGCCTCCTGGATGTGTTGCACATTTATTTGGCCCATCTGTTTTGGATCAATTATTTATGTAAACAGAACATAGAGAAATGGGAGTTGTGGAGGAACAAAATGGTAATAAAATCACTTACAAAATTGGAGGGAAAATTAATAGAAGCAACAATGAAGATATACAAAGTAATAGTTATTTCATGTTATATTTGTGGGTAGGTTTAGATCTTATATTATGAGTGTTTTTAAAGATATATGTTATTTTTTATGTAAATAAAAATATTTTTAAAAAAGAAAGAAGAGATGCAAAACAAAAGGGAGACAGGAACAAACTCAGAACCATGTTTGTTCTGCTATATTTCAATGACTGCTACATTTCAATGACTGGTGCAAAAAGGTAAAGACAAATACTACAGTGATCAATGCAGAGAGACAGAGGAGAGCAACAAAAAGGGAAAAACAAGAGAGCTATCAAAGGGAAACTCAAACCAAGGACAAGGATACTCTATGACAATAAAAATAACATAATTCAAGATCAGGAAGGAATAAAAAGACTGGATGCAACAAAAAGTAAAATAATATAAAAGGACAACAAAATGAAGGACACATAGATCAAAGAGCCATATGAAGATGAGTCCCACATTCTAAAAATAGAGGTGGAAGCTGCAATTAAATTGGGGGGAAAATCACTGAGAACAGATGATATTCCAATCAAACTGCTTTAATCTACTTTGACAGAATGAACACCAGTGCTAACCAACATATGTCAACAGATATGAAAAACAAAATAATGGTCAACAGATTGGAAACTATTAATATATATCCCCATCCACAAAAAGGAGACACAAAAGATTGCAACAATTATACGACCATAGCTCTAAACTCTCATGCTCAAAAATTCTGCAGCATAGACTAGTAGAAATCTCAGAGGTTCAAGTGGGGTTCAGGAAAGGAAGTGGCCCTAGGGACCACATTGCATATATGATGGCTTATGGAGCACACCAAGGAATTTCAAAAGAAAATTAGCATGTGCTTTATAGACTATACCAAAGCCTTTGACTGCATATATCATGAAAATGTATGAAACACCCTTAAAGACATGGGAATGCCAACACATCTGATAGTCCTGATGAGGCAACTATACTCAGGACAAGAGGCTATTATCAGAACAGAACATGGAGAAACAGAATGGCTCCCAATTGGCAAAATGATCATCCTTTTGTCCTATCTGTTCAACTTATATGCAGAACATATTATACAAAAAGCATGCTTGAACATAGAAGAAAGAGGAGTGAAAGTTGAAGGACAGAATATCAACAATCTAAAGTATGCAGACAATACATTATTACCAGCAGAATACATCACAAACCTATAGCAACCAATAAGAAAAATCAAGGAAGAAAGTGTAAAGTCAGGGTTATTGCTAAACATAAAGAAGATGTCCTCAGAAAATTTATACAAATTCAACCTAGACAGTGAGGAAATAGAAATAATAAAAGAGTTCTCATGCCTAGGATCAAACATTGATTGGAGTGGGACTGCGGTGAAGAAATCATAAAACTAAGAATTGTCAGGGCAACTATGAAAGAACTAGAAAGGATCTTAAAGACATACAACTGTGTTAGCCAAATTGCATTTTTCTGAATTTTGGCATGTGTGTGATATTCCACATGAACCCAGATTTATCCTGAAGTTGACCCTAAGTGCCACCTGATGTATGACAGATAGGTCATAACAAGGTCACTTGGAAGACTGACAGAAACCATCTCAAAGATAGGTAGATAGTGTGGGAGTTGCAAATGGACCATCATCACCTCAATAATCAGAAAGAATGGGCGATAATTGCATAGATGTCTCACTTGATGGGCCAGCTAATGACTTAATGACTTTTCCCATTCACTTTGAATATTGCCAGAAGGGATTACCTAACCCATACAATCTCACACCTTTGCCCTGCAGCTAGTTTTAGGCCTTAAAAACCTCTGGATTTCCCCCCTCAGTGTCGATAGTTTGGAGTTCATGGGGACACTATGTCACTGTGATATCTAGTCTAGTTACCAGCACTTACGTTCAAGACAATGCTCTCAGAACAGTTGTGTCCCATGCCACTTCACCCAATTGGATCGTGGAGAAATCCTCATTTCCGATCACGCGATCAAAGTGCTCAGATCTTGGACATAGAGAGTATGGGGATTGAGAGAAATTGTTGCAGATGCAGGGATAAATAAGAAAGTGTGTAATTGTAGCTCTTGTGTGACTGGCCATTAGGACAAAGGGAAATCTTGTGTTGGCTGATCCTGTGTCATTCTTTAGTAAGGTTGCTTGTCGGCTGCCTCAGCATGAGCAACCTAGTGATGAACGTTCAATCAACCCTGGATGTGTCATCAGAGCAGATCCTGACACCCTATTTTTATTTTCTCTATCATGGGTTGGGAGACAGAGGCAGGTCCCTTCCCATTCAAACCATAAACCCAGGTCTATAACCCAAAAACCACAGACACGACCTTGGACAAGTCAGATAGGCAAAAGCAGAAAGACTTCTCTGCTGGAGGCTGTAAATCCAAGTGCAAGATCGGGACAGGCCACAAAGCAGGTATAAGCCCTTTGGATCAAAGTAGAGTATCACCTTGGACTAGCAAAGGCTGGCAAAGGGAGGAGATGTCCTGAGGGCTTAAGTCCAAGCACAAGGTTGAGAAGGCAGGGAGGAGGTGCTCCTGAGAAGAAAATACTCAGGTGAGAGTCTAGCTAGGGACTCAGGTCCTGCTGTTTGTTTTTGTACCTGACAAGGATAGCATCCCAAGGAGGATGGCAGCATTAGGGCTCCCTAGTGAAGGGATTGGCACAAGGCCAATTGGATCCTCTGGCTGGATCTAGTGGAGGTTACAGCATGGCACTTACTGCAGAAGTGGCCTGGTAACCTTTGTGAGATGGGTAGCAGTATCTGACTCCAACCTAGAATTTGCTAGAGGGAAGTGGTTCCCAGTTGAGGCTAGCAGGGAAGAGGTTCCCACCAGAAGTTGTTGGAGGGAAAAGGAGTTCCCACAGAAAAAGAAAATGGAGGTAGCTGCCAGATTGCTCAAGGAGGAGCAGGTCCAGGATAGGCTCAAAAAATGGATACTCAGAAAGATATCCAACCCATGGAAATCCAGAGGTTTCCTTACTGAGGAGCCATTTGCAACACTCTTGGAAGTATATAATGCCAAAATGGCAAAGAAAGAGTTACAGAGTGTTTCCAAAACAGAAAATGGTAGGTAGGCTTCATGGGGCATTTGGATGTTAGTCCATGAAGCCACAGAAGAGTATAAGAAATTCAAATTAGATTTGGATGTATTGAAAAGACAAATTGGAGACTTGGTCACACAAGTAAGAGAAAAGGTGACCGAAAACACTCTATTGGCACACACTGCCAACGATGCCAACCAGAGGGCAGAGAGAACAGAAAGAGAGAATATGAAATTGATGGAACAAGTAAAGAAATTAGAGGCTAAATTAATTCAAGCCAAACAAGCTGCATATTTTCTTCTGTCCAAGAAGACAGAAGGGCAGTACTGGCTGACCATGCTGCCTGTGAGTCCCATATTAGGGAATTAGAGTCCAAATTAAATTTAAGGTGTGCAATAGTGGTGACTGTACACCCCAAAATACCAGAATCCACCACACAAACAAATGTTCTATGGGACAATTCCATGTCTGAAGAGACTAAGATGCCAACTCCCTACAACTCCCAATGGAATCACCCAAAAGGCAATGAACCCAATGAGAGTTTAAGTATTCCAGGCACTTCACTAGATCCAGTGAAAACACAGAACAAAGTAGAGACTAAAAAGACTGCAGAAGACGGTACCATTACCAAAACCCTAGTGGAGACCATACACTGAACGCTGTTTGAGATTAAAGCCATAGTGGGTCAATTAGGCAAGTTGAACCCCCAAACAGGAGTCAAGTGGATGTCCACCATAATCCTCTCATACCTCAAAGCCAAAGGACAGGACTTAACTCAGGTCACTGGGCTGTGCATAGATCCCATTTGTTCAGGACCCTTTGAGGCAGCAGTATTGAATTACGATTTGGCTAATTTGGAGCTGCACAAATGGGTAGCTAGGATGGTGCAGATCCTATGGCTTGGAACCATCTTACAGGTTGCATCTTGCATAAATCCCTGCCAATACATGTTTGGAATTGTGGGGTCACTGATCCTAGGTAATTTTTAGTTGATTCATGTAATCCTTGATAGATTTCCCTAATGACCTCGATGTTGTTTAGGAGTGGCTGTCCATCTTTATTTAGTCCTATAGCTTCGGATAAGATGTCTAGCAGCTTCTTCCAGGATACATATATGTCTGGTGCTTCGTCAGTGTGCTGTATTTCATTTTGGTATCTCACCTGTAACATTTTGTTCAGAATTCCCCAGCCAAAGGATGAGGCCTTACCCAATTTCAGGAAACCCAGCCCCCCAGGCCTAGGCAGGCTTGCTAGTCTGGGGAGGTATGGTACTGACCCATTGGAGCCATCCAAGGAGCCCCCCAAAAGCCCCTTGCTGGTTGCTGCAACCATGTGGCTCATGCAAGATAAGGCTGCCCATGCCAACATGATTGACTTTGAGGCTACGTTTGACTCTGGGCTGTCCAGCAATTTTCTGGACTACAGGTTTGCAGTCTGGCACCACATTGCATGGCAATTGCTGCCAAAGTCTCACTCGGTGGAGACCATTGATGGTCAGCTCCTGAGTTCAGGACCAGTGATGCATCAGATGGTGGTACTTGCCTCGAGATCCAAGGATATGTAGAACCGGTGCAGTTTTTCTTGGTGGAGGTCCCACATTTTTTTTTAGTTCTGGTCATGTCTTAGCTAACCCGACATGACCCTCATATTTCATGGTCTCGTCAGGAGGTCCTCTCTGCATCAGAGTATTGTCAGGAACATTGCTGGCCGAAGTGTCTGCAGGCAACTACGGACCCCAGTCCCACATCACCATCTGTAAAGCTGCCCCAGTAGTACCTGGATTTTGCAGATGTCTTCAACAAAAGGGAGGCAAATTGCTTACTGCTCCATCATGTTTATAACTACGTCATCAGCCTAGTTCCAAGGGATCCTATTCTGGTGTGGTGGATTTATTCTTTTTTGGAGCCAGAGTTAATGGTTTTGTGGGATTTCCAGGAGGAGCACCTGAGCCGCGATTTCATTTGTCCATCCACTTCTCCCACTGGGGCTCTTTGTGTGGAAAAAGTGTGGGGAGCTCTGCCATCTATGAAATGATTACTGGGCCCTGAACTGGATCACGATCTGGAATTAATCCCCACTCCCCCTCATCCCTGAGTTGTTGGAAAGGTTTTGACATGCCTGTGTGTCCACCAAACTGGATCTCCAGGGAGCTTATAATTTGGTAAGAATCTGAGGAGGGGGTGAGTGGAAGACAGCATTACAGATGTGGTATGGACATTATGGGTAGACAGTAATGCCCTTTGGACTGTATAATGCACCCGCCATCTTTCAGTACTTTGTCAATGGGCCTTTGTAGACTGCCAGAAATAGTACAAATTGAGGCCACTTTAACTGTCCTGACTCAGTGCTAGGGAATCATGGGAACTGTAGTTTATTGTGGCACCAGAGCTCTCTGACAAAGAAGGCTCGATGTCTCAGAAAAAATGCAGGTCCCATGATTCCCAAGCACTGGGCCAGAAGAGTTAAAGTGGACTCAATTTTCACTATTTCTGGCAGTCTGCAAAGGCCCATAGATGTCTTCTGTGACCACCTAGACCACTTTGTCATGATCTATTTAGCTGACTTTCTGATCTACTCACCCAAACCAGGTAGCTCACGATGCTCACATCCAAGCTGTGCTGAGGCAGCTGCGTGAACACCAGCTCTATGCAAAATTGGAAAAGTGTGATTTTGACCTGTCCACAGTTGACTTTCTGGGCTATTAGGTATTGTTCCAGGGGATTTAGATGTATCCTGCCAAGGTCAAAGCTGTGACTTCCACCCAGAAACTGGAAGGAGGTTCAATGGTTCTTGGGCTTGGCCAATTTTTACCAGGAGTTCAGAGGCAGGTCCTGTATTTTCCACTTCTGGGAATATACAATCCTTGATGCTGCAATCATGTACAGGATTATTCTCAGAAGAAGAAGAAGAAGAAGAAGAAGAAGAAGAAGAAGCTCACCTTTCTTTTATTGCTTGTTTCATGGCCTGCCCTGGGTCTGAGGAAGAGAGGGACTCTGAGGACTCTGAATCTGAGGAAGAGATAGACCTTGGGCTGAGGGACCCCCTGCAGTCACCCAGGACAAGCAGGACCCTGAGGAGGAAGCAATAGATCATACCATGCCAATACCAGGGCCAGTGGGAGAAGTGGATGGACAAGGAATCATTAAGATGCTCATCTTGGCTGGAAGCCAAGAGGAGAGCTAATGGACAACAGCTGAGGCATGCTGAGGCTCTTTAAAAGAAGCTAGATGCCTCACTCACTCATGACTGACAACCTGTCCTCAAGGCTATGTTGTAATTCTGATTTTTGATACCCTGAATTGGACTCTAGACTCTCAGAGTTGATTTAAGACTATGTTCATGCTTAACCCTTTTTGTTGCCAATTGATATTTGCCAATGCTTTGCAGTCTGGGCTCTTATTCTGAATTTTTTCCTCTTTTGGTCTACTAGATAAGGTAAACAGGACAGCTTGTAGCATTTATCTCTCATCCATGGTTTCTTCTCTTTCTTTTTGACTACTGTAAGTGTCTGTCTGCATTCTTTTTTAAAAAATAATTTCTCTGGCTTCTGGCCATAATTCTTATGATTCTCTAGTCATGGATACCAAAATTGAGCTTCTCAATTTTTTGATTCTAATTATATAATCTGTTTGGGTTTTGTGTTGTGTTTGTGTTGTCCGTCTGGTGATGTCCATGTGTATAGCTGCCTTTTTGGTTTGCAGAAAAAAGTATTTGTAATGAATAGATTGTTGGCTTCACAGAAATCTAACAAACACTCAACTGCTTAATTTCTTTTGCCTAATCTGAATCTGCCTATTGTTTTTGATTTCTCTTTGCTTCCAACTTTGGTGTTCCAGTCACCTATGATCAGCTTAACATCCTGTGCTGATGTGTTGCCAATTTCTTCATAGACTCCTTTGTAAAATCTCTCAATTTTGTCCTTTTTTGCCTCTGTGGTTGGTGCATATATTTGAATTATGGTAATATTCATAGACTTGCCATTGAGCCTTGTTGAGTGTATGTGTCTATATATGTAATACATAACTTTCAAATTATATTTTTCATATATTTTGCTTTTTAATTTACTTATTTCAAAATGTATCTATGAATGGATATGGCACATGTGTGTACACACATAATTACACACACATTTCCCTTTAAGGTACATTTTAACAGTATGTGATTAGATCTATTTAATATTTCAATATGAAGCTGCTGAACAGTTCATATAGAATCTACTATTATTGTTGGGTTAAAGAAACACTATGAGAAAGTAGTTTATTACAAAAAGTAATCCCTTCTCATTTGGTATTTATTACATTATTCATCTTTATAAACAGCTAGAAGTGGGATGCCTTCAGCTGGATCAGGCCTTTTATCCTTTTTAGTACAGTGGGTCTTGTTTGTACTGCATATTCTTCCTTTATTGGTCATGTAAAAAATTCATCACACAAGAACAACAACAATAGACAGACTGTCATGGCCAGCCAGGCTGAGGACTCAGAGGACAAGGAGGCCGAGCCAGGCCCTAGCTTTACTCTACTAGCTTCAGTGGAGTTGGCTGAGCCTGGATCTAGCTCTGTTGTACCAACTGCAGCACAGCCCATGTCTTAGCAGCCTAGCATCCCCCCAGCAGAAAGCCTCCTCCCAGCAGAGGTTCCAGCCCTGGAAGATATAGAGGAGCAGGACTAGGAGGTACCTATCTTTAGACAGAGAAGGACAGAAAGGGCGTGCCTCCAGCATTCTCTGAGATTATATGGGAAATACTCAGCTAAGACCAAACATCTGTGATTGGGAGCTGGGACAATATAAACAGCTGGGAGATGCTGAGCTTCTTTGTCAGAGTCTATCTGAGTTCTCTGGTGAAAGCATCTGACTCTGACTCCCTGGCTTCATAGACCTCAGATTGCCTTGGAACTCTTGACCTTTGGACTGGACTCGCTGACCTGCTTGCTGGAACCCTTGACCCTGGACTGGACTCACTGACTTGCTATCTGGACTCTTGAATCCTTGGCTTGCCCCTGGTTTTGCTTCTTGGAACATTTGGACAGGTATTGTACTTTTGGAATTGCTTTTGTGCTTCAGACTTGCATTGCTCTTATCAGCTAATCTGTTCGCTGCTTTCCCAGACACAGACAGACTTGCTTAAATTTTTACATGCTGACAATAGGTGCAAATTTAAAAAGGATTACTGTAATTTAAAGATGATACATCTCACCCTAATGGAGAAGAAGACTGTGAATGGCTGCTCTGTGGTCTTCTCAATTGGCTACCCAGGTGCTAATGGTTTACTTCAAGATCACTCCTGCTATCTGGTCTTCTTCTTTATTCTTAAACCAGAAGCGGGCTGGTTCAGCCCTTCAGGTGCCACTCTCTTAAGGAGAACACATGACACCGTGTCTCCTGGACTCACTTGGTAATAACAATATGCAAAGGGATCTTGTAGCACCTTTGAGACTAACTGAAAAAGAGATGTTGGTAACCTGAGCTTTCCTAGACTTGACCCTACTTCTTCAAATGGATGGTGATAACATTCTCTCTGATCTCCTTCTATGTGAAACACTGAATGAGTGTAGGGATATGATCATACACATCTCTTGTAATGGAGCATATATACTTCCTCATATTTCATCTACCTGATGAAGTGTTTTGAGTATTCAGCCAAAGATTCTTGAATCTAAAACCCTTCATCTGAATGTTAAAGAAGAAACTCACTGGAAACAGACAAATGAGTGGACAGACAGACACAGATGCTTTCAGTAGCTCACATTTCAGTTTACACCATCTTTCAAAATGACTAAAAAGACTCATCATGGGGAACTGGAGAGACAGATAGAGGAATGTTCATAGAAGCCTGAAGATGGGTGACAGGATGCCTGAAAATAAAGCAAAGAAATTCCCACCACACACATACATTAATATGATATCATGAGCTGAACTGCAAGTCCCATGATTCCTCAGTAGGAAATTAAAAGGCCCACATGGCCTCTTAGTGGCCTTCAGAAACACCACGCAAGAGCATTTTGCTTTTATGTGTAGGATGTAGCTGACATTCCTAAGTTTTATTAAATAGTTTTATTTACATTTTTATTGACATTATTTTTAATCAATAGAAAATAACACTACTACTGATATTCTGCATTGTCTACTTAGTCATATATGCAAAACTAAGGGGGGAAGCAGACGAGGGCGTCCAAGACGCCCTGTGACGGTGCGCCGCGGGACTGGAGCAGTCGCACCATGGCGCACCGTCGGCACCTCTGAAAGGAGCGCAAAAATAGCACTCCTTTCAGAAGTCAGTGAAAGTGCACCCTAAAAGCGTCAGGCGCACTTTCACTGACTTTTCCGCCGCAGCGCGTGCGGTCGCTGCGTCGGGAGGTTGTCCCCGGAGCACCGGACGTGCGGAGGGCCAGCGGCTCCGAGGACGACCTCGGGAAGAGGAAGGGGCGCCACGTGTGCGGCTGCCCCTCCTCTTCCTTGCCTCGGAGACGGCTCAATAAGCCGTCTGCTGAGGCCCTAAGTAACACATCCCTACCTCCCAGCCCACCTTAATAGCCAATTATTGCACTGGGCAAAGGAAGCCTGCTCAACTATCACTCAGTAGACAATGACAATACTGTCTCCTGTCCCTCTCCCAAATGTGAGAGAAACAGTGATAAGGACTTGCAACAGAGTTCTATTTCTATTGGCACAGTCCAATTTAGACAACTGAACAGGCTATTTGGCCTAGGCTGTGAGATTCTCAGGAGAGGTCATTTTCTCTGTCCCACCACCATTAGTGGGAGCACAAGAGAGAGCCTTTTTCATGGCTGCCCCTAGACTCTGGAACTATCTTCCCAGGGAGACCAGAATAGTCCCCTCTTTCTTGTCCTTCCACCAGCAGGCTAAAATATTCCTATTCAGACAGGCATTTAAAAGAGAAGGTTTTTAAACAACATCAACAACAACAACAACTTTATTGATTAGTCAACTAACCATATCAACAATAAATTACAGAATTTCAAATTCAAAATACAACATAACACAGTGTATACAAAAATGGAATAAATCACTCCTAAAACACATCTAAGATTAACTGTGGGGTTAAAACATATTTGGTTAAATAAAACAACTGGATAAAATAGTGTGCAAAATAAGCTACAAATATAAAATATAACAAGCTAAAATGGGGGAAGTGACTAAAATGATAAGGAAGTTTAAATAAACTCATCACCATGACATGGCACTCCATGTTGAATAATAAATTGATCTCTCAAATGAGGCACTTTTATGATAAATTTTACCATATATCTCACTAAATGTAAATTCTCCCCAGAGATAAAATGGGACAATTTGACAATAGGATCCCAGTTAATTGTTCTAGCCAAATAAGGTTGTAAAAAATGAGAATCTCCTTATCATATATGCTACAATCAAACAGGATGTGTACAGTGTCCTCTACAGCTGAGGCACCACAGATACATGTTATTTTGTGGTAAGGTATTTTTTTGAACTGTCCTGATCTGACCACAGATTTTAATTGCTCGAATCTGCTTCTTGTGAAAACTGTTCTCTGACTTTGTGTTAGCTGTAGTCTAAGATATTTTTTCTAAAAAAAAAAAAAAGTTTATTTTTGGCTAGCAAATTTAAATTTACAACCAGCCATCATAGCTATATCTGTCTGGGCACTAATATCCCAGATCCTTTGTTTTAGGATTTCCTAAATTTGTGATCAGCAGAGAGAAGATAGAAAGAAGAGAAGCCTAGCTGGTGCATTAATAGGGAAAGCTGATTTACACAAAAGTTTGAATGGCTAATAGCTGACTGTTCTTCCAAGCAAAGTTTAGGGAGTCTCCCTAGATCCATTTTGTGGATCTTTAGCCAGTAGCTAAAGACTTTTTCAAAACCTGACATTGGATTGAATAGGCCCCAAGTGTTGCTCTCACTGCTTTTGCTGGGGTGGTTTTGTCTAATCCAAGCATCCTCCTTAGAAAACAGCTCTGGGCCTGTTCCAAAAGAGGTACTTTCAAGTAGCCCCAAAGTTCTGCCCCATATGACAAGATGGACAAGATTTTGGCATTATAAACTTTTAAGATAGGGGATATGCTAGGGGGTAATTATAATTTATCAATTTATAAAGAGCATAGGAATTTGCAAAAGCTCTCTGTTTGATTCTTCTGTGGTGACTTGTCCAATTCCCTGTATTTGAGAAAGTTAGCCCTAGGTATAAATAGGATTTGACTTGCTCTATCTGAGTTCCCTCCAAAAACCAGTTAAATTTTTATGCCTTTTCCCAAATACCACCACCCTAGACTTATTTTTTATTAATAACTAAAGAGTTAAGAGCAGTAAGTGGCTAGATTCTGCAAATACCATTTCAGACCTACTTGCGTGTGAGCAATCAGGACCATGTTACCAGCATAAAGAAGGACATTAAGTAATGTATTGCCTATCTTTGGTGTATGAACTGATGTTGAAAAAAAGATAACCCGGGATATCATTAATGTATAAATTAAATAGGCTGGGGGCCAAGATACATCCCTGTCTGACTCCATTATACACATTAAGGGCCTCTACAGATGGCCCTTTGCACTGTCTTGGAGGCAGGGAAGGGGAGGGGCAGCGACATATAGGCCACCCCAACCCCTCCCTGAAGATGTCATCATGGTGTGTGCCATTGCACATGACACAGCATCTTAACGCGCTGCACCGGAAGAGGTGCAGAAGAGCCGTGCGGCCCTGATCTGCCACTCTGTGCTGCCTCTTTAGGCCAGTCTGCATCAGCCCTTAGTATAAGGAATATGTGAGGAAAAGACTTTTCAGGGCCAGCAAAAGGGTGGATTGGGCCGAGGCGTGGGGCAGCCTCGGCCCCAATCCTCCACTTCCCAGGGCCACCAATCTGCATCCCCCTAACTCTCTTGGACAACACACCACTGGTACCAACATGCACTTTTAGACAGGTATCTGGGTGAAGAGCTTTAAGCAGAAATAATAATCTTGGTTCCATATTTATTCCTTCCAATTTGGTCCAAAGAATATCTCTGTTGATTGTATCAAATGCTGCTCTGAGATCAATAAATGCTGTAAAAATTCTTTAACCTTCAGACATGTACTTTGTAAGAAGGTGGTGTAAAATAAAACAGTTATTCATAGTAGATCTGCCTGGTCTGAATCCTGCTTGTTCTTCCACTAACAGATTTTTGTCAATAATCCACTCCTCAATTCTGCTTAATAGATGTTTTGTATACAATTTGGCCACAATATCAATGAGGCTTATGGGTCTATAGTTTTTGGGGTCCTCTTTATCATCTTTTTTTGTATATATGAAGTGTGATGGACAGTTTCCAGCCAGAGGGGAAGTGGCCTGTGTTGCTAATAAAGGTGAACAGACCAGTCAAAACCGGGACCCACCAGTCCACAAAGGACTTAAAAAGCCTTGCTGGTAATAGATCTGGTGCTTTATTTGATTTCAAGGTCTGTATGATGTTTTTAATTTTGGCCACAGTGACTGGTGGCCACAAAGGCATCTCTGCTAAAGGAGAGTGATCTAAAGAATCCGCCATGAGACCTTGATTGGGATCTTGATACAGACCTGAGAAGAAATCCTCCCAAATTAAAGCTGGAATGGGGACATCTGAGTGTAGTATTTGTTCTTTCAACATTCCATTTACTGTGTACCAGAAAACAGCAATATTTGATCCTTTGGCTGATAGTTCTAAATTCACCCATAGCCTGGCTGTATGGTTGGCCTTCTTTGTTGACAGGAGCTTTTTGTAATTACGTTTAAGAGTTAACATCTTTGTGTGGTTAACTACTGAAGGCTGATATTGAGTCTGTTGCATAGTGGATCTTACGCATTTCTTAGCTTTAATACAATCAAAATCAAACCAGGAAGAACCAGTAAACCTGAGTTTTCTATATGGGGACTCATCAATTAGGAATTTCCTCAAAGAATTACAAAGATTAGTAAAGCCAGGGAGAGGCTCATCCCTGTCTGCGTTACCTAGCAGTATTAATCTATAGTCTGGCAAGATTTGTTCAGAGGACAGGAAGTTAGATAGTACATTGAGATCAACCTTACTCCATTTGAGTCTCCTGTTCTGGATGTCTTCCATATTAGCCAACATATTTTCTACTCCTGGGCTACTAGGTCTAAGGTCTGAGTAGCCCTGGAAAGTGACGGAAGCAGGTTATTGATGCTATTCTCTCTCACAAGAACTTTAATGTCTGAAAATAAACCTGTGTTTCCAGGTGAAATGCAGATATAATCCAAAATGCTACTAGAAATTCTAGAGTGAAATGTAAATGGATAAATAAAGCTATCAGCACTACCCCCCAATATCTGGAGTTACAATTATACACAAGTGAAATAAACCAAGAGCCTGCTTAATTCCTAGTTTGATCATGAGAGTGCCATGTTAATTCATTTTGAAGGTTAAAAAGTTGGGACAGCCCCCTTATGTACAATCTCCTGAAGTGAGGGCGCCACTCTAGCATTAAAATCTCCCTATAAGATGTTGATGGCCCTGGGGTATTTTAAAGTTACTTCTAAAATTAAGTTTTTCAACTTAACCCACATCTCTTTAGAGAAGAAAGGTGAAATAATTGGTGGTGAGTAAGCATTCAAACAAATTATATTCATAAGTTTGAAATGGAATTTTACCATCAATATATAATGTGAGCTGGTTTCAAAATTAGTTCCTCACTCTGCCATCCCAGAGATTCATTTACAAAAATACTTAAACCCCCAGAGGACCTTCCTTTACTTTTACCTTTCCTTGCTGCCCTAAACCAAGTTTTGAAACTGGGTAAGTTTGCCTGCTCGTCAGCAGAGGTAAGCCATGTTTCCTGAAGAGTTATTATATGAAATTTTGTCAAAAAATCGGTCATTTCCCCACTGGCAGCTCTATTTCTCCAACCTGCTTTTAGAAATCGGGTATTACCCTCTAGCCCTTTAGACTCGCTGAGGGGGGATGCAGACGGGAGGCCCTGGGCCACCACTGGAAGCAGAGGATCAAGGCCAAGGCTGCCAGATACCTCGGTCCTGATCTTCCCTTTCACTTCCTGCGAAAGGAGCATCAAAATAATATGTGAGGAAAAGAGTTGTACGTGTTTGTATATGAATGTTTATGAATGTTATGTATGTTTATGAATGTAATTTGTGTTTGGTTTGGTTGTAATGTTTTCAAATTTAAACAATAAAAAAATCTTTAAAAAAGAAAAGAAAAAAGAAAGGAGTGCCAAAATAGTGTTCCTTCCACAAGCCACGAAAGGGGTGCCACAGGAGGTGTGGCATACCTCTTCGGCATCTCTTCTGGCTCAGCATGTCTGGACGCTGAGCTGGAAGGATGTCATCAGAGCGCCCGTCGTGTGGATGGGCCGTCACTCCGATGACATCCTCAAGAAGGGGATGGGGCACCCAGTGTCCGGCTGCCCCTCCCCTTCCTGGGATTGAAGACAGCGCTTTTTGCCATCTGCATCTTCTCTTAGTCAATCTTAAGTAATTTCATTCTATTGACCTGAGTGGTCATTAAAAATACAACCGTTCTTTCCTCAACAGCTCACAACTAATAGGTACCTTTATAGGGTTGAAGTCTGTACTTTGTACTAGTTCAGCAAGCTCCTGTGCCCATGTTTTCCCACCCTCAGCCCTGTGTGGTTTATATGATAACACTCTAGTGGACTGAAAGTCCAACTCTATTTCATGTGGTAAAATAGAAGAGTCTGGCCTCTGACGGGCTACTTCCATGGGTGGGGCTTCTATAGGTGACAATAGAGCTGGGTTGGGTAGAGTCTCTTTGCTCAAAATGTCAAATAAATCCTGTATAGGATATATGGACTCTACTTGACCTCTTTTACACAGGGGCAGGTTGCAATTATCATTCAGTGGCTGTTCATCACTCTTAGTAGTTTCCAATTGGTCCTGCACAGAGCAAACGAGAGGATTGTCCCTAAACTTGTGTTCCAAAGACAGGTTTTGGGTTTCCCTGACATGACCTTTTAAGCTTCTTGAGCTCAACTGTGGCTGTTGAACTCTAGAAACTAGAAGCAATATAGCATGATTATAAAATGTGCATCTAGTATAGATGCCTTTTGTTGCTAGTTTTGCTTTCGAGTGTAGAAGCATTAGGGGTATACGATCAGTATGGAAGCTTAAAAGGAGGATCGGGGCCATGGCGTGCAGTTGCCATGGCCCTGATCTGCCACTCTGTGCTGCCTCTTTAGGCCAGTCTGCATCAGCCCTTAGTATAAGGAAATTGGAACATACCAGTTGGGAACAGTCATTATTACACTTCTCTGCAAAAACACTAGTATACTGCTTTGACAATCTATGGTCCCATGATCTTTCTTCCTCATGACCTCCATAACCCCACCTTCCTGTCCTATCCCCAACAGGAAAACAGCCTGCTTTGGACTAATGAGGGAGAGCTTGACAAAGTAAAATCATGCCCACTCATACTATGTGACTGCCTGAGAATCAGCACTGCAGCAAGAGGCACTTATAGCATGGAAATACATAATAGGAAAAAAAAGTATGATTGGGAGGCATTGATAGGTTGGCTCCAGAAATGGATGAATGCAAAGCAGCAGCAGTATGGATGCAATGTTGTGTGAAAAGTACCAGCCAAAGACATTTTTATCCTGTTGAAATTCTGCTTTGCTATTATCATGTGATAAAGTCCTTACAGTATGACTATGTAATCTTATTGACTACAGAGAAGTTACAGATCCATAGCTCTAGGTTAGAAATCTGTAACTACAATGCAGAATGCCAGATTACATTTGTTATGGAATGAAGAACTGCACATTTTATTTTCAGATATTATCCGAAAATCCAATGTTTATATTTCAGAATCAAAATTTGGCCTCAAAATTTGAAATTTGCTTAGGTTTCCCCCTCCCTCTCTCTCTCTCTCTCTCACACACACACTCACACTCACTCTATGTGACATGTTGCAAAAATACTGAATATCAAATGAAATGATATATTGATGAATTTCTATTTGCATTTCAAGAGAGGATTTACTCTCAAATTCTACAGAATTTTGGAATAACCTCTTCCAGCTTTAATCATGAGCTACTTGAAGAAAACATAAATGTTATGCATCATTATGAAATAAATTTTACAAGGGACAACCCAGGGGTGAAACAGACTAGCATGAAGGAGCAGCCACAAGCCACTCTGGCCCCAATTGGTCCAGGACCATGGTGACTGGATGGCCTACTCCTGAAGAGGCCACCACCATGGTCCTAAAAGGGCTACTGGCAAGACTGGATTTAAACCACTCTTGGAAAGTCCTGGCACCTCAGCACAGCTTCAGCAGAGCTTCTAATTGCTTATATGGGCATGCTTCATAAAACACCACAGCCCCAAAGCAGCTGGAAGCCACTCTATTTGGCCCACCTGTTTCAAGTCCCAGATTCCTTTGCAGAATATACCCAACAGTGACATGGGGAAGATGAATAACAGTTGTAGATTAAGAAGAGTTTTACAAAAAGGAACATGGGAGTTAATGAACAGAACAATTCTAGAGCTCCTTGAGTCACAGCACCTCCCATTTCGGTAGCTCACATCATGGTATGATATTTCTATTCTTGTAACATCTTACAAAGAGACAAATGCATCAATACAGCTCAGATGATATTCCTTTCCTCTAAATGAATTTGTGTGTGTACCTTGGATCACGTTTGTTCACAGATGTCTGTTCTTGCAAAGCTGATCAAGTGGAAAAGGTGATTGGGCAGAGACCAAGTTGAACATGAAAACCATACACTTCTATCATGCTGCTGCTGCTGCTGCAAAAAAAAAATAGCAGGTAGCCTGTGGGATGAGTATTCAACAAGCTATATATTTATAGCTCGTTGAACTCAAAGTAAGCCTTAGGAAAGGCAGGAATAAAAGAAACAGTAAGCTAAATAAATGTGGAAAATTCCATGCATTTGCTGAATATTTCTGTGCCCCATCTTCATCTGGATTAGATTACATTTGATGTTAAAAAACATTCAAAAATGTATTCACTACTACACTAGTCAGCTTAAACAGATAACTAGTTGGTTTGGAAAGGGAAGCAGCCTTTATTTGTTTGTTTGTTTGTTTATTGTATGGGTGGGACTTTAGTTTCAGTTTATGTTTGAAGAGAATTTATAAAAACTCACAAAATTGTAATGCAGAAGGAAGTGACAGATGTGCCCATCCCTATTTTCTTTGCCACTGATTTCACAATCAGTGAGATCATTGTTGCATCATGTTTCACCAACTCAGTCAGGCACAGCAGTTCAAGATCAATGGTCTTCTAATTACAGTGTTACTAAGGGAAAGAAACCCTCAAGCGGGAACAAGTTTCTACTTTCAATTATCTGTTGTAGGGACCAAAATATTTCTGGGGATATTAGTAGACAGAGGAAATTCAAATTCCATCCCAGCTGATGGATTATCAATGCTTCAGCTTCAGAGACTTCAATCATCTATTATCTGAGTAAGAAAAAAAGAAGGCACAGCACTCAGTCCAAATGGCTCCTCTTCTCTTTTCCAGCAGCCTAAGATCAGAAACAGGAAAGGCTTTATGAATACACTTATTTTATTGCTACTTGTTGGACAAGGACAGGTATGTCAGGAAGCAAATTCAGGGTGAAGATGAAGTACAGAGAAATTGTTATCCACACCCCACTTGAAATTATTGAGAGATATGAGGAACCTCGTCAGTCTTTTGATTTCTTTCGAAATGAGCTCTAATGGTCTCTCTGTAAATTTAATTTAGAACAACAGAACATACTGGTAGTACATAAGCTCTTGAATCAAGTAATAAAACTTTCCCTTCTGCTGTCTGCATGTACTAACAGTATACCAATGATATTCCTTTAGCATCATCAGCACAAAACCTTTAAGCTGAATGAGAGCAATGGAATCTAATTTCAGAATAGTCAGTTTTCATCCACGCTAATCATAGACTGTAACACCCAAAGTTGTTACTTTCTGTTGATATCTTGTATCCCTTTTCAACATACACTGACCTTGTTGGGAAACAATGAAAAAACATATAAAATCAGCATATAAAATAATTGAAAAGCCCCATTCTGGAACCAAAATAACAAATAACAATGAAAAGGGAAGGGGTCCCAAAGGTTAAAAGTTTGAGAACCATTGCCCTAAGGGCAGCAGAAACCATCTGATCTTGGAAGCCAAGCAGTGTCAGGCCTGGTTGGTACTTGGATGGGATACTGTCAACAAATACCTAGAACAATAGGATATATTTCAGTTGAAGAAACAGGCAAAACTACCACTGAGTATTCCTTGCCTAACAAAACCCTGCCCCAATTCCACCCCCAGGCCAGCCCTTTAGTCAGGTCTGCAATGCCCCTGAAAGTATGAGTTGTGAAGCTTCTTGTTCAAAGTTTACCTCAGCCCCAGAACTCCAGATAGATTTTTTTAAAAAAATGCCCTAAATCCAACTGCAGCTCCCCACCACCCCAAAAAAGGAATTAAGTTAATACTTATGTAACTTCCACTAATTCAATAAACTTATTGTAATAGGTTCTGCTTTGTTATAAAGAAGACCAGAGCAGGCAGGTAAGAAAGTACTTGTGAACTTTTAAAACACATCTCAACAGAGAGGTTCTGATGAATCCCTTCACAGCAGATCACACAACCATTCCCCATCTCTCAATGCTGCTGACACACATGTCAACTATGACACCTATATCAGGCAGAATATGAGTCTTATATGTGTAGAGCTTCTTCATGCAAGAGAGAGAAAGTGATTGTCTTGGAATCTATTGTTTTTCATGAAATATTTCAATAAATGTACTATCTAATATTACATGTGATTAGGGTAGAAAGTGTGCCTGGAATGAACACAGGTAATATGCACAGTGCCATGGGAGTGTGGTCAATAGTTTTTCATCATGCCATATGGAAGACTCAATAACAGGATTTCCTGCATTGGCATGGGCTGGACTAAATGTCTCTTGGTCAAATTCTAAAGTTCTTGAATTCTATTTAAAAAATCCCACACTTATCATGCCCCGTTTTGTTTTTGTCCCAACAACCAACTCACTGGTGGAATGTTCTTGGTTAGTCTATTTATCTACCTGCCTGTCCCATAAACTGAATATTATTTTAATGATGGTAATCCATAATTTAAAAAAAATCAAAATGTTTACCATCTCATGATATTTCATTAAGAACTGTAAATAATGATTGTGGTGGAGTTTATTTTAGAAGTAGTGATTTTCTGCTAGAATTCTTATGGTTGAAGGTTGCAATTATATAAAGAGGAAAGAAGAAAAGTGACAGTGTTGCTCACCAAGAATATGAGGCCAGATTCTTCATTCAAGCACACTGATATCCATCTGGGACATCTCCATCACTGTCAACTGCAACTGCAGTAATACAGATTTACATCAGCTCAACTAAGAATTAATTTGGTCCATCTACTCCATTGTACAAGAGATTAATGTGCTTATTTCACAGTATCCTTGAACTTTGCAATAAAGACCCTAATACAAAAGAAAGCAAAGTAGAAAGATGAATAGGTTGTGAGAGAGAAAAATACAAAAGAAGACAGAGGGAAAAAAATAACCAAGGGAAAAATGCATGAGATACTTCTCTTTTGTACATGGGTCACAAACTTAATTTTCTTCCAAGCTTTGCCTTACTTTAGTTTTTCCAGGAAGTTTCCTAAAAACACACAGAAATTTGTCATATTAGCATTACATTAATATAGTAGTTAAGCAGATATAGACTCGTTTTCCTAAATGAACAAACCCTAGTGTTTAATCATGGTCACTTTTCACCTTTGCCACAATGTTTTCTTCCTGGAAGTATGGTCACTGCCTTCATCAAAAGATTTGCAATCATTGGCAAGCCATCCTCTACTGTTTATATGCAGTGGTATTATTTCCAATGAAGTGACTCTTGGTGCTATAGCATTCTCATGTCAAAAGAACACAGAGTACTTCACAACAGAGGACTCTTGTACAAAAGATCAGATGAACAAGGAGGAAAGTAGGATCTTTGGGTGAGAATAATTTGTTGATTACAGGAAAGAAATGTAGGTATTGGAGAGTAATAATGAGTTTACCATAAAATGCTGGGACTTAGATTTTCTTAAGTTACCTGATGAAGTCAATATTCTGCTTCTTTACTTAACAGACAATTCTAAATACTGTAAGCAGTGGAGTGAATTAGTGAACACTCAACAAAGGAAAATGAAAGACTGTATTGCAAAAGAAAATATAGTAGGATGCATTTCTTCATGTATTTGCACAGAGTACAGGCTTTTTAAAATCCTCCACACAGATGCATAACCTGTTCCATTCCTTTCAATATGATTTTCCTAAATGGTCAAGCTATTCCTTGTCTTTGTGACAATAGGCTATGAAACTGAGGGTATTCCTATTGTAATAATTTGGTACCTTGCAGTACACCTCTCACAGGCTATACATAATATTATAGGAATGCAAGGAGAGAGAAAATTCTGCATATCTAAGGTTCTGTATATGTATATCCCTTCAAGTAACCTGTTGACTTATGAACCCATGAATTTCATAGGGTTTTGTTAGGCAAGGAATACTCAGTGGTAGTTTTGCCTGTTTCTTCAACTGAAATATATCCTATTGTTCTAGGTATTTGTTGACAGTATCCCATCCAAGTACCAACCAGGCCTGACACTGCTTGGCTTCCAAGATCAGATGGTTTCTGCTGCCCTTAGGGCAATGGTTCTCAAACTTTTAACCTTTGGGACCCCTTCCCTTTTCATCTACATGTGGACATTGTGTCTCCCACACTTGAAATAGTTTATGAATATAAGTGTTATGTTTATTTAGTAATCATATTTTAATTCACACATTTATATATATTCATACATTAACATTTTATAAAGAAATAACATAGTTCAAATTAGAACAGTTTTATTTAAGTAAATTCAATATTTAGCTCAATGCATGTGTAAATTTTACACATAAAAAGTTTGAGGGGAAAGAGAAGGAGGATGGATCAGAGCCTCCAAGTCTTTTACCCCCTTGAGCAACTCTCCCCCACCCACCCAGGGTTCCTGCACCACAGTTTGAGATGCCTTAGGGTATTTAGGACTCTAAACTCCATCCCTATTGCAATCCTGATTCATCACCACAAGCCCAATTGAATTCACAAGGATTCCATGTTAGACAAACAGCTTGACATCCTATGCTCAAATGGGAAAATTTCCCATTTTGCTTCTACCCTATTTAAATATCCATATTCAAATATTAGTGTTTAGCTACCAAAATATGAATCCAAATAACATTAATCTAAATATTAATCCAAATTTTAATCTTAATATTAGTGTTTAGTAATTTAAATACTAATATTTAGTTTATTTGGGTGATTTGCTCATTTAGGCAATTTTAATTTTAATTGTCTGGCATGGAATCCCTGTGGATTCAACTATATTTGTAGTGATGAATAGTAATAGGTAATAGAAAAATGGATGAATATGGGATGGATAAAATATTTGAAGGGGGGGGGAGGAAAATGTTCCAAAACCATGTTTCTCAATTGTAAGTAAAGTTAGGAGAATAATACTGTTCATAGTTCAGGACTTATTCTGTGTAAATTGTAGAGGTTGTTTCTCTCTCTCTCTGTCTCTCTCTAATCTAAGTGTGTGTGTGTGTGTGTAATAAAATAATTTCCTACACAGAAAATTCTGTTTTAGCAGAAAATGTTGTTTTCTGTTTAAAAAAAACTCTGCAAATTTCAGAATAAGCTTGTAACTGTGCAATTTATCCACAAGAGACATAATTTGTATCAAACTGTTATTGTCTGCACAGAAATTGCTATTTCCTATATAGAAAATTATTGTTTTTACAGTTTTTCAGAGAATAAGTTCCAAACTGTGAATAGTCTTCAGAAACTGCAGTTTAGAAAATCTTTCTCACAGCATTCAGAAGACTGCTATAATTAATTGTCACTCCTTTCAAGAACAAAAGTGATGAAAAAAACGCATGCCTAGATTGCAGTGTTTCATCTTTAAGCCAGTTTTATGGCAAACAAGTATAATGTAGTTCTCTCAGTTCTGAAGATATCTATACACTTACTGATTTCAGCCAGCAAAGAGAGAGATGAGAAAGTTTTTAGTTTTTTTTAATAAAATAAAATAAAATAAAATAAAATAAAATAAAATAAAAATGTCCTAATAGTCACACATTTCTTTGTATTCTGGAGGGGGGAAACCCAGGAAATCTTTTTAAAAAGCAGAAAGAATTTTTTTAAAAAAGATTTGTCTATCTATACAAGAGAGCTAATCACTTTAAAGGAGCTGCCTCAGAACTGAACTTTCTCATTGCAGTTTACAATAGAGAGTTAAAGTGACTCAGAATGAAGTCCTGTTTGCACATTTAGCTGGGAATGAATCCTACTGTACCCAATGGAGCCTACTTTTCTGCAGACATATAAGAGATTATGCTGCCACAATTCTAGACACATCCTGAGAGTATCTTTTTTCCCAAACAAAATACATAATTTAGGATTAGGATATGACATTAGATCAGCATGCAACTCATGTACTGAGTAAATGATATTTTGAATCCTTCTGAGCTGCTGCAGCCCACAAATAGACATCGGCTGGTGTCCCTTCCTCTTCTTTCTCTTTTTTAGAATGTTGAACTTTAATTTTTTTCACACCTCTTTTATGTACAGCTGGAGTACTCAGAAGGCTTAGTAATAACTTGATTATCTGGCATATCAATACTTTTCCTCTTTATATAATTTGACTTTAAAATGATGTGATTAGCTATTATTTGTTGAAAGAAGGAACAATATTTCATTTGGACAGTCATAAGTAACTTTATCAAGGTTCAAGGATCTGTAGTGTTTTTCATTTGTAGCAAATGAGCCTCTCACAAAGTTTGGCTGAGATGGTTTGAAGACTTGTAATGTCCAGTTACTCAAAGAACAATGTCATTTGCAGATCAGCATCTATGAAGAAGGGAGTGTTGCCAGTTAAGATTTGAGTTAAAACCTCACATAAGGGATGGTTGAGGCTTTGGAAGAGGTGCCAATGTAAGGAAACTTTGAGATTATATGCCAAAAGCAAAAGAGGGTAAAGGAAACATACAAATCATAGGCAATGGGGAAAGATGAATTTGATAGGAGTATAACAGAAAGTGCGATTTGAACAAAATGATGTATGGCAAGGATCTGAACAGAGAGGTGGGGAAGAAGGCTTGAGTTATCCCAGCCCCCCTCCCATTCCTGAAGGAACACCACAACTGAGAGGTGGGAAGAAGGCTTGAATCCAGCCCAGCCCCCCACGTGAGCAGGAGGACAAAGAAGACCATTGGAGAGGCAGGGGAGAGAGGGGCAAAAAAGCATCAACTAAGCCCATTCTCTGCCCCCAGCTGAGCCAGAGAACAGAGTGCCGCCAGAGGACCAGGCAGGCAAGAAGAAGAAGGTGGCCAGCCATCTCTTCCCTCCCCCAACCAGAAACGAAAGTGAAGAAACTAAAGGAGGGAGGTAGTAGGGATGGGGATGGACTAGAGGAGGGAAGACACAAAGGAAGGGAAAGAGGGAAACCCAGGGAGGCATAAGGGAATGGTGTTATGCACACTTTTTCTTTTCTTTCATTTGCAGCCACACCATGGACCCTTTTTGTCCCACAGCTGCCATCACCCTGTCCTTCACCAACCTTCTCTTCTAAAACTCTTTGGTATAACCTATGTTGTATAAGGTTTAGTAGCATGGATATTCATTCACATTGTAGACAAGTGTTTCATAAAGTAACAACAAAGCTTTATTTACAGTACAAGTAACATTGTTTCACTTGGTCTTGCTGCACTTGTTATAATTGGTTACAGTATCAAATAATAATACTCTAAAACACTCCTTTCCTTAGAACACTTTCAATTATTATTATTATTATTATTATTATTATTATTATTATGAAGTATTTATACCCCACTCTTCAGCCAAAAGTCTATCAGAGCGGCTTACAAATAGTTAATTAGACATTTCCCTGCATTCAGGCTTACAATCTAAAAAGACAAGACACAAAAGGAGAAGGCAATGGTGTTGGGGAAGGGGAATGAAGAGGCATAAGTCCAGCAGATCTTCTATCCCTCTAAAGCAGGGATAGGCAACCTTTTTGAGCCAGGGGCTGGGTTGCTGTCCCTCAGACAATTGGGAGGCCAAAGCACCAAAAATAAATAAATAAATAAATAAAATATTTTAAAAATTTAAAAAAAATATGCATGCACACTCTCTCAGCCCCAGAAAAGCCATGGCAAAACCCCTGTGGAGATTTTGCCAAGAAAACCCCAAGCACAAGTAATAACAACAATAATCAATATCATCATGGCAGGGGGGGTGGGCGGCAGCAGGACCGGCCTATGGCTGGTCCAAAGGCCTCGGGGGGCCGCATCCAGCCCCCGGCCCTTAGGTTGACTACCCCTGCTCTAAAGCCTGGACCAAGGCAGGTGGACTGCAGGGAGGGTCCTTCTTCTTATCCTCACAGGAGACTCTTAGCCTTTCTTTTAGTACCTTTACCACTATTTCTTAACCAGCCTCTGAGGCTATCAATACCTCTCAGGCTCCCTCACTTGGAGTTTAGACTGGGTATTAGGCCCTTCTCTTCTGGACCTTAACCCTGTTCCACTCTGGAACCTTCACCACCAGAACCTCACTCTCTGGAATCCAAACCCTATCTGAATTCCATCTTTCCTAATGGAATTTTCCCCTTACAGCCCAACATTCTATTGGCTGTCACCAGCTCAGTCCTGATTGGTTGTCACCAGGGCTGGCTATAACCTGCCTTCTCTCCACAGATGGGTAGAAAAGCAAACAAACAACAGGAGGAATAATATAGGGAGAAAAACAGCTACTGGACAGCATCAGGAGTGAATTGTATTGGCACTATAGGTAACATTGGTTGGCACTGCACACAAGGAGGTGTAGGTGGCCCTCTTTGTGTAACCCCATCACCTAGTAAACCTTATGATGAGACACCCCAAGTGAGACACAGGCAGGATCAGAGCATTAACAGAAAGAGGAGGGGAAGATAAAGGGATATCAGATTTGCAAGATTAGTCAAGGCCACAAGCATGATGCCAAGACTAATATCAGATACCCTTAGGAAGTCAAATTGCATTCAAGGCAGCATTATACATAAAATAGGGATGTGGAATGTGAGGAGCATGAGCCAAGGGAAGCTGGACATAGTAAAAATGGAAAGGCATATTGTACCACAGGTCAGTACATCATAACATTCCAATGAATCTGTTTATGTAAGAGAACATAATTGTTAGTCATTTTTTTTTTAATAATAAGAAAAACAGAAAACAGTCAACTTTTGATATTTTTGACTTCACTTTGCATGTGAATGATGGAACAGTGCATGTACTGAACACTCCAGTATTTTGTGCCTGAAGGTATGACAGTAAGACAACATTTCCCAAACAGAAGAAAATTTGGAAAAACACTGTTGTTACATCATACATCTGATATCAGTGTGATCAAATACTAAAAACCATTGAAATAATGATAAATTCTATTCCTAACTCCTAGTATGATTCTACTCCCAGTTACAGTGCACCCACAGAATCACTTGTAGTTGTTATTCTGTGCCTTCAAGTCATTTTCAATACAATTATGTAAATCACATTAATTCAATGAATCTATTCTAGTTGGGATTAGCAATGAGAATTTGGCATATGTTTAAAATCTCTCTCTCTCTCTCTCTCTCTCTCTATATATATATATATATATGCTTTGCATTAAATAAATAGGGTTATATGAAGTAATTTAGATATGGCATATTGAATCTGCTCTTTATTTATAAACTGAAATTTTCTCTCCTATATACATTGAGCTAGAGGACAATTGTTAGAGAACAAGCATCCTGATTCAAATCAATCCACCTTGCATCAATTTATGCTAACAAATACTAGTAACCAGATATGGAAATCAAATGTTTTTGAAAACCTAATAATTTGAAACAATGAATATCAGTGCACTCACATTGAATTTTGGCAAGGAGAATAGGGTGCGTGGGAGTGTATATTTGTTTCAGCTGTTATAGATATGTATTAACCTAAGAATGTATGAAGAGACATATACTCAGTTTGGAAAACTACTTTTTAAAATTAATTCATCATGTGATTCATGATGAATTAATTTTAAAAAGTAGTTTTCCAAATTGATTCATTGTAATCTTCTCAGGGGACTTACTATGCAGTACACACAAACCCACTAATATTGGTCCATGGCTTTTTTGTTCATTCTCAGAACAGTTTTATCTAAAAGGCAATAAAATGGACTACCAAATGAAAAAGAAGAAACAAAGTCACTTGAAAATGCCCCAAAAGAGAATTTTTGTCCACAAAAGTAATAAGAAAGTAAATATTACTTATCACATATTAGAAAAATAGGGAGCTATAATCACGATTTATGGGCAGGGGAGCTTCACTATACTCTTATTACCCCAAATGTAATAGAATACTAGTGACACTGTTACTTCTAACATTACTTCCAAGCTCTGCATATCATTATAAGAAGTTATCATAACCTGTATGAGACCCATGGCCCAGGCAGCCAGTATTGTCTGGTCCTAGCAGCACTTCTCCAAGGCAGAGGGTGTTAATTAACTCTGCCACATGATGCCCTTTTAATTTGTATGTTCAAATCTTAATCTAGATCTTTATGGTCTGCTGCTGAGTTGCTTGGTGTTGTCTGCCTTTCTTTCCCTACAAACAGTGGTCTTCCTCATATACCCCACTAAATAACAGGGGAGGGGAGTGATTAATCTAAGTAGGACACAGTAGAAGGTGAATGTTGGTGTGTCCATGCCCATTTTCTTGTTTTCTATGATGTTAGTGAAAGAGCCATTCTTTGATCAAAGTCAAGTTTTCAGAATCCCTAGGGTCTGTAAGATAAGTGTTACATTTTCAAATCTTATTATGAATATATATATATATAATATAATATAATATATATATATGAATCATAGGCCTCTGAAGACAACACCACCTTTTAATATTCACAGAGCCAATATCAACATACTTATAACAGATTACTCATGTAAGGTGTTTTGCTTCTTTCAGTTCCTGAAATTCACCTCAGAAGACATATGTGTATTCTGCTCAGTGCCCTTCTGTTTCAAATGTCCCTTGTTAGATGATATACTGACACGTGGATTCATTTGTTATATAAAGAAGACCTTAATGCTTTCATGAATACTTTGGATGATGAGCTATTCTTTATAGTAGAGAGAATGAAAATGGGATAAAAGGTCCAAGCCTTTGAGAAAAGACTTTTAACAAAAAATCATCCAAGGCTAGTGGACTTAATAAAACTATATCCAGCTCCAGAAATAGCCTCAAGGTACTTTTAATCTCATTTGCTATTGTGTTATTTATGCCCTACATTGAGTATTTAGTGAATGCTCCTTCATGTAACAGCATGTAGGAGAGGAAGGATGGAATACAATGGCCATTTCTTCTAATGAAAAGCTATTGCTGTAAGAGAGATGACACCAGTAGGCATAACATTCTTCTTTAAATGATTTGTAATTAAGGAAATAAACTCTCTAGTTTGTAGTTTCTTTTGGAAGGTACACTTTTACACAAACTTGCTTTATTTCTCTATTTTTTTGAGCTATTGTACTCTTCCATCTTATTAATTTGTCATCTGTAGAATGAAAGATAAAATGATGGAATAAAACCATTGTAGAAGGAAAATATAAACCACTCAGATGTAAATGTAGTGTTACTTATTTCACAAGGAGCACAATAAAGAAATCTGTCCTGCTTGATACATCACGATGCATTCTTTGACTTGTTAAAAAATATATCTTCCTAGAACAACCAACCACATTGCAGTGGAATAGAAGAAGACATCTTATAACAGTAACCTTCTCTTGACACAATGCAGGGAAGGTAGTAATTATGCATGCTGGTTAACAAACCAACTCTCAGTGTATCTATTGTCCATGTGAAGAAAGGAATGACTCCTAGATGCCTGATGTATAGCTATGGATCACTTGCTGTTTGATCTCTCCAGAGGATAAAGAGTAATATACTGATAATCAGATTCATGCTCATACTTTTAAGGGCAAAGCAGACAGGGCTAAAGGAATGGCCAGAGACTCTTCTTGTCCCAGTCGCCCCAGGACCTCCATGGGACCACAGGAACCAGACATTGGGTTCCTGAGGGTGCCCACTGCCACAATCCCAAATGGGCTGCAAAAAGGAGCAATAAAAAAAAATCACTCCTTTTGTAGCAGGTTTTTGGGCCACGTTTAATGGCCCCAGCGCAACCTCCACAGGGCCTCACAATTATCCACGGCCATGCATCTTGTGCATACCCTGCTCCAGATTGCCTGATGGTGGCCCTTTTGAGGCCTTTGTTGTCTATACATCTAGGAATTTCGGCAGTTGTGTTGGAATATGGATGGGATATACAGTCAAAGTAGAAATGTAGAGATGTGTGTGAGAGAATTTCTTATGTGAACAGTGTCTAATGAAGAACAAAGAGGACTCAGCAAGCAAGTGGTTTGAAGCCATAACATGTGCCCACAGTACAGAATAATAAAAACACTTTGAGCCTGAGAACATGATATTAACAGATAAACATACGAGCTCATGAGAACTACGTCACATGGGGGATGATACAAAGCTAGAGGCTGGGTTACAGCAGATCGTCCAATCATCATAAGGCTAACACCCAGAAGGTGGAGTATGGGAAGGGCCAGAACTTCCTTTGTTCACCTTTTGTTTATATACTTGCAATGTGTTCTTTTGAACTGTAACTGTAACTATTCTATTGCTAATGCTGTAATTCTATAACAACATCTACAAGATGTGATCCTGTAGTCTTTTGCCATCAGCAGGATGAATTATATATTTTTATTTTCCTGTTTTCTTTATGGAACAATAAAGCTTTAATTTGGATCTACAAAATGTGTCTTCATGGAAATAGCATTTCCAGAATGGCTGGTGAAGGAAGCTGGTTCCTGAACTCTGCTGCATTTCAATCACATCACATCCAAATTCCACAAGTTGTATTTTGTTGTTGTTGTTAACTACCCTCGAGTCAATCTCGACTCATTTCAAGGCTGTAGATGGAACAACTCCAAGACTCCCTCCCCTCAATTGAGCTGTTCAGGCCCTGCAGGCTCAGTCCTGTGGTCTCTCTGATTGATTCTAGCCATCTAGCATGTAGTCTTTCTATTTCTGTTGCCTTTTACCTTTCCTAGCATTATTGTCTTTTCCAGTGATTCATGCCTTCTCAAGATATGACCAAAGTATTGCAGCCTTAATTTGGTCAAATTGGCTTCAAGGGAGAGTTCATGCTTGATCTGTTCTAAAACCCATTTGTTTGTCTTCTTTGTCATCTATGGCATCTTCATCACTCTTCTTCAGTACCACATCTCAAATGAATTTATTTTCTTCTTACTGGCTTTCTTCACTGTCAGGCTCTCATGTCCATACATGATAATGGGGAATACAATGGCTTGGATAATCCTCACTTTGGTGTTCAGATTTTTATCTTTATATTTTTGTATCTTATCAAGTTCCTTCATAGCTTCCCAATCCTAGTCCTCTTCTAATTTCTTGACTGCAGTCACCATTCCTATCAATATTTGATCCAGGATATTTGAACTCTTTTACTATTTCTAATTTCTTATCATCTAGGATGAATTCTTGTAGATCTTCTGTGGTCATTATTTTTCTTTTCTTGATGTTCAACATCAAGCCTACCTTAGCACATTCCTCCTTGAATTTCTTCAGTAATTGTTCCAGGTCTTCATTGGTTTCTGCTAGTAGTTTCTGCTAGTTGTCTGTGTATCTTAGGTTGTTAATGTTCCTTCGTCATATCTTCACTCTTGTGGCCCCAGAGTCTAAGCCTGCTTGGTGTACAATATTTTCTACACATGGGGTTGAATAAATAGGGTGATAGCATGCAGCCTTGCCTGATCCCTTTGCCAATTTGGAACCATTCTGCTTCTTGATATTAAAGTCTGATGGCAGCCTGTTGTCCTGAATACAGATTATGTATCAGGACAATCAAGTGTAGTGGCACTCCCATTTCTTTGAGAGCATGACATAGCTTTTTGTTTTCTATGCATTCAGAGGCTTTGCTGTAGTCAATAAAACATATGTAGAATTTCTATGTATCAAGAATAAACAATTTAAAGTTCTGGACTCTTTGGTTCCATTCCATGCAGTCCCCATTTTCTATTATAACCCAGCTATTAAGTTGAGATGCCTATTTAAAAATGTGTTTTGGTGGTTTCCAAGATCTCTGATCTCAGAAATAGGGATTGAAACAATATTCAAAAATATTCAGAAAATGGTTGAAAAACATTTTTTTGAATATTGAGAAACTCTGATGAGAAGAATCCTGGAATGACAAGAATTTTCACAGTTCAAGTCTTACTCTTCACAAAAAATTTAGAAAACAGCATTTCCTGTGCAGGAAACAATATTTTCTGCATGAAAAATAATATTTCAATGCAGAAATATTAATTCCTGTACAGAAAAGTGTGCTTTCTGCATGGAACATGCATAAAAACAACATTAAGTGGTTGAAAACAGCATTCTTGCATAGGCATTAATATTTCTGTATTGGAATATCTTTTTCCACACTAAATATGCTGTAATTGGAGATTTATTCTGCAAAAAACACCACACAATGTTTGTTTGCATAGAAAATAGCAATTGTAATGCAGAAAACAGCATTTTCAATTTTAATATTTAATTAATTAGATGATTTTCCATACTGAAAAGCTGTTTTCTGTGAAATAAACACATGTGAATTTTGCACAGAATAAGTCCTGAGTTGTGAATAGCCTTCAAAAATTGTGTGGATTTACAAGACAGTCTTTTTTTCTTTTTTAAAATTCTTTTTTTTTAATTAATACCAACAAACATAGCATCAAATATCAATAAACATATCTTACATGTACAGCAATGTCTTCTAAAATAAATATTATATATATATATATATATATATATATATATATATATATATATATATATATTAATCAACAATACAAAACAAAATTAAACAGAACAAAACACACATATTTCTGGTTTAAGGAGAGTAGAGAAAAAGTCACCCCCCGCCGAGTCGGGAGGGGTTGCTTGTTGCGCTGGCCATATAAGGACAAGGGAGGCCTGATTGGCCAAGCATGCAGGTACCTTCTGGTTGGCTGCGTGCTTGGCCCAATCGCAATGATTGCTTGTGCTTGGGAAGTCTCGCGGTGATTGTACTCTCATGAGACTTCCTACAAGAATTTGGTCTTTATAGCTCTGCGCTGCCACGTGGCAGCAGCCATTTTTGAGCTTGAACTGAGCGAGTCACATCGCTCCACTCTGTGGTCTGGCTATTTGCTTGGCTTTGGCCTAGCAATTTTCTTGGCTTCGCTGCAATCGGCTATAGCTGATTACTTACTTATTCTTTTCATGAAGGGAGTCCTTGCTTTGAGTCTCCCATTGGAGTTGGAGGTTTAGGCCGGGTGAGACCTTCAGGCCAGTCCCCTCTGGCCTGAAAGGCCCGCCGCATCTCCAACATTCGGAGGGCAGTATCTGAGGTGGGTGCTGAGGTCAGCGTCTTCTTCACCAGGTGTGTGGACCCTGTACACAACCTCAGGCCCTTCGGTGCCCTGGCTACCCCGGTCTGGTAAGGTCAGGACCCCATCGCTAATTCGGGGGGCTTTTTTACACCTCTCCCCAGTAGTGAGGGTGTGTGAATGCAATTTTGTCTTTAGGCAGGCTGCCTAATAGGACCCTTGGTGGACACATTCCCCCTGGTTTGGTGGTTGCCAGCAACGCTTCCTGGTTATTTGCGTCTCTTGTTGAGACTTGGGGAAGGGCGGCCTGTTGGCCTGGTGGTATCATCTGTGGTTGGGTGATAGTGTTTAGGACCCATGTTTATCCATGGCTAGGGTGCAGGTTTGGAATGCCCCATCCCTGCAACTTTGCTGGCACCTGTGCAGGCACCTGAGGTTTCACAGGTGCCTGACCCTAGGGTGCAGGTTGGTCAGCCAATTGCTTTGGCTAGTAACACCACAGCGGTATCTTTGGGTGCTCCTGCATTATCAGGAGCACTACGCATGCTGAATCCATTCCATATGCTGGGATGTCCACACCCCTTGGCTCACACCTTCCTCTTACTACTAAAGAAAGAATATGGAAAGGAGATTACATTGACTTATTTTCTCTTACTTTTAGGGATCCTGAACCAAGAATCATGGTTAAGGATGGGAATGTATTTAGCCTTCCAAAAGAGTTTTAGGCTCTCAAACGCACTAAGATGGAACATAATTTTGTTAACTGGATTATGCGTTTCACCATTTACAGGGGAGTTATAGAAGAAAGAGAGCCCCTTAGGTCTCCTGACTTTTCTAAATTCCAGGAGATCGTGATAAAAGCTTACACCAACTGCCATCACGATGCAAGGGGTACAGCTTGGCTGCAATATGATGAGCAGTTTAGAATGAGAGCTGCACAAGATCGCTCCTTGTCTTGGAGACATGTACAATCTGAACTATGGGCTGATGTTATGGTGGGGGCCTCCCCTTCGAGCAGGTGTGACAATGGGTTTGTTCCCATGGTTACTCAGCCGAGAGGGCAGAATGCAAGGCCTGCCATGGGAGAAAGGAAGCAATTTGGGATTTGCTGAGATTTTAACACAGGCAGGTGCAAGAGGCAGCCCTTCAGGTTTGACCACAAGTGTACATCCCTGCGCTTCCTGCAACAGAGGTAAGCAATCAGGAGCGAGAGGTGCCCCCCGGCCAGCTTCCCTGGGAGGAAAAGGCCCTGTCATCAATTAAATTAGATGCAATGGTGGTGTGGCTGAGGTTCTACCCAAATTAGGAGGCTGCATCATATTTATATTATGGCTTTTCCCTAGGCTTTTGCATTCCCTACACAGGTGTTAGGGTTCATCGCTATGCGCCCAATGCTTGTTCCATGAGGGAATTACCAAATATTGTAAGGGACAAGTTAGCAAAAGATAGCTGCTGGAAGAATTTCAGGATCCCATGATCAGTTGCCTATTCCCACCCTTCATTTATAGCCTTTGGGTGTGGTTCGCAATTCTCCTGGGGAATTTAGGTTGATCCACAACTTGTCTTACCCAAAGGGTGACTCTGTGAATGATGCCATTGATCCTGAGCTTACGTCCATTAAGTATGCATCGTTTGACTCAGAGGTCAACATGGTTAGGAAATTAGGCAAGGGAGCCCTCTTAGAGAAGTGCGACATAAAATCTGCCTTCAGGTTCCTCCCAGTACACCCAGATGATTTTCACCTACTGGGGTTTCAGTTTGATGGAAAGTATTATTGGTCCAAAATTCAGATAACTAGTCCTGGGAACTTTGGCCTCCAGGAGTCCTAGTCCAACATTCACATTATGCTGGCTCACAAGACATAGTATAGAACTTAGGAAAATTATGAGTGATGTGATGTTATAGCTTTTTATATAAATTAAGTATTACATAATTTATTATGTAAATATGAGGCAGGTAACTGTTGGGAGGGGATAGACAACTGAGCTATGAACTGAATGCTGATTGGTGGAATATTTGAAGAAATCTGCATGAGACAGTTGGTGAATGATAGTTCAGTTTGAATGGAGAGTAGTTTTAATTTGGAGATTGAGAAGTGTGACATTGGAAAAAGAGTTTGGAGAACAGTTTGAGTTAGGGGCTAAGCAGACGGCTAATTGGGCTTTCTTGGGGGCAGGGAAGGGGAGGGGCAGCCACATGATCGGTGCCCCAACCCCTTCCCCAGGTCATCCTCAGAGCAGCCGGCCCTCTGCACGGCTGGCACTCAGAGGAGGACCTCCCACTGCAGCATTTGCACGTGCTGCAGCGGAAGAGTCACCGAAGGTGCGCCACAGCCTTTTGCAGCACACCTTTGGTGACTTGCGAAAGGAGCACCAATTTAGTGCTCCTTTCAGGGGCTGTGAAGGTGCGCCACGGGACCGAGGCCTGGGGATGCCTCGGTCCCACGGCACAGCTTCCTGGGGCTGCCCAGGGCTGCTCATCTGCTTCCCCAGTTAGACTAGGGTTGAAGTGAGAGGAAAGGCCTGAATTTTGACTGGTAAGGATCTGATATAGCCTGAGAGGAGAAAATGTGGTGCAAAACTGTAAGAACTATTTTATTCTTGCACCATTCTTATTGAATCATCCTATACATAAATAATCTGCTATTTTATGTTTAGCTTCTGTAAATAAAGAGTTTTTTTCCTGTTTTTCGCTACCATTTTAAGACCTTTGTTTCAGATATAGGACCAGTACAGATTGGCCAAAAGGCCTGCCTGGGGTTGGAGTTGGGACATGGTGACCTCCTCCCCCACATCATCTTCATGCCACCCACCCAAAGAGATGGTGGGCAACATCAGGGTGCTCTCTTGGTGCAGCATTATACACGCTGCACCAAAGGAGTGCAGAAGAGCTGCTCCCGCAGTGGCAAGGACAGCTTTTTGCCACTCCAAAAAGGAGTGGCATTTGCCAGCTCTTTTTGGAGCAGCAAAGTGCTGGATTGGGGCTGTGACGTGCAGTTGCCACAGCCCCAATCTGGCACTCCCAGGAGCAGCACGGAGCTGCCCCTTAGGAGCCATCTGTACAACCCCATAGTGTCTGTGATGGCAGGATTGAAGGTGGAAGTGTAGTCTCCTGTTGGTGATAAAAGCAGTAAAAAATCCTCATAGGATCCTGGAGAGCATTTAGACTGACACACATTAGGTGTCACACAAGAGGATCAGGAGGAAGTCCTTACATGTAGCAGAGGTGAGCAGCAGGGAGAGCACTGAGGAGGAGATATTGCAAATTTTAGTCCAAAAATAAGTAATGCTTCCATTCTCTCTATGTTGTTCTACATATGTCCCATCCATGACATCACCTCATTTTGACTGTTCTGCCACTGAAAGCATATATCTGTCATGATGGAATCTCCATCAAATGCAAAAATCTTGCCAACATACACTAATATAATACTTGTATTCTCAGATTTTTTTTTCTTAAAAGCAACTATCTCCATGTTAGCCCTTTGGATTAAATAATTACATAATTTAATTTTAGTTCTCTATACCTTTCTACTCAGAGGTTAAGCCACATTAGGTCAAATTGCCAGGTTACATTAGGTCAAACTGTCAGGTACATTTACACATGGAGCCTTAACACATAACCCTACTCTAAAATTAAATAATGCAACTGAATTTAAACTAATCCTAACTATCTTTAATTAAATTGAACTACATTTTTGTCACCTGTAAGATTTACAGAATTCTTCCTGTCTTCCTGTTTTTGTCCCCATATAATATTAAAAATGTAAACTCCTCAGGACAAATAACTGTCTTTGATGGTATACCAACAACAAGAATTTGAACACAATACAAAGTATACCTGTTTGTCACAGTAGTTTCTTTTAACATTCTGTTAGCCACTTTTAGTGAGAATCATGTATCATAATTCAGTATAGGGAATAAAACTAAAATGCCACAATGAAGCAAAGGCCATAGTGTGGGAAACATCTAGCTCTTAATGACTCCCACTGCAGCAAGAAGAAAACTGATTACCATGTAACTCAAGTCATATGTTTCCACAGGGAGAACAAACTGTTATTCCCATCATCTATTTGTTCACACACAAGATAATCCCCTCAGAAATTACAGCTGAAAGTTTTATACTTCCAAATTTATTATTTATTTCTTTAAATAGTATTGAGTAGACATATCCAGTAAGGTGTTCTTCAGGGACACAGCTATGACTAAAGTTCTGGAAGAAATGCAGTATATGTACACAGGGCTGTTGGGAGGAGATGTACAAATTACCATGGCTCAGAAATTCAAAAGGCTTCAAGTACCCACCTAAGTTACACATTTTTTCATTTCTGGAACAGAACAGTCCTATGTCCCAATTTTTTGGGGATCCAGTGAAAGTAGGAAAAGCTGGAACCACCCATTGTCAAAACAGACTGGCCTCTGAGTATTTTGGTACACACAGAAAAATGACAACATCTTAAATATTAAATGCTGGGGAGGGGGTCATGTTTGCAAGTTTGGTTTGTGCCTCCTGTTCCTACTCTCATTTATACAGGTCCAAGCAACTGAGATCAGTAGCACATGGGGGAGGCCTATATTAAGACCACTTTAAGAAAGGGGAGGGTCTTTCTCAAGAGGCTCTTGCAACATCTCTAAATCTTGTGGAAGCTTGGAAGTCTCATTAGAGATTCTCCTCTAGTGAGACATGATACTGGTGCCTTATAGACCTGCAGAAAACAGCAAAGACTTTGAATGATTACTAGAGAAAGTCAAGAAAGAAAATGCAAAGGCAGATTTACAATTGAACATTAAGAAAATAAAAATAATGACCACAGATGAGTTACACAATTAAAGCAGATGAGGAAGACATTGAAATAGTTCATGACTTGTTTGGCTCAAACATTAATCAGAATGAAGACTGCACTCATGAAATCAGAAGTCTAGGGCTAGGAAGGGCAGCTATGAAGGGACTAGAAAAGATCCCAAAGTGTAATGATATATCATTGAATAACTAAAATTAGGATGGTCCATGCTATCACGTTTCCCATTTCTACATATGATTGTGAAAGATGGGCAGTGAGGAAAGCTGATAGGAAGAAAATCCACTCATTTGAAATGTGGAGTTGGATAAGAACTACCGGTATATGCACACTAAGTAATGCTAACAAACAAACAAACAAACAAAACAAACAAATAAAAGAGTCTTGGAACAAGTCAAGCCTGATGTCTTCCTAGAAGCCATGATGACTAAATTGAGGCTGTCATACTTTTGGTCATGTCATAAGAAGGCATGACTCACTAGAAAAGACAATAATGCTTTGCAAATTAGAAGACAATAGGAAAAGAAGAAAATGAATTTCATATAGATAGACTCAATCAAAAAAGTCATGGCCCTGAATCTGCAAGACCTGAGCAAGGCTGCAGAGGATTGGGGGACATGGAGGTCTCTCATTATAGGGTGGCCATAGGTACAAGTTGACAGCAGTTAAGAACAACAACAGGTATACCATCCCACCTTGAGCTGGTTTAGCAAGAGAAAATGGTGTAGGTTTCTTTGAGAAACCTGACAACCTTTGTTGGGGGAGCCCTAAAACACACAAAATATTTAATTGAGCCCTGGATCTGCTGCTGGTAGGCTTGCATGAATACTCTAGAGCCAGAAATAGGTTTATTACTTTAGTAAGAACTTGGACAACATTCTACCAAGTACAGTTAGGAAATACTACAAGACTCTTCTGTGGGGCGAATCAGACAAGTGTCTTGGAGCGGCCTCTCACAGCTCCTTTTCTGGTAGCTTTGGGCCACCTTATGTAGCCTCAGAGAGGCTTCCAGACACTCTGGGGGCATGCATTGTCTGCACACCATGCACATTGTCTTCACACCTGCAAGCAAGTTCCTCTTTCTCTTAAGATGTGCAAGACTCATTTACATTTACATGTCTTTTCTAACTTTTCTAAAATGGATAGGAGGTCAGAATTACATGAACCCATCCCCAGTGACTATTTTGATATGGGTTAAAGAATCTAGTTTATGTTAGGGAGAAGTCTTCATGTTAGGTCTATTTCTAGATCAAGGAGAGCAGGATCTTTTCTGCTGAGATGGTTCTTCCCACCCCATCCCAAAGTGCTAGTAATTATAGAGAGGGAATATAAAGGCACCTATGTTGTCTAGTCACACATCCAGTTTTGCCTGGAGGCATTTTGATTTCATTCCTCTCTATTTCTCCACTAACTTCTCTCAACCCCTTTGCTTTCCTTTTCTCATGTGTCTCTTTATGTAGACTGTCAGCCTTTAGGCAGGGTTTTGTTCTAATTGATTCCTGGGTACTGTGTTATGAAGCATCTTATTTTCTTTGCAGCGCTAATTAATATATTATAAATATATCATTAATACATATTTATGAACTGTTGCACCTGTGTTTATTGCATTCATGCATTAAATTTTTCAGTACACACTTTAAACATCCTAATATATATTGAAAAAGATGGCAAACTAGTTGCGTTCAATAAACAAAAGTTAAAAATATTGCATTGAATACAACTGCCTGAGGTGTTTTGGCAGTTATGTCTCCTATAAAGGCAATGTTTCTATGAGGAGCTTCTTTAAACAACTTGGTATAGCAGAACCACTTTGTACTAATATGGCAGACTTGTACTTGAGCTTTGTCACTTCAGATTCCAGGGGGAGGGTAGTGGGTGAAGGGCAAGAATGTGGATTTTAACTGTAATATTTTAATTGATGTACGCCGCCCCGATTGCTGAGCAGAGGGGCGGATTACAAATAAAATTTATTATTATTATTATTATTATTATTATTATTACTATATTCATATTTATGTGGTTCTCTCTATAATGACAAGCTAGAAGAGAGGAAGTTCTAATTTAGCCTTCTGCTTGTACTGCTTTAAAAATGAAATGAAATGAAATGAAAAAGAAAATGATGAGTCCATTTCTATATTGAGGAATAATAACCTGTTGTGAGAAGTCTAAAGGGCTCTGGCACAGGTGGACACATATGGTAATATGTTGGTGAGAACTTGCCATTTTTTTCATATTAAGTAAAGGTAAAGGTATTCCCTGTTGACAAAGTTGTCAAGTCATGTCTGACCATAGGGGAAGGTGCTCATCTCCATTACTAAGCTGAAGAGCCAGCGTTGATCTTGTTATATTATATTTTTATATATATTGTGTGTGTGTGTTATATAGCTATATATACTCTGTGATCATGTTATATTATATTTTTATATATCATGTTATATTATATTTTTCACATTATATTATGCAAAAGGAGAGTCTCAGATTTAATCTGTGTTATCTAATCCCAGTGTGGCTGAATTACCACTGTTAATAAAACAAATGCAAACCTAAGAGAATTGTGAACACTAGCACACACAAAAATACTCTGAGATTAAACCACTTCAAATCCTGGAGGTTAATAACAGTGAAGTGAAATACCATCAATTTATACCATCAACATCCATCGCCTAAAGTTATTAAATCTACATCTATCATTTGATATAATAGAAATAAAGTCACTGTAATAAAATGTTGTCAGAAGATCAATATCCTTGGAAATAAATGTCTTTGGGTTCATGAAAGTGTTTACAGTACTTTGTAGCAAGATGTAATTTTCTTTTTAGAGTGACCAACACTGGTGTGAAGGTAGGATTAAAGGAAACAGTGAATGTAACATGTTCTCATTACTTCTTATGAGTATAGTGACTGGCAGTGTTCATGCACAGTTGCTAAGGGCAACATGGTTACCGATGATGAACTGAATAGTTTCTGTGCCTGCAGTTATAAGAGGCTGCCCTATTACAGTGAATCTCAGCAGTACTTTCATTTAGCCCAGCATTGTCTACCCTGGAAACAGTTCTGCAAAGGTGCCAAGAAGAATCTTACTGTGCTTGAGCTTCGGGATATAAACCTATCCACCTGACCCCAGGCAAATCAGCAGGGCTACAAATAAAACATAAAGATATTCTTTCGCTTTTTCTGAGTTTAATAAAATTATATACAATATAGTTAATAACATTCAGATTTTTAAAAATCAAAATGGCTGACACACTGTGTGCAAGTATTTACATCCTTTTATTGTTTTTGTAGTCCTCAAAATTTCCTCTGTAGTCAAGTACAGTGATGTCAGATGTGTTCCCCGTTATTGGCAGGTGCCACTTCTCACCATCTCTTCATCACTCTAGGTGCAGGTGGGAAGAATTGTGCTTGCTCTTACATCAACAATGACATACTGTTAGATTGATAGTCACCAGCAATGCTTCTTATGTGGAGTGGAATTACTGTGCTAGTCTGTAGAAGCAAAAGGTCCAGTAGCACTCCAAATATTATTAACAAAAACATAGGCTTCTGTAGATTGTCAAAGGCAGATGCTCTTGTAGATAGCAGTCCGCTTAATCAGATTCATCTGATCAAATGGAGTGGAATTCATGAAAGTTTATGTCACTTAAAAAAAAAAGAAAAAAAAGAAATACTTTTGAATATATCACAAGATATTTTTTGTTGGCAACATTTCTTATTCATATGTTGTTAGAAAAGGGCAGAGCTTACTTTAGTTCTGTGTAATGGCCCCAGCATCAAAGAAGATAACCCAGCTAGTTCAGTTTGGGACAGTTGTACAACTAGCTGAGAAAGGGGTAGGCAAACTGTTCCCTTTAAGGGCCGAAGGACTTCAGCTCCTAGAAGCCTCAGCCATGTTGGTCAATAGTCTGGGATGTTGGCCAATAGTCTGGAATTCTGAGAGCTGAAGTCCTTTGGCCCTTAAAGGGGACAGTTTGCTAGAACTGAAAAGAATGGGGAAGCCATCCAAATCTCTTGCAGATATCTTCTATCACAACACAGATCAGTATAATCTAGGGATGACTGGGACATTTTTTATCTATATCCTTAAATTAATTTCACAAACTAATGTGTAAATTGGAATACAGCTCTACAGAATCTACACCATAAATAATTTTAAAAGGTGATCTCAGGGCTTCCTTTTAAAATGATGTTCCTTAATACAAATGAGAACTGTTCTATCTGTTAAAGAGAAAAAATAGCTAGTGAGGAAACAGAAGGCTGTATCCTTCTTTCCCAAGAACATGATTCAGTACATAAATGCTTGTGCCATGAACTTTGTATGTAGATGCTTGGAGTGGTTTCTACCAATGTTTAGCATAATTTGGAGATTAAAATTAATTGAAAGCTCTCAGTATGTCCTTTTCTGATCATTGTAGAAAGAACTATTCAGTATATTCTTATACAAAAATCCAGGACACACCCCAGCTTTGAGGTGCTGTGGCACATTTCCATTACAGGTTGAAGGACCTGGGAGCTCCTTGACACCATTCAACTGCAGTCATATATTCCACAGAACAAAATCTTGGGATAGCAATTCCTGCTCTTTTTTCCCATAAATGTGCAAATATACCCAGAGACTGGCCATGAAGATATTCACCCATGCTTTCAGGTTAGGGTTGTATAGCTGAAAGCACCAAACACCCAGTGTAGGTGCATTGCAATAGATCTTTGCTTCCCATATGTTTAGCAGAGCAGACTCTAATGCAGGTTTTGGCAACCTCCGGCCCGGGGGCCGGATTCGGCCCCCTGAGGCCTTTGGACTGGCCCCAGGCTGGTCCTGCTGCTGCTGACCCCTGCCACCACGCGCATTGTGGCAGCCATTTTATTTTCTAAAATGGCTGCCGTGACTCATTTGTGCATGTGCAGTACTCCGGTGCATGTGCGAATGAGTCAGGGCTGCCATTTTGGAAAACAAAATGGCGGCTGCGACTCACTCGCGCATGTGCAGTATGTCGGAAGTACTGCGCATGCGTGAGCGCTCATGCACGCGGCACCATTTCCCCCCCTCCTTGGCCCGTGGAAGACCTGGAGACCAGCAGACCAGTCCCAGGTAAGAAGAAGTTGCCGACCCCTGCTCTAATGTATCCATAATAGTCAAATTATGAACATATGAATAAGTCACAGGGTCTGTATTTATACTGGTCTATATTTTCTATCCCAGTGTCTCTGCTCAGCCACCCAGGAAAGATCCCAGGATGAAAGCTAAAGGAAGGAGGTCAAGTACTTCTCTTTAGGATTCTGGTCACTTAAGGGTCCAGACTCTTCAGACAAGGGAGTAGAGTTTGGCAGAGGGATACTGGAACAGAATTTTTTACAGTGCAAGTTGCTCTTTTTGGAACTTTCAGATACTATGCTATGCCTTACCAATTTACTGCCTATAGGTGGGATAGAGGAACATCCTGAGGATTCTACATTCTCCACCATACCAGTCTGGGATGCAGCAGCCAAGAACAGGGGAATATTAAGAACCTAAAAGTGAGCTGCTGGGGCACATTATATCTCTGCAGTGCTGTTTCAACCCTTCTTAAATTACCAGCACCAGAGCAATACTGGTTCCCTAACCAAGATTAACCTTGTCCTATCTCCTGTGTCTAAAGTGTTCTGATTGAAGTCCTCATGTTGACTTTCACTGTACATCACATGCTATTGTTTGCCTGATTCCTGATCCCTTTTCTACATGGTAGGAATCTTGTAGCCTATAAGTTGCATGCTTCTCCCAGGGCCATTTTTGTAGTTCTGTAACAAATTAAGAGGACTCCGAGCTGCTACTGGTTTCTTTTTGCTTTATCATTAAAGGGGAATTCTGGGGTTGATGTAGCCCACATGGGTCCCTGACACCAGAAGATTCTCCACCAGTGCTTTAGTTGATTCTTAATTATATAATTTGTACATTTTAGCCTAAGCCTTCTATTTCTTGACACTGACTTGTCTACAATTATCAGCAAGTAAGCTGAAAAAACTTTGGGAATCTAATTGTAACTCTAATTATGATTTGGGAACAAAAGATCCATAGCCTAGATAGCAACCTACTGTTATATTTTATATTTTAGTGTGAGCTGGTTACCAGAGATCTACCTCACTGTGGTATAAGTTGAAAAGACGTATATCCTTTTTCTGTTCTTTTTTGTGACTGAAAAAAAGTTATTCTGTTTTGTGCATTTATTGTTAGCATATTCACAGTGCTTTAGTGTTCAGGTTCCTTTTATTTCATTGAACTTAATTCTCTTGTATCTCCTTCCAGTTGCTACTATTTGCTTGTATTGGTCTGCCCATGAGACTTTGTTGGTGACAATAATTATATGATGGATCCCCATAAAGAAAATACCATAGTTAGCCATAATCAATTAAATATATTATTTTCAAAAATTGAAATTAGAGACTTTTCAATGCACCTGACAAGCTGTTGTATTAGCTTTGCTTTTCTGTGACTAAAGGAATTGTATAGTGAAAAACATGTCCACTTTGTATTGTGATCATTTAAATAGCACAAAAGTATGCTTTTGAGAATAAATTGTGTGCTTTTCTCACAATCCTTTTTCTGCATGAATTGCTTTGCCATTCTGTCAATAATATTCATGAATATGTACTGAGCATTTATTAATGAAATAGTTAATGTCAACAACCTCAATGTACTAGAATAGGAATAAAAATGTGGTATTTACTGTACTGAAATCATTTCTATATTGACTGGTAAGAGCAGCATTGCTCTATTTATAGTCTGGGAAAGTGTTTTCCTTAGCTGATATAGGAGAAACAACTGCTGAATTGAAAATTAAAGTAGGAGAGGAATGCCTGCTTTCTCGGGGAAATAACATAAAGCATGCAGTGCCCTCCAGAAGTAGGAACTGTTTCCCCCACACTTCCTCTCTTTCTCAAAAGAGTAGCACATTATTGTAACTAATAGCGGACTGTCCACTCTTTATAATGGATATTTTTTTTTCAAACTGAAAAAGCTTAATGCAGAGAGCACCAGTGGAATCCTGAATTCTTTATTCTGTTGACTTTCAATTGTATTCCTTGGTGTAGCTTCATGCTTTTTGTATGTAAATGAGCAATTGGCAACTAAGCCACTAGGTTAGTATTTTTATATAATCTTATGTCTATTCAAAATGTAATAGTTTGGATCCAGACTAAAGTTGCCATACATCTGTCTCACTGAAATAATGTGAAAATTTAGTCATAGAAAACTTCAGAGGCAGTAATTTCAATGGGTAACAGGAGGCAGATCTCATGTTCTCATGATCAACACCAACTTATCAAATGTATAGCAATCAAATGCTAAAAACTGAAGAAATACAGCTGCAGGTTTGAACAGCATAGAGTTCCTAATCTCCTATTTTCTCAGAAGGGAGTGCGTGGTATCTGTGGGAGGCTTAAGGAAAGTACATGAAACAGAACTCCTATTTATTCTTGTAGCAGTACCAGGAAGGCTATAGGAAACTGGCACAACAACATGTGAACAGATAGTGGGGAATGATCTACCAGTGACATGAAGAGATGTACCAGCTGAGAAGAGCTACCTATAGTGATATCAAAAATGAACATTGGGTGAATATTTCTCTTACACATCTGCACATATGTACAGACAGTTTGCATGCATCTTCAGTATAACATGAGAACTTTGCAAAAATCATTTTTGGACTATAGAATAGAATAAAATCTTTATTATGGTCATAGAACAGCACAAATTTTTGGAGAATAATTTCCATAACCAATGTGTCCAGTTGTAGTTCCAGGAGGCCCTAGAGGGTGTCTGCACTCTTGTGCACCAGCTATCAGAAAATAGCTAGATATTCATATGAAGAGATGTTAATAAAATCCAAATATGGTCCTACATTAAAACCTAGAGAAAAAATACAGCAGGATAAGATCAACATTGATTGGCTCAAGTATATGCAGATAAAAGAAGATTTTAAGAAAGATGTAGAAAAATATGGAATTGAGGAAGAAACAAATCTTTTTGGTAAAATACTGAAAGAAGGCGAGAAACATTGGATAAAAAAGACTTATAAGTGGTTATTAGAAATAAAAACAGGAGAAGAAGTGATAAAGCAAAATATGATAATATGGATGCAGAATATAGGACATACAATAGCCTTACAAAGTTGGGAAAACACATGGAAATACTGCAACAAATTCACAAAATGTAACACATTAAAAGAAAATTATCATAAGGTATTACACCGGTGGTATATCACTCCTTCAAAATTAGCTAAAATAAACAAAAATTGTGAAAGTAAATGTTGGAAATGTAAGGAAGAGACAGGAACCATGTACCACATGTGATGGAAATGCAAGATAAGTAAAACATTCTGGATAGAAATTTGGAAAAAAATGTGTGAGATCATTCAGAAAAACATTCCCTTCAAGCCGGAATTGTTCTTATTAAATATTATTGATGTGATAGAATGCAAATTAAATCAGGATGAAAAAAGCATTATACTTTACATGATCACAACAGCGCGAATTATCTTAGCTAAATAATGGAAATCTGAAGTAACACCAACGGCAATGGAATGGCAAACTAAATTATTTGAATTTATAACAATGGACAAATTATCAATGTACACAGCAGGGAAATCATTTCAACAATACGAAAAAAATGGGAAAAAGTAATGAACAAAATATAGTTGGAGATGATGATGATGATGATGATGATGATGATTTCTCTGTTCAATTGTTGTATAATGATTTTTGTAGTATGTATACCACTGTCACCTCTTCTATAATATATGATTTATTAGATTATGAAAACCAAATAAAAATTAAACTTAAAAAAAAAAAAGAAAATAGCTAGATATTCCTCAGGTGCCCCCATGTTCCCCAGCTATGACCTGGCCGGGGGGGGGGGGCAGGTCAATGGGCTTCTCATCAAGGTCAGGTGTATGACAAGGATTTACTTCACTGGTGATTCTCAGCTCTTGAGAAGCTCCCCCTCCCCTCACACACAACATGTCTATCCATATTATTTCCATCCTTAGACTCATAGTAATGTCTCCCCAGTCTCTCCCTCAGAGAGAGATCTTTAGTCATATTGGCAAAAGTTTAGGAATGGAAGGTATGAAAATGGGTTTGCAAGTGGACTCAGTACACACTCCTGTCTCTCTTTCCTTACCTCACACACTCACAGATGTCAATTGAGATTTTTAACATTTTCTCCATGCAACATGCTTCCTGTTCTACACCAGTTAAACACTAGGAAACTGTGACATGAGAACATACAAATCATGCAAACTAGATTTAGGAAAGAAAGCAGTCCATGATAATAAAAATCTTTCATATCACCTATGGTAATATAATCAATATCACTTGGTGATGGTATATGAAGTAAGCTGAAAAAAATCCAAGAACAATTACCACATAAACTGCTCTTTTAGATCTCTTGGTAACTCTTTAGCTTAGAAAGAGAAACTAATCACATAATTGGTCTCCCATTACATAGTAGTTACCGTGTAAAGTAGCTGGCACTCAACTAACTAATCAGGTGTGATTACAGTTTTACATCTCACATATTTGTGCCCTGTGTTTTGTTTTGCTTTAAATAAAAGCTTTGCTCCATGTTGTATAAATTATCTCTAAAGCAACAGAAGGAAAACAAGAGATAAAGACCAATTAATTCAATCACTAGAAGAAAGTGATGAATTCTAGAATGTACCATTGGGCCTACTGTGTGGTGGAATATTTGTTATTAAAAACAGATAAATAATTTCTTATTTTAAAAAAAAATCCCTAAACGTATACATTTCAATTCAGCTTTTCAAATTGTCCTGTTTATTTTCAAATTGTCCCCAGTTTCTAATGAGGTATGAAGTACTGAAAATTGAAGTTTGTATTGAGATGGAATAGGGATGTCCCAAATGTTTTTAGACATATAGAAGAAGTAGAGAAATTCTCTGAATTTAAAAAAAATTGTTTTAAAAGAAAGTTAGTAATATATAATGAATTTTAGATGCCCTGGAACCAGGCAGTAGCAGCAGAAGGAGCAACAGCAACAAAAATAAATATTTCATAGAACAGGTGAGAAAAGCTTACACATGGAATACCACTTTAGTACACAAAGTATTTTTGTGTAGGTGCACATTTCCCTGTTGTTTGGAAATGTTTGAAGGAATTGTTCACACATCTTACATTCCACACAATGTATAAATGTACAGACAGTATGTTGCCTTATTTACTCATATATAAACTTGTGTGTGACGATAATGATGATGTGGATAGTTTACACTGTACACAAGACAATTGAGATGTACTAGGGAATGAAAGATTTTTTTTTTTTAAAAAAATGGCTGAAATATGTTTTTTGAGTGTCAAGAAACCCTGATGAGAAGAATTCTGGACTGACAAGAATTTGATGAGAATTGGGAGTTTGTTCTCTGTAAAATTTCCACATGGTTCATTTGCATAGAAAACAATTTTTCTGTACAGAAAAAAAATTCTGCAGATGCTTTCTGTGCAAGAAATGCTGTTTTCTGACCAAAAAACCCCCCCAAAAAAACTAAACAACACAAAACCATGCACAAATTTCATGTAGAATAACCCCTGAACTGTGAATAGCCTGAGTAGATTTTAAGGACCTTCTCACAGTGGGAAGAAATTGCCTGAAATTACTCATTGTATCCTTCAAGAAATTTTTTTAGTGAAGAATTACATCCCTAAATGTACATTCATTCACATGTTCTTTGTTGTTGTGTGTCTTCAAGTCATTTTTGGCTTATTGCAACTTTAAGGTGAATCTATCACACTTTTTTTTATTTTAACATTCATTCAGAGGGGGTTTGTCATTGCCTTCCTCTGAGAGAGTGTGACTTCCCCAAGGTTACCAAGTGGGTTTCTGTGGCTGAGCAGGGATTTGAATAGTGGGTTCCCAATGTCCTAGCCCAACACTCAAGCTACTACACCATGTTGTTCTTATTTATATGTAATTATTTATTTACACATCATAGGGAGTAAACATGTTTATTTGGGAAAATCTGTTCAAGTATTCTAAAGAGTTGTTGTTGTTGTTGGTGGTGGTTAATATGACTATGTGAGCAGGCTATAACCCTCTCATTTGTCACTCCCTGTGCAAAAAGAGGGAATGAAGGCAGCATCATTCTAGTGTATGTGAAGAATCAACAACCTTCCCACTGGACAGTATTCTATCCCCTAGAAGCATCAGTGATACCTTTCTAATCCTTCCTTTTGAGTCCCTGATAAACTAAAACAGCCTGCCCTCCCATGGGTCTACTGCTACAGTACCTCTATAATGGCCCTATTGGCAGTACAGAAGTAAAACTCAATTGTCTGTCCAATTGGATCCTGTATGTGAAATGGAGCAGGGTTCAAATTACTTTTGGCTTCAGGAAGTAAAATATCTTGAACCAGCACTTACTACCATAAGTAGTAGATTCTACCATAAAAATGTAAGCTTTAAATGTAAAGACATAGCATTTCCAGTAATCAAAAGATATTGAATTGCTTAAGGATAAAATGCTAACTTTTCATTTTAAACTATCAACAATATTAAAACAATTTAAGACACACACTTAAAATATTTAAAAAGAGCCTTAAAATAGTAGAATTTTAAGCAATACAGCTCTTTTCATTTTTTTTAACTTTTTGCCTTAAAAAACTTCCAGCTCTAAAAGTCTGTAGGAAGGAGGCAAGCAAGGAGGAAATGTTACAGCCCTTCTAAGGAGAGAATTCCAGAGCTCTTGGGCAGGCACTGAGAAGGTCCTTTATTGTGTATCCATCAACTATACCTATAAAAGTGATGAGACTGTTAGGATCTAAGACACTTCTTAATTGAATATGAATTGTGTGCTAAATTATTTGTATCTGCTGAGACAGAAGCCTTTTAAGCATAAGCTGGTGTATTTGTTGTCTGATCACAGTTGATATGTTGTGTCTGGAGTAGCTAGCTATTCATTGTACAGACTGAGCACCCCTAATCCAGAAATCCAAAACTGAAAATCTCCAAAGCCTAAAACTTTTTGCCAGCTTGCACCTTCAGTACAGTGGCTGTGGAGCTTCAGCTTGTTTGTCTCTCAGATCCTTAGTCTATCTCCAGCCTGGTGTTTCACAACACAAGTAGCAAATGAATAAAACATGAGGATGGAGAGAAAGGTGTGAGGCTGGAGAGAGATGAATGAGCAGGAATGCTGCAGCCACCACCTGTAAGGCAGAAGCAGTCTGCTTCTGGCAAAAAGACATGAGGCTGGATAAAGACTGAGAATCTGTGAAAATGTGGGAATCTAAATATAGTGCTTAGTGTGTATTGATACCTTCCACCATTTCACATAGCCTCATGTCTCTCTTTCCTGCCTTGCATCTATTTCCAGCCTTGAAAATACAGTATCCGTATGTACTAAGCTACCTGTATATTCCAAAATAAGAAAAACTCCCCAACTCATACATTTTTCTGGTCCCAAGCATTTTAGATAAGGGATATTCATTGTGTATTGGCCTTGAATAAAAAACACTCTAAACTGAGTGAAAATTAAATAATATTAGAGGATTGTATCATATTGTATTCTATTTTATTTTTCTTTGTTTATTATTTTATATTCTGTTTTACATCATGTTTTTATGCCTGCATGAAAATCAACACATTGTGGATTACATGTGATGGCTTTTTACTAATATGCAATCAAGTATAGTATACGATAACCATATGGAGATATAGATCTGAAACAGATAGGCAGATGGGCAGCTTCTGGATGCTTCATGGCTGTGGCATTTACACAACACATGCCCCGGAGAACCCAGACGCCATACTGGGGCTGCACCAGGACCATATAAGGTGGCCTAAATCCAGCCCCAAATGGAGTGGATCTTTTCCACTCCTATTTTGGGCTATGGCAGGAAGGACCCTTGGGGCTGTGGCCTGTGTTCACCATGACCCCAGGACAATCAGGCTGGGAAGCAGCTTCTGGTCTCTCCTTCCTGCCTGTCCACTTCACCTCAAAATTCAGCTCAACTCATTTGTAGGACTAGTGGGGGGGATGTACAATTTTTCTACTTCCATTTTCCTACAGTAATTAGAATGGGTTTTGTACTGTGCATTCCCAATTTTAGATTCCTCAATGTTATAAATGTTCCTTAATTGTTTTGATTTTGCTTGAGTCAGTTAAGGTAATTCAGCTCCTGTTCTGCAAACACAGACACATATTTCTTGTTGCTTCTGGAGGTTTTCCCTCTCCCATTCCCAGGACTTTTTCAAGCATGACAAGGAACATTACAATTTCTACTTCTTGACATTTTGTCTTTTTCAGCTTTAGCTGTATCGTGAGGTATCAAATATCAATTTTATTCACTAATAGTTGTAAAATGTTTCATGTTCAATCATTGGAGTGTCTCTGGATACATTCTTTCTAGGTAAGAATGTTTGGCATTTTGGAGCCCGGCTCAAATGACAGATGTAGAAATTTGAAGAAATTTATTGTTTAAAAAAACAATAAAATTTAACAGATATGCCTCCACTAAATTTACCCAAGGAACAATTTGGAGGTGCTGATGGCAATTAAAGGAACTCATCAACTACACCTATAAAAGTGGTGAGACTGATAGGATCTAAGGTACTTCTTAACTGAATATGAATTATGTGCTGAGATTTGTATCTGCTGAGACAGAAGCCTCTTAAGCATAAGCTGTTGTATTTGTTGTCTGATCACAGTTGATAAGCTGTGTCTGAAGTAGCTAGCTAACTCAGCATACAAGTGTCAATAGTTCCAGCTTCTGCAAATCTAGCAATTTGAAAGCATACAAATGCAAATAGATAAATAGGTACCACTTTGGTGGGAAGGTAACATAATTCAGTGCAGTCATGCTGGCCACATGACCACCAGAGTCATCTTCGGACAACACTGGCTCTTTGGCTTAGTAATGGAGATGAGTACCGCCCCTACAGTTGGTTATGGCTAGACATTCATGTCAAGGGACTACCTTTACCTTTACCCTTTATGAGCCCTCTAGAGTGTTGAGATCTTCTGGAGAACCCCTTCTCTCTGTCCCACCACTCTCTCAGGCTCATTTGGTGGAAGCAAGAGAGAGGGCCTTCTTGCTGGCTGCTCCCAGGCTCTGGAACTCCCTCCCTAGAGAAACCAGGATGGCCCCATCTATGCTCTCCTTTTGGTGACAGATAAAAACATTTTTGTGCCATCAGGCATTTTCAAACTGTTAAAGATTGGGCTTTAAAAGCTGTTTAGGTTTTAAGATTTTCATAGAGTTTTTAACATATTAATTTTAGAGCATGGCTGGTTTAACTTTGAAAATTGTTTAATTGTTTTTAAAATTTTATATTTGTGCATTTTAATGCTTTTGTATTGTTTTTAAATTGTATTGTTTTAAATTTGCTGTTTACCACCTTGAGTCCCTGTAGTGGGAGAAGGACTGGATATAAGATTATTGATGATGATGATAAATCTGTTCTTCTAATTACAAATATCCAGACTATTGCACCCATAAACCCTGAAGAGACAAGGACTTTTGCATAACTAGCAATTCTTCCTCTGGCAGTGTCATCCTTTAAAAATGATGAAGAATATTTAATAGCCAGGTACCGTATTATCCGGTATATAAGACAACTTTTTAACCCAGGAAAATCTGGGTTAAAGTTAGGGGTCGTCTTATATGCTGGGTATAAGGAGGAAGAGGAGGGGGGAGGGGGAGGAGGATAGAGGTGGGGACAGGAAGAAGCCTTGGGAAAAAAAGAGGATGAGGAGGACAGCGGTGGGGGCGGCAAGAAGCCTTGGGAGAGGAGGAGGACAAGAGGAACCCTAAGGTGATCCTCTTCTGGGGTTTTCTTGGCAAGACTGGGTCTGCCTTCCCCTGAGGCTGAGAGTGTGTGACTTGTCCAAGTTCAGTGGGTTTCATGGCAGAGTGGGGAATCAAACCCAGGTCTCCAGAGTGGTAGTCCAATACTCAAACCACTACACCATGCTGACTCCTATTCCCACATACTACCTATGAAACAATTGCAGACTTTTATGTTGTTCTTGTGTGTCTACAAGTCCTTTCCAACTTATGGCGACCCTAAGGCAACCTTATCATGGGGTTTTCTTTGCATGTTTCTTCAAATGAGGGTTGCCATTACCATCCTCTGAGGCTGAGAGTGTGTGACATGCCCAGGGTCACTTACTTGGCTGCAAATTGTACATACCCCAGAATGCATCACTTAGTATATTGGCAGTCCTTCCCCCCAACACTTTCTCATTTTCCCAACCATCTTACAGCTGGGAGATGGAAATAATTTTTAAAGTAGCATTTAAATCTGGACTATTTAAAAAAAAAAATAAGGTCCAAAACACACTGCAGAAATAAATGCTAGGGAACATGGGAGCTGTAGTTTGTTATGTTTATTAGTGACAGTTTTCCTGCTAAGTACCTGCATGTCATAAGCATTTGATTTAAAATTACCATATTGAAATCAAATCTGATGGTTTTTAAAAAAAATTATTTGATGTACGTTGGAAGAGGGGTTGTCTTACATGGCAAATATATCCCAAACTCTATATTTTAACTGGAAAAGTGGGGGTCGTCTTATACGCCCAGTCATCTTATACAATGGAAAATATGGTATGTCACTAACGCCTTGGAAACATCTAGGAATAATGTCCTCAATAGGCTGCTAGAAAGCAAGGTACACATTTCCCAATCACTTCTTTGATGGCCTCAGATTTCATACACAATATCTACTGAAGCAAATAAACGTTTTGATTGGTAGGTAAGATTCTGAAAGGGAGGGAGGTCAGTTATAATAGTTATGGATGCTGCTTCCAAAAAATCACTGTGAGTGAATGTAATTCACAGGATAGTACTGCTTTCAGCTGCTATAGTTAACAGGCTTTTAAAATTGCAAGCAAATAAATTAAGGGCCTAAGCAGACAGCTTAAAAGGCTGTCTTGGGTGCATGGAAGGGGAGGGGTAGCCACATGCTCGGTGCCTCCTCCCCCTCCCGAGGTTGTCCTCGGAGCAGCTGGCCCTCCACACTGATTTTCATGCGCTGCGGCGGAAAAGTCAGTGAAAATGCACCTCAGCCTTTTGCAGTGCACTTTCGCTGACTTGAGAAAGGAGTGCTAATTTAGTGCTCCTTTCAGGGGCGGCAAAGCTGCACTGCAGGATCGAGGCATGGGGATGCCTCGGTCATGTGGCGCAGCTTCCCAGGGCGGCCCATGGCCGCCCGTCTGCTTAGCCCCTACGTTGTAGAAACTATCCTTGCCAATATGTAATCTTAATTTTTTCAGAAATTTTAAATAGCTTAAACTGCTCTCTCTTTCTTAGACACAGGATGATTTTATAGCTTACACATGTCTGTTAAAATGTGTAAGGAACTTGTATGAATAATATACAAATGTATTCACCTATGCCTCAGTCATAAGTTGTGGCTCCCTTGGGCCTAATGCACTTCATAGAATCATAAAGACAGGGCCTTTACACACTGCCAGAAATAATGCAACTTGAGGCCACTTTAACTGTCCTGTCTCAGTGCTAAGGAATCATGGGAATTGAATTTTTTTCTGGGACATTGAGCCTTCTCTGTCAGCTCTGGTGCCACAATAAACTACAGTTCCCATGATTCCTTAGCACTGAGCCAGGACAATTAAAGTGGTCTCAAGCTGGATTATTTCTGGCAGTCTGTAAAGGCCCACAGTTACACATTCATTGTCATCAATTCATGACTGCAGCATTGTGAGTGTTTGAGGTGAGTGAATGAAATACCACAGTCAAAGTTGTCATATCTCTCCAACTCAGTACTTTTCAATAGTGGCTGTTTATACATTATGACTAGAATCATCAATACATAATAATCACCTATGTGAATGAGTGTTGAAGTTGGAACAGAACATATTTTTTTTTTGTCAGACTCCCACTCAAAAACCAGAAGAATTCATCCACTCATCAAAAATGCATAAAAATCTGTCCCTTTCAAATTAAAATATGCTGTAACAATAGAGGAAGTAGTCAGTATAATGATACCTGAAAAGCAAATAGCTAAATGATCACTCAAGGCAGTGAACCAAGGTATAAGCAGAAAGCAAAGTATCCATTGGCAGAAGTCTGGGAAGATCTAGTAACTAGTTAGCTCCTGGAATATCTAATATGTTTGGATATTACAGGAGTGACATAAGATGGATGGATAAATTATCTTTCCCAAACCACTAATGTGATGTCAGAAGGTGAATTTCTATTTTCTCATTCACTGTTATTCCATCACCAAGAAGAAAATAGACTATCTAGACTATGGCACTGCAAATATATCACTAGTGAAAATTCTCAAAGAGTAAAAATGTTACTTATGTCACTGAAAGTGCTGGAGGATTGAAAACAGGTGATCTCTTTTCATTTTTATTTGTTCTTTTGTTTTTATTCATTTTTTTGTCACTAGCTAAATTACTTTTAGAAAGTAAAACACATCTCGGGATACAATCCCTTATATTGGCAAACTTCAAGCAATAACCAAATGAAACACATTGTTCAGAATCAATACTGCATTTTCTACAGCTTTCAAGCACATGATGAAATACTCCATGGAATATGTTCATGCAATTGTTGCACCACATTAAGCTTTCATGTTTTATTTAACAAAGAGAGAGGGAGAGAGAGAGAGAGAGAGTTTGTCAAGGGTGTAAAATGTGTTTCAAGAAAACCTGCAAATATTTTCTTCAGAAGTCTTTTTAATTTAAAATATGTATTAGATAGACAAGTGAAATCCTAGTGTGTCATGCCAGGCCCTCTAAGGCTACATACACAATTAGAATGTTTGATACTCTGATGTCAGAAACAAACATTTTCTCCAGCACTGTTAATTATAAATCTTGTAAAAGACACTAGAGAGAAAAGGCACTACTTGCATTTCATAACCAGAAAATGCTTCCCAAATATTGGCAACTGAACCATTCATTTTTGGAACATTTGGAAAGACTGATGGAAAATGTTGCTGTTTTGTAGATTCTTGTTTCCTAACATTCAGTAGGATCTAGATCTGACAGCAAGCATGATTAAATAGACACTGTGCAAGAAGAGTGAGGGGCTAAACAGAAATAAAAACATACAGAGAAAAAGGGAACAAAGTACCGAATATATAGACTGAAAGAAGAGGCAGGTAGAGTAACTAGTGGAAAGGACAGGCAGAACTACTGATTAGAAAATAGAGGAGGAAAAAGGAGGAAATAGAACATAATGTGGCTGATAAGAACATGGACATTGTAGAAAGTATGGGAGAAAAACATTTTGAAAGCAGTGAGGTGAGAGAATAAGATAAGGGACAGAAATAAAGAAATAAAGAAGTAACTGAGGAGAAATGTGAAGAGGAAAGTTCAAAGGTGGACTGATGAAAATGTAATAATATTTATAAAATCAGAGATCATTTAGTAGGCAATATAATTAATATTTAATATTTTAGCAAAGGAATATTTAAAACACACACACACCTCACACACCAATGGAAAATAATATTCTAATTTTTTTTTTTTTGTTTCCATTTATGCAGTATTATATTGATATCTCTAGCCTGGATTCTTCTTCTTCTTCTTCTTCTTCTTCTTCTTCTTCTAGAAAATAGAACTTCCTTGGCTATTATTAAATTAAGTTGTGTTTTTGTGGAGTTAAGGAGGACTTCAAAGTAGAATTCATTTTTCTAACTATAACCCACTCATACATGCATATGAGCTTCTATTTGCTTATTTCATTTATGTAAGTATTTCTGTATCCCCATCCAGCCCATAGGGGCTCCTGAGGTGATGAACAAATTAAAAACAATTACACAATGCAAAGATAAAAATATTTTTAAACACATTAAAATACTCTTTTAAAAACTCATAAAAGCAGTATAAAACAATTCTATTATTTGATTATTAATTTAACAATTTAAATTAAATTAAATTTAAACAATTTATTAAATTCAACACTAGACTTTAATACATGCAGCTGAATATAGGACTTTTTAAATGTTATCAGTACATGACTAGATCATGATTCTTAAGGAATTAGAAATAAATGGACTCCCCCCCCCCCAATGTTTTATCAATCTTTTATCAAGACTTGCTCTTATTGTTCCTTCTGCTGTTGTAAACACCAAGGAAGAAGAGGTAGAGGGACTTCCATCATTCATTCTCAGTTTGAATAACCTGATAGCCTCCTGTGTGCATGAAAGGATGTCCCAGGAAGCAAAGGATACCAAGCAAGCAGAACTCTGTTTTTCCAAAATATTTGTAATCAAAAGTATTTTTTCTTTGTTATTTCTTTAAAAAATAATAGCAACCATGCATCTAGTATTTTGAATTTTATTGCAGAGTATTATTGATACTGAAAACCAACATGGTGCTTTGAATGTTGGACTAGGACACTGGAAGACCAGTATTTGAATTCCTCCTTAGCCATGGAAACCCCTTGGGGTGACCTTGGCCCCATTCAAAGTCATGCTCTCTCAGCCTCAGAAGAAGGCAAATTCTGAACAAATTCTGTCAAGAAAAGCCGTGCTAGGTGTGCTACCCACTTTTAATCTTTATCCTTCTTCTGTGTGCAATTCTTTCCAATCTTGTCCCTTCAATGATGTGAGAAATGATGTAGATGAGAAATTGAGTTTTCCAAAACACATGCAACTGTTTCCTTTTGTCCACAGTTTAAAACAGGGATGGGGGAATAAAATAATAGAAAATACATATTTCCTTCTGTTTAGTTTTTTTAAAACATAGTTTCTTTTATTCCAACAGGATTGTTAGTATAATAGAGTTAATGGAAGTGTAATAAACATTGTGTGTCTGTATATCTAGTGAAGAATTCTATTCCCATCCCTCAGGCCCAAAATAGATGGGCCAAAAAGAGCAGTTTCCAGTTGTTTCAGTGGCATAGCATGCAGATGATGCATGCCCCTGATACATCTGGAAGCCACTCTGAGGCCACCTAAGGTGGCTCAAGGCTGCTGGCAAAAGGAGTGGTGAAAAGCCACTCTTTGCCAATGGCCCATTTGGGATTGCATTGGAGTCCTGCTTTAACAGCAGGCCATCCAGTTGCCACAGTCCCTGGCTGAATGGGGCTTGATCACAGGCAGAGCTTGATCACACACTCCAAACCACCCATCTGCTTCATTCCTCAGTAACCATGAAGAAAACTAATCATTGTCACTGTTTTCATTGTCATTGTCACTGTTATTATATTTATAAACTACCATAAGGATAGTTTATATTTGTAAATGACCACAACAGCACTGCCAGTGGGGTGGTGCATAAATGTTTTAGTCATCTAAACTAACTATATAGTTTTTATCACTGCCATGTCTGCATCTGGTCCCTAGACCTAGTCACAGACCTCAAACAGACAGCCTAAAAAGGCCATCATCAGGTTGGTCAGGATTGCACAGGGGTTGTGCTGGGGCACCTTACGTGGCCCAAATCTGGCCATGAAAGGAGCAGTTTTTTACCACTAGTTTTTGCAGCCCATTCAGGACCACGGTAGTGGTCACCCTTGGGACTGTGGCATCTGGTCCCACAGTAATCAGAGTGGGAGCAGTCTCTAGTCACTCCCTTTTCCCTATCTACTTCGCCCCCATGTCTTACTTTTCTTTGGAGCTTACTCTCTCTCTCTCTCCCCCCGCCTCCCATTTTCCTCTATTCTATTTCCTCTGTTCCTTCCCCATCCTGTCCTGCTCCTTCTTCATTTTTTTTAAATTCCATGTTTCAAATGGCTTTTTGTTTCTTCAGACTCCTATCTATTGTAGCCTGGTTCCTTTAGTCATCTCTTAAGAGTAGCCAATTTTCAGTTTTCATCCCTGTTATGGACAGCTTCATTCCCAGCTGTTAGAATATTCATTAACATTTTATAACACTGAAGTAGTGCAGCCTGTAATTTCCAAAGCACTCATTATGAACAAGTACATTTTAGAATATAGATATATCATCCTACTTCTTTTCAAATTAAATTCTGAATAGTAATATATTTAAAGCATGTTTAAGTTTACCACTTAATGTAGAATCAGAATGTAACATTTCTGAATTGCTTTGTCTATGTCCTATTGAGGGAAATCTAATGCAAAATCCATATTTTATTGTTATTTATTGCTGTCAGGCCTGGCCTAAAATAATAAGAGGAGCCCTCCTCTTGGCCATCTGACATAATCCAGCCTCAGAGGGAGAGAAGGGCTGGCCAGCTCCATCAGGCCTGGTCTAAAGTAAGATGAGCCCTCCCTCCAGTCCACCTGCCAGGGCTCAGAGGGACAGAAGAACCGCTAAACTTATTCCCCTTTCCCACTGCCATTCTCTTCTCCGTTTATGTCATGTCTTTTTAGGTTTTAAGCCTGAGGGCAGGAAAATATCTAATTAACTATCTGTAAGCTGCTCTGAGAGCCTTTCTGGCTGAAGAGTGGGGTATAAATACAATAAATAGATAAAAAAATAAATTGTTCCACACAAACACGTTACTGCTACTAGGACTATTATCCATGGCACAGTGTTCTTGTGCTCAATATGTATGGATACAAAAATTCTAATGATTCAATAATGGATGTGAAATTATTTGTCACATAAAAAGGGAGATAAAAAAACATTTTTATTATGTTTAAACAAAATCTTTTAGGATGAGTTTTTCCAACTGAGCATTATTGATCCCTATGTGCTATAATATCTTCCTCCTTAGAATTTCCATATATGTGTTATTTGCTGGACTACATATGGCATTATCATCAGTTTACTTCACATTGTTCTATAACATCAGCTCTTGTGGAGTGGGAGGTGATACAAAAGTATCTTAAACAAGTAAATAAATAATATGTGTCTCTCTGTCTTCACAGCTGTCATGAGAGAAAACTACCAACGCAGCAATTTGACCACAGCAACTTATATGATTTAAGCTCATGCAGACATTCAATAACTGAATTACAACACCATCTGGCTTCATCCTGCAGAACCCTGGGATGTGTAGTTTTGTTTGGCACCAACACTCTTTAGCAAAGAAGGCTAAAGACGATGTAGAACTACAGACCATTTCCCCATAGCCATATAGTCACACTTGTCCCTATAGTCTTCTGTAGAATGTTGGAGCCTAATGAATGAAATTAGTAATCTATACTAATAAGTGTGTGTGTGTGTGGGTGTGTGCATGTGATTCCAGCATAGTTCCAAAACAAGAAACCAGTATACTTGATACTTGAGGTGCATACTAGAGGGATTCTAAAGTTATGCATTTCAGAGCTATATGATTTTAAAATGAACATTTTTTGGTTAATTTAAATCTCCTGTCTCCTGTAATGCATACCTATTACTGAAAACCAAATTTTATCACTAACTCAATGGTTTGTCTAAAAAAAATCAAAATAAAATTTCCAAATTCCCTTCTTAGTTTGGATCAGTCTAGATGCTCTCAAGGTCTTATTTCAAGAAATTTTAATATTTAAAGGGTCAGAATCAATAATCATTAGTAAATGAAAGTTCACCCATATTGATGGTGGAGGTTAAAGATAATGAGAGAGGGAACTAATCTTGGCCAGTCTGGTAGGTCAGAGATTTTGATGCAGCAGCTATGAAACTACTAGAGTCTATTGCTCCCACCATTCATTGTATGATGCACTATTACTTTTATGCAACATTGACTAGCAAATCATGGTGAAATTAACTTGAAATTAATACCTCATTTTCAATTGTTAGAAACTAATTCTAAGTATGTATTTTTGCCTGTTGAGATCATAAGAATGTTTCTTCTGTACAAGTGAACATATAACCTGATGTATCATCACTGTATGCGTCTATAAAAGCCTTGAGTCATACTAATGAAGTTGTTCTTGTTTGCTCCTGAGATGATCTCTTTTGGGAGGGAAGATAAACTCTTAGTCCAAAATGAATAGCCTTTCCACACAGATTAAGGGTTTGACCTACACTCCTCATTTCAATTTGGGGTTGATGTGATGAGGCTGATATCTCAATATCTTGCCCTGCTTACATTACTAGATTACAACCCCCCTCCCTAAACATCAATGAAAAAGCTGTCCCAAGACCCTGGCATATTCATTTGCCATGGAGGGGGCACCACAAGTAATGACCAAACACACACAACTGGAAGGAAAAGGCCACAACTTTATTGAAAACAGCAGCAACAGCAGCAAGGTAGGGTTGGCCCAAAATGCATGAGGTCTGGATCTCGCATTGACCAATCCCTCTATTGGATGATGACTACAGTGTGTCTGGCAGAAAACTTCATAGGAAATATCTTTTTTCCTATAGAGAGACAATATATGCAGCAAGGAAATCTTTCTTCTCTGCGTGTATTGCATCTGCAGAGTTCTATGCAGCAGAGCTGTTTAAGGTGGTAAGGGACTGACACAGGTTCCACTTGTGCAGAACCCATTACCTAACCTGAAAACAGCCTGCTGTGATGCATTTAACAGCTTCTTTGCAGATAAAATCACTTGCCGACTTGGATGCTGGTGTTATAGCAGAATTGATAGATGAGGTGTCCAGCAACTCTGCTGATGAGATGATACTGGATCAGTTCCAATTGGTGAGTACTGATGACATGGACAAGCTCCTTGGTAGAGTGAGGAAGACAACCTGGCCTCTTGACCCTTGCCCTTCGTGGCTGACCATCCAGGGGGGAGATGCCTTGAGGATGTTCCTGAGGGACATCATCAATGCATCCTTTAGGGAAGGTCAGGTTCCATCTAGATGACCTGCGCCTGAGCACCGACAGGGGGAGTGTGACCCAGTTGGTGCTTTTGGATCTCTTAGTGGCTTTTGATACGATAGATCACGACATCCTATTGGAGCACCTGAGAGAGTTAGGAATTGGAGGCACTGTACTCAAGAGGTTCCATTCCTTCCTCTCAGGCAGGTTCCAAAGGGTGTCACTCGGGGACAACTACTCCTCTAAAATGAAGTTAAACTGTGGCATTCCACAGGGTGCCATCTTGTCCCTGATGTTGTTAAATATCTATATGAAGCTGCTGGGAGAGATCATCAGGAGACATGGGGCGGGGTGTTATCAGTACACTGATGACACCCAAATATATTTCTCCATGTCTCGGTCAACTGCTATGATGGCAGATGGCAGTTCTCCCCTCAATCAATGTCTTGAAGCGGTAATGGACTGGATGAGGAAAAACCGACTCAAGCTGAATCCAGAAAAAATGGAGGTACTTATGGTAGGGGCCCCCAAACCAGATATTGGGTTGTGACCGCCAGTTCTGGATGGGGTCACGCTCTCTGTTAAGGACTGTGTCCACAGTCTGGGGGTGCTCCTAGACTCATCGCTTCACATGACAGATCAGGTGAATACGACAGTCAGGAGCATCTGTTATCAGCTTTGGCTGATACGCCAGCTGCGCCCTTTCCTGGAAGCAAGGGACCTAGAAACCATAGTACATACACTAGTAACCTCATGACTCGACTTCTGCAATGCACTCTACATGTGGCTACCCTTATACCTAACTTGGAAACTACTACTAGTACAAAATATGGCAGCCAGATTGATCACCGGAACATCAAGGAGTGATCATACTACACCGATTTTAAGATCTCTCCATTGGCTGGTTATTGGTTTCCGAGCACAGTATAAGGTGTTGGTGATGACCTTACATCTTACAACCCCTACATGCCCTGGGTCCAACTTACCTTAGGGATCGCCTGCTTCCATATAATCCGCCCCATGCCCTCAGGTCCTCTGGGAGGAAGCTGCTTCATCCAATGAAAACTAGATTGGCGGCAACCTCCCAGAGGATATTTTCTGCCACCACTCCCAGACTCTGGAACACCTTGCCTGAAGAGAGCCATCAGATAACCAACTTAGATGGCTTTAAAAAAGCTGTCAAGACGGATCTCTTCCGGCAAGCCTATCCAGAATAAATTATCTGTCCGGATTCCCCACTCCCCCGTCAGATAACTTTGCTTACTCATATTTTGCCCTAGAGTGCTTATTGTTAATTTGCTTTTAAACTGTTTATTGTTAATTAGTTTTAACTAAGATTTGTATTTAATGTATTTTTAATGGGGGGGTTAATTGTATTAGTCTGTATTGTTTTGTAAGGGATGTTTTATGTATTTGATTTTAGATGTAAGCCGCCTTGATGGCTACGGCTAAAGGAGGGATATAAATAAATTATTATTATTATTATTATTACTATTATTATTATGCTTGAAGGAAGCAGCAGTCAGACCACAGCTATAGGCCAGTTTCTTTACTACCTTTCTCGAGCAAGGTGATTGAAAGGGCTATTGCCCTTCAGCTCCAAGATGTCTTGGAGGAAACCAATTATCTGGATCCATTTCAAACTGGCTTAGGACAGGATATGGAGTGGAAACTGCCCTGGTTGCCTTAGCTGATGACCTCTGTCTGGGCATCGACAGGGGTAGTGTGACCCTGTTGGTACTACTGGACCTTTCAGCAGTCTTTGACACAATAGATTATGACATCTTCTTGAAGCAACTGAGAGAATTCGTAATCAGAGGCATTGCATTGCAATGGTTCCGTTCCTTCCTCTCAGGCAGATTCCTTAGGGTGATGCTTGAGGACAGTTGCTCAGTTTAAAAGAAGCTTAATTGCTACCTCCCTCAGGGTGCCATCCTATCCTCGATACTATTCAACATATATGTGAAGCTGCTGGGAGAGAACATCCGAAGACATGGGGCAGGGTGTTATCAGTATGCTGATAACACCCAGATATATTTCTCCATAATAATAATAATAATACATTTTTATTTATAGCCCGCCCCTCAGCATGGCAATCGGGGTGGGTTACAGCATTTAAAACAGACAAAGTTAAAACATTCCCTCATCCCGCAATCCAACCCTCCCATCCCCTTAAAACAGAATTAAACTTAAGAAAGATTAAAATATGACAATGCTATAAAAGCAATAAAACAATAAAAAGAGAATGAGCAGCAATAGGGACAAAATAAAAATTCATCTCCCTAGAGCAGAGGTTATTCCGGGAAGGCCTGCCAGAAGAGATCCATCTTCACTGCTTTTTTAAAAGCAGTAAGAGTAGTAATAAGATGGATCTCATCTGGCAGGCCATTCCATAGCCTGGCAGCGGTCGCAGAAAAGGCCCTCAGGGAGGTCTGAGTCAGCCTGGTTTTTATTGGCTGTAACAGATTCCTCCCAGAGGACCGAAGGGCGTGGGGGGATCATACAGGGAGAGGCGGTCCCTAAGATAAGATGGATCCAAGCCATGTAGGGCTTTAAAGGTCAAAACACCAGGGGTAGGCAACCTAAGGCCCGGGGGCCACCGCCTGCCAAGATGATATTGATTATTGTTGTTATTACTTGTTCTTGGGGTTTTCTTGGCAAAATCTCCACAGGGGTTTTGCCATGGCTTTTCTGGGGCTAAGAGAGTGTGCATGCATATTTTTTAATTATTAATTTTTAATTATTTATTTATTTTGGTGCTTCGCCCCCCCCCCCCAATTGTCTGAGGGACAGCAACCCGGCCCCTGGCTCAAAAAGGTTGCCTACCCCTGATCAAAACCAATGCCTTGTACCGCACCCGGAAACTAATTGGCAGCCAGTGGAGGGATTTAAGCACAGGTGTTATGTGCTCCCTCCTAGATGTTCTGGTGATTAACCTGGCTGCCATGTTTTGCACCAATTGAAGTTTCCGGGTTAGGCACAAGGGTAGCCCCATGTAGAGTGCATTGCAGTAATCCAGACGTGAGGTTACCAGAGTATGTACCACAGTTTCCAAGTCCTTCATACCCAGATAAGGGACGCAACAGTTAAGATCAATTTTGGAGGAGCAACTGTCCCCGAGCCTCACTTTCTGGGATCTGCCTGAAAGGAAGGAACGGAACCACTACAGAGCAGTGCCTCCAATTCTTAACTCTCTCAGGCGATCCAAGAGGATGGCATGATCTATAGTGTCAAAGGCCGCTGAGAGATCCAAGAGCACCAGCAGGGTCACATTACCCCTGTCGATGCCCAGGTGGAGGTCATCGGTCAGAGCAACCATGGCAGTCTCAACTCCATATCCTGTCCTGAAGCCGGTTTGAAATGGATCAAGATATGGATCATGTCTCGGTCTATGGCTTTGACTTCAGATGGTGTCTCCCCCCTCAATGAATTTTTTAAGGCAGTAATGGACTGGATGAGGAAAAATAGATTGAGACTGAATCCAGATAAAATGGAGGTACTAATGGAGGTACTAACGGTAATGGCCCCGAACCAAGGTATTGAGATCCTCAGTCCTAGATGGGGTCACACTCTCCTCAAAGGATTGTGTTTGAAGTCTGGGGGTATTCCTAGATCCATCACTTCAGATGACAAACCAGGTGAATGCTTTGTTCAGGAGCGCCTATCAGCTCTGGCTGATACATCAGCTGCGCCCTTTCCTGGAAGTTAGTGACCTTGAAACCATGGTGCATGCTCTGGTAGCCTCTCATCTTGATTTCTGTAATGTACTCTACATGGGGTGCCTAGTTTGGAAACTTCAATTGATACAGAACATGATAGCAAGGCTGGTCTCAGGTAAAACTAGAAGATGCGATATAACACCAATCTTAAGATTGCTTCACTGGCTGCCTATCAGTTTCTGGGTGCAATACAAGGTGTTGGTTATTACCTTTAAAGCCCTAAATGGCTTAGGTTGAATCTATCTTTGGAACTGCCTCCTTCTGTATAATCCATCCTGTGCACTCAGGTCCTCTGGGAGGAATTTGTTGCAACCTATAAAAATTAGATTGTCTGCAACTGCCCAGAGGACCTTCTCGGCTACCGCTCCCAGATTATTGAATGGCCTGCCAGAGAGATCCATTACATTACCTCTTTAAACAGCTTTTAAAAAGCTGTTAAGACAAATATTTTCTGGCAGGCCTTTCCTGAGTAGATAACTGGCTACCAAGAAAGTTGTGTCTGTTACACCTTATCTTCTCTCACAGCTATTTTAAATTTATTTGTTACTTGTGTATTAATAATAATAATAATAATAATAATAATAAATTTATTATTTGTAACCCACCCCTCTGCACGGCAATCGGGGCAGCGTACAACAAGGTTAAAAAGACAACAGTTAAAACATTCTTACATCCCACACCCTAGCCCTCCCACCCCTTAAAACCATATTAAACTATGATAGAATTAAAACCAAGTTAAACAAAACTAAAATACAATAAAAACAATTTTTGGCAAACATGCCGAGGCGGCAGGGGGATGAGAAGCAGATCACCTCCAATTACCTCCAATTTGCCAGGGAGTTATTCTGGGAAGGCCTGCCGGAAGAGATCCGTCTTTACTGCCTTTTTAAAGGCAGCAAGAGTGGTAATAAGACGGATCTCATCCGGCAGGCCATTCCATAGTCTGGAAGCAGTCACAGAAAAGGCCCTCTGGGAGGTCTGTGAGAGCCTAGTTTTCATGGGCTGCAGCAGATTCCTCCCAGAGGACCAAAGTGCATGGGGGGGGATCATACGGGGAGAAGCTTTAAAGGTTAAAACCAACACCTTGTACTGTGCCCGGAAACTAATTGGCAGCCAGTGGAGGGATTTAAGCACAGGTGTTATATGCTCCCTCCTGGATGTTCCGGTGATTAGCCTGACTGCCATGTTTTGTACCAGTTGGAGTTTCCGGGTTAGGCACAAGGGTAGCCCCATGTAGAGTGTGTTGCAGTAATCCAGATGTGAGGTTACCAGAGCATGTACCACAGTTTCCAGATCCCTCATGTCCAGATAAGGGTGCAGTTGGCGTATCAGCCAAAGCTGATAAAAGGCACTCCTGACCGCCACATTCACTTGAGTAGTCATGTGAAGAGACGAATCTAGGAGTACCCCCAAGCTGCGAACACAGACCTTAGAGGAGAGTGTGACTCCATCTAGGACTGGAGACTGTATTCCAAAATCTGGTTTCGGGTCCGTAACTGCCAGTACCTCCATTTTATCTGGATTTAGTTTCAATCTATTTTTCCTCATCCAATCCATTACCACTCTGAGAGAGTCATTAAGAAGAGAGATGCCATCTGAGGTATGAGTCGATGATCTGGTCATAGAGAAGTATATCTGGGTGTCATCAGCGTACTGGAGACACCAGGCTCCATGCCTCCGAATGATCTCACCCTGCGGCTTCATATAAATGTTAAATAGCATCGAAGACAGGATGGCACCCTGAGGGATACCACAATTAAGCTCAATTTTGGAAGAGCAACTGTCCCCAAGCCTCAGCCTCTGGGATCTGCCCGAGAGGAAGGAACGGAACCACTGCAAAGCAGTGCCTCCGATTCCTAATTCTCTCTGACGATCCAAGAGGATGGAATGATCTATTGTGTCAAAAGCCACTGAGAGATCCAAGAGCACCAGCAGGGTCACACTACCCCTGTCGATGCCCAAGCGGAGGTCATCGGTCAGAGAGACCATGGCAGTCTCCACTCCATATCCTGTCCTGAAGCCGGTTTGAAATGGATCAAGATAATCGGTTTCATCCAAGACAGCTTGGAGTTGGGAAGCAACCACCCTCTTGATCACCTTGCTTAAAAAAGGTAGCAAGGAGACTGGTATATAATTATTTCTATCCATGGGGTCCAGGGAGGGTTTTTTCAGCAGTGGCCTAACAGCCGCCTCTTTCAAGCACGATGGTACGATGCCCTCCCTGAAGGATGCATTGATTGCATCCCATAGGAATACTCTCAGTGTGTTCCCCCACCCTGGACGACCAGCCAAGATGGACATGGATTGAAGGGACAAGTCATCTTTCTCATTTTTCCAAGGAGCTTGTCCATGTCATCGGTACTCACAGATTGAAACTGATCCAGTAAATCGCCATGAACGGAGTTGCTGGACACCTCATCTGCAGATTCTGTCGGAACAATGGCATCCAAGTTGGCTCTTATCTGAGAGATTTTATCAGCAAAGTGGGTGTTAAATGCATCACAGCAGGCTGTCATTGGGTTGAGTAGGGGGTTTGGCGCTGAGGGAACCTTCGTCAATTCCCCCACCACGCTAAACAGCTCTGCTGGATGGGACTCTGCAGACACAATACATGCAGAACAGAAGGATTTCTGCACTGCACTTAAAGCCTCCCGATAGGAATCAAGGTGCTTCCTATGGCGAGTTCTGTCAGATAAGAGTCGAGTCTTCCACCATTCACAATTCTGCCATTCTCTAGTCGTTTTCCAGCTCGCTTCATCCTCCTAAGCTCCTCTGTATACTCTGTTATTTTAAAGTATGTTTTAAACTATGATTGTTTAATTGTATTGGGGGGGGGGGTTGTTGGGAGACAGGAATGTATGTTTTAGTGTGTAAGCCGCACTTGGTCATGGCCAAGTTTCGGGATGACAAAAGGGTAACCAGTTAATTGTCCATTTGCATCTCATATAACCGATTGATCACATGTTTGTATCTCTACCTCTTGTCACCAGGGGATGCTGTTCTGGCATTGCCCCCACAATGGCAACACCACATGCTCTCATGGGTCCCCAAGGCTGTGGCTTCTGGTAGCTGCTGGTGCTGTTGTCGCGGTGGCTACAGCCACTGCTGCAGCTTTGTTACTGCTGCTCTGGCTTTGTTGCTGCTGCAGCAGATGTTGTGTTGATGCTAATGCTACCACTACTGCTATAGCACCTGCCTGTTGGCTAATAGAGTTGAGCTGGAATGGCACTGCCTACCCTTACCATGTGGCCTTAAATATGACTGACAACCAATGAAATGTCAGAAGGCCCAAAAGCTCCCACTCCTTCCAGCCTCCCATCCAACCCCCTTGCCTTTTCACCCCTGATATCAGCCAATAAGATGGCACTTCTGCCCCCCTCCTGACTCATGTCAGGAGTTGTCCAGGGCCAGAAGCACCTCCTGCTGCTGCCCAGCCATCCAATGAAAACCCAGCCTGCCCAGCGCAGTGCAAGCTGGGCCGGTGCCAGAGCCTTTCACCCAACACAGCAAGCGGTGACCTCCCCCACAGCAACAAGGCCAGCCCAGTGAGTTGGGCAGCCTCATTTCTCCAATGGGCTTCTAAGAACTCCATGTGGTCAAGTGGCAAAGCAGGAAAAACAACATGCCAGATATGACTACTGCTTACTTATTCTTTTGGGGTGTTTTGAACTCATTAAAAAAGTGGCTCAAACCTTTTTTTGGTAAGGTGAGAGTTAGCAGTGGAAAAGGTGTTAAGAGACGAGGCAGGGAGATAAGGGAAGATTAGATAGAAAGAAAAAGAAGCTGTGAGTAGGTAAAGACAGAGAAAGAGTAATCAACTTTGTGTAAGGGAATCATAGAATCATAGAGTTGGAAGAGACTGCAAAGCAAAGCAAAGCAAAGCAAAGCAAAGCAGCTTCATTTATATACCACTTCATACCGCACTATGTAGTGTCCAAGTGGTTTACAACTGTAAGCTCATTGCCCCCAAATATCTGGGTACTCATTTTAGTGACCTCGGAAGGATGCAGGCCTGATTCAAGCCTGAGCCCTGGTTAGTACTGAACTCAAAACCTTGTGGTTTATGAGTGAGTGGCTGCAGTACAGGCATTTAACCACTGCACCACCAGGGCCATCCAGTCCAACCCCCTGCCATGAAGGATCCCTCAATGAAAGCATACCCAACAGATGGCCATCCAGCCTCTGTTTAAAGACCTCCAAAGGAGGAAACTCCACCACACTCTGAGGGAGTCAAACAGCCCGTACTGTCAGGAAGTGTCTCCTAATGTTGAGGTGGAATCTCTTTTCCTGTAGCTTGCATCCATTGCTCCTGGTCCTGTTCTCTGGAGCAGCAGAAAACAAGCCCACTCCCTCCTCAATATGACATCCTTTCAAATACTTAAACAGGACTATCGTATCACCTCTTAACCATCTCTTCTCCAAGCTAAACACACACACCTCCCTAAGTCATTCCCTTCTCTTTTAGTATTCCTGACCATAAGACCACCTCCAGTATTTCCCTAAGTTTACTGAAATCAGCTCTCCTAAAGTCTAGAATGGGTGTCTGACTATGCCTGGCTTTTCCTTTCTACTGTATAAGAAACTCCAGGAGACCATGATCACTCCCACCTAAGGATCCCACCATTTGCACCCCAGTGGCAAAGTCATCTCTGTTGGTTAGGATCAGATCTAAAATAGCAGATCCTCTTGTTGCCTCTCCCACCTTTTAGACACTGAAATTGTCTTCAAAGCAAGTAAAGAATTTGCTAGACCTTAAAATTTTGGCTGAGTTTTACTTCCAGCACATATCAGAAGAGTTGTAGGGGCACTGCAGACTGGCCTAAAGGGTCAGCCTGGGGGTGGAGTTGGGGTGGGGGAGCCACACGCTGGGGTAGCTGTCCTGATGCTGCGCACCCAATTGCACAGTGTGCGGCATCAGGATACCTTCCTGGTGCAGCGTGAAGAGCCATGGCGCCAGCTCTTAGGGCTGCCTTTTGTTGCCCCAAAAAGGAGTGGCATTTTGCTGCTCTTTTAGGGGTAACAAAAGGAAGAATCGGGGCTGTGGTGTGGGTTTGCTGTGGCCCGATCAACCGCTAGCAGGGGCGACCCAGAGCTGCCCATCTTCATTGCCCCTATGTCATCCATCACTACTACATCTCTTCTTTCTGAGTGTGGGGTCATCTGTTCAATAAAGGCATCATCCAATTCCTCCATGTGACTTGGGGATCTGTAGTAGACTTCCACAATAATATCCCTGTTGTTTCCCTCCCACTTAATTTTGATCCAGATGTTCTCCACCTGGCTTCCAGATTGAAGTTCTGGACTTCTTCACTGGTGTAAATATCTCTACTGCTATTCCTCCTTCTTTCCTATTTGGCCTATTTCTCTTTAAAAGATTATACTCCTCTATTACTACATTGCAATCATGAAATTCATCCCACCAGGTTTCAGTAATGCCTATTAGATCATATTTGCTTTGTTGTGCTAGGATTTCAAGTTCATCTTGCTTATTTCCCATGCTCTGGGCATTAGTGTAGAGACTTCTAAGACCATGTGTCCCTCCAAGCTGCTGTGTATGCAATTTTTTTTGCCTCCCACTCTTGGGTCTTTGCACTGTTTGCCTTTTTTCCTCTATGACAGTTTAACAATTTTCTCCAGCCCTTTTGCCTTCCAGAATACTGTCTCCCTCCACCACATAACTCAATTTAAAGCCCTCCAGATCAAATTTTTGAGACTATTGGCAAAAATGTTTCTACCAAATGGTGTGAGATGCAACTCATCTCTTGCCGGAAGTCCACCCTCATGGAACCGCAGCCAAATTATTCTTGGTGGCACCATCTGCAGAGCCAGTTATTCACACGTGCTATTTTCCTCTCCCTTCCTGGACCATGCCCTCAAAATGGGAGAAGAGATGAGATGACAACCTGCACATCCAGCTCTTTCAGCTTCCTACCCAAGGCCTCATAATCCCTTCTGATGTTCTGAAGGCTATGCCTTGCAGTATCATTGGTTCCCACATGGACCAAAAGGAATGGGTAATGGTCAGTAGGCTTCACAAGTCTTGTCAGCCTGACTATCACATTACATATTTTTGCCCCAGGGAGATAGCACACCTCCTGAGACATCTTGTCAGGCCCACAAACCACAGTTTCTGTACCTCTGAGCAAGGAGTCCTCCAACACCACAACAACATGTCTCTTCTGAGGCTTAACAGTGGATGTTCCCCTTGGTACTCTCAGGCTCCCCTGTATTGTCCCTGAAGTCTGTCCCTGCTGCTCTTCCTTATCATCCCTGATTAGGGAGGGAGCTTCAAATCGATTCTGTAGCTGCAAGATCCCAGAATGATCCCTGATTTCCCTACTTCTGTGTGTAACATTCCTCCAACCATCTACCTCCTGTGTATGTGTGGTGACTTCCTCCCCAGAAACTTCTGTGTGTTTTCCATCCAAGACCATCCAGTCCATTCTGCCCAGGAAAACTTCTTGCTCCCTAAGATGCTGAAGTGTAGATACCTGGGCCTCCATCTGCTGGACCTCCAACAGAGCTACCAAGTTTCACTTGGTGCAGGTGAAGTTCCCCACATCCATAGGCAATAAGACAAATATCTCACAAGTGTTGCAGGTGACTGCAGCAGGTCCCTCAGTGTCCATACTGAGAAATCTTAAAGAGACACTGTAAAATGACTCAAAAGTTTTCCTGTTAAACACCCACATAAAGTACCCCTGTTCCCTTGGCCTTTGTCCCCAAGCTCTGTCAGTGAGCTCAGTCAACTAGGGTTATAACTCTATAGAGAGCTCCTGGTTGCTAGCTTGCTCTGGAGGCAAATCTCTGACTTACTTCCCCTGAACAAAAGTCCCCACAAGCCCCTTAAAGAAAAAATATATATAAGAGAAAGTGAAAAATTAAAGGAGAAACTCTCAAACATTGCTCCCAGGTCACCTCCTCCTCTATATTCTAAATCCTGCTTAACTGTACAAATTAGTGTGTCATTAGACATACACCTCTGCCAGCAGTTATATAGAATTGGGCTTCTAGCTCCACCCCCCAATGACCCATAGAAGTGACTTACTGTTTTAAAAGTTTAAGAATTCACCCAGACAAAATGGCCATAGAGAAGCAGTCTTTCCTCTTGCAAAAAATGGCCCAGAACTCCTCTCCCAGCAGTTATATAGAATTAGGCTTCTAGCTCTGCCCCCCAGTGAACCACAGAAGTGACTCACTGTTTTGTTTTTTTTTAAATAAGAACTCACCCAGCCAAAATGGCCACAGAGAAGCAGCCTTTCCTCTTGCAAGGAATGGTCCAGAAATCCTTGTTGATTATTTGGCTGTGGTGTGATTGAAATGCAGCAGAGCTCAGGAAACCAGCTTCCTTTATCAGTGTGTGTGGAATTTCACCTTTGACTATATAACCCATCCATATTCCACAATCCTCTCCCAGCAGTTATATAGAATTGGGCTTCTAGCTCATCCCCCTCCCTAGCGACCCACAGAAGTGACTCACAATTTTAAAAGTTTAAGACTCACCCAGCCAATATGGCCACAGAGAATCAGCCTTTCCTCTTGCAAAGACTGAAGCACTGGGCTGATGTGGTTTCTCTACAGAGCCAGACATTTCAGCTTATTTTCTCTAAAAATGTTAAAACCTGCATTTATAGTAACACTTAGAGGTGCCAGATTTCAGGTCCTGTCCCTTCATCTCAGGCTTGGCTCCTCTTCCTCAGTCTTCAGGATAAGGAGGGAGAATGTCAGGGGAAGAGCACTGCCTTCAAAAAGCATTTGTCTATACCATATATGCTCGACTGTAAGTTGACCTCATGTATAAGTTGAGAGCAAGTTTTGGGCCATAATTATGGATTTGATATGACCCATGGACAAGTAGAGGGTAAAATTGAGGGGTATGGAGCAAAGAATTTAAAGGATAAAGGAAGGAAAAATGAGGCCAAAGAACTTACAAAATTCCAGCAGGTATAACTTTTTGTGCTCATATTAAAAGATGGATGGATGAAAGAGTAGAGGGGCAGTTAGTGCTTCCAGAACAGATGATACTCTTGATTTTTGCCATCGTATGGTTGCTTTTTTAAATATGAGTTAAGGTACAGTACTTACATTGACATGTGGATAAGTTGACTCAGGTTTTGGGGGTCAATTTTTTTTTTTACTAAAATTTCTAGACTTATACATAAGTATATACAGTATACTTCTTTTCCTCATTGATTAGACCTAATGCCCCCCCATGGCAAGCTTAATATATAATGTTTAATGACATCACCATAGGCTTTCCCTTGTAACATCACCTTTGTGACATCATCAGCATCTATTCCTTGTTACATCACGAGAGTTGTCCCTAGGTCTTGGGCTTTGGATTTTAAAATTCAGGTCCTGGAATAATTCAGCCATGACAAACTTACACTTCACATAATATTATGAACTCACATTACTGAATGTCTTCTCCCTCTTCCTCACATTCCCAAAAATAGAAATAAGAAAATGGGGAGAAATATGGATCATTAAGTATATGACACATCAAAATTCTGAAGCTTTATCAATAGACTGAAGTGGAACAGTCCAAGCAGACAGCATGAGAAGCCAATTACTTTTCTTCTAACTTACATGAGGAACTTCATCACCCTTACCACCTATGAAATCTGGAACTTTCAGCCAATCAGAATTCCTCAGAACAGAATCATAATTTATGACTATGTCCATTCCATTCCAAAGAAAAGAGAGAGATAAGTTGGAAATGTTACTGGACATGATCTTTTTATTATCCAGGAAGATGGAACATTGTGCTTGTTTTGTTTAGGGAACAAAATACCTGCATGCTTCAGATCAAGTCTCTCACAGATGCTATCATTAATATAAAATAGTTTTAAAAACCACAAAACACTCTCAAATAGATTAAAAGATGAAAAAAAATTAACACCCATGTAAAAGGATCTTGGAAAGTGAAAGGCCTGAGAAGAATAGAAAGGTACCAAAAATTCTTGAAATGGATTCAGACAGTCAGTGTGAGCCAAAATAGTCTAATACAAAACTGCTAATAGCCTAGTGCAAAGTCAAGGGGAGTTAGATGAAACAATATCTTGCACACTTTTGTTGAATTTGGAAAGGATACAGTCTTAATTAATAAATAAATGATACAATAGGACTGTTGAAGGTTGTCACCTTCATAGTAGTGATGGGGAAGGCAAAGACCACTATTTGTTCCAGCAGCAAAATATGTTGTGTTAGCAACACAGACCTAAAAAAGCAGTCTTCTGGCATCATTAGGTTAAAACACACTGCGGAAATAATCCAGTTTGACACCACCTTAATTGACCTGACTCAGTACTAGGGAATTCTGGGAACTGTAGTTTCTTGTAGCACCAGAGCTCTCTGACATAGAAAGCTAAATGTCTCACAAAACTACAGTTCCCAGAATTCCCTAGAATTGAGCCAGGGTAGTTAAAGTGGTGTCAAACTGGATTATTTCTGCAGTGTGTTTTGGCCATGTGTCTCCTAACATTTCTAATAAGTTTGGTTCTTCTCCCTCCTTCAGGACTCCTTAGTAGACTTGTCACCAGTTAGCCACCATCAGTAAAAATGCACCACCAGCCTTACCAGTGGTGTATAATCTAATAATAAAAAAGGAATATGGGGTTCATGAAGAGATTATCATAATACAAACATGAAACTAATGCTTACAAAAACACACTTACAAAAGCAACCTATCCAATTACATATAAGCTGGGTATACAAAATTATAAAAGTAAAATTAAACTGAAATTCCAAACATGTTAAAAAACAGAAACATATCATGTTTGAAAACAGTAATAGAATGAGTTGGAGTAATGGAATAGTGGAAAAGTCTTGATAAGAGTTAAAATGTTATGTGACAAAGGGGCGTTGCAGACCAGCCTAAAAGGGTGGAGTTGGGGCGTGCAACCGCACGTCGGTTGCCCCAACCCCAATCCGAGGCCATCCTGATGCTGCATGCCTATTTGCACAGCACATGGCATCAGGATGCCCTAATGGCGCAGCGTGTAGACGCACTGTGCCGAAAGGGCACGGAAGAGACTTTTAGGGGTGGCAAAAGGAAGGATTGGGGCTGCAGTATGGGGTTGCCACAGCCCCAATCCACCACTAGCAGGGGCAACTCAGAGCTGCCCATCTGCATAGCCCCAAAGGCTCCATCTACCCTGTAGAAATAATGCAGTGTGGCACTATTTTATCTCGGTCAATGCTATGGAATTCTGGGTTTTTTAGTTTTGGGCTTCTACAGATGGGCCCTTTGGGCTGTCCTGGAGGCAGAGATGGGGAGGGGCAGCTGCATGCTGGCTGCCTCAAATCCTCCCTGAAGACGTCCTGATGCCACATGCCATTACGCATGGCACACGGAGTCAGGACGTCCTTCAGGTGTGCCATGCATAATGACGTGCTGCACCGGTAGGGATGCCAAAGAGCCACAAGGAGCTCTTAGGGTGCCCTTTTGCTGGTTCTGAAAGGAGTAGCATTTTCCCGCTCTTTTCTGGGCCAGCAAAATGGAGGATTGGGGTCGAAGCATCTGGCAGCCTAGGCCCCAATCATCTGTTTCCCGGAGCAGCCCAGGGCTGCCCATCTGCATTCCCCCCTTTGTGAGCTATCTAGCTTTCTCTGTCAGAGATCTCCAGTGCCACAACAATCTAAAAATTCTTGGATTCCATAGGATGTTGCCACAGAATTTAAAGTGATCTCAAACTGCATTATTTCTGTACTGCAGATACAGACTATGGGGCTATGCAGATGGACAAAAAGAGGTGCTTTCAGGGGGCCTTGAAAGCATGGCGTTTAGACGACGCATGCTTAAAAGTTTCCATGAAAGCACCCTCAAGGCGCTGTATGCTGGGAAAAGCTGCTCCAAAAAGGAGCAGCTTTTTTCTGCTCCTTCACCAAAGATGCGCACCTTCACATGTGCGTTTATATCAGTGACACCAGTGCACCAGAAAAAGGGCTAAAATGGCCATATAAATACACCATCGCATGTGCAGCAGAAATTGAGAGTGATCCAGAGCATGCACCCTACAATGCAGGCTTTAATTTAAAGTGCCCTATGCTTCCAGGTGTGCATGCACCAGCGCAGGTGCACTGTATATTAGAACCCTAACCCTAATTGTAACCCTATGCATGCAGTCTAGCAACTGTCCTTTATTATGGCAATAAATGCATTCTGTCACATGTACACTTGCTGTCAGTTTTCATGAAATAGGCTTTTGTGACCACTTCTATGCAGGTGTGCAGGTGTGCAAAAGACCTGCACACCACTTTCTGGCATGCTGGGGAGGGGGGGGGGGCTCCTGGAATAATGTTTGTCCATGTGTCAGGTTGACCATGTCCCTTGCATGACCACTAGCTACATGTTCACACAAACCTCCCTTGCATGTACCTCTCCCCCCCATCTGTGTGGTGCATGTTTTGTGGAGGACGATGGAGCAGGTGTCTCTTCAGTTGACAAACTCATTCATCCACCCCAAGGATGGCACAATCAGACAGTGGCACCTGTCTATGGCACCCACTCCTTTGGGGAAGCCAAGGTCAGTGAATCCTTGCATGACAAGTCCTGCACACATGTACAGGCATGCTGAACTTCAGCCACCTTTTTACAGACAAAATGACAGACTGTATACCACCCTATAACAGGTCCTGTACACATGTGCAGGGATGCTGAAGTTCAGTCACCTTTGTACACAGTGACAGACTATATACCATGCTATGACAGGTCCTACGCAGGTGCACAGGTTTGCCGGGATGTGTCCCTGTGCACGTGTGCATGCGCCCGAAGAAATAGGAAAAAAATTAAAGTAGCCACTTCCAGCCCTGTGCAATTGCTCCATTTACCTTTGCAGCATCCTCGGAGCTGGCAGTGCAGTTACTGGGGCTTCAATACAGCCTCAGAAAAGGTGCATTGACTCCCTCCAGTGCTGTTGCTCCGTCCCCTCTTAGGGCATCCTTGGGGCAGGCAGTGTGGTTGCTGCATCTTAGGGAAAAGGCAGCTTCAGGTCACCTTTTCCTGCCCGTCTGCATAGCCCCTATTTGGGGCCTTTACAGATTGCCAGAAATAATGCAGCTTAAGGCCATTTTAATTGTCCTGGCTCAGTGCTAAGGAATCATGGGAACTGTAATTTATTGTGGCACCAGAGCTCTCTGACAGAGAAGGTTCAATGTCCCAGAAAAAAAAATATAATTCCCATGATTCACTAGCACTGAGCTAGGACAGTTAAAGTGACCTCAAGCTGCATTATTTCTGTCAGTCTGTAAAGGCTCTATGTCTTATAGAAAGGCGCATGCACCTATGATAGCTTCAAGGGAGGCAGACATGAACCATGGATATTTACGTACCATAAAGTGTCCCTGAGGTTGCCTGAGAGATGCTAGTGCAATAGCGCAAATGAAAGGACTTTGTCATCTGATTCCTTGTTTGCTGGAAAAATGTGAACAAGAATTCCATATGGACCATCTGTTTATATTTCCTGGCATTGTGTTTATATTATTCCAACAGAAACAGGAAGCATAAACATAACATTTGGCAAAATGGGGAGGTGACTTTTAAACAACCAAACAGAGGGTGGACTACTTACCAAGCATTTTGGGTTCCATAAAACCTATTAATTTTTAAAAGCATTGGTCTTATAACTCTTGCTCAAGGATAAAAAAATTCCACAGTAGTTGACAGTTTTCAGTATATTGAGGCATCCTTTGTAATGTGGGATAAGCAAATTTGTCCATATACTTGACACTCGTATCTCCCAGACATGACGCTTCAATTAACAGTTAGGAGTTGGGAAATATAATCTACAATTTCATTCCTGATAGGTGTTGGTTGAAATGGCTAAGAAAGATCTGACAATCTCCTGAGTACCAGCTTTGCAGTCAAAAGGGATTCTTAAAAGTGAGCTGTATTTCAGCTGGCAAATCTCAAGGGCCATTGTAAAATTTATGTATTAAATTTTTGGCAAAGAAAAGCAAATTTGTGTACATTTGAATTCAAATTAGAGTGTATATTTGTACTTATATTAGATCACCAGATCAATACAAGTAGTTCCCAGATGTGTTATAAGATAGAGTAAATACATCCAGACTACCAGTAGTGTATACATGAGTATGGACGCTCCCATAAGTTGATACAGCAAAGATTAATTACCTTTATTCTGTTGCTATTGGTTATGTATTTGTACATTGATTAGTATGATATAGAAGAAACTGGATAACACTGTTTCTCTAAATTTCTAATTAAAGTGTTAATTAATTGCAGCTGTTGTACCTTAATATAGTTCATACAATTATCCAAGTTGGAGACAACAAATTTGTTAAATTATTCATGCCAGGGGCTCCACTTTCCATTTTGGCCCACTCCAGATGTATTGTATCATACAGTGAGATTATTCTGGCAGTATGACTTTTAGAATTGCTACTTGATTGTGTCTACATAAATAAGGATTTAGCTAAGATAACAGTTTATGAGCAAATGCCAAGTTGTAAGCTTTGGAACCTTGTTTTGATGCCAGAGAAATAAAGAAAACAAAGCTAAAGCTGCTTTGCTGCTACTATATTCTTTCTGATGGAATTATTTTGCATGTCCAAAAAATAGACCTTGAAATTTTGGGGTGGGAAAATATATTTTAAACATCTTTTCAAACTTCTTCTGTTATGGAGATTTGTACAATTGTGGTTCTAAAATGTCCATAATTTTTAAGGTAGGGTAAATTATAGCAATAGGAAGGTATGAGTGCACAGGATGAATGAGAGCAATCCAGTATCCCCATTTTCATGCCCACAATTGTGTTTTTAGGGTTACATATTGGTTCCTGTCTCAGTTGCCAGGAACCTTGGAGTCCTGATGGATGATAATTTCTCCCTACATGCTTTTATCAGGGCAATTGCTAAGGCATATAATTTCCATCTTTTGAACATCCACAGGATCTGTTAGGATGTTGAATGTTGAGACTGTCCATTTGCTTCTCTGGGCCTTCGTTATTTCATGCCTGGAGTATTGTAATAGCCTACTGGTAGGTCTGCCATCCTGCCTCTTACTCCTCTGGCTTTAATCCAGAACAGTGTTATTCAGGTTGTTTTAGAAGATTATTGCATGCCAAAAAAAAAAAAAAAAAAGGCAACTTACCCCTTCCGGGATACAGTCACTTATGGCATGAAGTCAGGTATTATCGCATTAAAAATGCCACTGATACCGCCAGACAACTGCATCCCAGCTAAATCCCTGCTGCCAGCCACACTCAGCTAGCCAATTTGCAAACATGGGGGCATCCCTTGCTTGCAAATTGGCCATCTGACCATAACTGTGAGCCAGGATTTAGATGGGATGCAGTTGCCTGGCAGCATCAGAGGCTTTTTAATGTGATAATACCCAACTGCATCCCTTAAGCGATTGTATCCCATTTTTATTTGCATGTAATGGGGCTGTACAGACCACCCATAGGGAGCAGCTCCATGCTGCCCCTGGGAGCGCTGGATTGTGGCTGTGACAACCACATGCTGTGGCCCCAATCCAGTTCTTTGCCAGTCCAAAAAGAGTTGGCAAATACCACTCCTTTTTGGAGCGGCGAAAAGCTGCCCTTACCGCCGCTGCCACCACAACTCTTCTGTGCTCATTTGGTGCAGTGTGTCTACATGCTGCACCAAGGGAGTGCCCTGACACTGTGAGCCATGTAGTGGGGCATGTGGCATTTTGGTGGAATCCTGCCCCAACTCCACCCCCAGGCCGGCCCTTGTGGCCAGTCTGTACAGGGCCATAATCTCTTTAATCTCCGAAAATAATCACATGTCTCTTCCCCTCACATATCCTTCCACTGGCTGCAGTTTGACTAGCATGGTATGTACCATCTAGAAAGATTTGCAGACAAAATGATTATTGGCATTTCAACCAACACATATGGCTTTGTCAAGGCTGCAAGCAATTCAGAGTCTGGCTCAATATTTGTGGAACAGACTTCCTTTGCACCTCTGACTAGAGGAGGATTTTACCCATTTTTGTAAGAACTTCCTCTTTGATTCACTGGATTAAGTTGCTGAGTGTGCCTAAGGTGGCTGAGATGGATAGCGACTGGTAAGGATTTTGTTTTTTGCATCGTAGTATATCATTTTAATATTTTAGCATTTTATGGTGTTGTGTTTTTTCATTTTGATAGTGTATGTTTTGATGCACCACCTTTTGGTGAAAAGGGCATTAAACATTATTATTAACCCATAGGTAAGTCCTATCGAACCCAAAAGGGTGTATCCCAACTACTAGATACTGTATCACACCACTAATCCTTTTTTTTCCACCTGGGATGAACACCGAGCCAAATACATCATGGAACATGAGTAGGGGCCGATGCAGACAGCCTGTTTGGGGCAGCAGAGAATCACCCTGGGGAGTAGTGGATCGGGGCTGTGGCAACCCCACGCCATGGCCCCAATCCTTCCTTTTGCCACCCCTAAAAAATGCCTCTCCTTTTAGGGGTGGCAAAAGGCCACCCTAAGATCTGGTGTCACAACTCTTCCATGCCCTTTTGGTGCAGCATGTCTGCATGCTGCACCGGTAGGGGGTTGTGATGCCATGTGCCATGCATATGGCCATGTGGTGTCAGGACATCATTGGGGTGGCGTTGGGGCAGCTGGCGTATGGCTGCCCCACCCCAACTCTACCCCCAGGCCAACCCTTTGGGCCAGTCTGCAATGGCCCTAAGGTTTTTTTACATAAAAAATTGAAGGGGGCCAACACTAAAGGTGTTTATCTGTTTGTTTAGACTACAGTTTTAGTCAGAAGGTAGAAAGGGGTAGGTAGAGTCTTTCAAAGCAGCAATATTTCCCTAGCAGTTTGGAATGTTGTTTCCCCACATATTGCTTGCTTAGCAAATTCTGAAAGCTCCTAGATTTATCAGCTGAACAGAAAAAACTGACCTGGTTTACTCTAGGGCCTTAAAGAAATTACTGGTACAAATCAGCAGAAATCTTTCACAACATAGAGAAACATATTCCGTTAATGTCTTCTTCAGGATTGAGATCCTACGTTAGTTGAGAGAATAGTAAAGATTTGGGGTCTATCTTCTTTGGACTTGCTATGCTACATCATATACAGTACTTGAAAATAAGTATCTAATTAACAAGTCAATTAGGTTTCTCTAGTAACCAGTCTTAATCGGGGGGGGGGGGGTGTCTGACTGATTCTGCATTTAATCCCTTGTCTTAAGAAGTTAATTCTGGACCATGTTGCTCTTCCTCTGACACATTGAGAAAGGGGCTATGCAGACCAACCTAAAGGGCCAGCCTGGGGGTGAAGTTGGGGCAGGGCAGCCACATGCCGGCCACCCCAACTCAACCCCAATGCCATCCTGATGTCGTGCACCCATTCGCATGACGCGTGGCATCAAGATGCCCTCCTGACACAGTGTGTACACACACTGTGCCAAAGGGTGCACAAGAGCCGTGGTGCTGGCTCTTAAGGTAGCCTTCCCCCCCCCCCAAAAAAGGAGAGGCATTTTGCTGCTCATTTGGGGGTGGCAAAAGGGAGGATCGGAGCTGCAGTATGTGGTTACTGGAGCCCCCATCCACCGCTCCCAGGGGCAGCTCTGTGCCGCCCCTTTATGCAGATGTGTAAAGGCCCAAAGTGTTCTTCCACATTACACAGCTATAGCATTGTGATTCTTCTTCCACTGCCATGGCTGCATCCTGCAGAATCCTAGGGCTTTTAATTTGGTGAGGCATCAGAACTGAGAATTCAAAAATACACCCTCCTTCAACTAAAAACTCCAGGAATTCACAGGGTGTATTCATGACAGTTAAAATGGAATAATATTGCTGTAATTGTGCAGTGTGAAATCACTCTAAAAGACCAGGGAGGGAAAGAAGAAAAATTAGGATTGGAGGGTGTTATTTGGTAGTTTACTCTGCTTATTTTACCATTGTTGTCTTGAATAGACAAGTTCTTTGAGATACAGAAGGTACTGGAAAATCAGCAAAAGAATAGCCAGGAAGCAGTTAAAGAGCTGGAATAAGAGAATTGAAGAAGGAAAGGAAGAAGAAAAAAGTCTTGATATGAAATTGAATGGGGTGGGATGAGGAACTGGTTTGTTTGCTTAGACCTGAAATAGCTAAGCAAAAGAATGTCAGTTCCTTTAGGAAAAAAAAAGGCTAGCAGCCCACAGATAAAGGTTTATTTACTTAAACCCATGCCATAATCACGTCTGTTCAGCAATAAATTCCATTGAACACCTCTGCAATACATTAGTGTACATATTATTAATCACACAGTACTGTGCACTTGGATAATTCTGGGCCGCCCCTGCTAGTGGCAGATTGGGGCCACGGCAACCCACACCATGGCCCTGATCCTCCCTTTTGCTGTCCCCAAAAGGGCAGCAAAATGCTACTCCTTTTAGGGGGTGGAAAAAGGTCACCCTAAGAGTTGGCACTGTGGCTCTTCTGCACCCTTTCGGTGTCTTGATATGAAATTGAATGGGACTCTGAATCATCAGAATTCTCACCCTTTCGGTGCAGTGTGTCTACCCCAACTCCACCCCCAGGCCAGCCCTTTAGGCCAGTCTGCAACACAAGAGTCAAGAGACAAGAGTCAAGTTTTTCAAAAATTCAAACAGTACTTTAATCGAGTCTCTAACAAATTTGGCTACAAACCAAAGAGCCTGTGCACAAACAATGACACTGAATTTGTTAATGCTGAATTTGATGAATTTTTAAAGGAACATGACATTGAACATCATAGTACACAGGCTTATTCTCCAAAACAAAATGGAGTGGCAGAGAGAATGAAGGAGAGGGCAGTCACTATGCTTTTGGAAGCTAATATGCTTAAACGCTTTTAGTCTGATGCCATCATGAGTGCTAAATACCTGTGTGACAGACTACCAACTATATCTAAAGATGTAACCCCATTCCAGTTATGACCTGGAGTTAAGGCAAAATTAAACTATCTGAAAGTTTTTGTAAGCAAAACAGAAAAGAGGCAAACTTGATTGCAGGATGAAGAGGAACATTTTGTTGGTTATGCTAGAAATCATTACAGAATTCTAAATTCAGATGGACATACAGTAAAATTAACAAGTGTTGTTTATATTGAAGAAAGACCACAGCCCAAATCTAATCCAAATCAAGATGCCTATTCAAATTTATTTGCAGTAGAAGAAAACTCCTACCAGCAACAAGATCATGTGGAGGTCTTTCGTCCTTTAAAAGTCTTGTACCCAGAAAGGGCTACACCTGCAGGGGACCAGCCTAATATTGAAGAACTGGACAGTGCACAAGAAGTGGAGTCAGGTATCCAAATTCAGGTGAGAAGGTCAGAACACTCCAACGAAGCTGTACCAACTCAAATATTCTCCTATCAAGCCACAAAGGAAAGAATTCCAAAAACCTCTGATTGGAAAAGTATCAAGGGACTGCCAAAGACAGATTCTGAGAAGAGGGTTCAAGCTGCTAGTGAGGAAAGCTTGAACCCTCTTTATATGGTAACAAGACATGGACTTTGTCAGAATTGCCAAAAGGAAAAAGGGCAGTCGGCTGTAGCTAGGTCTTTACCACAAAGCTAGATGCAGAAGGGGAGAGTCAAAGATACAAAGCAAGACTTGTGGCTAAAAGCTATACTCAAAAGTATGGTGAAGATTACATGAAAGTTTTGCTGGGGTAGTCACTCACACAACCATCAGACCTCTCCTAGCTGTTGCAGCATACAAGACAATGAATGTTCAACATCTGGACATCCAGACAACTTTTCTCTCAGGTAATCTGTCTGAACAACTATATATGAAGCAACCTCTAGGATTCCAAGTATCTGGAAAGGAACACCTTGTATGCAAATTACAAAAGAGCATGTATGGTTTAAAACAGGCTGCCAGAGCATGGAGTGAGAAATTGGACCAGCTTCTTATCAAAGAGGATTCACTCCAGGCACTGTTGATAAATATGTATACAAGAGAGTCAGAAATAACAAATGGATGTACATAACAAGTTATGCAGATGATTTGATCTTGAGCAGTGAAGACAAATCAGATAGTGAAGAGATAATCCAAAATCTCAAGAAAGAGATAGATATAAAAAAAATAGGAGACATCTCACATTATCTTGGAGTGCAAATACAAAGAAGTAGTGATGAAAGTTTCTTTCTGAGTCAAAAGCAGAAGATAATGGATCTTTTGGACTCTCTTGGTCTGAAAGATGCAAATGCTATGCCAATTCCAATGGAAGTAGGATTCTTAAAGGGCATCAAGAAATCTTCACCTTTGCAAAATGGAGACAAGTATAGGACTGCAGTTGGAATACTCCAGTACATAGCCAATTTCACCAGACCTTACATAGGAGGTACTTGAGGTAGGGGCCCCTAAACCAGATATTGGGTTGCAACCTCCAGTCCCAAAGGGGTTCACACTCCCCTTGAATGACTGTTTATGCAGTCTGGGATACCTCTTGATTCATCGCTTCAGATGAGAAAACAGGTGAATGTGATGGTCAGGAGCACCTGTTATCAGCTTCAACTGATACGCCAGCTGCGCCCTTTTCTGGATTTGGGTGACCTCAAAATTGTAGCACACTCTCTGGTAACCTCAAGATGTGACTTTTGCAATGTGCTCTACATAGGGCTACCATTGTGCCAAGTCCAGAAATTTCAACTGGTACAGATTATGTCAGCCAGGCTGATTACAGGAGCAACCAGGAGTGACCATATTACACCAATATTGAAGTCACTCCACTGGTTGCCCATTAAGAACCTTTAAAGCCCTACATGGCTTGGGCCCAACCTATCTAAGGAATTACCTGCTTCCATATAATAATAATAATAATAATAATAATAATATTTATTTATATACCGCCCAATGGTTACCCAATCCAGGCGGTTTACAAGATAAAAACAGTTACAATAAGCAACATAGTCCTCCCCCCTTAAAACATTATTAAACAGTAATATAATTAAAAAACATAAAACAATATACAACAATTAAAATAATAAACACCATAGCAGCTAATCTCATTGCGGCACTGCAGGGGAACCAAGGTTTAGATGAAGGAGGGAATTGCCCAGGGCCAGGTTATTTAATCTGGAAAGGCCTGCCGGAAGAGATATAAGCTGCCCTGTGCACTCAAATCCTCTGGAAGGAACTGATTGCAACCAGTGAAGATCAGATTGGTTGTGACCTCCCAGAGGACTTTTTCTGCAGTTGCTCCTACCTTATGGAATGGCCTGCCAGATGAGATCCATCACATTTCCAACCTAGATAGCTTCAAGAAAGCCATCAAGATGGATCTCTTCCAGCAAGCCTTCCCGGAATAGCACCCAGCCACGTAAAGACCCTCATATTTATGAATTTGTGAGTTGTGATGTTTCTGCCCACTGTTACTGTAATATTGTAGTATTATTGTTTTGTTTTTAATAATTGCAATTTTAATCTTAGTACTGTTTAATTCTCTTTTTAAGGGGAAGGGGATATTGTATATATTTTGTATTATTTTAAATTGTATGCCACTTTGATTGTTTTTACAAAAAGTGGGATATAAATAAAAGTTTTATTATTTTTTTATTTATGTTGTTGGTATCCTATGCAGAATGGTCAACTCTCCTACTGAAAAAGATTTCATTGCAGTAAAGAGAGTTGACATATACTTAAAAGGAACAGCAGATTACAAACCAATGCTGCCAACCTGTAACCAACAACAACTGATCGCTTATGTGGATGCAGAATGGGCTGCAGATCTGGAAGACAGAAAGTCAACCACCAGAAACCTGATATTCTATGATGGAAGAGTTGTAAACTGGACAAATAAGACTCAATCTACAATCACAGATTTTTCTACTGGAGCTGAGTGTTTTTCAGAAAAAAAACAGCATGGGATGAAATCAAATGGCTGCACAACATATGGGGGTTGCAGACTGCCAGAAATAGTGCAAATCGAGTCCACTTTTAGGGTTAGGGTTAGTGCTAGGGAATCATGGGAATTGTTTTTTGTTTTTTTCTGAGACATTGAGCCTTCTCTGTCAGAGAGCTCTGGTGCCACAATAAAATACAGTCCCCATGATTCCCTAGCACTAACCCTAACCCTAAAAGTGGACTCAATTTGCACTATTTTTGGCAGTCTACAACCCCCCTTACTCATTGACTTACAGAACCCAAATCCAACAATTTTGATGCAAGACAATCAGAACTACATCAAGAATTTTCAGAGTGAAAAGCCACTCAAGAAGAATATTGATATTGCATTTCACAAAGTAAAGGAAATGTGTAAAAATGGACTTGTCCAACTGGAATACTGCAACACTGAGGTGATGACTGCAGATATCCTCACTAAACCTCTGCCCATAGACTACCCATAGGCTATGCAAAGGGCTGAAGATTATTGATGTCAGTCCAGGAGAATGAGAAGGGGATTGTTGGAAGAATTATGCATTGCATTCCCCTGTCTCTCCTTAGTTAGACAGGGATTCTCTGTCTCTCTCATTCTAACTATCATGTGACTTTGGTCACTGGCTCTTGGAGGCAGTTTAACAGCTCTTTCCCAAAATTCTAAACTGCTTCAAGCAGTCAGTTGTTGTCCCATCTTCCTGCTATCTAAAAGATGGTGAGATTTAGTTCTCTTTACCCAAACCATTACCAGTTAGATTATGTTTTAGTTATTTTATGTATTTATTTATTAAAGTCATTACTGTTTGTTTTTTAAACCACAAACTTCATGTTTGCTGATTTTTGGATTAAGTCTTTAGGAAGGCAGATTTAGAATAAATAGCCTACTCCACACTTTTGCTTTTTCTGCTGATGAAAGTTGAACTCTAACAAGTTTAACTTTTATACTTTTTTCCCCTTTAAAAGAGTTAAAACCCTGGGAAACTTAAATTGTACCCCACATTTTTTTCATATAGAAGACCCAGTTCAAAGTCAGTATCTGCCACTAGGGCTGGGAAAAAAATCTGTAAGTACTGGAAAGCCACTGCCCAGTGGTGGATACACATTGAATTGGACTAAGGGCCGGTCTGGAGGCACAGTTGGGGCAGAGCAGCCACACGCCGGCTGTCCCAACCCCACGCCTATGCTGTCGTGATGCCACACACTTTTACACATGGTGCACCACATCAGGATGCCCTTCCAGCACAGTGTTCTGATGCTCTGTTCCAGAAGGGGCGAGGAAGAGCTGTGCAGTGGCTCTTAGGGTGGCCTTTTGCTGCACTTTTTAGGGTGGTAAAAGGGAGGATTGGGGCCGTGTTGTGGGCTAGCTGCAGCCCGATCCGCTGCTTCCTGGGGTGGCCACAGAACCACCTGTCTGCACACCCCCTAAGTGCCAAAAGCAGTATCATCACAAGACCTTCTGAGCAGCTTCTCCTTTGCCAGCATATTTATTGTGGCCTGTTATGTTAAGAACATTTCTCGTATAAAGTAAAGGGGGAATAATATTAATAATTTCACACTTACTTCTGCTCATTTGGAATATGTATTCCCATATTTTGGAGATGTTCTAAGTACAGAATGTACAAAGACTTCAAGCTGTGTGTGACATCTCAATAAACCTATTATCTTTTGTATATATTTTCTGTAAAGCCTACAAGTTAATTTTTCCTTTAGTAAATATATTTTAAATTATTTCCTCATCATATTATAGGCTAGCTTTAGGGCTTAAAGCAGGGGTAGGCAACCTAAGGCCCGGGGGCCGGATGTGCCCCCCCGAAGCCTTTGGACCGGCCCCAGGCTGGTCCTGCCACCGCCGCCGCCGCCCACTGCCTGCCATGATGATATTGATTATTGTTGTTATTACTTGTTCTTGGGGTTTTCTTGGCAAAATCTCCACAGGGGTTTTGCCATGGCTTTTCTGGGGCTGAGAGAGAGTGCATGCATATTTTTTTTAAAAAAAATATTTATTTATTTATTTATTTATTTATTTATTTATTTATTGGTGCTTCGGCCCCCCAATTGTCTGAGGGACAGCAACCCGGCCCCCGGCTCAAAAAGGTTGCCTACCCCTGGCTTAAAGAATGCAATGCATTTGAATTTCTACAGTATAACTTGGTTTTGAGTTGAGCAGGGGAAGAATCCAGAGCTCAAGTGAGTTTTTTAAGAATTAATTCTGATTACAGTCTGACATGTGGTTTAAATAAGTTCTTTACCATGACACACCATGCAGCCTAAAAAGCAATGTCATAAGTCATTCTAGTGGGGAAACCATGAACAACTAACAGGTGCGACAATGAAGCTATCAACTTCTGTATTAAACATGCTGCATTACCCTTTGTTACAAACATGTTGGAGGTTATAAATCTAGTAAATGGAATTGATAAAATAAATGCTAAAATTGAATACCCTCCCTTTCCTGTTTTTTGTTTGTTTGTTTGTTTGTTTTGTTTATTAAATCTTGTCTGCTGGCATGATGCAGTGACTAAAAATGTGAGGCATTGGCTATAAAAACATCAGTCTTACACCAGACATGAACTCAATCAGTTGCTTTAGGGAAACTCTTGTGAGATGAAGTAATAAAAATGGCTGAGATCATGTTGTGGCTTTATATCGGATAAATATTAAACCAATTGCATTTTGTCAGAAGATATACTATACAAGATATACTATTTGGGGTTGTACAATCCATTTCATGTTGGCAGAAACTACTGTTAAAGAGTTGTACTGTCCAAGAGGTTCTATAAGTGTGGTTTTGAGAGTTGGCTCCCTGAACCCATCATAGTTGTTCATTATGAATGCTACAGATGTGGTAATTGTGGTTTACCTAGGACTGGCCTCCTCTGCTATCAAAGAAAATGTAGTTTCCTGGCCACCTAGAAAAATGACACAAAGCCATATTTTTACATGGACAGGTGCTGTCATCATATATACCAAATCAGATGTGGTATTCATCAGTAGCTTAAAATATATTTTTTAAACAATTACACCTGTGGATAACACTTCTATGTTTAAGGGAACCATACTCCTGCATACTGAATGTTTCAAACATACAAATGGAAATAATGGTTGCCTTCAGCCCTCCCTGTAAGATTCCCAGTTGACTTGCCTCTCTCAGAAAGAGAATGCCAATGGATCTGTAACCCAATAATATTTTCGTACTGTCTTGTGCCTTGGATTTGTCTCTTAATATGTCAACTTGGAAACATCAATTTCTGACAAAAAAAAAAAAAAATTGATACAGATACACCAGAGGTCTCTGATTAAAAAGTAATATACAGACTAGGATTAGGAGCCCTTTTGAAAGCCTCACCCAAGAGAAATTATATTTGATTGAACCTGCTTCCAAAATAGATGGTTGAAATAAAAGGATAGTTGCTACATAGTTATTAAAAAAGGAACAAACATAATAGATATTCCCTTTGTCCTCTAAAATTTCTGATATCAGGTATGATACAAACATCTGTAGTGCCCTCTTTAAAAAAACAAACAAATCCAAACTATTATGTTTTAATAAAATAAAACACATGTAGCCCAGTTCTAGCCCAGTACTATGCATAGTTACATGTAAATGAGAATCTTGTGTTAAATAAGACTTCTTTCTAAGTAAAAGGGCCATGGCCTGATCATACCAATACTTCTGTTTGTGTGATCATCTGCAAACTTATATAGGCTGCTACAACTATCACATTCATAGGTGTGTTTTTTTAAAAATAAAACAATATTTTTCAGAGTTCTCTAAGACTCTAATCAGCTATAAAGACATTGCAAGGACCCTATAAAATAATACAAAGTTAATTGTACCTTTATAATACTGTAGGATTAGTAACTTCTCTGTAGTACAGAGTTCTACAGCGTTCTACTAAAGTATTACCTGCCTAATAGGGGAACCAATTCTCATTTGTCTCATTGCCAGCAAAGTCATCTGTTCCTCAAAACAAGTGTTCTTTCAAGAAATCCATCTCAGTTATACTTTATAAGGATCCATTTTATAAAACTGATGACCTCAATATGTAGTCAAAAGCTGTGTGAGAGAAATTCTATAGAACCATTTACTTGCATCCTCAATCTGATAGCCTGCTGGGAATGAGAACTTTGGAATTTATTCAAGTCATGCCTCCCCCCTCCCCCCCCCCCCCCCATACTCAGAGGTGATATAGTTGGTGCTGTGGAAACAGTGCACTCAATTCCCAGGAGTAAAGAAATGTCTTTTCCTGTTCAAGATTTCTCTGGCCAAATTATTAATACTGACAAGTTGTAAAGGAAATCTGTGTCACTCTCAAGCAAAAGTATGGTTGGCTGTGAGGTATTATTATCTTGTTGAAAAAAGATGGCCTGAACTTGCTGTCAGGACTAGGGTATGGAGAAGGTCTTTGCTCACAAAGCACTCCCAAATCTTTCCACCTCTCTGATTTTAGCAATTGCTACACTATTATTTACTTGTTTTGAAATCTATAAATCAGGGGTAGGCAACCTTTCCCCTTTAAGGGCCGAGGGACTTCAGCTCCCAGAAGCCTCAGCCATGTTGGCCAATAGTCCCATGTTGGCCAATAGCTCCTGGGATTCTGGGAGCTGAAGTCCCTCGGCCCTTAAAGGGGAAAGGTTGCCTACCCCTGCTATAAATGAAGGTGCTGTTGGCCTAGATAGAAACTAGTGTGACCATTAAAAAAAAGTTTTTAATAAGAAACTTTTGTTAATTGCCAGAATGCAAAGGCATAGGAGATTAGCACACTCTTTTTTAATGCACCTTACCCCCGATGGGATAAAGGTACATTTATTTTTAAAACAGTTTTTTATTGCATTCACCCATGGGTAGGCAAATGCATCCAATTTGCAGCTCAGATGCCACCCAGGCTTAGCCCGTGCCTTTTCAAGAATGGGGAAATCCCTTCTTGAAAAACCACAGGATAAGCCCAGCTGGCATCTAGGCTGCATATGGGATGCATTCACCCAGCCACAAGTGAATGCGATAAAGGGCCTCGGCTAACTGCGCCATCTCTGAGGCAGGGAAGAGGAGGGGCAGCCGTACAATTGGTGCCCCTTCCTCCTCCCGAGGTCATCCTCAGAGCCGCCGGCCCTCCGCACGGCCGGCACTCCGAGGGTAACCTCCCGCCGCAGCGTCCGCACACGCTGCGGCGGAAGGGTCGTCGAAAGTGCACCCCACGCTTTTAGGATGCACTTTTGGCAACATATAAAAGGAGCGCTGATTTAGCGCTCCTTTCAGGGATGCCAACGGTGTGCCACGGTGCGAATGCCTCGGTCCCGCGGCGCACCATCCCACAGCGTCCCAGAGCCTCTCGTCTCCTTCCCCCCAAAATCCATTTTAAAAATAAATGTGTCTTTATCCCATTAGGGATAATGTGCATTAAAACAGAATGTGCTAATCTCCATAAACATGTTAGTCTGGAAAATCTGTATTCAAAGGGATCTTTGCATCACTATGTAAAGGTGACATGGTGGCTTAAGTGGTTAAGACATTGGGGGGATTCAGATGGCAAAAAGCGCCGTCTCCAATCCCAGGAAGGGGAGGGGCAAACATACGCCGGGAGCCCCAACTCCTTCCTGAGGACATCATCAGAGTGCCCGCCATTGCACACAGTGGGCACTCCAATGAAGTCCTTCCGGCTCAGCGTCCAAACACCAGAAGGAGTGCAGAAGAGGTCCAAACACCAGAAGGAGTGCAGAAGAGCACCTCTGAAAGGATCACTATTTTAGCACTCCTTTTTAAAGGCACCATAATGGTGGATTGGGGTCAAGGCATGGGGCAGCCTTGGTCCCAATCCGCAGCTTCTTGGGGCGGCCCATGGCCGCCCGTCTGTAGAGGCCCATTGACTCTTTTGATTGCAAGATTGGCAGGTTGGCAGTTCAAGGCCCAGGTGTCACATGATGGAGTGGGCTCCCACCACTAGTCCCAGCTTCTTCCTGCCTAGCAATTTGAAAACATGTAAAAGTGCAAGTAAATACATAGGTACCACTTCGGTGGGAAGGTAACAGCATTCTCTGTAGTCATGCTGGACATACCATTGCCAGAGTCATCTTTGGACAACGTTGGCTCTTCAGCTTATTAAAAGACATGAGCACCACCCCTATATATACAATTTCAAGGCCTACAAACATAGTTAGGCACCACTAATGTTATTTTTTTAAAGCAACTATTTCTTTAATTATAAATACGACTGATGAAAGTCATCTAACCACCACAGAAATACACACATTTATGCAGGCAGGAAAATTCACATGGAGAATTATACTGTATGAAACAATGCTCTTACACTAAAATGAAGCTACAATTGACAGAATAAGAGCAGTGCTCTTTTGAGTTTTATCATCATACATATTGCCGCGGCACTATTTTAGAGCAACACTGATTCACGGGTACATATCACCATGTACTCAGTAATGACTGAAAAGGATTTGCTTAGAAGATGTGCTTCTTTCTCGGTCTTCCAACAGCAAACAGCTGGAAGTACCTTGAAGGATTTTACCCATTGTCTCTAAAGCAGGAGTCTCCCTCCAGTCCAGGATTGGATTCACACATTTATTTTCTCACTACAGATGACATTTTATTGTCAGTCTGCCATGATGATTTATATGGGACTTTCGATGTGTATTGAATAAAGAAATGGTTGTTGGATGAAGATGCACCATCTTCCTTACTAAGCCACTATATTCACAAATATTCTTTAAAAATCATCTGAATCCTTCTTAGGAAGCATTCATTTTTTAATGAAATTTTAATATGAACTTTATTTCAATATTGGAACAAAACTAGAAAGTTTGATTTTGCCATTATTTTTGGCACCTGCAAAATTACTTTTTCCTAAACCATTTTGGCAATTTATATTATGCAGCACCAAAGTATATGTGGGGTTGGGATGTGGAGGGAAGAGTCACAGGTTGGGTTTCCATTAAAATCAAAATTCACAGAGTTCCGCACAACTATTTATTTATTTAAAAAAAATTGCAGTAAAAATAGTGCAAATCTGAGCTTGATTCATGACAAGTGTGGAATGCACACCACTGTTCTAACTTGGAGGACAAATAGCACAGTTCACTCAGTCCACTTATGAAGGTAGCTAGGAGGACACAGTTATCACTGAACACAAATCAAAGGTTTCTGTTAATATACATAATTTCGAATCACATAGTATAGTATTATGTTTACTGTAAAAATTAGCATTGTAAACTATATTCTTAAAACTGGCTTTTTCAGTAGACTTAACATTTCTATAGATTTAAGACAATGAATGTAAATGCTTGCTTATTTAATTTCCTCTTTGCAGATATAATTAATTTCATAAATTTTCTCCTCAATGAATGATATCATCCATTTTATTATCAAGTAGAGGAGATTTTTTTTTATTTTATGTATTTCTCTTTGTGTATAACAACATTTTTCATTAACTTTTGTGAAAAAAAATCTTTTTTGAATGATTATGCTGTAAATCACTCTAAAATGCCCACCCCACCCCATCCCATCCCAGGAAAAAAAGATTCCAAATGCACAAAAACATTTTGTTTGTTGAGCTTTATTTGTTTGGAGGATATTGATGTTCTGAGACACCCTTTCTTATCAAGGATAAGAAAAACTGCATTATTTTTTATAATTGTACTTAAGATCATTTATGTAAGTAGGGGTGTGTGTGGTGGGGTTCCAAACTGCATCAGGTGACACCATAAAGGGGAATAACACAACTTCTGGTGGCTGATGTGAAGTGAGAGGTCAGACTCACATGAAGCTGATGTGACTGACCACAGACTTTAGTGGTGAAAAAAACCCTTAAGCACAAGATCTTACAAGGTGACAAGATCCCCCCAGTAAAGGGGATCCAGAGGAACTCTGCAAATACCAGCAGCTAGCATCCAGAAAAGAACAAGAAAAGAACAGGACCAAGAACTCAAAAGGATGCCATAACCTGCTGAGGTGGTTGTAGAGTAAGTCACAACTTCTAAACAGTGCCTGCAGGGTGTGAGCAACGCTTCCACTTCTTCTAGCTTAAGAATTTAAGAATTTTAAACATCTTAAATAAAAGGAGCTCCCGAGATTTTCAAAATCATAACATTCTTCCTCTAAATCTATGAACTGTTCTTTTATAATCACAAGTTTAAAGTTGTTGTTTTTTTTTTTTTCCTAACATGAATGAACAAGGTCCTAGGCAATGGACATTTTAGACCAAACTCACTGTCTGTCTGGGATAAAATAGTGGTGACCCCTGGCAAACTAAATCATTTAAAGAAAAAGAAATACCTGAACTGTCTTAAATTAAACTGTCTTAAAATAAAGTAAAAAAAGAGAGAAGAAAGAAGAGAGAAAGAAGAAAAGGATAGAGAAGGAAAGGGAAGGAAGGAGAGGAAAGAGGAAAAGGAGACAGGAAAATTCTGTAACCTCAGACAGATTTAATTTGATTTAAAACCAACAGACTTATAAATAATTCTTATGAGCTATTCATAGTTCTCAAAACAGGCTATTTGGCCAATATATTTTCAGCAGGAAAAGATTTACCCTACCTAATTGAATAAGGACATAATTTTGACTGCCAAACTTTTTGAGCGAGACAGGAGTGGAACTGAGAGTAAGAACCTAGCTAAGAGGACGATTGAGTCATAGAACCACACCGTGAAGCAGCAGCTCTCCCTCAATTGTTGTAGTCAGACTGGTGACAGCTTTCATTTTGGGGGTGAGACAGAGCCTTGAGCAATCAAGAGGACCTAGGACTCGCATGTGATCCTAGCCAAAAGGGCTGAGAAGTGACCCGAGAATTGCAGGTAAAAGCGACAGCTTCACTGCAGCCTGAGATGCTCCGGAGTACAACTGGAGGGAGAATTGGTGACCCAGTTGACTGGGAGGACATTGATGCTGCGAGAGGAGATGGTGGTTCTCTTTTGGCAGCAGCAAATTTGATCCACACCGCTTTTCTTTCTTCACTAGGAAAAAGAGTTGGCACTACGGATAGGGATAGTTGTGGCTCTGGAACAATTGCAGGACAACACAGAGATCCCCAGGACTGCGGAGGATTGGCCTGTAGAAGATTGAACTCACAGAGCACTGGTCTTTCTGTCTTGCCGGAGGGTAGAAGGAAATTGAGGAGGTTTGGAGAGAGGCAGAAGGATTGGACAGAAGAGAGAGGTTATTTTGTGAATCCGTGGCAATAGTCCAGTTCCCTGACTTTTTGGAGGGTTTTTTGTGTGTCTTTTTTTCCTTTTTTCCTTTCTCTGTTTGCTTGTACTTCAGCTCCCATTGAGTCCACTTCTTTGCTTTGCTATCATCATGTGACTGTAGAGCTATTGCAGAGGGTTCTCTCAAGCTGATATTATATTAGATATACATTCTGAGATATAAGGAGTTACTAAGATTTAGTCAGATAATTTGAGGGAAGCAGAGTGATTAGGGGGAGGGAGAGAGACAGGGGGAGACAAAGATGAAGGGACGGGAGTTCACAGGAGGGTGATATTGAGAAATATTGGAATATTAGAATATTCTGAAAGATACTAAACTATATTATCTGTAGCTGTGTTCTTCCATATATCTAGCTGAGAATCATTTAGTTTACTCCCTTCTGTTTCCCACAGCACCACTGTTTTCATTAGATCAGCTCTCTCAAGGTCAGTAAAAGCGAAGAGGGGAGGAAAGGGAAGGGAGAAAGAAAGAAAAAAGACACTGGGAAGGGGAAGAAGAAAAAGGAGGGGGGAAGATACTGTGCTATATCTAACTAGCCCTGTGCAGTAGAACAAAGGAAAGCAATATAAACATAATATTGTAATGAGAGCAAATAAATAAATAAATACAAAGAAAGAGAATTTACATAGACTAAAAGAAAGAGCATGGGAAAGAGAATCTGAAGAAAGAGAAGCTAAGATAGAAGGCTGAAATAAAGGAAAGCAAAGAAAGAATAGCAAGAGGAGGCGAAAGAAGGGGAAAATACCCAATGTCCAAGATAAAAATAAAAATTACAATACTGTAATAAAGAAAAACTAGATCAGATATATTAGATATATATATAAAAGTAAAGTCACAAAAGACATAGTGGGATAATACATAATTTGAAACTCTCCACCAGATTCAAATTACTAAAGCCAATCTTTAAGGGGAAGAAGGGTTTTTAAAAAAGAGGAAAAGAAAAAGAAAAAGAAAAGCAGAGAAGGGAAAGGACAAAAAGAGGAAGGGAGGAAGAAGGAGGGGGAAAAATCCCAACGAAGTCTTATTAATAAGTCGCTACAGACTTAAATAAAATAAAACAAAACAAAAAAAAATAAAACAAAAAAAATTAAGAGGGGGAGAATAGATCTGTATTTGATTTAAAGATTAAAAGAGTACAATTTAAAGGGGAAAAAGAGGTAGATCAAATATAGATTAAAGTATTAAGGAAAGAGGGAAAAAAATTTCTAATTAAAATTAAAAATATAAAACAAACAAACAAACAATTTAAAATTATATCAAGAGAACTAGAGAAGTTTAAATAAAAAAAAATTAGAAGAATTGTAATTTAGCTGAAGAATCCAATCCACACTCAACTACAATAATTGAAATGGCAGCAGGAAGAAAGAGTATAGCACAATTACCTGTAAGGAGGAACTCCTTGTACCAGCAAACTAAATTTGTAGATTCAAACCTGGCGATTTTACAACAAATGAAACGCATGTGCCTTGAGATCTCTAGGGAAATGAAAAAGATGAAAGAAGAAATCAAAGCATAAATAAGGAGGGATTTGGACATTATCAGCCAAAAATTAGATCAAGTAACATCAGAAGTGAATCAAATCAAAACTTCAGTATAAGAACTACAAAAAAAAAAAAAAAAGGACAAATGGATTAGAAAGTAGAGCAAGGAAGTTAGAACAAACTGTAGAAAAAGGAACAGTGTTGAATACATTATCAGAGATTAAAAACCATTCAAAATGTTTAAAGATAAAAGGTCTATCTGAAACAAAGGAAGAAAATATTTACAACAGAATGATACCTACACTGGCAGAGGTTATTGGATGGCTACCAGAACAACTAGATCTCGAAATAGATAATTTTTTTAGGATTAGCACCAGGACTACAAGAGAAAAGAAATTGCCTCATGACATAGTTGTATACCTTGTCTGAGAAAGAGTCAAAGACATTATACTCCAACAAAATCACAAATCTAAACTAACAATAGAGGGAGAAGAAGTCAAGATAAATAGAGATATTACACAAGAAATTCTAAATAAGAGGAAAGAATATCAATTTCTGACTCTAGCATTAAGAAGGAAAGGAATCCCATATAAATGGGAAAAGCTAGAAGGAATATTGGTAACATTTCATCAGCAAAGATTCCTTTTAAATTCAATACCAAAAGCAAAAGATTTTATGCAAAGATATAAAAGAGATTTGAAGAAATGTCACCAAAATGGGACAAAGAAGATCATAGACAATGGGACAGAAATTCAAAGAAGGAAGAAGAGAAGATACCTAAAACCAAGAAAGAAAAGTTACCTGAAGAAGATTCACAAAAAGAAGAAGAAGAAGACACTCAACAAGAATATAAAGAGAAAGAAATTACTACTGAAGACGAGATCCAAACAAGAAGAAGATTTGATTGAAGTGACAAAATTGCAATAAGAAAATGAAATCAAAGAACAACTCTACACATAAATCGAAAAAGAAAGCTGCCGAATACATGAACAAAAAAATATTAACATAGAATGTAAAAGGGTTGAATTCGATTCATAAAAGAAGGATTTTTTTTCATTATCTAAAACAGGGGTAGGCAACCTAAGGCCCCCCAAGGCCTTTGGACTGGCCCCAGGCCGGTCCTGCTGCTGCCGCCACCGCCACCACCGCCCTCCGCTACCCCCCGCTGCCCGCCATGACGATATTGATTATTGTTGTTATTACTTGTTCTTGGGGTTTTCTTGGCAAAATCTCCACAAGGGTTTTGCCATGGCTTTTCTGGGGCTGAGAGAGTGTGAATGCATTTTTTTAATTTTTTAATTTTTATTATATATATATATATATATATATATATATATATATATATATATATATATAGTGCTTCCCTTCCCCCCCCCCCCCCCATTGTCTGACGGACAGCAACCCGGCCTCCGGCTCAAAAAGGTTCCCTACCCCTGATCTAGAAAAACAAAAATTAGACATAATATGCCTCCAGGAAACCCATAATAAAAACAAAGATGCTAATATTTTGCAAAAACCTAAATTAGGCAATTTACATATATCCAGCAATGAGAAAAAGGGGAAAAAGGGTTGCAATCTACGTAAATCAGAAATTCCAGGCACAAGAACTTTTCAAGGACAAAGAAGGACATACATTGGGGTTACAGGTCAAACTACAAGAGATCAATATTTTGGTGATTGGAATATATGCACCCCTAGAAAACCAATATAATTTTTTAAAAGACTGCAAGAATTGGTGTCCAAATATGATTTTGATAGTTTGGTTCTGTTAGGAGATTGGAATGGAGTCATGATCTTAGAAACAGATAGAAATTCAAAAGGCAAACATAAACAGGGGAAGCTACCAATGATATTTTTTGAATTTTTGGAAAAATTCACCCTAGCAGACACCTGGAGTAACAAAAACCCTACCACAAAATATTGTATGTACTATTCGAACAGACACCAATCTTCTTCTAGGCTGGATATGTTCTGCACTTCTAAAACTCTTAACAAAAGAATTTTTTAAAAATGAAATCCTCCCCAAAATTATATTGGATCACAAACCAGTTTTGTTACATTTCACAAACAGAAAATTCGAATACATTTGGGAATTGAATGAAAACTTGCTCCTAGATGAGACATTAGTTGAAGAGGCTAAAAAGGCATTCAAAAACTTTTTCAAAGAAAAATTTGATAAAGGCACCCCCAATGAATTAGTTTGGGAAGCATCTAAAGCATATATGTGAGGATTCTTTATACAGAAGAAAATTGAGAAATGAAGGAGAAAGAAGGAGAAATAAATGCATCTTCTAGAAGAAAAAGAACCGAAAATAGAAGAAAAAGAACCGAAAACCTCTCCCTGGGATAAAAAAATAAACCAAGAACTAAAAATGCTTCAAAAACAGTTAGAAACAGTTATGTCCTTAGAAAATGAGGGGGGAAATTAAATTTGCCAAACAATTTTTTTAACATGCCAATAAACCAGGGAAGTGGTTAGCTTACTCCCTGAGAAAGATACAGGGGGAAATGTGATATTAAGTATAAAAGAAAAAGGATAAATTATAACCAACCAAAACAAAATTAAAAATATATTTCACAATTTTTATGAAGATTTATTCCAGAAAATACCTATGACAGAAGAAGAAAAAGAAGCTATGATAAAATATCTGGATGAAGAAAAAATACCACAATTACAGATAAACAAAGAAAAGAGTTGGATGCCCCCGTTTTAATAATGGAAAGAATGGAGGCAATCAAAAAGACAAAATTGGGAAAAACACCAGGTTTCCAGACAGGAATTACAAAACAATGGAGGGTGATATTTTAATATTATTACATAGAGTTATATCAAAGTTAAATTTAAAATCTACACTAAACTCATGGAGTGAAGCTTTAATAACACTAATTTCAAAGAAAAAAAAAGATTTATTAGAAGTTAAAAATTATAGGCCAATCTCATTATTAAATTTTGACTACAAAATATTTATATCTGTTTTGGCAGTGAGACTTAAAAGAATACTAAAAGATAAGATCAAAGAAGACCAAGCTGGGTTTTTACCAGGGAGACAAACTAAAGGCAATTTAAGGATAGTCCTAAATCTTCTAGAATTTTATGAAAAACATTACAAAAAAATGCAATGGTTTTCTTGGACGCAGAAAAGGCCTTTGATAACATTAATTGGGAGTTTATGGTAGCAATTTTGGAGAAAATGGGAATAGGTCAAAATAAATTAAATTGGATCAAGACAATTTATGGAGGTCAATCTGCAAAAATTATTATAAATGGAGGGGGGGAAAAACATCTGCAATTAAAATAAATAAAGGCACCAGACAAGGATGTCCTTTATCCCCTTTGCTTTTCCTAGTGGTTATAGAAATTTTATTAAATAAAATAAGAAAAGATGACTTAATAAAAAGTCCATCATTAAAAGGACACAAATTCAAAGTTAGGGCATTCACAGATGATATTGTCATCTTTTTAGAAGATCCTAAGCATAATCTGGAAAGACTAAATCAAATTTTAAGAGAATTTGGAAATTCATCAGGATTTAAAGTCAACCAAGTTAAAACAGCTATCATAACAAAAAACATAGGGAAAAAATAAGAAGAAATATTTGAAAAAATATCCAACTATAGAGTTCAAAAAGTGGTAAAATATTTGGTAATAAATTTAACAAAGAAAAATCTGATCTATTTAATAACAATTACCAAAAAAACTGGAATAATGTAAAAAGTGCATTAAGGAATTGGAATAAATTAGACTTCTCTCTAATGGGTGGGATAGCGACAATAAAAATGAAGACTTTGCCTAAATTGTTATATTATTTCCAAAATATCCCAATTATAACAAATGAGAAAATCTTCAGAGACTAGAATAAAGAATTATCAAAATTCATTTGGGGAGGAAGAAAACTGAGGAAAAAATGGAAATTTTTATGTGACTCAAGAGAAAGAGGAGGTCTAGCGTTCCCTGACTTCAGACTGTATTCCCATGCAAGCTGTTTAAATTAGACTTTAGAATGGATTAATCTCCAAAATATAAAATTATTAAATTTAGAAGGTTCAACACATGATTTGGCTTATATGCATACCTATGGTATGATAAAAATAGAGTTCATAAAGAATTTACAAACCATTATATAAGAAAACTCCTCTTAATGACCTGGCTAAAATATAAAAACATATTATATCAAAAAACACCCCTTTAGATATCTCTGCATGAAGCCTTTTTGAAAAGAGAAACATTTGGTATTAAAGGTTTGCTAACATATAAATAATTGATAAAACACTCCAATGGACAATGGTATTTAAAATCAAGGGAAGAACTTCTAGAAGAGGGAATCATTTGTAACTGGTTCTCTCATAGACAGTTATCTGAAAGATTTAAATTAGATTTAAAGAAGCCAGGATTTAATGAACCCAAAGGAGAATTTGATATAATTTTACAATCAAATGGGAAAAAAACCTAGCAAATTTTTTTCAAATACTATTGAAATTGGACATGGAGCAAGAGGTGGTGAAACCCTATATGGTAGTATGGGCACAAAATATAGGTAATATAATTCCTTTGGAAGATTGGGGAAGAATCTAGTTGAGATATTTAAAATTCTTAAGTAGTAATATATTAAAAGAAAACTATTACAAAATATAATTAAGGTGGTATTTAAAACCTGAAAGGATTGCCAAAATATATAAAAATTCAAGTGGCAAGTGCTGGAGATAATAATAATAATAAAAAAAGATTGGGAAAAAGTTCATTTGTTGATAACCCAAACCTTAAATATCAATTGCCCCATGTATCTGGAAATATATCTTTTAAATATTCTTAGCAATTTAGATAAGTCAGCAGAATATAAAAATTTGAAACTTTTGTTATATATGATTACCACAGCAAGATTAATAATAGACAAAAATGGAAATCAAACTAACAACCAGATATAGATGATTGGCTAATCAAATTATATGAAATGTATGAAATGGATATTCTGACTCGCGTAGTAAATGGAAAATCCATAATAGAAAGAAAAGATGATTGGAAAAGATTAAATACAATATGGGAGAACAAATGGGATAAACAAGCAATACAATTTAATGAATAAAACTATTATTCATAGGAAAGAAATAATAAATAACCAAGCTCCATTACAAACTTTAATACTGATTAATAAGCTTGCTTTACGATAAGATTAATATTAATTTATTGTTAAGTAATATTAATTTATCAAAGAGATAAGGAATTAATCTATATATTAAATTGGAGAGAACAGGTAAAGAAAGAAAACAATAAAGCCAAAAAGATTGATATATATACAGTTATGTGTATATATATGTGTGTGTGTGTGTGTGTGTGTGTGTGTGTGTGTGTGTATATAAGCAAATATGTATTTCCACAAACAGATTAGGATATTAAGATTAAATTGAGAGATAAATAGAAAAGTAGGGAAAACATAGCTAGGAAGGAAACAGAGCAATGATAGAAAGTAGTAAAGAGAAGTAGATTTAAAAGAAGCTAAAAATAGTTGAACTCTCTGGGTGGGAAGTCTTTTACTCAAGCTTATATGAATATGGGAAAATACAAAGCAGTAGATTGTTTATTGCATGATATACTAAGCAATCAGTGTTGTTACAAGGTTCCAAAGAAAAAAAGAAAATAAAAAAGGAAGATAAGAAGAGAGAAAGAGAAATGTTTGAAGCAAGGAAGGGAAAGGCAAGAGAGTAAAGCAGAAAAAATAAAATACAGGAATACTATAAAAAAGTTGGAAAAGTGAGTATTAGCTAGGAAACGTTATATTGGTTATAACTATAAAGTTATTGTTTAATTGTATGTCTCATTTGCTAATTAAGACTACAAGAGTTATTTAAGCTTTTAATGACACTTTTTATTTATATGCAAACAGAGAAAAATTTTGCTCTTCTTTTATTTATGTTGTTACATTATAAAGAAGGCAATAAAGATATATACCACAGGAATAACACCACTGCTCCTCAAACATCTGAATTTTGGCAAAAACAAGCTGTGACATTTTTTTTAAATGCTGAATAGATGGTGTGAGTGGTGTGAAGCTTAGAGTGAGGAGAAAGGAGGGAACCCAGGTTTATTTTTTATTTTATTTTTTTTTTTAAAAAATTAAAATTGGCCTCTGCAGATGGGCGGCTCTGGGCTGCCCCGGTAAGCAGCAGATTGGAGCCATGGCTACCCCACACTGCGGCCCTGATCTTCCCTTTTGCCACCCTGAAAAGAGCAGCAAAATGCCACTCCTTTTAGGATAGAAAAGGGTCACCCTAAAAGCTGGCACCACAGCTCTTCCTCACCCTTTCAGCACAGCGTGTTTAAACGCTGTGCCGGGTGGGCATCCTGATGCCATGCGGCATGGGGAACGGCACACAGTGTCAGGACGGCATCCGGGTGGTGTTGGGTCAGCCGGTGTGTGGCTGTCCTGCCCCAACTCTATTCCCAGACCAGCCCTTTGGGCCAGTCTGCAGAGGCCCTATATTTAATTATTTAAAAAATTAATTATGAGGATTCACACATAAACAAAAAAACAACCCACAAGGGCAATCCATCCTGCTTTTTTTTTAAAAAAGCAATCAAAATAATTTCCTTGCCCTCTGGGAGGAATGGTAAAGGGGCAATTATATATTTTGTCCTAGGGTTGTTTTAGGATGTAGGATGGGATTCAAAGCATGTCATCACTTCAAATTTCCTTCCTGATTTATAAAGTAATCCTTTCCTGGGCATACATCAACTGGGGCCAACATGACAAAGTTGCTTCCCACAGACCATAAGGATGCAAAGACCATTTTGAATATTCCCATGATACAGCTATATTGCATTGCTGGATGCCAGTATTGGCTGTAGAGGCTGTGATGACCTACAAAACACCTGGAAAAGTAGTATTTTGAATATGACATGGATGGCAGACATGTGGATTCCTGAAAACAGAGGGTAAATGGTCTTGTTAAAGGATGAGGCACCCTCCCACATACTGCATTTCTTATGAAAATCAAAAGTCATATCTTGCCAACAGATGAAACAGGATTGTTTTTCCTTTTATCCCCTGCTGTGTTCCTAATTTTCCTTCCCTACACATTTTTGGAGTACTCCAGCTCTTGTAGTTGTGTTGTAAAGCCAATGAAGCCACCATCAAGCAAATTAGGTTGTTGTTGTTGTTGTTGTTGTTGTTGTTTCATCTTCTGGATATCAAAGCAGTTCACCACTTCAGAAATCTTTTGGTCCTTACAAAGGACTATCAAGTCTTTGCTTCCTATTAAATTATATTAGCCTAGAGCTAATCTTAAAGGATAAATATGACTAGGAAAAGCTAGTTTCCATGCCACAGTTGACCCCCCTGCTCTGCTCAATGGCTGTTGCCCTCAGATTTCCAGTCTGAGCTGCTTCTGATTTCCACAGACCATTCTTCAAGACAGGTAGATATTACCCCTCAATCCAACCCTCAAACACTGCTATCCCCTTTCACTTTTCTATTTTGGGTAGCTCTGTATGCTGGGTGTTAGAGTGATCATTCTCATATGTCTATTCTTTCATATTCTTTCCAAATAAGGGTTATCTTAGTTCACCTGTACCTGGAGTTTCCATCAGCAAGTACTAGTATAGTTGTTGCTTCTGGTCCTGGTCCTGGTCCTCACAAGCCAAGCTAGATAATTCCCCAATGTATCAAAGATACACTGAGCCTTGCACGTTTGTGGATAACAAGAGGCACACTTTAGATCTGATGGTTTTGGTTACCTGGATGTACACATGCCTTGGGGGGAAATGATCCCCCTCCCCTCCCCAGAATCTAACCTAGTGCTCCTGAAAAGTAATCTTTCTCAAAAACATGCTATCTCCAGATATGAGATATGAAAATATGAGAAGTCCAAAATACAGTGTGGGGAATGCATGGGTGCTTAACAACTTTGGCTGTTGTCTAACCCTGTGTAGATCTTTCTGGGCTTTGACACTCCTGACTGTAAATATGTGACCTGTTCTTTCCCATGTGGAAAACCTTTAACAGCTTACAACTCTTCTCCCTGCCATGTTATTATTACTTTGTTGTTGTTGTTTTAAAAAATGAGCAAGGAGTTAGCTTTGTAGAGAGGATTGTTCAAACATTTCATTGTTCTCTGGTTCAAAGTGGAATTGTTAAGCAAGACCTCATTGTGTGATTGGGTTATCAATACATCTTCATTCTAATTTAGTCATCCAAAGATAATTTAGCAGCATGAAACCTGATGAAGCATGTTTCTTTCAAAAACAGTCTGGAAACATTGTGATTTTGAGCTCATGGGGGAAGAGCAAGTAATGTAGCTTCTTCCTACATCAGCATCACTTCTCTTGGAGTATAGTAGTACAGTCAAATAAGAATAGCCTATGGCAGAAACTCTTTTCAGCTCCTAGAGATTATTATACTGTCAGGATGTTGTTGGAAGGAGATATTTTGAATAAAAGTAGACCTTAAACCATATTTTCCATGTTTTCCTAGATTTCCTAAATGTGAAACTATGTTCAGACACTGCAAACATATGCACCAGAATTCATGGCTTAGATCTCCTAATTTGTTAATATTTGCAATGAAGTCTATTGCCTTCTTTCACACTGGGAAGCTGATGAGAGGTGTTCAGGATTCTTCCAACCCTACTAATTTATGAAAGATAAAGATAAAGGTATTCCCCATTGACAAGGTTGTCAAGTCATGTCCGACCATAGGGGGTAGTGCTTGTCTCCCTTACTAAGCCAAAGAGTCAGCATTGCCAGAGACTACTCTGTGATCATGTGGCTAGAATGATTGCACAGAACACTGTCTGTAAACCATGAGTTTAAATGCAAAGGCTGCCCAAGAGATTTTTCCAGCACAGAAGAGAGGGTTAGCTGTCACTCCTTCTTTGTACACTCTGTCTTCTAGAAATTGGAATGAACCACCTTCTTACTGTTACTCTATTTTCTCATTAGGGTCGACAACTCAATTTTACATGTGAGCATCCACAGGGCATTGCACGGTTCATTCCAAACAGTCCCTGCAAATCAATGCCGACTGTTCTGTTCTATCTGCCATAAAATATCAGGGACATTGAAAGAAGGAATGTTGCTATACTGGTGATTATTTCAACCAACAGCTGAGCAAGTAAAGCCTAGATAATCTAGTAATACCTATATTTTCATATATGCTACCAACATTTAACCTCATTTTTTACTTTTAATAAGACATCAGACTAATTAGCAGTCGATTTATTTGAATTGGTTAATACATGATCTGGTTTTTCACACTAACATCAATGCCAGTGATTTTTGTTGCTGGCATTTGTGTCATTTTGTTGTCTGCTTGTTTAAAACATGGCAAATGAAATGTTGAATGAGTTACAGCGCCATTCTATTTGCAGGATCTAGTTGCAGCTTATTCTTTGATCTGTTTATATTTGAAGAACTGAACAAACATTTTTTCACTTAAATAAACAATTCACAAACATTAAAGAAGTAGGAATAAATGAAACTGAATATTTACATCTTTAAAGTGATTAAATTAGGGGTTCTGCATCCAGTCTTATGATGTATGACTAAATGTAGCTATGAATAATTTCCAGTCTCCACCAGTGTGGTGGTGAGTGATTTCTTAAACCACTAACTTTACCATTGAAAAGCCTCTGAGCATGAAAACTGAGACCTAGCATCCTCAATGACATAGGGAGGGGGGAGCAAATCAATCTAAGGGATGTTCAGCAGTTGCTTCTCCTTGTCTGCATCTGCACTGCCCAAAAAATAAAAATAAATAAATAAATAAATAAATAAATAAATAAAAAGCAGTTTCACAGTATTAGCTGGCATGGCTCAATGCTATGGAATTCTGGGATTTATAACTTTACAAGGAATTTACCCATCTATGTCAAAGAGCTATGGTGCCAAAACAAACTGCAAATCCCAGGATTCCATAGCATTGCACCATGACATTTAAAGCAGTGTCAAAATGCATCATTTTTGCAGTGCAGATGCAGCCCTTGCTGTTTGTTTGTTTTTTTAAAAAAACTTGTTCAGATGATACAACATACTTTTCACTGTTATGTAAAATTCAGTGGATGAAACTGGCAAATGATGAATACAAACTGAAAATTAATAAGCATTTCATGTAGCAGCATTTAATTGTTTTTGCTCACATTCATGCCTGATCTCCTTATCTGTCCCATTTCTCCTTTCTTTGTATTGTTGGAATGCTATATTATTTCCTCTCTTTTTGTTCCCTGCCCACTCCTATATTTTCAGTGCAATCTGTGGTGCTACTAATAAATCCAGTTTGTAGACAAATTGCAAACCTTTTATTCTTGTGTATTTCCTAAAGACTTTGTGGCAATAAAAAAAAGTAAAAAAGTGAACAACTTCAACAGTTAGCATGGTTGAAAGAAAATAAATATTCTATTATATTTTAAGACACATTGAAGCTCAGATTGAAAGCTCCTTTTCCCAATTTTCTTTTTTTTAAGCCTGAAATTTTCTCTTACACTTAGAGCATATACAGTTGCCCCTCCATTCTCATGGACTTGAGGTCTGTGGTTTTGAATATGCATGGAGGAGCAATCTCCATTGAAATCAATGGGGTGTTCTCCCATGGGCAAGGGCTTGTGTGCAGCCACATGATTATGCCCCATTTAAGCCTATGGAGATTTAATATCAGCAAGTCTCCATTTTGGCAGGGGGCCCAGGAATGGATCCAGTATGAAAACAAAGGGTCGATTGTACAGACATACTTGTCTACTTGTCTACTTTAGGGTTGCCAGATCTCAAGGCAACTCTATTTATTCCAAGACACCAAACAGGGTATAATGACTATGGGTTCCCTCCCCTCAATCATTTGAGGACTTCGCCCAGACAACAAAGGATTAAATGTGGTGGAGGAAGGTGCTGCATGCTATTGAGACTTTACATCACAGATGACATAATTACTCAACTAGCCAATCAGTGGATAGTACCAGGAACTTTGAGGAGGTCCCAAGCAGAGGTGTTTTTTTTAAAAGCCTCTCTGGAGACCATGCAGTTGAGCTTTGCTTTTCTTTGGCCCATGTGGCCTGGAGAGTCTTCTTTTATCTATGACCTCAGCTCTTGCGGTCTGTGTGCCCATGGGGTGGCCTGGAGGGATGCTGGTCAAGTTGGCCATGAGCCTAAGCTCCCAACAACCAGTGAGATCAAGAACTACAAGTCCCATCTGATTGTGAGTAGCTTAGAAGTATGTGTTAGCTAGAGCATCTAGGCCTTTTGTTCTTTTAACTGTCTTGCTTGAAATGCCTGTCTTGTAACTATGCATCTTGTACCTGCAAGGCATGGAGGCCTTGTATGAAATGATAACTCTTTGCCCTATACTGTCTAATTAGAATAAAATAACTTTCTTTAAAAGTATCTACTATTTCTATACACCTATACACATGTCTTGGCTCGGCTTGGATTATTGTTTGCTTAACTTAGCAAGGAAGGGTAGAAACTACATCTCTCTTAGCAAGCCCTAGTGCCATGATGTTGAAACTATGCCACACAAGCCAGAGATGGCACGTAAAGCCATTTTCCCTGGCACACAGAGGATGGGGAGGAGGAGGAAGAGGTGTGTTCCTGTTCCTCCTCCTTCTCAACCCTCCCTTGCCTTTAGCTGCCTCTCTGGAGGCAGCTGAAGGCCAAGGACAGCACACAGGGAGGAGGAGGAAGAGGTGTGCCCTGTTCCTCTTCTTCCCCCCTCTTCCCACCCTGGAAGTCCCTTTCCCAGTCCCAACTCCTGCACTGGCTAACACTCAGTGCCAGAACGCATTTTATGGACACACGGCCCCTAAAAGGTTTGCCATTACTGCCCTAACATGTGCTAAGGAGGTTCTTAATTCACTAGGTTGTGGCAGTGTGGTTTGAGATGATCTCAAGAGATTTCCTTTAGCTCAGCAGGAATGGGGAAGGGTGGATCTAAGAGACCAGGGATTAATGGTCTGCTATGGGCACAAAGCCAAAAACAGGGAGGCTGTGGTTGGCTAGGGTCAAAGATCATCACAGAGGGAGATGGGTACATCTGGGTAAATGTTGCTGAAGAAGGAAAATATTTCAGTTGCACTGGCACAAAGAAGTCCGGACACCGTTCTTGGGGCAACAAAATGGCCACAACTTTATTCATCTGTACAGGGTCTGAAAGAACGACTTTACAGCCCAAAATCTTCACTTTATGATAACATCCTTCTTGACACATGTGTATGTGCTCATGCCATAACTCCTGATGTAATCCTCACCATAATAATGTCAAGCTATCACGGATAAGTCATGCCTCCAACCAAGCATATGTCAACAGGGGTCACACATAAGTTGCCAAACATGTAATCAAATCATCCCCCCTTCCAATTTTGACATCATCTCTATGATTGATGAGGTAAAAGATTTTAAGCTGATGATGTAAACCATTCATCCCTCTTAAATGACCAAATACTGGAAAATCAGATATCCAATTATCCCCGGGAGGGGTCCCTGCCCTGACACAGGAGTGGGCCTGCCTAGCTTGGCATCCCCTCCCCCCCCCCGTAGGACTCGTTTAATGTGAGAAACAATGGAGTCCAAGTATACATCACAACCTACCGGGGAGAGATGAACCCCATTACCCCTGTACAGATGTGGCAAATCAACCCTAATCTGGTCATGTTCAACACATGAGGCCCCCAAAATTTCCAACCTCCTTAAAACATCCCTATTCACCCAGCGATGAGCTGCGTTAATAGCAGAATCTTTCCTTGCACCAGGTCAAGTTCGTCGTGGTAAGAGCTTGGTCCATAACAGAACAGTCCCCGGTAACCGGCGTTGTACTTCATGGAAGTGTGCAGTGATCCTTTGGACTAACTGCAATCCAGGGATCTTGACCAAATCATTCTCACCCAGGTGAATGAGGAGTATCTGGGGACATGGGAAGGTAACAGCCAACTTGATGATTCAGGGAAGAAGGGGCCCCCATAGTATGCCTCGCCGCTCAAACCAATGGATGTGCCCAAATTGCTCTAGACCCAAGTATGGATCTCGGTCAACTGGAGAGCATGCTGTTCAGCCCAAAAGACCAAGCTGTGACTGACAATCCAAATGTCACCCTGTTCTCCACCTGCCCAACAGAAAAACACACATTAGAACATCAAGGCATGATCGCATCGGCCCCCCGGAACTAGAAATCAACATCTAACCAGCATAAGGGTGAATGTAAAGCTTTAAATACTCTAGAGTTCTATCGCCCAATACGTTGGATCACAGCATCACTTAGGCCGTGAGCTGCTGCGGATGTGGCAGCTCCGATTTGGAAAGAGTGAGAAAAAAATTGGGCTGCTGGTAAACCCACATGCTTCAGAGCCTCTCGCAACACCATTCGAAATTGAAACTGCGTCAACAGAAGGCCTGAGACATGCAAAAACAAATAACCAGGGATGCTGGGGTAATCCGTCAAAGCCATTACTGGGCAGATCTGGCCCTTAGGAGCCCAAGATAAGACTATGGTTTGAGCCCTAGCCAGCTGGTCTGTCTTTGAACACCTAAAACATAAATGCAGGCCCTGCTCCAAAACTTGAATGTCAGATAGCAATAGTGCCCGGCCTGACGTATCAGAGTGAGAACTGGGGATGAGCTCGCTAATTCTTGTTACAGCAAAAAAGGCTAATGAAGGGCCTTTGCAGACTGCCAGAAACAGAGCAAATTGAGTCCACTTTAACTGCCCTGACTCAGCAATAGGGAATCATGGGAACTGTAGTTTATTGTGGCACCAGAGCTCTCTGACAGAGAAGGCTCAATGTCTCAGAAAAAAATACAATTCCCATGATTCCCTAGCACTGAGCCAGGGCAGTTAAAGTGGACTCAATTTGCACTATTTCTAGCAGTCAGCAAAGGCCTGAAAAAGCAACCCTAAACAAGGTAACTTCCTCATGGGAGGAGCACACCACTTGGAGGGAATTCCAAATCTGTATTAGAACTGAATCCGTCACTGGCATGCGGGTATCGCATGCTGCAGGGAGCGCCCTAGACCATTCCTCCAATGCCCTCTGTACCCTAAAATCCACTGTAGGATCCGGGACCCGCCCCCACTGCCCGGGAGTAAAAAGTTAGCACCGCCAACCTTCCCTTAATGGTAACTGGAGACAATCCGGACTGTCTGAGATGAACTGCAAAGTCGAGTATAACCTCCACCCTCAGGGGCCAAACCTCGATTTCACCCACAGCCACAAGAAATTGTCTAAAAGCTCGCATTGCAAGCTGATAGGACTTGCATGTAGAATGGGCAATGGAGTGCAGAATAGCCTGCTCAATCTCTATCCTCCAAGGTTCCACAGATGAACTGGTACTGTCAAAGGCTGTGCTGCTGTTTCCAGAGCTAGCTCTCGAAACCTGTGAAACTGAAAATGTGAAAGGGCATCTGCCAAGGGATTCAATAGACCAGGTACGTGGCACGCCTGGAACAACACATTATATTTTAAACACTGCAACACCATAGATCTGACTAAAGCCATCACCCTTGGAGACTTGGAGCTCTGAGAATTGATAACATGAATTACTGCCTGGTTGTCACACCAAAACCAAAAAGTTTTCTGAGCAAATTACTTTGGCCAAAGATGAACTGCTACCACAAAAGGGAACAGTTCTAGAAAGGTAAGATCCCTTGTCAAACCGTTACTCAACCAACCCTGAGGTCAACTGTCCACCGCCCACTGCCCCTTCCAATATACACCAAAACCATGGGCTCCAGATGCATCAGAATGAACCTGAAAATCTGCCTTTAGGATCATCTCACTCCTCCACAATGATATACCATTGAATTCCTCAAGAAATGAGTCCCAAACCTTTAAGTCCTCATGTATCCCACTATTAATGTGAATGTGGTGATGTGGGGGAGACACACCCCTCGTGGCATGGTATAGGCGAACACAAAAAAAAACCATCCAGTAACCACCACTTTGGAAGCAAAATTCAACAAACCTGTTAGAGATTGAAAGTCATGCAATGTGGCCATATTCTTACCTCTCATTGCCCTTACCTGTTGTCTCATTAGGTCCAATTTTTCATTTGGGAGGTGAGATAAACCCTCGATTGTATCAAGCTGTATGCTCAGAAAGGTTAACCGGGTGGCAGGGCCTTCCATCTTCTCGTCAGCCAAAATCACTCCCATCTCGTCCATCAAAGCTTGAAAAACTGACAAAGTGTCCCAGTATGCTGCCATGCTGGGGGCCCCAGCAAACAGGAAGTCATCTAAATAGTGCTTAATTGCAGGATTGCCAGACCTGTTCACAGCACACCAATGCAAGAAGGAACTAAACTTCTCAAAAGCTGAGCAAGAAATGGAACAGCCCATTGGCATCACCTTGTCAAAATAGTACATTCCCTCAAATTGGAAGCCTAACAAATCAAAATCTTCAGGGTGTACCGGAAGTAGCCTGAAGGCAGATTTTATATCACATTTTGCCAAAAGAGCTCCCTTGTTCAAGGCTCTAACCATCTGTACTGCTGAGTCAAATGATGCATATTGCACAGATGCCAACACTGGGTCAATAGCATCATTCACAGACTCCCCTTTGGGATAAGAAAGATTGTGAATTAAGTGATACTCACCCGGTGTCTTCTTGGATACCACACCTAGCAGTGACAACAGGAATGTTGGCATTGCAATTGTTTATGGGGCCCAGATATCCTCCCTGCCACCAGCTGTTTTGCCAGCTTGTCCCTTACGATCCCTGGTAATGCCCTCACTGAACGTGCATTAGGTGCAAAACGATAAACTCTTAAACCCAAATATGGAATGTGAAAACCATGTGTAAAACCCTCAAGTAAGTACTGGGCAGAATCCTGCTTAGGATAAACCCTCAACCAAGCATTCAAAACGTCCAACCTAATGGATGTTGGAGCTTTTTCCTCCAGCCTGGGTAGCCTGAGGGGCAGCTCCAACTCCAGTCCACTTACCTTTAAAGCAAGAGGTGCTGGGGTGATTCCCTCCACAGGTGCCACAGCAGTGTTCATACTTGCAGGTCTGCCGCCTGCACTTACCTGCATTAAACTCCCAGCAGACTCCTGGTAATCTCTTTTCCTCCATGCCAGGCCTCGCATACTGCCCTCTCGGCTGAGTGACCATAGGCACGAAGCTGTTGCCACATCTACTCTAAGGGGAGGCACCAACCATGATGTCCAACCATAGCTTGGCTTGTATATGCCGCCATGAAATGGAACAATCCAAAGTGGCACACATCTGAAACTTCTCATCATACAGAAGCCAAGCAGACCCTCTAGAGTTAAAGTGACAATTAGTGTAGGCCTTTACATCATCTCCTGGTATTTGGATAATTCCGGAGAACTTAAAGGCGCCTTCCCCTCAATGATACCCTTATAAATTGTAAACACCATTATCCAATTAACGAAATTCCTCTCCAGCTTCAGGTGCTTGCAGGCCTCAAACTCTTTAGGTAGACTAAGTACAACTCTGCCTTTCACCATAATTCTCGGTTCTGGGTCCTGGAAAGTCAAGGAGAAAAGGTCAATGAACTCACCCATCCAAATCCACTCCTTTGTTGGTAATGGAAGATGGGAGTCTCGTGGAGTAGACATGCCCGTGTAAGGGTTTCAATCAGCTGATCTTTCCACCCCCACCTGACCTAAGGCCCCTGCTACTATAGCAGCTCCTTTGGTCACACCTACCTTGCCAGCCAGGGGCTATTCCACCTGGACCCTTGCTACCTGAGTCTGAATTGTAAGGATGTGCTCAATGAAACTGAGGGTGAACTCTCAGCTTCGCTTCCCTGACCAGCTTGAACACCAGGCGCCCATACTGTTGCTGGCCAAGACCCCAAGGAGATAGGTAAATTAGACATACCTGAGCCTGCCGGCTGCTGTGGGGTATCCGTTGATGCTTGAACACCTCCAACCACTTTTACATAAACATGGTATAAGATATGCATGGGAAAAAACTGAAGGAGTTGCATTCACCTATCAACAAAGAAGATATAGAATAAATTCTGTACAAAAAGCAAAAGACTTTTGTCAAATATTTCAAGCTGAAATGGGAAAAATGGATGAAGGCAGTGATAAAGAAACTAAGCAAGAAGAAGAAACAGGAAGAGAGAAAGAAAAAGAGGAACTGAAAGAACAAAGAAGACAGAGGAAAGCTATAACGGAATCCAGAAGTCAAAAACAATTGAAAAAAGCTGAAGAAAAAACAGAACAAGGTGAAGCAACGGATCCCTTTTCAGATGAGAGTAAACTACAGGAACAATTGGACGATGAGGAGGAGGAGCATCAGAGCAATAAGGAGATGAGGAGTCATAGATATAAAGATATAAAAATATTTTTAAATTGTGAAAAATAGTAACACATATTTGCTCATGGAATGTTAAAGGACTTAATTCGAAATATAAATGTAGTAAAATATTTCACTATTTGGAAAAGAAAAATCAGGACTTTATTTGTCTGCAAGAGATAAAAATTAAACAATCAGATATTAGATTCTTACAAAACCCTAAATTAGGCCAATTATTTGTATCTGCAAATGAGAAGGGAAAAAAAGGAATGGTAATTTACATAAATAATAAATATGATGCTAAGGAAGTATTTTCAGATCAAGAAGGACATTATATTGCAGTGGAAGTACTATGGCAGGAAAAGAAAATTTTATTAATTGGTATCTATGTTCCTCAAGAAAATAAATATTTTTTAAAAAAAAATGATTAAAAAAACAGAATTGGATCATGAACATTATTTGTTAATGGGAGATTGGAATGGAGTTATAGATCTAAGAACAGACAGGACCACTCAAAACAAGACAAAGACGAATCAAGGAAAGTTACCAAAAAACTTTTTTGAACTACAAGAAAAAAATTTCACTAGAAGATGTCTGGGTAGGACTGTTTAACAAGACTAAAGATTTCAACTTTTTTTCAGACAGACACAAAATAGAATCAAGAATTGATATGCTTTTGATCTCTAAACATCTTTTTCAACAAATAAAGAAAATGGACATTTGGCCAAAGATTATTTCAGATCACAATCCAATTCAACTTAGTCTTTTGGGACCAAAACATCAATATTTGTGGCGATGGAATCCACATTTGCTTCAAAAGGAGGAATTTGTAAGGAAAATGAAGGAAGAGATAAAGTATTATTTTTTTGAATATACTACCAATGAAATTAAAATGAAGACAGTATGGGACACCAGCAAAGCAGTGATGAGAGGAATTCTTATCCAGAAAGGAATGGAAATGAAGAAAAGATCACAAGATGAAATAAAAAAAAAACTGACTGAAGAACTGCAAAAGAAAGAGAAAGAATTCCAAGATCAACCTAAAAGAAAAGAACTGAAAAATCAACTTAAAATATTACAAGTTAAACTAGATACATTATTGACAAGAGAAGTTGAGAAAAAGTTAACATATATAAAACAAAAAAAATGAATTTGCAAATAAGACTGGGAGATGGCTGGCTAACAGACTGAAAAAAGAAAAAGAAAAGAAACTGATTCAAAAATAGTTGATAAAGAAGTAACTAACATAAAGTATAACTAATCAAGAAGGGATAAAATATATATTTACAAAATATTACACTAAACTATATAAGGATTCAAACTTGGAAACGGGTCAGAAGACTGTAAAAGGAAAAGCAGTGTCAAGTTTGAAAGTAAAAACAATCTCGATGGCAGAAAAAGAAATGCTGAATGTTCTGTTTACTACTGTTGAGGTAGAGCAAGCAATTAGAAGTAAAAAATTAAATAAAACACCTGGACCAGATGGCTTTACAGTGGAATATTATAAAACATTTGAGAAGGAATTAGTAATACCACTTAAAAATTTATTCAATAAAATTAGAGAATATGGAATACCAGAATCTTGGGAAGAGGCTAACATCACACTTATACCAAAAGAAGACAAAGATAAATGGAAAGTAGAGAATTACAGGCCGATTTCATTATTAAACGTAGATTATAAAATCTTCATGACAATATTAGCCATAAGATTAAAGAATATTTTGAAAACATTAGTACATGAGGATCAAGCAGGATTTTTGCCATCAAGACATATGAAAGAAAATATTTGGACAGTACTAAATGCAATTGAATATTATGAGAAAAAAAACAATGAGAAAAAAGTTGCAATGATTTTTCTTGATGCAGAAAAAGCCTTCAATAAGGTAAAATGGGACTTTATGTTGGATGTAATTAAAAAAATGGACATGGGAGAGAACTTTTTTGAATGGATAAGAAATATTTATAAAAAGCAAAGTGCAAAAATGATAATTAATGGAGAGAGAAGTTTAAAATTTGGCATTCAAAATGGTACTAGACAAGGATGTCCACTATCTCCATTGTTGTTTATCATGGTATTGGAATTATTAAATAATAAGATTAGAGAAGACATGGATATAAAAGGATTAAAGATCAAAGGACAACATTATAAGTTAAGAGCTTTCACAGATGATCTGGTAATATTTATGGAAGAACCATTAAGTTTGATAGAGAAACTACAAGAAATTTTGCTGGACTTTGAAAAAGCTTCCGGCATAAAAGTAAATAAAGAAAAGACAGTAACGCTTACAAAGAATATGACAAAAGAAGAGGAAACTAAACTACAAACTTTATCAGGATATGAAGGGGAGAGGAAAATTAGATACTTGGGAATTTGGATTACAAAGAGGAACGTTAATCTATTTGAAAATAACTATGAAATGACATGGAAGAAAATTAAAGAAGATTTTAATAAGTGGACAAATGTAAATCTATCTTTACTGGGGAAAATAGAAACAATTAAAATGATGATATTACCAAAGATGAACTTTTTGTTTCAAAACATTCCGGTAATTTTAAATGACAAACCATTTGTACAATGGAAAAAAGACCTTATAAAATTCATCTGGTCAGGTAGAAAACCTAGAATAAAGTGGAAGACATTGATAGATAAGAAGAAAAATGGAGGTTGCAACCCACCAGATTTAAAGACTTATTATTATGCAAATGCACTAACTTGGATCACGGACTGGGCAAAATTAGAAAATGACAGAATTCTCGCTTTAGAAGGATTTAATTTGAGATATGGTTGGCACGCATATATGTGGTACAATAAGACAAAAGTGCATAAAGAGTTTGAACATCACTATATAAGAAGATCATTAATAAGGATTTGGCTGCAATGTAAGGAAAAATTCTACGGAAAACTACCCTTATGGGTGTCACCACAAGAAGCTTTTTTTGGAAGATGGCAAGAAGTATCTAAATGGTTGAGATATTGAGACATCGTGAATAAAACAATGAGAGGATCTTATGAACTAAAGTTATTAGAATACCTGAAAGAACTAGACAAAAATCTACATTGGTTTCCATACAAACAGTTAATGGATAGATTCAAAGTAGATTATGAAAAACTGGGATTTGAAAAGACAGATACTGAATTAGATAAAATGATTAAGCAAAATGGAAAACAACTAACTTCCAAATACTATGAGATTCTACAAGAAAGAGAATTGGAACAAGACTTAGTAAAAGATACGATGATTAGATGGGCCAAAGATTTTGGCAAAGACATTGATTTAGAAAGTTGGGAATGGGCAAGAAGGAAGACACAAAGATTTACTCAATGCCAATATAAAATTATTTAAAAAAATAAAAAAGAACACCTCCAACTGAGTGTGACACTCGGCTGTTATGCTGCAGGGTGGAGGAAGCACTTCCCACCACACTGCTCTGTACTTCTGGGGCTTCCTCAGCTGGCCCATTGGCCTGGCCTGAAGCCACCGCCTGCTGTACCACCTTACACAAATCAGTCAATGTAGGCTGCGCAGACACAGAGGCCACTGCTCCCTGTTGCACCAAACCTGGAACCTTTTTCATAGGCTCCATCACATCAGCTACAGTTGGTTGCCTGCCGTTCATAGCTGTAGCATCTACTGGACCACGTGATGTGTCACCCACTGTCATGCCAGGTGAGGGTACCTCCTGCACCTGTGTAGTCTCTTGCACCTCATTTAAGGACCCTGGGCTTGTGGCTGGAGGGGCCGAGGTTCCAGAAATACCACCCTGCACCCCCCTCTAAGCTAATTGCTCACAAACAGCCACACATGCAGCCATTGTATGTCCCAACTGAGCCAGGTGGGCAACAATCTCATCCTCATCACCCTGGGCTTTGGCCGAATGCTTGGGCGCCAATTGGCTGGTGACAGATCCAGAAGACACTGCACGCCATTTGGATTGCGACTTACTCCATGGCATGAGGAAAAAATCCCTCTTTAGAATTAACAAACCCTGGGTTATAGTGTCCCAAACAGGGACTAGAACCCTTTAAACAAATCACAGAACAATGAATAAAAAATCCTCCTTTAAAATTAACAAGCCCCAGTAGTTATAGCATCCCAAGCAGAGACTAGGACCCTTTACACAAGTCACAGATCAATGAGGAAAAGTTCCTCCTTTAGAATCAACAAGCCCCAGTGGTCACAGTGTTCCAAGCAGGGAGAAGAATCCTCTGCACAAGTCAGAGACCAGTGAGGAAAAATTCCTCCCCTAGATTCAACAAGCCCAGGTGGTTACAGCATCCTAAGCAGGGACCAGGACCCTCCTCACAAGTTGCAGACCATGAGGAAAAAATTCCTCCTTTTGAAAACTCAAACCACCTAAGCCCCGCTGGCTCTTCCCTCTCGGCAGCCGATCCTCCCTCTCGGCTGCCGAATGGGAAATGGCTGCCTCCATGAAGCAGCGGGGCCTTATATAAGCCCCCAAATCCCACCCAAAGTCTCACGAGACTATCCAGTCTTGTGAGATTACATGGACTGCTGGAGGAATCACGTGAGTTCCCCCTGATTGGTTGGGAGCCAAAGGGAGGACAGGACTCCCAGCCTTCCCAACCAGTCACGGTGTTGGCCTTCCAAAATAGCCAGCGCAACAGAAGGCCCCTCCCAACACATCGGGGGGGGGGTCTTTTCTGTATAAAATGAGATGAAAGCCTGAGCACTCATCTATATCCACTTGCAGCTGACACAAGGCCATCTGGCTCAGTGTGATATTATTTGCACATGTGTTACATTCACACATTGGCACATCAAAAGGCCATGAACAAGGGGGGAACTGGAGGTGCTGGATGAATATATGCAGTTGGACCTGTTTTGTCATTTGGACCAAGAGTACTAGTGCTATAACATGTGAGAGTTCTTGGTTAACTCCCTGCATCCACCTCCCTTCCAAAAAAAAAAAAAAAAAAAAGGAGGAATGAGAAAAAGGAAAGGAAAAAGAAAAAAAAAGATCGACAAAGAACTTCCCACAAGGTTCTTAAGTAGTGTAGAAAATATCCAAGTGTGTCACATTTGATATAGTTGAGGATGGATCAGATATGAGCCCTAACAGGAATTGCAATAAACTGAACAGATGGTGGGAGTAATTTTATATACCCTTACCAGTATAAATGTTTTTTTACAAAAATCTGGCTCAGGGCTTTCTTATTACTTGATTTAGCATTTGTGCCTGTTGCCAGATACAGTTCTATTTTCCTCCCAGCCTACTTACCTCACATCTATGACATCACAAGCCCCCACCACTGTGACATCACAGGGGGGCTACTACTTGGTTATGTCTATAAAACCCTAGGAAATGGGATGCACATAGATTTGCCTGAAAACACTTGACTTCACATTATCAGTGAATCATGGAAATAAAAAAAATAGAGAATTTGAATAAACCTTTAACACCAACGGATCTAAAGTTAACAATAAAACCACAACACTTTTTTTCTTAGCTGTACCTACTGTAATTAAGCTAAAGAATTTATATTTTCATTCTCTCATTTAAAAATCATCCACAGTTTATCTCTTTTTGCAATACTAACAAAAATTAGCCTCGATTTTCTATTTTCCACTCCAATATTTGTATTCCAATACAAATCAATCATCCTTTTATTTATACTCATTCCCTCCCCAACAAACTATGAATCCACCTGCGTATTTCATTTAAACAACCAATTTCTTCAGATTGTGACAGCATCACTTTTAAAAAGCCCATGTAAATATCTTAAACCAAAGTAATCTATTCCTGTTTTCTCAATCATGCCCTTTTAAATCTCATGCTTGGTTTTTAACCAAAACTCCAGGCACCCACACTTTGGGCATCATTCAAACCCCACAGATAATCTGAAGGTGAGAAACGTCTTCACAAAAAAAGCAAAGCTTTTGCCCCTTTTATCCTCATTTGTCCCCTTTACTAGAATTCTCCACTCCCCCTGCCCAAAGTCTCCCACTCCATCATCCCCTCCATATTCAGTGTTCTTCTGCACCAAATTTGCAACAATGTCAACTCTACCCTGACAGAATCCTCCAAAATCTCTCCTGTGTCTCCTTCATCCTCAGTTTCTAACTGTTTGGTTCCTTCTAAAGTATCTCCATCCTCTTTCTGAAATCTGATAGGTTCCGCAGCACCTCTCTTTTTATTCCCCTCTTTGTCTTCAGTCCTGCCATCCATCAGGTTAGATCAGAGTTGAATTTCAAAAGAAAGTTTCTGATCAAATAAAGTTCCTCCTTTCCTTCCAGGTCACTTCCATCCCTTCCTCAAGTGTTTGGATTCTTTGTTCTGTCATTTAACAAAAAATTTGACAATTAAAGAGTTAATCACTTTGCCTTTACATCAACTCCTCTGTTTCTCTGCTGTTTGACTTCTCCTGTTTTCACTCTCAGACATAATAATCTTTGCTTTCCCTAACTCTGCCAGTTCCCCCCTTTCTTAAGCCCTACTTTAATTGCAAAGCATATGAAGAAAACAGACTAACTGTCCACATCTAAAAAAATATATTTTCCTTACCTATGTCTTTGACCATTAAGGAGGTTTTATTTTTTGTTCATTTTTAAATATAACTTTAAAAGATTTTCTGTATTTAGTCCCCCAAAAGCCCCCAAAGTGTATGTCACTTTATAAGTCCTCCTCAAAGTTTCTCATAGAATTCTAAAAGGCAGATATCTCACTAAAGCATTCATTAAACACTGTTTTGAAGATTTCTTTTTTTATCAATTCTAGCTATTAGATATTGGTAAGAATTTATTTACAAAAGAAATGCAGTGGCAGCTTAGCATCCATTCAGGCTCACAGTGGCAGGCAGAGTTGATAGCTTTGTCCCTTGATGTCCTCTTGATTCATTTCTAGTCAACTAATATGGCCACCAGGAGCTCTGTGAGATTTACTCATCTTCATGAACAGACTGCTCATTTGCCCCTTAAGAAAGGGAAAGGGTAAAGGTTGGAATTTATCTCCAAATCATTGCTGCTTCTTTGGTGGCCATTTTCTGCACCAGAAATCCAAAGGAACATAATTTCTACAGGACAACTGGTTCTCTACCCAATCCACTCATGAAATGTAATAAATGGAGTAGACTAGAATGTACTCTATGGAGTAGTAGAATGAAGTAAAATCCATTCTGAATATTTGTAAGCCACTGGTAGGTAAACTGCAAATATTGTTAAGAATGAGCCAAGTGAATAAAAAATGAACAAGAAACACATTACAAGAGAAGTACAATGATCTCCCATAGTGCACATGTGTACAATGTATACATACAATCATCCACATCCACATACAATCATCCACAGCTCACTAATGCACTAGGCATGGGCCATTAAGTTAATACATTCCACTTTCTTATTTCCTGCAGTTTCACATCTAAATTATGGCTTGTAATAATAGCTTTTCTGGAGCTATTATGTGAATTTCAGAAGAATAATTTCTGTGAGCCATGCATGTAAAAACGTCCAACATATGAATTATCAAAAGACATTTGTGCACCTTCAGAATGGGCATTCCATAACATCAATCCATTAATGAAAAATACATAATGGAAATTTCTGCCAAAGATCATATTAATTTGCTGGCTTCTTTTCAGAAAGATGCATGCTTATGTGAAATTTAAAAATCAATACAGGCATATATAAAGAAAAATCAATGTTGCAAGTCAGAATGCATATATTATAGCTAAGTTTATTGTGGATGTCCTTTGTATTGTATCTGAATTTCTGAACTATACCAATGATTTTTAAAAATGTGCAATCCAAGACAGCATCACCACATAAAATATTAATACTATATTTAACTAGAGTGTATGAGTCTTTGAACTAAACTCCACAATTATGGCATTTCTTCATAAATTCTGAGCAGCATTGATTATCTTTAACCGTTCCCAAAGAAGCTATCGACATTGATTTACATGTTAAAATAGAATATGATATCCAATAAAGCAATTTTGGTATACTTTAATATGTGATTCATTAAAATGCTAATTTATGTGCATAAACATTTTTTTTTTGTGATTATGGACCTTATCACATGGGGGAAATCCTATGTAGAAATGGGTTTTTAAATAGGAAAAAAAAACCCACAAAAGCACGTAAATTTTTAAACAATGTCATTTTTAAACTGTGCCTAACCTGAACAGAAAGTAGTCAAAAGCCACTTCTTTTGAGTTTTGGAAAATCCTGAAAGTAAAAAGAAGTGGTTTTGGGCGACTTTCTGTTCGGGTTAAGCACAGTTTAAAAGCGATATGTGTGAAAATGTACCCACTTTTGTGGGTTTTCCCCACCTTTTAAATCCTGTTTCTGCATGAGATTCCCCCTGTGTGATAAGGTCCAATGATTCATTTGCTGGTTGTAATTGCTGGAGACCAGAAGTTAGTTTTGGTTTATTACAAATCAAATGGCTTGTGCAAGCCACACACGTAAGTTAACAGACTTTATTTGTTATACTGAACAGTGCCAGTTTCATGACAATCAACAAATCTCCAATCTCATAGCAGGAGCATGTTGTTAATTTCCCTTCACCAGACAACAAAGTTTCCATCCAAGGAAGTTTCCAACCAGGGTCCTGTCATGTGCTCAAATGCCTCTTTTTCTGTGAGAGAGGCAGTAACAGAGAAATTTTAGAAATGCAATGTTTCCCATTCCTTTTGCTAGCAGCCTTCTTTTAATTCTGAAGTTATCCATCAGAACGCTTGTCAGTGTGTGGATGATGGGTGTTGCAGTGATGCTCTTTGACACCCAGCAGAATCTGAGGAAAAGCTGGCTGCTGTGATCCACAGCCACTTTGTATCTCTTACCATCAACTAGCTCAGCTTCTCTTCTTGAGGATCCTGTCTTCCTCAGTCAAGAAGACACATTGTAAAGTCCAAAAATATAGTTGTATTAATGAATATAAAAGAAAAATAAGATAACTAAGTAAAATCCATTGTGATGAGTGTATCCAGTTCAGCCATGAGAGATTACATCTTTAGCAGATCCAAAAAGTTAGGATCCCAACTTGTTGTAGTTGAAAGTTAAGAAGAAGTTACAGATCCATGTTTCCAGATCCAGAAGTTACATTGTAAAAGCAGTATAAACATACTCAAAACTAAAAGCCAAAACTTAGCTCCATGGTTAAAAGCACTGCCCAATACACACACACCTTAAATATAAATAAGCTTAAATAAAGGATTTCCTTGGGCCTTCTCATACTCCACCTTCTGGGTGTTAACCTTATGCTGATTGGATAATGCCTGTATGATATGTATTAACCCAGCCTCTGATCCAGCCCCTAGCTGTGTGTGTCATATCCCATGTGATCTGTCTCTAAGCAACCCATTGATGTCATCCTTGTTCTAAATGTTTTTATCAAAGCTATGCCCAGGAACTGTTATAGAAATGCTTTGAGGCTTGTTGGATGCTTTCGTACATAATTTGACAGAGGAGGATTTCCATACCATCCCTAATGAACTGGCCCTTTGTATCTTCTAGCCAAGAAGCACTAATAACTAAAACAGAAGAGTGTTTTCATACAGCTTGGTAGTCTTTGGAAACTGAGGGCCTAAGCAGACAGGCAGCATGAGGGCTGAAATAATGCTCCTTCCACAAATCGCCGAAGGTGCGTCGCAAAAGGCTGTCGGCGCACCTTTGGCACCTTTTCTGCCACAGCGTGTGTGGACGCTGCGGCCGATAGGCATCCTCAGAGCGCCAGACGTCCGGAGGGTCTGGCATTCTGACGACGTCTTCAGGAAGGGGTTGGGGCACCCAGCGTGTGGCTGCCCCTCCCCTTCCTTGCCCTGAAGACGGCGCTTTGCACCGTCTGCTTCCCCCTTGAGTGTTCTGATATGCTGCTTAATGTCATTGTATTATTGTATAATTATGCCTCAGGTAATTAATTACTTTTTGGGGGATAAATTCATATAAGAATTTGTTCATGTAAGATTTGTGTTTTACTTTTTTAGCATTTAAAAGAGCAGACTGACCAGACAAAGAAATTGGGAAGAGATTTACAGATAGCGTGTAGTTGTAAGGGGAAGTAGGAAAACTGGAAATGCTTTAAATAAAATCAGAAAGCTCAATAGAAGCTTAAATAGCAAACAGCATACATACATTGTTTATGTGCTAATTATACTCAAAATATTTATTATACATGTAATTTTTAGCAGAGTCACAACAGCAAAGAGAGTAAATAATCAGATGGGGAATCATTGGCCTCTATGAAACATTCTGATTTTGTTATTGGGGAAAGAGAGTGGTGTCTCTTTCTATTAAGATGTAGGGGAAAGCATGTAAAGATAGTTTGTAGGAATGGTTGGACTGTTCAGTTGGACTTGCTTCCATGAGAACCATCTTTTCTTAATGAGATCAAAAAGTGGTTCAATTCAAAGGGCTGGAATTGACTATCAAAACTCTAATACTTAGTGGTATAAAATATATGGGAGAATGCCCTTTTCAATGTATTTCCTTATGTGCCTGAAAATCTTCCAGAGGAAATCTCACTTGTAGCAGGCTAGCAACCTTGGGCCTTTGCAGACTGCTAGAAATAGTGCAAATTGAGTCCACTTTAACTGCCCTGGCTCAGTGCTAGGGAATCATGGGAATTGTAATCTTTTTTTTTCTGAGACATTGAGTTAAGAGGGACAGTTCAGGGAAGTGAAAGTGAAGAAAGGAAGTAAGGGGGGAAGATTGATGGGGAGAGAAAGATGGAGGAGGAGAAGGAAGAGAAAGAGAGGAGAAAGAGGGAAAGGAGATGAGAATGTGGGGAAAGGAGGAGGTAAGGAAGGTATAGAGAAGATAAGGAGTTTTGAATGTAAAATAGATAAAGAACACATATGGTGTATAAATGTGTTGGTATGTTTGGTTGGTATGTTTGTTTTATTGGGTGTTTGTTAATTAAATGAAAATAAAATATATTGACACCAAAAAAAGAAAAGAAAAGAAAAGAAAATGACACCTGAAATAAAGGGACCTGTTCTATGACCTGCTATGCATCCTACGACAATACACTTGAAACCTGTGATTTACAACAGATGGTCTTAGTTGGAGGTCTCAGGATTCGCTACAGATGTGAGAAAACTAATGTCCAGGTTCAGTGAACTAACATTACTGTCCATTCATAAGATTACCCTTGTTTGAGTATTTCCCACATCTAGAATGAACATATGGGCTCCATGCTACTACCCCACACTTGATATCCTTCATAGCATTTGGGCTTCCACTTAAACTTTAGTAGCGATACCAGATAATTAATCACCTTATCAATTGTACCCACATAGTTTTCAGTTTCCCTGTCCCCTTCTGTGTACAGATTGCTACGGATCTCTGTACCAAGCAAATTCACTTTTCATCTTGGAGGCCTGCATTTTTTTTCTCTGATGTTAATTTTGCATATGGCCATGGCTATGTTCCTGGACTACAATAGCAGCTTGTGTCTTTGCACCAGTCTAGAAGATTTCTTCTTCAACACTATATTTATGATTTAGAAAAACTTAAAGCCCATTACCTCTGAGAAAAAGGGGGGGGGAATCCTCTGATAAAATAATAAAGTAGTTATTTGCCCAATAGACAGGAGATATTGGTGGGAGAGATAATACTTTTCCTTTTAAGACTGCCAGTGCTGGCATCTGTGCGTCATATATGCCACATTAGCATGTGCCCTGTTGAAGAATTTCTAAATGTTGTCTTGATGACTAAGTACTTTTCAGGTTTACTGCCAATTTATTCCTTTCATTGTCTTACCATCTTGTACCAAACTAAGTAGCTACATATTCTGAAGAGTAATAGATAGAGGTTAAAATCTTTTTTGTTGTTGTTTGTGAGATGATAGCATTGAGAACTAGGATTACAGACCAGAATTCCAATTGCTATAATAATCACTTAATTAGACACTGAGTAACAAATCTTCTATTATATCCTTAATCATCAAAACCTGTGCTACAATTATAGTACTGACCCTATCACTGAAAAACCTAAAGTGACTATCTTCAAGCAGCACCATGGTGCAGGAATGACCAGTGTGGCTATTGCTGTTAGGTTTGGCAAATCCATTCCAGTTATTCCTGCTCCTCCTCCCTAAAGTACAGGATCACTAATTGTGCCAGACCTCTGAATGGACAACTTCACAAACCAGGAAAAAACCTGGTCAACTCACAGTTCCTGTGGGGGGAATGGCAGTTGTTGTTTTAAAAAAGAAAGAAGTGGATTTCCTATTACATGCAATGGAATTACCAGTTGTACCTGCCATGGTGAGAAAAGGAAGGGCTAAAGACAGGGATCAATATCTCAGAAGAGTAGCAAGTACTGATCCTGGTGTGTTTGTGTGGAAGGGAACACAGCTTCAAATCCATTTCAGAGAGAAAAGTGGGTTTTAGCAGTACTGCTGCATGCATTTACCATATACATCATGCAAATTCAGGCCTGGATTTTCAGATCTCTTTTGCACTACACAATTATAGCACACTTATACCACTTTATCTGCCATGGTTGCATCCAATGAAATCCTTGTATTTGTAATTTTATGAGGCCAGAGTGCTCTATTGCTGTGTTGGCAAACCTAGGGCATACGTGCCATCTCTGGCATGTGAAGCCATTTTGGAGGGCACGTGAGGGTGGGGAAGAGGAGAAACAGGCATGTACCTGTTCCTCCACTTCCCCCCAAGCTCCCAGACCTTCAACTGCCTCTCCTGAGTCAGCTGAAGGCCTGGAGGATGAGGGGAAGTGGAGGAATTAGCATGTGCCTGTTCTTCCTCTTCACCCTGTGCTCTCGGGTCTTCAGCTGCCTCTCTGGATCAGGAGGATGCGGAGGGGAGGAGGAACAGGCATGTGCTATTCCTCATCCTTCCCAGCCATCCCAGGCCTTCAGCTGCCTCTGGAGAGGTGGGGGGGAGGGTGCAGGGGGAGAAAAAGGAACAGATGAATGCCTGCTCCTCTTCTTCTCCCTTGCCCCCCCCCCCCCCAACCTTCAGCTGTCTCCAGAGAGGTAGCTGAAGGCCCAGGAGGGCAGGGCAAGAAGTACCACCCAGGAAGACCTACCCTGGAGAAAGGAAGACCCACCCTCAGAGGGCAGAAGTCCATCCCCAGCACCAGGTAACACAGTGTCAGAAGGCCTTTTAATTTGGGCACTCAGTTCCTATTGTCTCACCAAAGTACAAATCTCTCAATTCCATAGGATGCCGCCATGACAATTAAAGTGAGATCCAAGTGCTATAACTGCATGAAAGAGATATCAGTTTGCAATAGCTATTTTGATATGTAAGCTGAAATATTGTTGAAACTTCAAACAGAACTACCATGCCAGAACCATGATGCTGGACACATCAATGGTGTATCCAGACATTCAGGTACTAATTGAAATGAGTGAGCCTTAAATATACATGCAGTTTGATAGTTAATATCTTAGTCATTGATCTCTTGCCTGCTTCATGACTTTCTGACATGTAAAGTTTTAATCTTAGGCTTCACTTTCTCCCACAGACATCTTCTTCTCCCTTTTAGTCATGCACACAGTTGTAGCAGCTTGCATCTTTTGTCTCCTCCAAATATATATAGTTTTCTAATAAAGTATTCTGTTCATTGCATTCTATTTGTTATAAATGCATCCTATTGGTTAGTCCCAACTGGAGATGACCCATTAAATTAATTACTGCACATTGATGTAACATATCTAAATCCTACATATTCAAATGGACTACTCTATTTGGAACTCACAGTAGAAGCCTAGGTGGCACAGTGGCTAAATGCTGGTACTACAGCCACAGTGTTGTAAGTTCAGTCCTAGAGGAGGGCTCCAGGTTCCACTCAGCATTCCATCCTTTCATAGGTCAGTAAAATAATTACCCTGCTTGTTGGGGCAATTGGCTAACACATTGTAAACCACTTAGGGAGTGCTAGTTCACTGATAGGCAGTATAGAAAAGTACTTGATATTGCTATATAGAATTGAGGCCATAATCTCATTTCATCTTTTATATGATATATGCACTGTATGGAGTGCCTCTGCATATGATAATCCTGATGATAAATCTGTACTTATTACAAGAGGCAATGTTAGAACAGAATATGGAGAAACAGAATGGTCCCCAGCTGCCAAAGAGGTCAGGCAAGGCTACATTCTCTCATGCTATTTGTTCAACTTGTGTGCAGAAAATATCATATGAAGAGCAGGTTTAGATTCAGAAGAGGGAGGGGTGATGATAGGAGGAAGGAACATGTCCAGGGAGACCACAAAACATGGGAGAAATGCACCCCTCACCCCTAATGAACATCTGTGGACATTTGGGGATAAACCATTTAAAAAAATAGCAAAAAAAGGTATTGATTCCTGGGGCCCCTGGGGCCCTTCCAACGTGGTGGAAATGCCCTCTACACCACATGGAGTGGGTTTGGAGGCAGCATTTCTAGGATATTCAGGAGTAAATATTGTTTTTGATTTTGTTTCCAAAGCTAAACGCCAATTCTTTGTACCCCTAAAGGGCCCCCGGGGGGGCACAAAAATAGTACACATGTTGCCCAAGGGCCACACTTTTTCCATTGTTGGTCTAGGATGACTTCCACTTCCAGCCCAGATGACCTAATACAGAGTGGCATTTAACCACATAGTCTGATATACCATAAGAGATTTTTTTGATAGGCTTTGGGGCTTTGCAGACAGGCGGCTGTGGGTCGCCCTTGCTAGCCGCGGATTGAGGCTATGACAACCGAATGCCACGGCCCCGATCCTGAAAGGAGCAGCAAAAAGGGCTCCCTAAGAGCTGGCATGTGCCTCTTTAGTGCCCCTTCCAGCACAATGCATAACAATGCTGCACCGGGAGGACATCCTGATGCCACATGCCATGTGTAAAAGCACATGGCATCAGGACATCATTGGGCTGGGGTTGGGGCAGCCAGCGGGCGGCTGCTCCTCCCCATCTCTGCCTCCAGGCCAACCCTTTGGGCTGGTCTGTAGAGACCCATAGACAAGTTATAACTATGAATACTTCAATATCTTCTCCCTTAAAGTACTGCACTGAATTATAAATGGCCTAGAGTTATATAGCCTAGAAACTTCAGCTAATACAAAAGATGTTTGCTAAAAATTTGTTGTGTGGAAAAAAAAAACTCTTCAGAGAAAATTCTTCAGCGATTTTAAGACCTTCAGTTCAAAGGTTAGATCTTGTGTCAACATGTTATTTGGCCTGCATAATTTCAGACTACAAGTAGGGGATCACATAAGTGAATGTTTCTCCACACAACAATTATAACAATCATTCAAGATTGAAATCTAGATGTCGGGGATGATTGTACTAGTCCCACTATAGCCCTCATATAAAATGAGGTAGGTCCAATCATTTATTGACATGAAAGAACACAACTTCACCTACATTTTGAAATGAGGAAACGTAAACAGGACTATAATCAACAATGCCTTTGTGATACAGACTGGAACTACACCATTCAAGAAATTAATGGAATGCATAGTTTCACATTTGAAGGTCCTATATTTGAAAAGGACATCTGCAGATTTTGAAAGAAAACAGGTCCCATTGTTTCTTCTCTGCTCTCAGCAATCTGAAAGTATTTATGGACAAAAAATTCTTATCCCTATACACTGACTTTGAATTGTATTTTAAAATGAAGTGTTTATTTACAATTGGCATTTCTGAGTTAACAGCTTGTGGCAGTCATCTCACAAATTATGTTTCTTCCTTGCAACTCCAGCATCATAAGAATAAGAGATGGCATAAAACCAATTTTCATCCAGCTTCTGTGTCTGTTTAAGCAATCAGAAGAGGAATTTTAATGTTTAAAAATTAAAGTCTTTGTTTAAAAATTCAACAGTTAAGTTTCATTCCTGATTATTCAAAACAGAACAAAAGCAGAATAGGGAAAAACGATTTACTTACAGTTTCTTCCCTTAGCCTATAATGGTGACACATCACAAGTAATATTGAGATCAGAAAGATGACTTCCACTGGCAAATGGCTGAAAAATACTGATTATAAAATGTTCTTTATTTTAAAGAACATTTTAATGTCCTTCATGATAAACAGTGGTGTGTTGTTTTTCTTATAGAAAATTTCAGAAAATAAGAATAGAAAACAGGAGAGAGAAAGTTTACTTTTCATTGGTCTGGGAACAGATGGTGCTTTTCAAATTCACATGTCAAATCTAAATATTCATTCACTTTGATGAATACTTGGCCTCTACTTTCTACCATGGAAATCTATGAAATGCATTAGATCCATCATTTTATGATTCTGTTCCTTTCAGCTGTACTTTTTATTATGCATGAACTCAATGGAGGTCAATTTGGAATAGGTTTAATCCCTCATTCAAGTTCAAGTATCAATCAGTTGGTTATTTTGTTGTTGCAAATTTGAAGGAAAAGATTTTTAAAACACATTTATAAAACATGGAATTAAAAAAAAATCACTATAGTGCACTATGCAATGCAGACTTTGGGCAGCTGCACACATTTATGTGTTTTTTAAAAAGATAATATTAGTTTCCATGCCATTAATTCCAATAAAGAATGCTACTGCTTTCATTGTGTACATCTTAAAATGGCCATTTTTGAATAGACAATCTTTTTTTGAATTCACTTCCTCAGGTGCAATTAAAACCAGACTAAAACCTAAACCTAAGAATAGTACATCAGTGGGACCTGTTCAAGACATTTTCCTAGCTGAGATAGAACAACAAATGCTGCCCACACACATACACAAGTCAAATGACACAATATCATCCAAATGTACAAATGGAGACATACAGAGACAGTAAATAGAGAACAATAGCATCTTGACTATTGGCACTTGGGGAATCATCTCATGAAATTGATTGGCATTTCATCCAGAATACACCAAAGGATATGTTGTTTCATACAATATATAGTTAGCAGAGTTTTACTCCGTATGGTATATTGATTATGACCAGCTCTACAATAGGATTAGACAAATCCATGAGTAATCATTCTATCAGTATTATGACTGACAGCCATTGCAAAATTTGTTTTCTTCATCCCCCATTTGTACTCTTCCTCATATCTGTTGCTAGACTCAGTGGCCCCTCAGTCTGATCTAGCAAAGTTATTCTAGTTCTCAGTTCCAGAGTACACACTTGCTCTTAGGGATGTCCATATCTATAAAGTGCATATTTATGGTCATCCTTCCTTTCCCACCTTTATGGAATATTCTGGGCATCCTTTGTATATTTTCTCCCCAAATATGTTCATGTTTGTGCACTTAAGTTGTACACTTTTCATAAATGCATTCTGAATATGCATTCACATATACTTAAGCAGTGTTTTATATGCAACTGAAATGTGTTGGTTTATTTTTCTGTCCAGCTCATTTATTACATCAAATACAAGGTGTGTCCAGCCTATGCAGAATCTAGGATGTGTGAATAACACAAGCCCAATGAATCCAGTATTGCAAATTAGTTCCTTTTCCTACAAAGGATGAAAAGGAGCCCAGAATCAGTCCCTGACATTTTCAATTTGGTTCAGATACCAAAAAACTAGTGAAAATAATAATAGATAAAGCATGATAAGATAAATTTAAGGGTCAAAGTCTAAATGTTAGTCTGAACTAGCATGGTACCAGACTCAACTACTGGTTTGGAACTCAAGATTAATGTAAATCTAGTTGATTCACTGGGTCCACTCTACTTGAGACAAGCAAATAGTTTTAGGCCAAGGTAATTTCATATATAGTCAGCCCTCCTTATCCACGGATTTTTTTATCCATGGATTCAAGCATTCATGGCTTGAAAATATTATTTAAAAAGTATAAATTCCCAATAGCAAATGTTGATTTTGCCATTTTATATAAGGGAAACCATTTTGCTATGCCATTGTATTTAATGGGACTTGAGCATACACAGATTTTGATATCCATGGAGGGTTTTTTTTTCCTGGAACCAAACCCCAGCAGCTACCAAGGGCCCACTGTATCTACCTCTTTCTCCTCAGTGAAGACTGAAATAATTCCACAGAAAGCTTGGTTATTCACTAACTGACTCTTATTAACCAAATGGCTCTAAGTGGGAGAATCTGGGACAAATGCAAGAAGTTGAATGTTAGAGGGGGGGAAATGGGGAAGCAGATACACATGATAATCAAATCTGTCAGTTTTGTTTCTTTAACTATTCATGGTAGATGCCACTGCAAAATCACTAATAAAAGAAAACTGTATTAAAGAAGAGCTAGAAGCTTAGAGATGTCTATGAAGACATGAGAAGTGATGCAATATAAACCAAACTAGAAGATCTGAACTTGAAATAGAAAGTAAATGTGATAAACAATACCATAACTGAGTGCCAGATTCTACCACTGCCATACAAAGATCCATAATGTATCAGTCAAAATGAAATGCTCAGCTTCATAGCAAGGTGTGCTGATGACACAGCAAGTTATCTATCTTTGTTTGTTTGTGTGTGTGTATGTGTATTCCCGAAAAAGAAAAGAAAACTACTTTTAAAAAGGAATTAATTACAGCACCAAGGTTCCAAAAGTAAATATGACCATTATAGTTACATTTTGAAAGTAACTATGTTCATATTTCTCAAAAATGACTAAATAGTTACTTTTAGTTAAAAATATCTGAATACTACAACCCACTGGCCTGTAGCACAAAATACACTGTCCTCCTATCTATCTTAGGAGCCACAACAAAGTGCAAGGCAAGAGCACAAGGTCACACTTGAACCATGTGATGTTCGTTCTCCACCACTGATTACAAAAGGACTGGGAATGTTGTGAAATTTTCCCATTAAGTTATATCATGTAGATATACTTTTCTTATTCAGAAAATAATTACAAAAAAGTTACTAGTTGTTTAAACTAGTTATTTCCAAACTCCGATATCCAGATAACCAAAGACTGTGTGCTGACCCAGTCAAGAAAGAGAGGCCTACTGGTTGACTATCATCAGATATAACCCAATAAACAGAACTCCATTTCTGAGAAACAATCCATCTTCCATTCCATAAGGTACTAATGGAGAACTGAACAAGAGAAAGGTCACAATTTCTTTCCTTATCTTGAAGGTTTCAGCAAAAATAGAGTTAATACATTCTTCCACTTCTATTTGTGCTCTAGAACAACTGTACTATTAATGTTTTATACAGAGAGAACACCGTCTGCTGGTCATAAATAAACCCAGAAATTGTATTCACATCTGAGTATAGTTATTGCATTACAAGAAACAACCAACTCTAAAGGTGAAGTAGAGTTCAAATTTCAGTGGATGTTATTGATTTTATTTTGTTTACTGTTATGGGGTGCACTGTTATGAAACACAGTATAGTATATAGGGAAAGAATCAAACCCAAACAGAATGGCTTCAGGGCCTCCCAAAGCTTTTAAAGTAAAGTTTCAAAAAAATAATGTTATTATTTTGGTAAAGGCTAGCATGGGATTCAGTGTACAGCTTAGCATGCAGCCAGCTCAGGTCTCAAGTATTAAAAAACATCTGAATTTAAGTGTTCCAGACTATCAAGTCCATCTGCACAAAGATGGTAAAGAATCACTACCAGCCTCTCTACACCTAATAAGAATATAATTAGGAAAAAGAAACCCCATTCACACATGCAAGAGCATCACCTGAAATAGCATAAAATGTCCAATACTGATGCCAAAGCAAAAGTAGTTCTTTGTGACTTAAGAGAGATGTGATGTCAGCATGTATCTGAGATGCAGGAACACAGCATGGCTCACTGCTGTCCTGGTTTCCCTGAGTACTGTGGAAGACATTAGTGACAGTTTCTCACAGAAGTGCTGATCAAACTATCAATTGACTCCTGCTACCTTTCACACTAGACAAATGCAACACTATGATTCCAGTTTAATTGTCATGAATGCATCCTGCTGTTTGTATTTTGGCAAGGCCAAATATAGAATTCTAACTATATCTCACTAAACTGCACATTACAGGATTTCATGGGATGTTGCCATAACTGGAATCATATTGCTGTAATTGTGTAATGTGAAAAGGGCTGCAAGTAAGCCAACCAGGGCTCAAATACATATGAGAGCCTTATACATCTAACAGGAGTCCTACAAAGGATATCATGCTGAGGCATACCTTAAGACTGAAGTGATACCTACATTTGGGTGTGTTCTGCCTGCATACTCATAACATAATGTTTTTCTCCAGATCTGCCAACATTATTCCTTTTAGTAGCTGAAGTCAATTTTCCACAACATTATTTGACTGTGAACCAATGAGGCCACTAACCTCCTTCCCTCTTCTCCCTGAATCAGTTTTCAGCTATCTATTCACTTAAAAATATTCATGAAAAACATGAGGGACTGGATTATGCTAGTCTGGAAAGCTGCATTAGTACCTTCAAATACAAATACCAGCATTTACTTAGCGGTTCATTCAGTACCTGCAAGCATTTAGAAACATGGAGAAGCCTACATACGCACATTGTGGTTGATCTAAACTCTTATTTTGCTGCTCTTTTTTGCAGACAAACTGGGAAGACTTTTGATGATTTTTCAGAGATGTGAGCAAATGTCATAACTAGGAGCAATCTTCACTGTCCAGCAATGTGTGTCCCTTCTTGATAACTGGCAACTAGCATTCTCCTGAAGCACACTCCTGGAATGCACCTATGAGCAATGACATGCTATATCATAACATTGTGAGATGGAGCAAGGATGCTGACAGTCAGCCAATAAACAAAAGAGCTTTTCTGTAAGCCAGTTGTCCAAAGAAGAGCAAAGATTGAAAGTGGTGAATAGATTTCATAAACAACCCAACCCCAAAATAAGTCTAAATATTGAAATATTTCCTGCAATTAACAAACTGAAGTGTAAAATGCACACATGGGAATAAGGAATTTTTAATGCCACCTTTCAGGTGAAGTATAAAAAGGATGTTAGCATCTTACCAAATACAATTTGTACTTTCATAATTTGTATTGTCATAAATATAAACATTATATAAAATGTACCATCATAAATCAGTACATAAACATTGTATTGTTGGTCATTTGGCTTCAGTAATAGAGAGCTAGTGCAGTGTAGTGGTCTCTGTGTTGGATGACTCCGGGGATCAAGATTTGAATCCCATCTCAACCATAGAAACCCAGTGTGTGACCTTGGGCAAGTCATACACACTCAGCCTCAAAGGAAGTGCAAGCCCCCTGAGAACAAATCTTGCCACGATTATCCCATGATAGGTTCAATTTAAAGTCACCATAAATCAAAAACAACTTGGAGGCATACAAAAGTAACAACAGGAATCACTGCATGCACAGCCTTGAATGCTGGATGGTGAATTGTCCTTACATATTTATTCATTTACTCATGTGCATTATTCTAGAAGAGAACTGAGCCTACGGTGTAACTGGGGGGGGGGGGGGGGAGAGAGGCTGGTATTTTTCATGTACACTGCAATTTGTCATCTTCATAAAGTCATTGTATACACTCCTATAAAATCTCTGTCTTCCTCTCTCTCTCTCTTTCTCTCTCTGTGTGTAGGACCATAGGACCCAAGTAACTTTGAAAAAAAAAAACATTTACTTAACTTACTTGATGATAGAATCATTAACTTGTGAAGGAAGAAAGCTATATAATTATTCTTCTTTGAGACTGCATGGTCTTAGTTTGAATAACTGTTAATTCCACCAAGAATAATTTTATTAGCATTGCTTCTACACCACATTTATTTAGGAGGTGCATTGCAAATCTTTGTAGAAGTTGCTTGAATATATACATGAACCTTATTATTTATGAAGCATTAGAAAGACAAACTCCTTCTGTTTTTCTCTCCCTTCCTCCTATATTTTGTAGTCACCCATCATACTCAAACTTTATTTTCCTATTATTGGTGTGTAGAGAAATTACCATTGAATTATTAACCTTGTTACTGGAGACAGGTGCTACTTTACATACTACCTAATTAAAGAAGCACTTTGAACAAAATTCCAGTTCCTGGAAGCAGATACTACTACTGGTACACTTCTGTCTGGCTGCATAACTTCAGTTTCAAGTTAACATGAGCTAGGTTGCATCCACACTGCAGAAATAAACCATTTTGACACCACTTTAACTGCCATGGCTTAATGCTGTATAAATCTAGGAACTGTAGTTTGGTGTGGCACCAGAGTTCTCCAACAGACAAGGGTAAATGTCTCACAAAACAACAGTTTCCAGAATTTCATAGCACTGAGCCATGTCAGCTAAAGTAGTGTCAAACTGGATTATTTCTGCAGTGCAGATGCATCCAAAATTATTCTCCATTTAAGCGAAATGTAAAGCAAAGCAAGAAAACAATCAAAAATTAAACTTCACAAAGTAAACACATCAAGGAGAAATGTAGGCTGGAAAGCTTTTCTCTGACACAAATATTTTAATAGAATAGAAGAGCATTCAAGCATATGAAGTGTTCACCTGCAATCTAAAGTCATATGGTCCTCATGTTTACCACCTCAATTAGAATTCAGCCTCAGATTGTAAGTGATGAAAATGGGATGTTTCTGGATGAAGCATTTGCTCCAAGTGAGAATGGTTGAGAATTTTGTTTTTAAAAGAAAATGTTAAGCTGTGCATATTACTTCATAAATTTGACATTAAAAAATGGAGTTTTTTTTTAAAAAAATGAATACAGGAATTAGATGGGGAGGGGCAGCCACACGCTGGCCACCTCAACCCCAGCCTGACGATGCACGCTGTTATGTATGGTGCGCAGTATTAGGACATCCTCCCGGTGCAGTGTCCTGACATGCTGTGCCAGAAGGGGCGTTAAAGAGCTGCACACCAGCTCTTAGGGCACCCCTTTGCCGCTCCTTTCAGGAGCAGCCTAAGGGAGGATTGGGGCCACAGCATGGGGTAGCCACGGTCCTGATTATGCCACTTTACATGAGACTCTAAAAGGAGTCTCTAGGAAGAGTTCCTGGAAAATTCCTGAGGCCGGGATAACTATCCTTGAACAGTCTGGGGGTGACAACAGAAAAAGCCCTCTGGGAGGTAGTCAAAAGCCTAGATCTTTGTGGCTGCAACAGATTCCTCCTGGAGTGAGCAGGGAGGATTGTAGGGGAGAAGGTGGTCCCAGAGATAGTTTGGACCCAAGCCATTTAGGGCTTTATAGGTGATAACAAACACTTTCTACTGGTTCCGGAAACTAATAGGCAGCCAGTGGAGGGATCTTAATACTGGCATAATATGGTCCCTCCTAGATGTTTGCGACACTATTCTGGCCACAATATTCTGTACTAACTGCAGTTTCAGAACCAAGCATGAGGGTAGCCCCATGTAGAGCGCATAACAGAAGTCCAGATGTGAGGTTACCAGCCCGTGCACAACAGTCTCGAGATCCCTTACTTCCAGAAAAGGGCGCAGCTGGCGTATCAGCCAAAGCTGATAACAGGCGCTCCTGACTGTCGCATTCACCTGATTCACCATCAGGAGTGACGAGTCAAGGAGCACCTCCAGACTGCGAACACAGTCACTGGAGGAGAGTGTGACCCCATCCAGGACTGGAGGTTGCAACCCAATTCTTGGTTTTGGGGCCGATACCGTGAGCATCTCTGTATTGTCCGGATTCAGCTTCAATCTGTTTTTACTCATCCAGCCCATTACTGCCTGAAGACATTCATTGAGAGAGGAGACGCCATTGGAATTTGAGGCCGATGAATGAGACATGGAGAAATAGATCTGGGTGTCATCAGCATACTGATAACACCCAGCTCCATAACTCTGTATGATCTCACCCAGCGGCTTCATATAGATGTTAAATAACATCGGAGACAGAATGGCACCCTGTGAAACACCACAGATGAGCTCTCTTTTGGCTGAGCTACTTTCCCTGAGCAGCACCCTCTGGGACCTTCCCAAGAGGAAGGACTGGAACCACTACAAAGCAGTGCCTCCGATACCCAACCTCCTCAGGCGGTCCAAGAGGATGCCATGATCTTTCGTATCAAAAGCCACTGAGAGGTCTAGGAGCACCAACAGAGGCATACTACCCTTGTTGATGCTCAGACGCAGATCGTCGGTCAAGGCACCCATGGCAGTCTCAACCCCAAAGCCTGTCCTGAAGCCAGTTTGAAATGGGTCTAGATAATCGGTTTCATCCAAGACAACTTGGAGTTGAAGGGCAACTGCCCTCTCAATCACCTTGCTCAAAAATGGCAATAAAGAGATTGGCCTATAATTATTCATATCCAAGGGGTCCAGGGAAGTTTTTTTTCAGAAGCGGCCTAACAGCTGCTTCCTTTAAACATGATGGAATATGTCCTTCCCTGAAGGATGCATTGATGATGTCCATAAGGAACGTCCTCAACGCATCCCCCCCCCTGGACGGCCAGCCATGATGGGCAAGGGTCAAGAGGACAAGTTGTTTTCCTCACACTACCAAGAAGCTTGTCCACGTCGTCGGTACTCACAGATTGCAACTAATCCAGTATAATTACATTGGTAGAGTTGCTGGACAACTCGTCTATACTTTCTGTTAAAAGCCAGTGCCACAGCTCTTCTATACCCTTTTGGCACAGCGTGTCTGCACGCTGCACCAGGAGGGCGTTCTGATGCTGTGCACTGTGCATACGGCCACGCGGTGTCAGGACAATGTTGGGATGAGGTTGGGGCAGCTGGCATGCGGCTGCCCTGCCCCAACTCTACCCCTGGCCAGCCCTTTGGGTCGGTCTGCAACGGCCCTAAGACATCCAAGAATGGCAATGTTCCTTCCTTTTCTTTTCCTTTGTGAATTGGATGTTCAGGTGGAAGTTGTTCAGATGGTTCAAAAACATAGTCAAATCTTCTTTTCTGTGGCTCCAAATTGTGAAAGTGTTATCCATATATCAGAACCATGTTGTGGGCTTTTTTGGTGCTGTTTCCAGGGCTTGCTTTTCAAAATGTTCCATGTAAACATTTGCTATCACAGGGCTCAGAGGGTTTCCCATGCTCTACAGACTAATGGTTACTCCAGCTCAGACTTTAGAAAAGTAGCCAGAGCTGCACAAAAACATAGGAGTGAAGAAAAACAACCACCCAAAGGGAAGGTATTTATACAATACATCAAAGGAGTCACAGATAGGATAAGAGAACTGATGAGGAAACACAACCTCCAAATAGTCTACAAACCAACCAAGAAAATCCAAAAATTGCTGTGCTTAGTGAAGGAAAGGAGAGACCGTCTTAGAGCCACAGGAGTTTACCGCATACCATGCAGCTGTGGACAAGTCTACATAGGGAACACAAAATGCAGTGTTCAAACATGAATCAAGGAACATGAGAGACGTTGCAGACTGTGATGGAAAAAAGCTGCCCTTTTCACTGTAGCAGCGGCTTGTCCACATTTCTGCAGTGTGTGGCATATAAACTCTATGCCTCAGAAACGTCATGACACCATCTGCTGTCTGGTTGGGCAGGCGCTGTGACTCCAACTTGGGGGTGGAGTTGGGGCATGTGGTCAATTTGCTTTCCCCCTTAGTTGACCATAGGTTGAACATGAGTCAGCAATGCAACTCTAGGCTGCATCAATAGGAGTATAGTGTCTGGACTGAGGAAAATAATATTACTACTCTATTCTACTTGGCTTAGACTTCACATGGAATATTTTCTGCAGTTCTGGTGACCACTTTTCAAGAAGGATGTGGACAAGCTGGATCATGTCCAGAGGAAGGCAACCAAAATGGTGAAAGTTCTGGAAACCATGCCCTATAAGGAGTGTTTAATATGATAGCTATGTTTAAATATTTGAAAAGTTGTCACATTAAGGATGGAGCAAGCTAGTTTTCTGCTGCTCCAAAGATTAAGACATGGAGTAATGGATTAAAGCAGGAAAAGAGATTCCATCTAAACATTAGGGAGAACTTTCTGATGGTAGGAGCTGTTCAACAGTGGAACATATTGCCTTGGAGAGTGATGGAGGCCCAAAACACATGGGCAAAATGGTGTGGCTTCGGGCCTCATTGGGAACATGGCACTTAGACAATGCATGCCCTGAATATAGCCAGAAGCCATGGTGACTCTGTGCCAAGCAAGAAGAATGGGGTCAAAATTTTGAAAATGTCAAACATAAAATATTTTCCTGGGGTTAATAGTGACAATGTCTGTTCCATTATTTGTAAATCCTATGGCCTGCTTTGTAAACTGAAATTCTAAATTGTCTCCTTCTTTCATATTCTAATATGGTCTTTTTCTCTGTGTGTCTTCAAAGAGAGACTGGACAACCACCTGCCAGTAATGCTCTACGTGAAGACTGTGGCCCAATTCTAGGATTCTAGGATTCTGTGATCCCATGGAATCATGAATCATTCAATGACAATTTGAATGATTAAACACTTCCAGTTATTATTGTTAGACTCCCAATTTATAATATCAACATTATCAATTTTCAAAACCTGGAATTCCAAGCTCTGAGAAAGCCTGTATTGGATAGTCTGTTATACGTTTCCAGTCTGAGATTACTCCTCTCTCACTGGAGAAACAGTTGAAGTTCCACCAACTACATCTATTCCTGGACATAGATAACTTACCTTAAGTACTCCATGTTCCAATAACTTTCCATTTGGCCTATTGCAACATGCACCACATGAGGTTCTTTTGAAAGTGGTATAGAAGCAGGAGCTGAAGCAGAATGCCACTGCCCAGAATTTTGACAGCATAATATGAACTGACTACTCCTGTTCTGGAAGCACATCACTGCCAGTGAGCTGCCCCGGCCAATTCAAAGTGGTTGGGTGCCAATATGAAAAAGCTCTAAGTCACGTTATATGTTTAAAGATCCATTTTCTCTAATACTACCTTCTTTGGATCTGATATTAGCTGGGGAAGAAATGCGTATTTTGCCCCATAGTGGCATGGCCTGTGTGTATGACCACACACGGCAGGACCTTACTGGTAGTAGACTTGAAGGTGCACAATTCCTTTCCATTAGAGATTTATTTGCCTCCCCACACACACACTTTTAGGTGCCAGCTGTTGTTGTTGTTGTTGTTGTTGTTGTTTAGAAAATGTGATTTCCTCCCCTCTCAAATAAATAAATCCTTCTTTTATCTTTGTAACTGTTTGTTTGCATTGTTTTCATTGGAACATATTTTATCAGTAATTTGTAATTTGTAAATTTAGATATTAATTCACAGTTTTAAATATTTTTAATTTCAATGTTGTGTTCTTAATAGTCTGTTTTAATGTGGACTGCTACCCACCCGGGCCTCCTCTGCAGAAGGGCACAATAAAAAAAATCAAGTTATCAGCAAACAGTACTAGTTAAAATATTTGTTGGTAATTGCAAATATTTTATATCAAAATCAATAACTAATAAGCTTTTGCTGTATTTCTATTCAAAACACCTCTCTGTTTGGGTGTTTTAGGTTTAAATATGCAATTTAAAATGAACATATCTCAGATTTATTCATCTCATTCAAGTGGGACTTTTCTCTCCTAATTATACCCCTTGAATAGAAGCAGTAGAGAGGGGAAGGTTGTGTACTAACAAAAGCTTAAGTCCTGAAAAGACAAATGAGAAAGACAACAAGAAATGATAAGATGGCTTTGACTTTCATTACTAGAACAGAACAGAACAACTTTATTGAACAAGTCTTCCGACCATTTCAAATGAATATAGATACAAATACATTAAAACTTAACCACTAAAATATAACTAAAAATGACAAGATAATATAAAATAGAATACAAAATTTTAAAAATTAATTATAATAAAAATATTTACTTACATGGTTTAAACTTGAATTATGTCAAATTATACCCATAATAGAGAAATTGCAACCTAATTAGCTTTAGACACTTCATGTTTCCGAATATAAGCCGCTTTTAATGCAAAACAGGCAACCCTGAAGGTTATGAAGGGCTCAGATCCTTGCGGTAATAGAAACAGCAAGTTTCCTTCATCTCTCTCCCCAGAATGTAAGTATGGGAGACAGATATTTCTCCCTGATATCATCATACAATTTACAGTGTAACAAGTAATGAGCAAGGCCTTCTACATATGATGCACCACAAATACAAAGCCTTTCCGAAAAGGGAATACCCTGATATCTGCCCTGTAACACTCTGGTTTCCATTTGTTCAAAACGAAGGTTAACAAATGCCTTTCGATGTTCTTTTTTCATGGGAAAACGCAAATATCTCTCTTCTTGAAAAGATGTTTTGGCCCTTGATAGCCATTTCAAAGATTTCACAGAGGCTAATGCCGCTAAATCCGATTGGGCTCTAATGTCAAGTACTCTTTGTTTAAATTGATTAACACTGTTTGAATTAAATTTTCTGAAAGCCAATACACTATATCCTACACTGTGAAGTCTTTTAGAAAGGTTGGAATACCACGAATTTAGAGATGGAATATTTTCCTGTTCTAATAAGCATAACTTAGACAACCTGTCATCACCCATGTGTAACAACTTAAACCAATAATTGAATATTCTGAGTAAACAGAGATCAGAAATGGCTACCATACCAAATTCCACCCTAACTGCTTGAGCTGGTGTACTTCTTGCTAGCCCCAATAGCATTCTTAAGAATTTATTCTGAATTTTTTCGATTTTCATATTTAACTTAATTCCCCAAATTTCAACACCATATAACAAAATGGGCAGAACTTTAGCCCTGTATACTTTTAGTACCGGGTGGAATGAACTTGGATACTGATTATTTAGTAATCTGTTTAAAGTGTGAATACAAGCAGATGCTTTCAGTTCGTTCTTCTTTAACTGTGGAATCCATGTACCTTTAGACGCAAATGTTATACCCAAATAATTATATGAATCTACTTGTTCAATTTCTTTAGCATCTATGCGCCATTTATGAGTTCTTCTTTTGTTACCAAAAATGATTACTTTGGACTTACTATTATTAATTACCAAATCATTACGATGACAATATAAACTAAATTTACTCAATAGTCTGTGCATACCTATCTTAGTTTGGGATAATAGTATCATATCATCCGCGTATAATAGTACATTCACAGCCCTATCCATTATCTTAGGCATATGAGAGTCCATCCCACACAGTTCAGTAACAATATCGTTAATATAGAAATTGAAGAGAAATGGGGCCAATATACATCCTTGCCGAACTCCTTTATATGTGGAAATTTGATTGGTTAAAGCTAAATTTACACCTGTTCTAACTTGAAGGCTGGTATCTGAGTAAAGTTCCTTTATTAGGAACAAAAGTCTCCTGTCAATATTGGTCTTTAGAAATTTTTACCACAGAAGAGTCCTATTAATAGAGTCAAAAGCTGCTCTTAAATCGATGAAGGCTGAATATAATCCACCACCACTTGTGGAGTATTTAGAAATTAGATGTAAAAGGGTAAAGCAATTATCCAAAGTGCATCTTCCCTGTCTGAAACCAGCCTGCTCTTCAACTAATATTTCATTTAGCTCTGCCCAATCCTCCAATTTCAAAAGTAAGAACTTTGCATAAATTTTAGCAGCTACATCTATTAAACTGATTGGCCTATAGTTTTGGGGATTTCTTCTGTTACCCTTTTTGTACAAAGGAATTACTATTCCTGCTCTCCATCCTTTGGGAATATATCCAGTGTTATTTATGTGTGTAAATAAACCTGCAAATAAAGCAGCCCACCAGTCTATTTTATTCTTGAATAATTCAGGAGGCATACAGTCCTCACCTGGTGCTTTGTTATTTCTCAATGAAACAATAAGGTCTTTAAATTTCCTGAATAGTAACTGGGGGCCAGCTAGGGAAATCATTTAACTCTCCAATAGTTACCTCTGTTGTAGATGTATTATTTGTCGTTGGGAACTCTTTTAAACATATTTGAAAAATAGCCTTCCCAAGTAGAGGCAGCAATTGGTATTTCCAAATTGAATCTCACATCTCCTAGCCTCCTAGCAACTAACTGCCAGAACTGGGCCGAATTTTTGTTAGTAGCTTCTTTTTCCAATTCTAGCCAACAATTGGCTATATAACACAATTTTTTATTCTTGACTAATCTTTTATATTGTTTTCTGGTGTTGCTCATTACTAAATATACATCAGTGACAGGAGATAAATGTACCAATCTCATTTGTTTTCTTAACAGGGTCCTCATTCTGCGACATTCATCATCAAACCAGGGATGGTTTTTATTATTAATGTTCTTTTTCTTAAACTGAGATACCAGCAGGGGTCTTATATATGTACAGATGCCTGAATATGCCTCAATGACATCATTAATACTTGTATCATTGCTACTAATCAGCAAGCCTAGTGAGCTGCCTAGTTCAGACTTATAAAATGCATCTAACTTTTTCACATCCACCTGTTGCCATTTCAGTCTCTTCTCTCTCACAATATCCATACACCAAGTTGCCTGCCTTTGAATCTGTGAAGTTGGTCTCAAATCTGAATGCAATCTTAAATGCATTGATATTGGTTGGTGATCGCTGTCCTCTCTAATATTTGTGGCAATGCCTGTAAAAAGATGACTTAAATGTCTTGACACACACACAAAATCAATAACACTGCCGGCGTTACTGGTGTAGTATGTAAACGGGTATGGCGAGTTAGAATCACTAGGGCCCAGGATTTGTAGATTGAAAGAAAGTAATAGCTCTTAGAGTTTAATTCCAGATTGATTTACCCTTTTATCACTAGAATTCCAACAAAATACATCCTGTAGCTCTTCCTGTACCCCTGATAGAATATGAATCTTATTAGGCGATGACCCCAAACGGGCATTAAAATCCCCTAGTAACACTATCAAAGCTTCAGAATATTTAGAGTTAATTTCTTCTAGCAAGTCGTTTAATAGGGACCACACCTCTATTTTATAGTATTTAGAATTAGTAGGAGGAATGTAAATATTTTTCACAATAAACAAATTATCTGGAGTTTGGAATTTTACAATTTGACAATTTGGAGGAGTTATGAGATTCATCAGCAGCTCCCCTTCCCAACCCAGGTCATCTTTGACAGCTACCAGAAGACCCCCTGAGGCTCTTCCTTTATTGCTAGATTTAAAAGCAGGGACAGTCCAAACTTGATAACCTCTCAATTCAATTCTATTCTCTTCCGTAATCCAAGTTTCCTGTAAAGCTATCAGGTCATATTCATGTAAAAATTTGAAGAGGTCCTCACCCTCTAGGGAAGTCTTCCATCCCGAAATGTTCCAAGTAACCAATTTAATTGGTATAAAATTAACTTCATTTGATTCATCAGACTCAGTGAATTGGTTAATTGGAGAAGGATAATCTAATCCCTGATGCTCTTCTAAACTATTAGTCTGCTTCTGTTTGAGTTGTACCTGAGTAATTCAAACTTGATTATTTGGTCTAAGAGACAGTACTGGGCTCGCATCTATCTCTATTTCCTCGCACTCCTGATATATCAAATTGTCTATCTCAGACAAATTAACAATACAGGGATTTGGCCTCATTGGCTTGGGGATTTCCAAACCAACATTTTTTGAGATTCTCTGGCCTATAATGTCTCCTAACTCCTTGTTTTCTAGAAGCCTCATATAGACCCAGTTGTCTGCATCTAATTGCCTCCTCTTACACTCATTGACTGAGACAAAATCAAAAACTACTCCTTCTTCTGGGTTCGTTACTGCTGACGGGGTCAGGAGATTTATCTCTGCCTGCACCTGTTGAGTTATTATTTTCCTTTCCGAATCTAAGGCCTTATCCTCATTATATACATTTGTCCACTGCTTATACTCTGTTTTATCAGGTAGAGATGTACTACCATATTCTAAACAGTTTTTCAATTGAACAAGTCTGCTCAATATCTCTTTTTGTACTTCTGCAGGCCATAACTTAAATTGATTCACTAATGCAATTTCCTCTGGAGTGAGTGGGTTTAAGGTATCAGGAAACTTTTTAGATGATTCTGTGGTAATTGTCAAGGTCCCATTGGTATCACAGACCAAATTTTTATTCTCTATTTGTTTGTTTTTAATTTTAAACTCTTGATTCGGGCTCACATCAATCAAAATAACCGAGCTTTGTCCTTCAGTTTCTAGCTGGTTTATGTGGAAAACAGAATGAGGACCCAATAGAGGCACCGGAGTAACCTGGTTTTCAAAGAATCTTACTACTCTAATTCCAAGGTTTAGAAAATAATATTTTTATCATATATAACTTCAGCGATATTATTATTACTAAATGTAATCCCCGCCCGTGCATTCACACCATCATAATACAGATATTCAATAGAATTTATATCCGATGGTTTTAATAAACCAGGCAGAACCACATTTGAGATATTTAAAAAGTGGGTTACCCGCTTTTGTTTTGGAAGGATTCCAGATGGTTTGGGATAATTTATGAAAAACAACTTATATGGAATCATAACTAGGTTCCATTCAGAAATTTTAACCTCGGTCTTTAAGCTAACAGTCTTCTGTGTTTGCTTTTCCTGTAGTATGGATTTAATATCCGAAACTTCTGCATTATTCTTTATAGGCCCTTCCTTGGGACAAAAAACATCTTCCCATGGGTCTTGTAACAAGCCCTCAAATTGGGCATTTTCCACTATGTTAATATCTGCTGATTTGTCCTTTCTCAACATATTACCACCCTTTTCGACTTCTGATCTTAATAGAACCTTTGAACTATCACTGCTACTCTTCTCGATCTGCCTATTCTTGTTACGGCCTTTCTTTCTGTTTTTCCTCAGGCTCTCATCATCTAGATTATTTAGATTATTATCCAATAATTTAAACAGTCTTTCCCATACTCTTTTCTGGTAAGGCTGTAAGTACTTAGCCTTTTTACCTCGCTGTTTAATATTTTTAGATTTCTTATGGGATGTACCACCTTCCTTTTTTACCCACTGTTTAATGATTTTAGATTTCTTATGTGATGATTCACCTCCCTTTCTTACTACTTTATTTTTATATTGAGAGTAATTTCTAACTGGGGCTGTTCTGTGGCTTGTAGGTAAGTTGGCTGTAATCGAAAAGGGGATATTATCCTTTACTTCTTTTATCTTTTGACCATCTCCATAATTTAGGATATTCTCAGTTAGAAGTGTTAGCAAATTGTTACACTCAGCCAATAATTTCTTAACTAGAACAAGCTCTTCATAAAGCATGAGTAGCCCCCCTTGGGTTATAATAGAGTTAACATCCACCTCTGCAGTTTGGTTAAACATAGATTCTTCTTTTGGCATTTCCATCTTGCACATATTAGAATTAGCTAACTCCTTTAACTGTTTCTTTGTGAATTCATCAAACCAATTTATATCTGAAAGGATTCTGGTAAGTGGAGGCCTAGTAAAGGATGGTATATCTGCAGGGGAGTTTGCCCCTTCGATTATTGGGCCTTGTATTATCAGACTATCCTCTAATAAAGCTATATCAGAGAAAGATATTCCTGGTGCAGAATGCTCTGGTGCTGGGTTCATAGACTCACTACTCTGGTCATTAATAACTTTAGCAAATTCTGGGGACGTCTCTAGTTCCAAACTATTTGTCTCAATAGCAAAATTAGGAAAGGCGAGATTTCTTTCTATAGGAGACTTGCTATAAACCTGCTTTGAACCCTTGTTTGTAAGCTGTGGCCTTTTAGGGCTTTCAACAAAATCTGAATTACTCTTTTCTTGATTACCCGCTAACTTTGATGAAAAAAACCTAGTTATTTTCAATTGTTTTTTTTTTTTTAAATTTAAGGGGATACTCTCAAACACTGGAAGCACTCCAGCAGCTTTATAGGATCCTCTAGTGAGCATATTTTAAATCTATGATAACAGTCTAATATTTCTTTGTCAGATTAAAAAGCACCGGTATAGAAGTGTCTAAGCTACAAAAAGGCGACAGGTCATAACAAGACTCTACCTCCTCCCTTCCTCCCAATAACTCTCTCTTTCAAACCCTAAATACAGCAATACCATAAAAGAGTAAGAAAAAGAGAGCTTCACAAAATGAGGAAAAGAACTGGCAAATGGGAAATAAAATTAAGTTCTAATTGTGTCTAGGGCCAAAATACTGGAGCTACACATCCTGCCAGGCTGTTCTTCCTCGTGGCTTTTATTTCCTCTCTCCTCTGGAGTTGGTGTGTGTGTGTATGGGGCGTGCCCAGGGCCAAACGCCCAAGCTCCTCTCTCTCCCGGAGTTGGAGTTGGAGTTGCCTCTCCACCGGTCTGTTCTTCCTCGAGGCTTTTATTTCCTCTCTCCTCTGGAGTTGGTGTGTGTGTGTGTGGGGCGTGCCCAGGGCCAAACGCCCAAGCTCCTCTCTCTCCCGGAGTTGGAGTTGGAGTTGGAGTTGCCTCTCCACCGGTCTGTTCTTCCTCGAGGCTTTTATTTCCTCTCTCCTCTGGAGTTGGTGTGTGTGTGTGTGTGGGGCGTGCCCAGGGCCAAACGCCCAAGCTCCTCTCTCTCCCGGAGTTGGAGTTGGAGTTGCCTCTCCACCGGTCTGTTCTTCCTCGAGGCTTTTATTTCCTCTCTTCTCTGGAGTTGGTGTGTGTGTGTGGGGGGGGGCGTGCCCAGGGCCAAACGCCCAAGCTCCTCTCTCTCCCGGAGTTGGAGTTGGAGTTGGAGTTGCCTCTCCACCGGTCTGTTCTTCCTCGAGGCTTTTATTTCCTCTCTTCTCTGGAGTTGGTGTGTGTGTGTGTGGGGCGTGCCCAGGGCCAAACGCCCAAGCTCCTCTCTCTCCCAGAGTTGGAGTTGGAGTTGCCTCTCCCGACTTTCATTACTAAAAACTTTGCTCCCTCAACTTAGGGTCTAGGGAGTTCTTAGAGAAGATGTTGCAATCAACTGAGAACAGGACATTTCTCTTAAAGGGGCTAAGCAGACGGCACAAAGCGCCGTCTTCAGAGCAAGGAAGGGGAGGGGCAGCCACACGCTGGGCATCCCAACCCCTTCCCGAAAACGTCCTCAGAGCAGCCGCCCCTCTGCACAGCCGGATCTCCAAGGATGCCTTTCCACTGCAGCGTCTGCATGTGCTGCAGCAGAAAAGCACCGAAGGCGCGCCGGCAGCCTTTTGCGGCACACCTTTGGTGATTTGTGGAAGGAGCGCTATTTTAGTGCTTCTTCCAGGGGCGGCGAAGCTGCGCCACAGGGCCAAGGTGTGCGGATACCTTGGCCCCACGGTGCAGCTTTCTGGGGTGGCCCCGTGCCGCCCGTCTGCTTCCCCCCTAAATCTTTGGCTCCTGTTGACACTTCATCTGTGGTTACTTTTTACACTCTATTATTTAATGTACTCCAGCTACACAAAGAACACTTAATTCTTTTCATTCTGAGGTACAACAGCTAACCTTGGCTTGTGCAGGGTAGGAAATATCTCAAACTTACGAAGGCTTTGTGCTTTCTCACCAACACACTTTTTAAAAAATGAAAGAAAGCATCATTTCATTACAAATTCTCTTCACTGGCTTCCCCTCCCTTTCTGCATTCAATATAAGCTTTTGTTGTTAACTTTCAAAGCCCAGCATGGGCTAGCCCCTCTTTACTTATCTGACCTTCTCTCTCCCTACACTCCCTCCCGTACCCTTCATTCTAATACTCAAGGTCTGCTGTCCCAACCAAGGATCTCCACTGTTCCATCTCGGATTCACCCCTTTTCGCTTGCCGCCCCTCACTTCTGGAACCTTCTTCCCCCTCAAACATGGGCCATTACTTCTTTATCCACCTTCAAATCTGAGTTAAAGACTATTTTGTTCAGGGAGGCACTCCCTGGTATTGTCTGATATACATTTACTTGTTTTCTCACTTAGGTTTACAGTGGATGTTGTTAGTAATTGTTGTAATTATCTTTGTTGAAACTGACTTTTATTATTTTGCTCATTGTTTTAACTTAGATTGTACGCCTCTGGCAGGTTTTATTTGTTATTTGTTTTATTCTTGATTGTCTTTTGTACAGCGCTGAGTACACTGACAGAGCTCTAGAAATAAACTTTAATAATAATAATAATAATAATAATAATAATAATAATAATACAAAGGAATCACAGACTCAACAGACTAATTATTCCTTTTAAGGCCTATTTGCCTGTGTCTCTCATAGCTCTGTAAGAATCTGGGAAGAAAAATAAAAAAATAATGCACAGAGTTTCAGATTTCATTCTTTAAAAAGAGGTACTCTGGCCCATTTGGTTGTGACAGTATTGCTAAGATGGTTAAACATGCTGTGATGTGGAGTTGGTGTGTGTGTCTGTGTGTGTATCTTCTCTACCACATTTTTCTTTTCCTCTATCCTATGCTGGTCTGCAGAGTACTGCCCATGAACAGCTATGCTTATTGTACCTTCAAGTTATTTGCCATGTATGGTGACCCTGAGGCAACCCTATCTTCTTCTCTCTTTCTTTGCAAGATTTATTCAAAGGGAGCTTGCCTTTGCTTTCTTCTGAGGCTGTAATTTGCCTAATTCACCCAATCAATTTCCATGACTGAGTGGGGATTTGAACCCTGGTCTCCCAGAGACCTGGTCCAACATGCAAACAAGTGCACAATGCTAGAATTGTTTCAGTTTTGAAAGTGTGTTTTGATTAAAGGAGAAATGGACTTTTTTAGGAGCATTTGTTACTTCTTTTTTACAGAATTTGTGGATGTATCTGGAGGGGAGGAGCTTTCTTGATATCAGTGATTATTTTATGTTCAGTATTACTGAACATACACAAAGACACTCCCCAACAAGTCAGGAGGGGTTGCTTGTTGCGCTGGCCATATAAAGACATGAGAGGCCTGATTGGACAAGCGCGCAGGGGCCTCTGGGTACCTGCTCGCTTGGCCCAATCACGTTGCTAGCTTGAGTTAAGGAAGTCTCACGGTGATTGTACTCTTGTGAGACTTCCTAAAAGAGTTTGTTCTTTATAGCTCTGCGCAGCCATTTTAGAGCTTGAACTGAGTGAGTCACTTTGCTCTGCTCTGTGCTCTGGCTATTTGCTTGGCTTTGGCCTAGCGAATTCTTGGCTTTTGCTGCAATTTGGCTCTTGCTGATTATTTACTTGATCCACGATTACTATTCACCATGGGAGTTCTTAATTTTAAGTCTCCCTGCATGTTGGGAGGAAGAGGCCGGGTGAAGCCTTTGGGCCAGTTGCCTGGGGCCTAGAGGGCAGCCTGCTCATCTCCAACACTCGGAAGGCTCCACACTTGTCCGAAGTGGATGCTGTGGCAGGTATCTTCTCCACTGGGTGTGCAGACCCTGTGCTCGATCTCAGGCCCAGTGGCACCCCGGTTTACTCCGGACTGGTAAGGTTGGGCCCCCATCGCTGGTTCAGGAGGGTTTTTACACCTCTTCCCAGTGCTGGGTGTGTGAAGGCAATACTTGTCTTTGGGCAGGGTGCCTAATAGGACCCTTGGTGGACACCTTCCCCCCTGGTTGGTTATTGCCAGCGACGCTTCCTGGCTATCTGCGTCTCTTGTTGAGACTTGGGGAAGGGCGGCCTTTGGCCTGGTGGTAGTCATCCAAGGTTGGGTGATTGTGCATAGGACCTGTGTTTACACTCACTGGGGAGTGTGATGCCTCACAGTAAGGCCCAATCTAAGAGGCACACAGCTCCGGTTGTGCCTGGCTCTAGTCACTTTGCTTCGAAGAGGCCTTCTCAGTCTACCAGCAGAGATGACGAGATTGCTGCTCAGCTAGCACAACTGGGCAAGACAGTATAGGCCTGTGTGGCGGTCTGTAACTAGCTTGCCCAGAAGGGGCTACAGGCTACAGCCACCAGCCCTACTGCCAGCACTTCTGGCAACCTGAACACAGAAGTACTGCTCCCTCCTTCTGTACCTGATTCTCAGGTAATTGCTGCTACACCGGGTCCTTCAGTGATTTCGGCTATGGAGGCAGGGCAACCCACTATAGCCAATTTGTGGGAACTCCTGAAAAGAGTTCCAGGTGTGGAGATTCAGGGTGCTGCTGCCCCTGTTTCTGAGCAGCCCACTGTGACAGATCTATATAACCTCTTGTGAGGAGTGGTTCTTCCAGGCACTGGTACAGTGGAGCAAACTTGTGATGCGCAGAGGAGAGATCAGGCAGATGCTGCTTCGTCTCTGCCTGACACCCAAGCTGTTGTGGGGCCACACTTCAGGGGACCTGTGCAGTTGGCTGGTGATGCTTCCCAGCAAGCTTCAATATCAGGTTTGTCTCCTACTAATCCTTTACTGGCAAATCGGATCACCTCGGTATAGGCTCCAGGTGGCCAGGTTAGTCAGGGTGTGGGTTTGGAATGCCCCATCCCTGCAGCTTTGGGTGCTCTTGTGCAGGCACCTGTGGTTACACAGGTGCCTGACTCTAGGGTGAAGGTTGGTCAGCCAATTGCTTTGGCTAGCGACACCCCTGCAGTGTCTCCTTTGGGTGTTCCTGTGCTATCAGGAGTAGCTGTGCATTCTGAATCCATTCCTTATGCTGGAATGCCTACACCTCTTGGCTCACACCTTCCTCTTTCCACTAAAGAAAGAATATGGAAGGGAGATTATATAGTTTTATTTTCTCTTACTTTTAGGGATCCTGAACCAAGGATCATGGTAAAGGATAGGATTGTGTTCAGTCTTCCAAAAGAGTTTTAGGAGCTCAAACGCCCTAAACTGGAGTGTAATTTTATGAATTGGATTATGGGTTTTACTATTTACAGGGGGCTTACAGAGGAAAAAGAGCCCCTTAGGTTTCCTGACTTTTGTAAATACCAGGAGATCATGATAAAAGCTTACACCAACTGACATCATAACGCCAGGGGTGCAGCCTGGCTGCAATACGATGAGCAGTTTAGAATGAGAGCTGCACAAGATCGCTCCCTGTCTTGGAGACATGTACAGTCTGAATTATGGGCAGATGTAATGGTGGGAGCCTCCCCTTCGAGCAGATGTGACATTGGGTTTGTCCCCATGGTTACTCAGCTGAAAGGGCAGAATGCGAGGACTGGCACGGGAGAAAGAAAGCAATTTGGTATATGCTGGGACTTTAACACAGGTAAGTGCAAGAGACAGCCCTGCAGATTTGATCACAAGTGTAACACCTACAGGGGTAGTCACCCCGGTGCTTCTTGTAGCAGAGGTAAATGGTCAGGAGGTGGAGGTGCCCCCCAGCCAGTATCACCAGGAGGTAAAGGCTCCGTCACCAATTAAGTTAGATGCAATGGTGGCTTGGCTGAGGGTGTACCCAAACAAGGAGGCTGCATCCTATTTATTTCATGGTTTTTCCTTCGGTTTTCGCATTCCTTACACATGTTCCAGGGAACATCGCTATGCACCCAATGTTTTTTCTGTGAGGGATTTACCAACTATCATGAGGGACAAGCTAGTGAAAGAGATAGCTGCTGGAACGATTTCAGGACCTCATGATCAGCTGCCAATTCCCACCCTTTGTTTATCCCCTCTGGGTGTGGTTCCCAAGAAAACCCCTGGGGAATTCAGGTTGATTCACAATTTATCCTACCCGAAGGGTGACTCTGTGAATGATGCCATAGATCCTGAGCTTACGTCTGTCGACTCAGCAGTCAAAATGGTTAGGAATTTAGGCAAGGGAGCCCTCCTAGCGAAGTGCAACATAAAATCCGCCTTCAGGCTGCTCCCTGTGCACCCAGATAATTTTGACTTACTGGGTTTTCAGTTTGAAGGAAAGTATTATTTTAATAAAGGCATGCTAATGGGGTGCTCAATTTCTTATTCAGCTTTTGAGACTTTCAACACCTTTCTTCATTGGTGTGCAGTAAAGCGGTCAGGTAACAGGGCTATAACCCACTATTTAGATGACTTCTTGATTGCTGGAAATCCCAATTCCTCACAATGTAAGGACACTAGCTGATTTTCTGGAATTGATGTCGGAGTTGGGAGTTTCTCTAGCTGAAGAAAAAACTGAAGGGCCCAACATATGGCTTACCTTTTTTGGGTATCGAGATGGACACTGTAGCCAGTATTTCTTGATTACCAAATGACAAATTGGTGGCTATGAGGCAGCAGGTTAGTGTGATGCTGGGGAAGCAAAAAGCTACACTTCATGAATTTCAATCTCTTACAGGATTACTAAATTTGCCTGCAAGGTAATAGTTCCGGGACGAGCATTCTGCGCAAGATTATATAGGGCTACTATAGGGGTGTCTGCACCGCACCATCATATTAGGATCACAAGGGGGATTCACGAGGACTTGAAGGTTTGGGAGTCCTTCTTTGAGCAATTCAATGGGACCTCATTTTGGAGATCTGAAATCCTGCTGAGTGCTGACTTTCAGGTACGCACTAATGCTGCTGGCACTCATGGCTTTGGTGTTTATTGGAATGGCCAGTGGGCTGCAGAGGCATTGCCTTCTGCTTGGATTCAACATGGTCTGACTAGAGACCTGACATTTTTGGAACTTTTTCCTGTTGTAGTGGCTGTGCACCTGTGGGCAAGCCAATTTGCTAACAAGACCATCTGGTTTGGGTGTGACAACTAGGTGGTCATTCAGGTGGTAAATTCTCAGTCTTCCAAGTCCCCCAGAGTTATGTGTTTGGTGAGGGCGATGGTCATGCAGTGTTTGAACTCTCATGTGTTATTCCAAGCATGTTCCTGATGTGTTTAACCCCTTGGTGGATGCCCATTCTCGTTTTCAGTTCTACAGGTTCTGACAGCTGGCTCCCGAGGTGTCGCCACACCCGATGGAGGTACCGGCTTTGCTATGGAGCCTTGGAGACTAGAAATTCACAGGGAGATGCTACATTCCATCGCCCCATCTACACGCAAGTCCTATCAGATAGCTTTGAATGCATTTAACCAATTTTTATTGGAAATTGAGGAGGTAGAAGACTGGCCTATTAGTCTGGCCCTTTAGGCTGGTCTGCATCAGCCCATAGTGAGTGTAGCACTTAATGTGATTGAATACACCTCTTCCCATCTCCTTATGCTTGATTAACAGAACATAAACTCATATAAACAAGTAAGTATAAAGCAGGCTTTCCAAGAATGAGCATTTTTTTTAAACTAAACACAATGAAAGAGAAAACATACAAGGTTTAAATCATTTCATAGTTTCCATGTATTTAATAGTCACTAGAAGTTTGTTCTAGTGTTTCCAGGCCAAGATGATGCTATTGTGGATGTGAGTTTCTTGAAGCTCTACTGTGGGTGTCATCTCATCTACAAGCTTTTCTTCTTGTCCCCTTAGTCCTCTGGTTGTCTTGTTGAAAGGGACTATGCCTGCCTTCTGGTGAGAATGTCTAGCAGGAAACACACATTCATGTAACTGTATTGTCATCCTCCCATTGAATGGAAACCAAATGCTGGTGAGGTAAATAATGCACTGAAAGCCACAAAAGCAAAAATGAAAACAAATGGCATTTCAAAGGGATAGTCTGGGAAAGGGAAGTTGTCAGAAGGAATCTTCTAGTGGCATCTTTTCGAATGCCTAACTTGTTTTGGTATGAATTCTCATCGACTTTAATGCACTTTTTCCAGATGCACTAAAGATGAGCCATCATGGTGTAGTGGTTTGAGTGTTGGATGACTCTGAAGACCAAGTTTCAACTCACCAGTGTGCTGAGGATGTACCCTTGGCCATTGAACCGCACTTGATGGCCTTGGGGAAGTCACACCCTCTCAGCCTCAGAGGAAGGCAAAGACAAACCCTTGCCGAACAAATCTTCCCCCTCCCCCCCCCCCCAAAAAAAAACAACCTGTGATAGATTTGCTCTAGTGATACTATAAGCCAGGAATGACTTGAAGGCACAGAAAAAGAACAAAGATTCAGATGGATAATGTATTAAATGTGCCATTAGATTCTTCTCCTTTATATCTTTCAAACAGGGGAAAGGGGAAATTGTTATGGAGTTGTCATAGTGATGCTTGTGGTCTTGGAATTCACCCAAATTTTCAATTATTGTAATATATGGATTGGTAGCAACAAGGAAACAGTGTGCTGAGGATACACCCTTTTCATCCAGTTATCCTCATTCAAGATCTTATTCCTATAGTCCAGGAAATCAATGTTTGTGTTTATGGCTATGGGACAATTGCAAACTGACATACCCATCATATCCTTTTTACACATACATGTGAAACTAAACATTTAATGCAAATAAGGCAATGGAACAATTCACATAAAGGCAGCACACGTCTTGATAAAAAAAAAAGTAAGCCATAAGGCACCCACATCTCTAGTCAGCAACCAATACAAGCTTTCTATATTGTGAACACCTCTTCAACCTGAACCCTTCAGTCTTTATAAACTGGTTTCTGTTGTATTTAAATTATTTCCTAGCCACTCTATCCTGGGTTGGGGTGAGGAGGAATGCATCAAAGAGAAGGCATGAGAACAATCCCTATCAATCTATCATAGGAAGGAAGGAAACTTACACAATACAAATGTGAATACTTGGGGTGACATAATACAAGTTTATATGCTAGAATGGAGGGATCAATAGTGGGTGCATTTAGTGGCATACCTGTGGTTGGTGTCACCCAGTGCAGGGAGGGGTGAACTGCCATGTCCCCCTCCCCGAGTGCCCACCTGCCCAGGCCACTGAATAGGCCTTCAGGGTCTGATGTGGCTGCAGCTGAGTCAGAACCTAAAGGAAATCCCACCCCACTGGAAAGGTGTGGTCCACACCCCTGTACCCCCTACTGATACCATTGGGTGCATTCATGAGTGCAAGAAGTATATATTGCTATGCAATATGACTAATGATAAAAATTGCAGTTGATGTTTCAAACATGGTTATGGCTTACGTTATTCATCCAGCACCCATTGCATCAACCTAAGCATGTATATGTATAGGTCTTCTGGTGAAAATAAATTCTTATCAGCTTATTTTGTGCTGAGAATGTGCACTGCAGTGATTCTGTAACAATATAGTTTTTTTTCATTTATTTAAGATGTGTGACATACAGCACTAACAGTGCTAGGATAGAGATTTATTTGCAGGTGCTAAGTAGAAGCTATATACAGATGCAGGAACTGTACAGACAAACAGTTCTTCTCTGACTCACAATAGCTCTCTTACAGCAACTCACCAACTACTCTGTAACCCACAACTTGTAACCCACACTGTTTATATTAAGACACAGCTTTATATAGTCTTGGCTGATGCAACCACTCCAGCACATGACATAACCCATTACCTTACTGTGCTGAGTCATACACACACAGGTGTATGGTTGAATTCACATCTTGGTATCTGGCCTCAAGAACACTTATATACATGTCCTGGCCTTGTCAGACACAACACACACACATAATGACTTAGCAGTTCTACAGATGTTCATTTTCACTGCCAATATGGCTGACACACCCATCACATAAATAAATAAATCTGACCTATTTTGGAATCAAGTGATTTCAGACTCTTCAAGGAAGGGCCAACTTATTTCCAGTCCACATCGGTTCTACTGGGATTCACCTGTAAGCTCATTCCATCCAGTTTCCACTAAAAATCCTGTGCCACAAAAAATACACTTAAGTACATATTTTCAATGTATTTCATAAACCAAGAATAACACTGCAGTTTTCTAGAAGCACAAAACCACTGGATAACTATGGGGGGATGCAGACCGGCACTTTAGGCTGGGCTGGGGGTGGATTGGGGTGGGGCAACTGCACGCTGGCCACCCCGACTACACCCTGACTCCACCACGATGCCACGTGCCTGTCTGCATGGCATCAGGGCACCCTCTTGGCACAGCGTGCAAAAGAGCCACAGTGGCCCAAAGGGTGGCTTTTTGCTCTTTTTGGGGAGGCAAAAAGGAGGATCGGGGCCATGGAGTGTAGTTGCCATGGCCCCGATCCACTGCTCGCAGGGGCAGCCCAGAGCCACCCCTTACGAGCCATCTACATCAGCCCTAAGATATAAATATTAGTCCTGGAGGTATGGGTCAGTTCAGTTTATACCAAATTCCATAAATACTGATTTCTGTAGGTACACACACACACAAAGGAGGCAGAAGGAGAAGGGGAAACAGTGTATGCAGAAAACCTGTTTACTCTCCCAGGAGGAAAGGGCCACTTTAATGGAAAATGACAAATTATACTTAGTTTCTCAGTGAGGATCCTGGATTTATTGACTTAAGATTCTGGTATATCACTCTATTTTATATCAGATATCTCTATCTAACATTTCATGGAAGGGAACATCACATATATCTTTTTATAGGCAGCTTAATTCATTTTAGAAAAGTTAGAAATTAGGGTTGTTGTTTTCCTCTCAAGTATAGTCTGGGATGATTACTTTCAGTTTGAATGTTATTTGTTTCTTTGTATTTGTAATATATATAGCTGAGGTTCAAGTTCGTAATTCTTAAAATGTTATCCTATTTAAAATAAAACTATGGTTCTACAGTGAAATGTTTTTTATGGCTGTTGCCACTTATTCATAAACCATGTCTTTGAAAGTATCATCATCAACATCACCCTAAGCTATTGTTTTACAGACTTAAACAAATCAACCCATTGGCATCTCATTCTTTTGAGACATATCATAAAGCCAATTTTATGATGGCTTTTCCCTTCATCTTCTTACCATTACGTGACTCTTGAGAACCCATATATTATTTTTCCACACTAACTTCTACTAGTGTACATAGAGCATGTTCAGAATTACTCTCCTTGGTAAATATTACTTTGCAAACTCTTATACAATATGATGTTTGCAAACTCCTGCACAATATGATCTAATCTATACTTCTTGGATTTGAATATTCACTATCTACTGGATCTGGCATTCTTGAAATGTTCAGATGCAGTTCTTGGCAGTTTAAATGTCTAACTAACATTTTAAGATTCTGAATTTATTTAAGTGCATCTTTTGAGAAAAGAAACACTTGAATATTGAATAATTTATTTTAAATATATCTGGTTGCTGTGCTGCAACTTTTCTTTGTCAATTTACTTTTAAAAATAATAGTAATAATCATAAACTAGAGGGAGGAAGAGCAGCATGATTCAGAATCAGATAGCAAAAATCCACTCATACTCTCAAATTCCATCTTTTGACACCTGAACTTTAAGCACTGGGCTTCAGCTACACATACTTTTATATGGAATCTGGGGTTTTAAATATTCAGAACCATCATAGTAAATATATGTGAAATTGGCACAGTCTCATACAGAAAGTCATCTATCTTCTTTGGGTACCTTTACCACTATTTCTTAACCAGCCTCTACAGACCTTTGGACCATCCTGGAGGCAGGGATGGGGAGGGGCAGCTGCATGCTGGCTGCCTCAACCACTTCCCGAAGATGTCCTGATGCCACGCACCATTACGCACAGCACGCAGCATCAGAACATCCTTCCGGCCCAGCCTTTTGACGCTCTGCGCTGGAAGGTGCACCAAAGAGCTGCACAGTGGCTCTTAGAGCAGCCTTTTGCTGGCTCTGAAAGGAGCAGCATTTTGCCACTCCTTTCTGGGCCGGCAAATGGGAGGATCGAGGCCATGCTGTCTCATGCCTAGGGTAGCCTAGGGCCGCCCGTCTGCATCCCCCCTAAGACTATCAATACCCCTCAGGATATTCTCTTTATTAACTCCTTCACTTGGAGTTTAATATGGGTATCAGTCCCCTCTCTTCTGGACCTTAACCCTGTTCCACTCTGGGACCTTCTCCACCTACCTCACTGTCTGGAATCCAAACCCTATCTGACTTCCAATTGCTCCTAATGGAATTTTCCCCTTACAGCCCAACATTCTATTGGCTGTCACTAGCTCAGTCCTGATTGGTTGTGACCAGGGCTGGCTCTAACCTGCCTTTTTCTCCACACTGAGTGCTAGGGAATCCTTGGAATTGAAGTTTATTATGGCATCCAAGCTCTCTAACAGAGAAGGCTCAAATGAAGATGTGAGGAACAAACAACACATGCAACAAGAATGCTGCTAAGTTCAATTGATTGTAGTCGGTCTTCCATTTTTGCTAGGTGCAAATCAGCTGGGACAGATCAGTTTCTCCAGAATTCCATTACATTGAGCCAGGGCAGTTGAAGCAGTTTCAAACTGGATTATTTTTGCAGCGTTTTGGGCTTAAGTCAACTTCAACCCAACATCAGTAGAAAGTGCACTATATATAATGGTAGTGAAGTGACAATTATTCATCATGTTTCACTAAAGACATGAATTGCTGCTTTCTCAGCCTCTTTAAATGATTTATGTACAAGCCGAGAAATTTGCCACACGATCGCATAGGTGTGAGAATTTTCACAAGGCTCAATTGTAAATGAAGTAAAGGGACTGAAAATTTCTTTTGAAGTTTGTTGTTCCAAATTGTTTTATGGCATCATTGCCATAAATGCAAGAGTGTGTTAATTTTCACACTCAAGTCACATACAAAGCTTTCTTGCAAGTGAGATGTTGTTTTTGCAATGACTGGATTCCCATTTGTCAAAGCTCAAACAGAAAATGTTGCACAAAGGAGGATGGGAGTGGGGGGAGATAGCTTGGTTTTGTTTCTGAAGGAGGCAAAGTAAAGAAGACACTGGGATAAGTTTTTACAACAGTCCTATAGCTGAAAGGGAGATTATGGAAGCTGTAGTCCAAAACTTTTCAAAGCTAATTCTCTTTTTTTGTCTACCTTGCTCTATCCAGTGCATCATACAATGCACTGAACTCAAGGGAGTTATGGAGCCTAGCTATTGTTGGACTGCAAGTTCCAGCAGCCCCTAGCTGGGGTAGCCAATGCTGAGGAATGCTGGGAGCTACAGTACAACAACTTCCAGATCTTGGAAGCTATGCAGAGTCAGTCTGCCCTGGTTAGTACTTGGATGGGAGACTGCCAGGGAATAATACTAGGTGCCATAGGCTAGCTTTCAGAGGAAGGAACTGGCAAAATCACCTTGGATGATTTCTCACTTAAGAAAAGCCTAGGAAATTCACAGGCTCCCCATACATTCATGGGCTTCTTGAAAGTGCATGTGTGTGCACACATGCATGCATACACATGTGCATACACACACACACACACACACACACACACACACACACTTTAATATCTCTGCAGCCCCTATGGCTAGATATTTGGTCCTTTAGCACCAGAGGGGCAAAGGGATGAGTCTTAGATAACACTGCTCACATTTACATAGAATCCTAGAGTTGGAAGGAACCTCCAGGGGCCATGCAGTCCAACCCCTTCTGTTATGCAGAAATATGTAGAATGATAGAGTTGCAAGGGACCCAAGGGTCCTCCAGTCCAACTTTCTTTGGCCTTGCAGGAATACCTAGAATCCCAGAATTGGAAGGAACCTCCAGAGGCCATCCAACCCTCTTTTGCCATGCAGAAATACATAGAATCCTAGAATTGGAAAGGACCCCCAGGGGTCATCCAGTCCAAACTCTTGGCCATGCAGGAATACATAGACTCCTAGAGTTGGAAGGGATCCCCAAAGGCCATCCAGCATATGTGTGTGTGGTGTCCACACACGCATCTTCAACTAGCACAGCTTCCTTGATCCAGATGTTATTGGACTGTAGCTACCAGCATTTCTCAGCATTGGCTACACCAGCTAGAGGATGCTGGGACTTGCAACTTAATAATACCTGGAGAGCCACATGTTAATAAGGTCTGTAGCTTCTATGTCCACCCAAAATGATACCCATGACCTCTTCCCAAGAATTCTGGGTTAAAGTGGCTGCAAATTTGCAACCACTGGAACTTCATCTTTAATAGGAATAATGGTGCCATTGCCATCCACATTTCCTCTGAAGATAGCTATGGGAAAAGAAATTATTCCAGCACCAGTATATTGCTGTAAGGTCTACCAGTTCTAATATAACTTTGAAATGTGAAATTTGATTGAATTACCTTGGTCTCTGATGGGCAATCAAGGGCCATGAAAACCATAAAAGACATACTCACATGAATGTCCATGAATGCCCATTTGAGACCAAGTTAATTTGGTTAGAAGGAATGCTGATGAGGGCACAGAGATCTCCTGGGAGAGGACGAAGAAAATCAGATATTGAGGACAGGTTAGGCATTACTACCTCCTTGAAGCCTTCTAAACCAACATGCTGGATTACTGAGGGAAGCCAGAAGAGGTGTGTTAGAGAAAGAATGGCTGATACCTCTTCTAGCTGCAATTTTATGCATCCTATTCATCTATTCTATCACCGTGTTCCCCAATATTAATAATTTGGTAGTATAGGGAGTGGGCTGCATGTGTCCCACTGCCAAACTATCTGGGGACACATGTATGCTTTTTCAGCTCCTGACTTCTCTGGTCTCTCCTGGCTACACTTTTGTCACCACAAGAAAGGGTGATCTGCCTCTCTTGGAATGCTCCAGGAGAAAGACTTTGGAGCCGTACATGGTGTGGCCCCAATCTGACTTTTTGCCACTCCAAAAAGAGCTGGCAAATTCCACTCCTTTTTGAAGCGGCAAAGCCACCCTTACTGCCACCACTGCATCTCTTCTGTGTCCCTTTGGTGCAACATGTCTACATGCTGTTCCAAGGGAGCACCCTGATGCCACGTGCCATGAGTTAGGGTACGCAGCGTGACAGTGTCATTGGGGTGAAAATGGGACAGCTGGCATGCAGTCGCCCACCACAACTCCACCCCCAGACTGACCCTTGTGGCTGGTCTGTACAGGCTTTTTGTCTTTTCAATAGTTTACATCTCCTCTGCACTATTTAATGTTCCTCCCAAAAAACCTATCCTCCTTTGTGTGATGTTTCTGTTTTAGCTTTGACAAATGGGAATCCAGACATTGCAAAAACAACATCTCATTGGCAAGACAGCTTTGTGTGTGACCTAAGTATGAAAATTAACACACTCTTGCATTTATGGCAATGATGCCATAAAACAATAAAACAATTTGGAACAACGAACTTCAAAAGAAATTTCCCACCCCTGATTGGAATGGGTGATGGCTGCCCTTTATGAGGGAATGTGACACTGTAATTATCTCACACCTCTCTTGCAGGGAGAACAGTTATTTTATTGCCCTCAATTCCAAGAATTATTATGTCATTTTACAACAATATATACTGGTCACTACTGAGAAGAATCAGAGTGAGGAATCAGACAAGGATTGCATGTTTACCAGTCAGCTCTGTTGAGGATCAAATGAAGATGTGAGGAACACACAATGAATGCAATAAGAATTCTGCCAAATTCAGTTGATTGCAGTTAGTCTTCCGTTTTTGCTAGGTGCAAATCAGCTGGAAAAGATCCATTTCACTAATCCTATTGATGCAGCTAGAGTATTAACAAAGGGGCTTTGCAGATGGGCGGCCATGGGCTGCGCTGAGAAGTGGAGGATTGGGGCCGAAGCTGCCCCACACCTCAGCCCCAATCTACCCTTTGGACAGCCCTGGAAGGAGCTTCAAAATGCTGCTCCTTCCACAGCCAGTGAAAAGGGTGCCGGAAGAGCCATTGCACAGAACTTTCACATCTTTTCCAGTGCAGCACATGCAGAGCCTGCGCCGGGAGGATGTCATCAGGGGGCTCGTCATGTGTAATGGCATGCGCTCTGATGACGTCCTCAGGAGGGGGTTGAGGCAGCTGCCATGTGGCTGCCCCTCCCCTTCTCTGCCTCCAAGATGGTCCTTTGCGCCATCTGCATCCCCTCTAAGACCATTATAGTATGAGAAACCAAAGCAGAAATGGAGCCAGAGAGTAGCAGCTTTCTCTTTGCTTCGCTGCATGATATTGTAGTGCTTCCATTCTCTTCCCATGGAAGACAGTTGGAAAAAATGTGTCTAGAAATCCATCTCCAATGGGAAGAGAAAGGAAGTTCTACAACATCATATGGTAAGGCATGGAGAAAGCTGCTACTCTCTGGCTCCATTTCCATTTTGTTTTCTCTTGTGACCAAGCTCTGAGAACGGGAATATCTGCCAATGTTGCTTTCTCAGACTTTATATTTGTTTGTTTTTTTAAAAAAGCAACAACAACCTGAAACTCTTCTCCTACCCTAAGTATGAATAAATATGTGGATTTTAATAAATTCATCAAAAAATAAATAAAATCAAGTTCTCTTTTCTTTGTTATGATCATATCCAATAAGGATGGCTTGCAGTAGTTAGTAGCTATCTCTATATGACACAGGTTTACATTGGAACAACAACTCCGTCTTTGTGAATGGATATTCCTTATAGATCCAGCTAGTCCTGGTTAAAAGTAATTATTCTGTTTGTACTGTGAATCCAAGCTGTTATGTTTCTGAGGAGTATGAAATTCATAAAAAAAAACAGTTTAGAAGGCAGTGTGTTATCTTTAGACTTAGGGCAGACTAGTTTCAACACACCTCTCACAGTGAGTATCTTCCTCCACACTTCAAATGGGTAGTAAACTATAAAGCTATCCTGGGTGGAGAAAAACATATGCTCACTTGATATATAGCTCAAAGTTGAAGAACATCTTAGAAAAATGGGATAGAAATATTCATGTAACCTAACATGACTGAAAATACATAGATTCAAACCTAGACTTTTAAGTCTTAAAACATTAAAACTTTAGCATTTGCTTCTTGCTTCTGTTTTCCCCACATTTAATTTAAAAAAAATAGAATTTTTCATCTTTTACTTGGAAATATTTGTGAAGGGTGATAAGTTATTATGAAGTAGATATGAAGGAGTAGTGGTGTAGTGGTTTAAACATAGGACTATGAATCTGGAAGCCAGGGTTCAAATCCCTGCTCGGCCACAGAACCACACTGAGTGACCTTGGACAAGTCACACTCTCTCAGCCTCAGAGGATGGTAAACAAAGCTCCTGTGAAGAAACTTGCCAAAGAAAGCTTGTTAATACATTCACCTTAGGATTGTCATTAGTTAGAAATGACTTGAAGGCACAACAACAAACAACATGAAGAAGTATTCAAAAATATTTGGAAATTGTCAAAAATATATGTCTTGTATGTTAGGAAAGCCTGATGAAAATAATCCTGCACTTATAACAATATTTGCTGTTAGATACTTATTCGGTACAGTGAATAGTTTTTAAAAACCACAATTTTCAAAAACTTTCTTACAATGGGAAGAAAAGTACTAAAATTACTTTTTGCTTCCTTCAAGAAAAAAAATAGTAAAGAATTACATCCCTATTATCCACAATGAACTGAACTGAAATTCATACCATTTAGTAAAACTGAGGATTGCACATCATGGAAATTGTTTACATGTGTGTTAAGTGAGGTTTGGGAGTAAAGCCTAATTCATTTAGCATTTGATCACATGTCAATATCAAAAGTAATTTTTCTTGATGAATGTCTCTTTGTTTGAATGTAAATAAATATCCTGTGGACAATTAAACATGATAGCATTATGTCCAAGCTTCTAGTTACAAATGGGGAGAAACAATATTTTTTGCATCAATATGCACAGTCATCAAGAAGTTTATTTCCATTTGCAATGCTGAACTGCTACTCCCAACTTTTAAATCCACAGAGATTAGGTATTCCCTCATGGCAAGACATAACAATATCAACAGCACTACAAACAGTGTTGGATAGAAAAATTGCCAAGTAACATATTTAACACATTTAGGTCAGATTCAAAAGGGAGGGGGAATCTGAGACCAGATCAAGAACAAACATGTATTGAGTTCACTTGTAATAATGTAGCACACAAAGAGGAAACTGGATAAACCAATCATCAGTCTGAAATATATGGCTGTAAACAGGATGCAGATCATTTTTTTTTTAATTTCAAAAAAAGTTCTACTAAACAAGAAGAAAACTAAAGGGGTTTCTCAAAAGAAAAATAGCTCCTTCCCAAATGACTGGAGTTAAATTTTGTAGTCTAACCAGAATAAATCCCCTTGCAGCATAAAACAGAGGTAACAGTCTCAGTATAATTAACCAAATGTTCTCGTATTGTTAGTTTCAGTCCAGTTTTCCAGTCCATCTAGACCTTTTGAATCTTGATCTTGTCTTTCTTGGTTTTGGCTGCTTTCCTTAGCCTTATGTCATCTGCAAAAGTGATAAACAATCTCTACACTATCAGCACACTGTCAGCACATCCTACATGCACTATGTTGAGGTTCTGATATTTTCATATATCATGTTGGGAGCCACCATGTTCTTGAAAGGTCACAATGACCTTTAGGAATACTAGATAAAGTTCCCAGGAGAAAAGGAGTGAAAACCTGAGTCATGTGGATGATCCATGCAAGAATACATAAAGGCTAAATGTATGGACTAATTGCTCCTTTCTTCCCCCAAGTTCTCTGCATTTCCTCTTGTGCCAAAAGACAAAGGAGGTCTCATCGTATTGAAGTAGTAAGCCAGTTCTCTCTGCCTACCTCTTGCTGTTCTTCCTGCCAACCTCCCTCTCTGTCCATTCACCCTGGGGTTATCCTGACCCAATCACTGTTTTGTGTCCATTCAATGTCCACTGTCCATTCACCCTGTGGTTATTCTGATCCAATCAAGTTAAAGCCATCAGCTAATCCCATTATGAATTGGAATTCCATTGTTAATTCTTGGGGAAAAACATCAAGTCTTTGTTACCTTACAAGATAGCACATCCCCAGAGAGTAGTTTTCAAGTATAAATATTGGTCTCAAAAACCTAACTTCTCAGCACACAGCACACATACAGTTATCCCAGGCTGCATTCTGTATATGTTCTGTGTTGCCCTCAAACCCCAGTCTGAGGCACTCCCATTTTCTATGGTCTCCTCTTCAGACAGGTAAATATTGCCTTCTTTACATACATCATAGAATCATAAAATCATAGAGCTGGAAGAGTCCACAAGGGGCATCCAGTCCAACCCCCTGCCATGCAGGAACTTACAATCAAAGAATACCTGGCAGATGCCCATCCAGCCTCTGTTTAAAGACCTCCAAAGAAGGAGACTCCCTCACACTCTAAGGGAGTGTGTTCCACATTTGAACAGCTCTCACTGTTAGGAAGTTCCTCCTAATGTTCAGGTGGAATCTCTTTTCCTGTACCTTGCATCTGTTGTTCCAGATCCTATTCTCTGGAGCAGCAGAAAACAAGCTAGCTCCCTTCTCAATATGGCATCCCTTCAAATATTTAAACAGGGCTATCATATCACCTTTTAACTGTCTCTTCTCCAGGCTAAACATACCCAGTCCCCTAAGTCATTCTTGGGGAACTCTGCTATTCATTTTCCACAATTCCATTTCAGTTAGCTCTGAATGCTGTGTGTGTGTGAATTGCTATCCTGCAGAGCGATTGCACTCTAACTAAAACTCTCTTAATTCACCCAAACCAGGAATCCTCCACAGTTACTGGTATACACATGTGTCAATGATCCTAAAGGTTACTCAAGCTCTTGAAAATTTCCCCATCATTTGAAGTAACACTGATATACCTTGGATAGCAACACCTTTTAAGCCATTCCTCCAGGATGTAAGAAAGAACCTTGTGGGATTCTCTCCTGGAGAGTGCTGAGCTAGTACTTAAATAAGGTGGTGGTGGTGGGGAACATATGGCTTATAAGGAGAGGCTCTGTGCCACCCCTTTGCTCACCGGGTTGGGACCATGGCAACTGCACACCACACCTCCAACCCAGTCTTTTCCCAGCACAAAAAAGAGTGGCAGAAAGCTGCTCCTTTTTGAGTGGGGGAAAGGGCACCCTTGCTATTGCAGCCGCGGTTTTTCAGGGTTTCTTTGGCACAGCAAATCTAAATGCTGCACCACAGAAATGCTGTGGATCCCCTTCTGAATGTAGGTGTTCTGCTGTCTGAATGCCACACCCCCAGTCCACCAGGAAGCTGCCTCTTTGAGCCGGTCTGCTTTGCCCCTAAGTTAGCACTTGTTGAGTATGGTGTTCAACCAGCTGTGGATCTACCTATCATTACACTCTCATTTTAGTATCTTGTAAAGAAAGATATCATAGGAGACATTACACAACCCTTTCCTAAAATCAAGATATATAATGTCCTTTGCATTGCCATGAACCAATAATAATAATTCTGTTAAATGTGTATGTGTATGGGGGTGTATGGTTAGTAGGGCCTCATTCTTGACAAATCAATGTTGACTCCTAGTAAGAAACAGTATTCTTTTCTAGGTGCTCAGAGACAAATAATTTAACATTCACATCCAGAATTTATCCACCAATGATATCAAGTGGATTGGTTTGGCATTTCATGGATTAACCTGTAAGAATGAGCAATCTGCCTCTGGTTTCAGTTTGGGTTTCTCTTTTATTTTCCATATCAAATTATGTTTGTCCTGAAGCTTAACAGTTTTTTTTTTAAAAAATGTTAAATTTGGTTCAACCCAAATTTTAAGATTTTTTTTTACAATTTTTAAATAATAATAATAATAATAATAATAATAATAATAATAATAATATATCCCAGCCCTTTGAGATCAATCGGGGCAGCTACCAACAATAAAATATTACATAGTACAAACAAGTCAGATACTCTCCCCCCCTTAAAACATTATTAAATCAGTCCAAGTTAAAACTACAACATACAACACAACAATAATTTAAAAACCATTCCCAGTGAGCGACAGCAGTACTCAGTTAACAGATGAGGCCCCAGAACCATCTTAAGGGAGGGGTTCCTGAGGCCGGGGTTATCTATCCCGGAAAGGCCTGCCAGAAGAGGTCCGTCTTGACAGCCTTTTCAAAGCTGACAGCCTTTTTAAAGCAATTTTTATGAAAATTAAAATCCATTTCTGAGCAATTCTCTTATTATTTCAATTCTTCTGTGAAGTTTTGCCTAATATATTTGTGCAATTTTCTCTAATATAATGTATACTGAACATGTTTTGATTTTGCCTTCCTGCATGAGAGGGGATTGGACTGGATGGACCTTGTGGTCTCATCCAACTCTATGATTCTTTGATTCTAGGATTATTTTAAATTATATCAATTTTGTGAACACCAATATAAATGTTTCTGTGTACACTTGTATTGGTTTTGTCTCCATTGCAACTTTCAGAGCTATGTGAATTTTGGATGATCACTGAACTTCAGGTCACACATTAGTTCAAAAGTGTGAAATTAGGCAACTTTGTATTAAAATGAAACTTGAATTAATTTCTCTCTCATCTCTATCTACCTGTTCCTCATTCTTGAAAATGGTCCCAATAATGTTTCCCATTTTGAACCTTCTGACGTCTCCCCTGGAGAGTCTCCTGGAATTCTCAATAGATTGCTACCAGCAGTTCTGAAATAATGTCTGCAAGCTATTTCTACAGATGAAGTTCATTTGGTCCTTCTGGCATGTTCTCATTTAAAGGTGTTACTCTTCAACTGTCCTTTTTTTACTAGATGGCAATCCATTGTCCTTAGTATTCTAATTGTGCCTGACTGAATAAAAATCTCCTGTAGGAGAATACTGAAATAAAAGAGGAATAATTTTCTACCATCTGTAATACTATCATATTTGTCTTCTCTAAGGAACAGACTTCCTGCTCCCCCTGTTTTTTTTAAATCTTCTTCTTGCTCCTAGAAGAGGGGGACATACTTGTTGCTTTAAGCATTTCTCATAAACATTCTGGTGCTTCATCTTCCTTATAACTTTGGGCAAGTACAAATCCTTATACATTTGATCAGCTTTATTCTACATTTCCTCCTACATATGTCATTCCATTTTCCACACAAGTTCCTTTTCACACATCTTAGAGAGTTGTTTTCTTATACAAATGTTTTTCTTTTTTTACTTCTCCTGAAATTTATTTGCAATTTGAAACATTGCAATGTTTTCAATTTTACCTATAGTATTTCCTCTTCTCCCCCAGGACTTCCCATCTCTTTTGAACGTTTCTTTTCTTTGACATTTATAATTTGAAATACTTTGAAAAGGGTTTATTATTAAGTGAAAGTTACATATTTGATCAAGCCCATATATAATTAATAATAATATTAATAATAATAATAATAATAATAATAATAATTTATATCCCGCCCCTCTGTCGAACAATTGGGGCGGCTTACAGCAATTAAAATTCCATAGCTATCTCAGAATACACTTTAAAATCCCAAAGCCCACCCACCCCTTAAAAAAGTATTAAACCAGATATCCATTAAAAAAACATAAGTAAAACATCAGAATTAAAAAAAAACAGACTAAAACAAAGAGTAAACATACAAAGGCAGCAACATAGGAGAGGTAAAATAGATAGGCTCCTGAGGCTGGGAATTCTACTTAGGAAAGGCCTGCTGAAAGAGATCTGTCTTCACAGCCTTTTTGAAGCTGCTTTAAGCTCATAATCTGACAGATCTCGTCTGGCAGGCTGTTCCATAGTCTGGGAGCTCTTACCAAAAAGGCCCTCTGGGAGGTTGCAGACAGCCTGGTTTTCACTGGCTGTAGCAAATTCCTTCCAGAGGACTGGAGTGTGCAGAGAGGATTGTATGGGAGGAGGCGGTTCCGAAGATAGGTTGGACCCAAGCCATTTAGGGCTTTAAAGGTTATAACAAACACCTTATAATGGGCCTGGAAACTAATAGGCAGACAGTGAAGAGACTTCAATACCGGTGTTATGTGGTCTCTTCTAGATGTCCCCAAGACCACTCTGGCTGCCATGTTCTGTACCAACTGAAGTTTCCAGACCAAGCACGAGGGTAGCCCCATGTAGAGCGCATTATAGAAATCAAGACGAGAGGTTACCAGTGTATGCACCACAGTCTCAAGGTCCCTTACTTCCAGGAAAGGGCGCAGCTGGCCCATCAGCCGAAGCTGATAACAGGCACTCCTGACTGCCGCATTTACCTGATTAGTCATCAGGAACAACAAATCCAGGAGCACCCCCAGACTGTGAACACAGTCCTTCATGGAGAGTGTGACCCCATCCAAGACTGGAGGTTGCAACCCAATACCTGGTTTTGAGGCCACTACTGTGAGCACCTCCATTTTGTCTGGATTCAACTTCAATCTGTTTTCTTCATCCAGTCCATTACTGCCTTAAGACAGCCATTGAGAGGAGAGATGCCATCAGGAGCTGAGGCCAATGATCAAGACAAGAAGAAATAGATCTGGGTGTCATCAGCATACTGATAACACCCAGCCCCATGTCTCCAAATGATCTCTCCCAGCGGCTTCATATAGATGTTAAACAACATCAGGGACAGAATGGCACCTTAAGGAATGCCACCAGTGAGATCTTTTTTTGCAGAACAACTGTCCCCGAGCAGAACCCTCTGGGATCTGCCCAAGAGGAAGGAGCAGAACCACTGCAAAGCATTGCCCCCTGTTCCCAACCCCCTCAGGCGATCCAAGAGGATCCTGTGATCTATCATATCAAAAGCCGCTGAGAGGTCTAAAAGCACCAACAGGGTCACATTACCCCGTCATTGCTCAGATGAAGGTCATCGGTCAAGGAAACCATGGCAGTCTCAACTCCAAATCCCATCCTAAAGCCTAAAGCAAATGCTTTCTCTCCAAATTCCAGGATGACATGGTTGTTTTCTTGTCACTTTATCTTCACTGACTATTCATTCTATTTTGCTCAGGATGATGTCCAGGGCCTTCTTTTTTGACTTTGGAGAGCTTAGATTATCATATCAACAGTTTACAGGTATCCCATTCTTTGCAAAGAAACATTTCCAGCAGATGTCAGGATAGTACTCACTGTTATTAATTAAGAGGACAAATTCCTAAATAAATTCCCATTACTATTAAAGAGAGCAAATTCTAAAATAAAATGAAGAAATTATAGTATGTGTAAACAACTCAAAATCTACAATTTTTTCCTGTCTTTGTATCTTAGAATCGTCCCACAAAAACCACCACTGTTTGCTTACCTGATAGCTCGTTCTAGTGGCACACACCCAAAAAATAGAGGCCTAAATCTAATTGTTAGTCCCAAGCAGAATTTGGATCTCCCTTGTGCCATGCAGTAACACTGGGAGAGGGGGTACATTTGCTGGCTTCCTGTGAATAGAGGCCATGATCATAGTATCATGAATACCGTGATGGAGGCCATGGGGTGGGGGACAAAGCTAGAGCAGCTAAAAGCTCTTGACACTCCCTCATCCAATATTTAAATTCAAATTTGAGGAATCAGCAAGTGAGCATCTTCAATGAGTGAGCAATTCAGCAAGTGAGTCATCTCCAGGGCCTTAAATTTATTGGGTTGATAATAGTATCGCGAGTACAAGATTAAATCTGGTACCCTTTCATGTTGAATTGGCACTGTCTCAACTGTATCAGCAATGAACATTTATTCTCATTTTATTGGGACAAATGACGAGCTGGAAGTCTTCAGAATTCTGAAGATATGTTAGGCCATTGCAGTACTAACATGTTATCTGGTTGCTTTTGTTGTCTTGAAGATTCTAGGTTATGTTTAATGAGGCATTGAATCCTGATCACTGGCAATAACTTTGTTTTTTGGGCAGCGTGCCAGGCTTATAATGGCCATTTGGATCCCAATTGAGATTGAGCAGCATTCCTATGGAGGAGCAACCTTCAGTGGCATGGTATGGAGAAACACAGGCAGAATAGAATGTTCAGGGCAGCCAATAGGAGTCAGGCTGGAAAAGGTGGGGGCTGCTCTTGATAAAGAGCAGCAGTGGAAAACCCAGCTTTTTGCCACCTTTTTTTGCAGCAGCAAAATACCAGGTTGGGGGCATGGTGTGCATTTGCCATTGCCTCAACCCAGCGAACAAAGGGGTGGTGTGATGCCACTCCTTTGGGGCAGTTTGTTTTGCCCTGCATTTTAATTCTTGGTTCTGGAAAAGGCAGGCAACAATGGAAGATTACTAAGTATGGGAGAGTGATTTTGTTTTTGTTTTCTTCCATGGGCCTGAGCATATTGATTTATTGATTTTGATATTTCTGTGAATTATCTTTTTTTCTGAGTGAATCCAGAATGGATAATAAGACCATAAGGTCCCAAAATTTGTTTTATTTTTTTCTAATTTTGTTGTGGAGATCTATACATATTTTGTTTATCCCAGTATAATTTTTATCAGCTCCTGCTAAAAGAATTTTCATACCAGTTCCCCAGGTCAGTTTATTCTGACCCAGAATAAAATCAGAAAGAACAGGAACAAAATCAAATCAGTTGCAATGCATCCAGTATCTTGTATTATTTATTAAGAGTTATTTATTTTGAGTTATTTATCTTGAACATTATAGGTGATTGCACTGGCACAAAGGATACGAGACACCTCTTTTTGGGTTTAAACAGGCCACAACTTTTATTTAACTGTACAGGGTCTATTTACAAGGCAATAAACTTCAACAAATTTGTCACATGTGTAAGTGAAAGTGTAACTGCCAGATGGTGGTCCTTCACCGCACATGACAAAGTACGTAAACAATAACAACAACAAATTTACAAAGCCTCTCCCCTCCGGAAATGACATCATATTACGTCATATGACGTCATTCAATTACTGATGTCATGCATTAACTGCATTTGCCATTTCCTTTAATTTGTCTTTATCCAATTTACCCCAATTAATTTAATTAGCCAGATTAATTTTCCTGTGGGGTGGGGGTCATAAACTGCCCCAAAATACAAACAAGCAAATTTTCAGTTATAGACCCTAACCCTTAAGTTGTGACAAAGCAAATAATAACAAGAAACCACACATCAATTATTGCTCCATGACCCATACCCAACATCAAATTAGATAACTAATCTCAGGGAGGGCGAAAAACCCAGGGAAGCACCCTGCGAAAAAATTCCCTCCTGGCCCTTGAAGGCAACCAGCCTAAGCCTGAGAATAACAGATTTATAGCTCCTTAAATAAGGGTGGGAGGGATGGGTCACTCAGTTAAAACTCTAAAATGGCTGCCTCCACGTGGCAGCGCAGAATGATAAAGAACAAACTCTCATCCCAAATCTCGAGAGATTAGAAGCACCATGAGATTTTAGCATAATAATGAAATAACTTGATTGGACTAAGTGCACAGGTGTTCTAATTCCCCCGCACGCCTGGCCAATCAGGCTTCTCATGTCCTTATAAGGCCAGCACAACAAGAAACCCCTCCCAACTTTTGGGAGGTGTCTTTCTATCCATATACAATGTTCTTAATCTTGCCCCAGTGATATGATGCTGCAGAGTTTACGTTTTGCATCAGTGCTGCATTTTATTTTATTTTTCCAGAATTTTTTTAAGGGGCAACAGGAGTATGACACTTTTATTTGAACACTCATTAGGAATTTCTAAAGCTTTAAAGATTTTAATACTGCAATTCTTTGACATCTGTAGACTATTATAAAAATTGTTATTCAGTTAACAATTGTTATTCCTCTATAAGAGACTCAGCTTTGGTTCTATAGGTCTATTTGAGAGGTTTTTCACAAGGAGCTGTAGGAAAATTCTGCATGTTCATACTTTATGGGGTTTTTTTTTTTAAAAAATATGTTTCATGTTAGTTTTCTTCAAAAATTCCCTTATATGTTGCTTTTATCTTCTATACTAAATGTGTGGTGCTTTCCAAAGATAAACCTTGATATGTGTTTAAATACTTTGATAGATTCATTGTGTTTTCTATAGAGTATTTTGTTTGTATTATTTCATAGTCTGTTAGCATATTTTATAAATATAAATATATTTTTTTTTCATTTGTTAAAGGACTTTGGCATTAGTGAACCTGTACCAATTGTAATGTTTGAAGACAATCAAGCTTGCATTACAATATGTAAAGGAGAAAGTACTAAAGTCAGAAGCAGAACTATTGGATTGAAATGCCAACTAGTGAGGAATTTGTATCAAAAGGGAATGATTGATATTCAATATTGTCCTACTGATGAAATGATAGCGGATATATTAACTAAGGGGGGTTGCAGACTGTCAGAAATAGTGTGAATTCAGTCCGCTTTTAGGGTTAGGGTTAGGGTTAGGGAATCATGGGGACTGTATTTTATTGTGGCACTAGAGTTCTCTGACAAAGAAGGTTCAATGTCTCAGAAAAATAACAATTCCCATGATTCCCTAGCACTAACCCTAACCCTAAAAGTGGACTGAATTCACACTATTTTTGACAGTCTGCAACCCCCCTAAGCCATTGACAACACAGAAATTTATATTCTTTTGTGAAATGTTGAACATGTCTAATTTTTGTTAATGATGTTATTTGTTGTGATGTTGGTAGAGCTTGAGAAGGGGTGTTGGAATAGTAACATGCTCTACACTTGAGCCATTATAGGATTAATGACCATTATAGGGTTAATGGAGAGTTACTGAACACAGATGACTTCCAGCTGTATATGCATAGCTCTAATCAACTTTAGAATCTTAATAAGGCTAGCTTTGTAGTGAGTTCTCTCTCTCTCCCTCTTTTGCTCACTCTATTCTCAGCCTTCTTTTCTGTTGCATTATACTTGTGTTATTTGCTTGTATTATATAGTTTGTATTATTGCTATTTGCTGTTTGTGATTATGTTTGCCATTACTACTATGTTTTACTTTGTATCTATTGTATATATGGTTTTTGTATGATTTTGTTACATATATTGTTTATTACCCTTTTAAACAATTCTAGATAAAGTCTTATTTATAGTACCTTAGGGGGGGTTGCAGACTGCCAGAAATAGTGCAAATTGAGTCCACTTTTATGTTAGGGTTAGGGAATCATGGGAATTGTATTTTATTGTGGCACCAGAACTCTCTGACAGAGAAGGATATATGTCTCAGAAAAAAAAATCTCAGGATTCCCTAGCACTAACCCTAACCCTAAAAATGGACTCAATCCATTGTCCCAATAGCCCAAAGGGCTGGTCTGGAGGTAGAGTTGGAGTAGGGCAGCCGCATGCCGCCTGCCCCAACCCCATGCTGATGCCGTCCTGATGTCGTGCACCATTACGCATGGTACGTAGCATTAGGACGCCCTCCTGGAACAGCTTTCTGACACACTGTGCCAAAAAGGGCAAGGAAGAGCCATGCCCCGGCTTTCAGGGTGGCCTTTTGCTGCCCCTAAAAAGAATGGCATTTTGTCGCTCTTTTCAGGGTGGCAAAAAGGATGATTGGGGCGATGGCATGGGGTTGCCACAGCCCCGATCCGCCGCTTCCCAGGGTGATCTAGAGCTGCCCATCTGCAGAAGCCCAATGACCCTAAGGCAAACCTGTCATAAAATTTCATTGCCACATTTTGTTCAGAGGGGGCTTATCATTGTCTTCCTCGAAGGCTAAGGAATTGTGACTTGCCCAAGATAACCCAGTAAGTTTCTGTGGCTGAAAGGGGATTCAAAACTGTGTCTGCAAAATCCTAACCCAGCACTCAAACAACTACACCATACTCACTCCATTTGGTATTTGGAGAGTTTAAGTTTGTATTAACTTCATCCATGTGCTCCCAAAGTAACAGGGGATTTCACACACTGGAAAACACTTGAACAAGTAATTTTTTGTACTAAATTCCTAGCATCCCCAATGATCATGCTGACTGGGGGATTCTGTGGGTTATTAACTCAAACTATAGAAGTAATGGTCTCACTTTGATCAGGTCCCATCTTGATTAGGAACAACACTTAAGAGCAGGAAATGGACTGTGATGGTGACATGGCCCAAAATTTATTTCTAAAACCTTTTATTCATTTATCTCTTTGTGCCACCACTGTCAGAAATTCATATTGTCACTCCCCTTCAAACCTCTCTAGGGGTCTCAACACCAAAATATTTTCCTTAATGTTGGTAGTGTGTAAACTGTATTTTGAAATCACGCCAGATAATTACTTGTTGAAACAAAGTTCTAAGTTTATTTACAAGTTAAGTCAAATACAATATCTCTTGTGTTGGATGTTGCTCATTCAGTAAGCATACATTACTGAAATGCTTCATTTGTTACACTGCTTCTTTAAATCCCTCCTGACTACACTCTGAGTGGCTGATGCTAGGCTCATCCCGATTGGATGCAACCAAGGCTCAACCTGCGCGCTTAAATCTACCTTTTTCTCCACATGGACCCTGGGAATTTTGTAATCTAGGGTAGAGCTCTTAGAACAATGCTTCAGACACACCATGCCTATCATGGATGTTACTCACCATGCATAGTAGTCTAGTGTTAAATCAATGAGATCCATTTCTTATGTTGCTATTATATACTCACATGTTTCTAAATAATCCACACTGAATTGGTTTTGAGTATAGGATTATGCTCTTACAGAAATTTCAGTAGACTTAGGATGTCCTTTAAAATATACATTTTTAAATCCCTTAAAATTATGCAGCTGCCTACAGGACATGAGCATAGAGCATCTTCATTCATAGTCCAGTGTTTTTCACACTGCTTCCTCTATCAGACAATCAACAAAGATGGAAAGAGCACCATGGGAAATAGTTTGCCCACTGTTATTGAAATTCTTCTTCAGTATGGAGATGCAGAAAGGTATAGTTTGTAGTTTAAAATGTACTCTTCATTTACACCAGGGGTTCCCAATCTGTGCTCCAAGGAGCACTTAGGACTCCACGTACATCCCAGGTGCTCCACAATCATTCCAGGAAAATAAAAGAAATAAAAATTAAATGAAATTAAAGAATAAGAATATATTCTTATATATACTCATAAACACCATTGACTTGTAAGACATAGGGTAAGCCTCTTAGGGGCTCTGCCATAGAAACACAGGCTCCATAAGTCAAAAAGGTTGGGAACTCCAATTTACACTATGAGAAAGAGGCCTGCTGCCCTATTCTGTTATGGATCAAACTCCAAGGTATATGCTAAGAAAAAAATAATCAAATATTCAGGCATTTTGAACCATGGTAGAAAACATCTTCTAAACAATATTATCTAGAGGGTCCAACATCTTGCCTTTCCTTGCTCTACTTTGAGATTAAAGAGTTAACTGTTTGTAAAAACAGATAAAAAAATAAATAAACCCACAATATCATGATTCAGATATAGGAATTGCACCTGAAATAAGCACACATTATTTCTCTTGATAATATTTTTTATGTCTGGACATGTAATCTTATCGTGCATTTACTTCATTGCTTATTCTTTTTGATTTTATAAAGTAAATATCCTGTAATCTTGCTTTTTTTCTTCTTAAAGGACATCTATTTCCATAAAAAGATCATAAGAACTTCTTTGACTTTTGAAAACTAAATACATTTACTATTTCCTGACAGGCTTTTCCCTAGTTTCTTTGATGTATTGGATGGACCTAATGCTATACCATATTTAATTTACTAGGAACCCATTTGGAAAAAAAATGATATGGAAATATGCCTGAAGTGATCAAATACTGCCTGCAAACTTGAAATGCTGCAGAATTGAAAAACTGAAGGTAGCAGAAAATGTTTAGCTAAAATATTGTTGGATTGCACATTTTGCTTAAGCTCACTCTGTGTTATTGGCTTGCCTTGATTAAATGTCAGGCTTGTTGAGTAGTCTGGATTCTAGGGTGTGTCTTTTATGATAGTAAAACAGACATCAGAGAGAAACTTTATTTGCCCTTTCTGCAATGGAAAAATAAATCATGCTAATGACCTCAGTGCAATAAGTTAAGGGTCATTCTCATATTGAATATCAACAAATCAACATTTACCAGTAAGTGTATATTTGAAGCAATAATTAGTCACATTCAAATTTTATGTTTTGAAACAATATTTTTCATGTTCATAAAAGGTGCAAAGTGTGAAGAAAATTTAAGTGATGGTATTAGGATGAGCAATCACATATCATAATATATATTTGTTCCCCAGCCCACCAAAGTAATGAACAGTAAACTATTTCTTTTGCTGCTGGTGTGATTGACCTGCACCTGGAGGAGGGATCTTCTCACAAGAAGAATTCAGCCTCTCCTGAATCAGATGGCATTAAGGAGGAGACACCTCTTAAATATCTTGGATCCTCCTGGTTTAATACTTCTCCTTTTGATGTGGACAGCCCAGATGACAGATGAGCTAGGTCTATTACCTAGTTCCTTACAGTGTTGGCAGTTTAAACCATGGGAAACTGACAGCTTCTTGGTGAAGTGTACGCATGCAGGAAAGACTCCTCAGGAATAATGGCTGCATCATGAATAAAACTCTACTTGTGAGGAGGAATTCTGACATGTGCACACAGTTCAGGGCAGTGTGGGATTTGGGAGATCAACTTGATAAGCCTGAGTACTAGACAAACCAATTCCTGATTTCAGGTTGCCTTCACATGACTTCTGTGATGATTTGCTAAATCTTTAGTGCTTGAATCCAGACTGATTTGGTCTGGTTTTTGAACAACCTTGTCTGTATTGCTTGCTCTCTCCTTATATTGTGCTGCTTAGAATTTGGATGGCTGTAGTCCCTGGGCCTCACCTGCCTGAAACAGAACATTGGGCCTACAAGCACTTGAAGTTTTGGATCTTCTTTGGTTTGTTTGCAGCTTTGGTAGGTCTACTATCTCAAAAAATTTAAACATGGTTCACAGATATTGCTATCTCTGATGAATAAGGACCAATGTAACCATGTTAAGATATTTTACAATTATTCTTCAGAAAGGCTTACGCAGACTGTACCTGATCTATGCTGCAGCATTCCATCAAAATTGCAAAGCTACCTGGCTCAAAAGAAACTCCTAGTACAAAAGAGAATCAATCCAGTGAATTGGTGGAAACTTGGTAAGTCAACATATGTAAATTTAAATTCAACATACTTATTGCTGATCAACCCATGAAATAATGAGACCATACACAAGACTTGAGTTGAATATGGGCTACTTTATTTATCACCTATTTATTACCTATTTAGGTTTTATCCTCTGAGATGTGTAAGGGGGGCATTTTTGTGTGGGAACAGCTGAGTCAGGTTGTCTCCCTCATTTCACTCCCCCAGCCCCCCCCCCAGCTTCTGGTGGGCAAAACACCAGAGCCCCAAGGATAATCCAAAGGCTGGGTTGCTCCCTGGCCACCCCACAACTGGAAGACCAATCTGAGGATCCCACTCTCAAATCACATGACCTAGAGTGAGGATAGCCCCACATGCAGTCTCTTCCCCCACTCCCTGGTCTCATGATATGTAGATGCAGCTTCAGAGACCTTCCCTTCACAAAATGGGTGTCATAGGAGCTCAGTGATCTCCCAGTTTCTTCTCCCACTACCTGCTATGGATAAGGAGCAAGCATCTGCATAGCTCCTGTCCCCAACCAGGCTGGCCAAAAGAGTCCACACACCCTGTTGCAGATCTCCCAATAATATCTGGTTCCTCTGATAGGTAGATCCCATCAGCTCTATAAGACCCAAGTCATAGGAATATTATTTGGTCATGTTTCAAGAAGTGACTTATCCCTCTGGCCAGGGCATTCCAGATTTCCCTGTTAACTCTCCTCCAGGCTGTGCCAATCCACTATGAATCACCCTCCCACTTCCAAACTTACCTGGGAAGAATACCTGACCTTATAATGATCAGCCAAGAGGACTGGGTAACCCCCATATTGTGAATGTCCCTGTAAAATTAGCGACTTGCCTTTCAACCAGCCTAGATCATTACCTCCAAGGTGAATGACCACCATGTGCAGCAGAGACCCATAGTGCTTCCGTAGCAACATTGGTGACAGGCCATGTATGGAGATCCCCATCCCATTTGATCTCAGATGCCAGCACAATGGGTCTTTAAAACCCCAAATGCTTGGCACTAATTATATGTGACAGTTTTCCACCCACTGCCACTAACATATATCCCTTTATTTATAACTGCACTTGTTACTTTTGGTAGTGTTTTAATATACAGTCAACCCTCCTTATCCACGGATTTTTTTATCCATGGATTCAAGAAACCACAGCTTGAAAATGTTTTTAAAAATATAAATTCCAAATAGAAAACCTTGATTTTATATAAGGGACACTATTTGCTATGCCATTATATTTAATGGAACTTGAGCATCCATGGATTTTGTTATCCTTGGGGGATCCCTGAACCAAACCCCAGCAGGTAACAAGGACCCACTGTACTTAGTAGCGTGTTTGTTGTTATCTGTAAAATTGCTTCAGGTCACTCTTTGTTGAACTTGAAGAATAAAACAACTTTATTTACACTCAAAATTCAATATTGTATCTTTTTTTGGTGGATGGTTCTCAAGCTTGTGGTTACAGTATACAAGTATTTCAGTTGTTACACATTTATTACTTTCCCTTACTGATTTTAGTTACATTTCTTCACTGACTCAGTTCACACAGAGCCTACACCCAGCTTCCTTAGCTGCTAACCTTACAGGTTGCTTCACACACTCTCAGTACACACTGCTCAGATCTCATTTATATCTGCTCCTCAGGCAGTTTCTGTTATTTCCTCCAGCTTTCCTGGCTGCAAATCCCCCAGGATCCTAATATCACTCTCCCCAATATCACTGCCCCTTCCTCCTTTAATCAAGAGTGTTTCTGCAGCACCACGCCACCAGAGTGCTGAAAAGCTACCACTGTATAAATGGATGGGTGGCTTTACAGCAGCCTCCTGGCAGCTTGAGGGTGTGCATCATCTAGATGACATGCCTCCAAGCCATGGGAAAGCTGCTCCAAGGGGACCATCTGTTTCACCCCTCATTCATTTAAGTTGTTTATCAACAAACTATTTAACCAAGGAAGCACTCATTCTGTGATGATGCAAATTGTGTTGATCCTCTCCTATCACCATAAGAGGTTTTCATCCACATAGATTTCATCGGATAAGCAAGTAAGAGCATAAGCAACTCCCACATCATTGTAGGTCAGACAATGTTGCATATTAAGTCGTGGCTTTCACCATTACTGGTGTTGGTGAAAACTAGTATCTTTTTGGTAAATTTACAGTAGATGCAACAAATACATGTATGATGATAAACTGGGTTTTATTAGTCACTACATCAGATTTCTGAACCTCTGAAAAGCCATCTGGGGGCTGAATAAAAAAAAATCTGGCAATTCTTTCAACCTATGCCAATTCAACTGAATACACATTTGTAATTTCTTGGTAACTGGATTGAATGGGAGGACACAAGTTAATCTTTTGGAAATAATTATCCCTCAAGAGGATAGCAAAGAAAATCATCCATGGATGTTAGCTTTGTTCATTGCTGTGCATGCAACATGAACAGAGTATATTCTTATTATGCTAAAGTCTGCAAGTCCTCAATACACCACAATTATTAGAGCAATTATGTTTGACCCTCTTTCCCATTTTCCCCCCAGAAATTACCCAATAAAGTTCAAGAACTATATGTTGGCTTAAGTTTACAAAACCTGACTAGCCATGTTAATCACATGGTGTCTTTGAGGTCTCTTTTTTTCATAGGGTCACCTTACATGAAAGTCTTGATGGCAGTTGACAACAATAAATTTGGTCCTGGCATATGTGTGTGTGTGTGTGTGTGTGTGTGTGTTACTCACGTGCACTAAAAAAATGCTATATTAGCTTACAGTTGTAAACCGCTATGAGACTGCTTAGTGTGATATAAAGCAATATATAAATAAAGCTGCTATTGCTATTGCTATATTAGTTCCCCAGATGCACTTTGGTCTTGTATCATTTACATAAAGGTAGACTATTATGGTAGGCCCTTCTGTAACATAAATATCCACATAGCTACTTGATGTGCAGTTTATATTCCCCATGTGTATGATTGTCAATTGTCATCAAGACTTTCATATATGGTGACCCGGGGGGGGGGGGGGAAGAGACCTCAAAGACACCATATGATTGACACTGCTACTCAGGTCTTGCAAACTCAAGGCAATGCCTTCCCTGACTAAGGACTGATGCAGACCGGTCAAAAGGGCCGGCCTGGGGGTGTAGTTGGGGCAGAGCAGCTACATGCCAGCCACTCCGACTCCACCCCAATGCTGTCCTGATGCTGCACATCCGTTCTCACAGCGCATGGCATCAAGACACCCTCTTGGCACAGCGTGCACGCACGCTGCACCAGAAGGGCACAAAAAAGCCACTGCCGCAGTTGAAAGTCCGGCCTTTTGCTGCCCCAAAAAGGAGTGACATTTTGCTCTTTTTGGGGTGGCAGAAAGGAGGATTGAGGCTGTGGCATGCAGTTGCTGCAGCCCTGATTTGCCACTCCCAGGGGTGGCTCTATGCCACCCCTTTTGTGCCATCTGTATTGGCCCTTAGTCTATCCACCTGTAAAATAGCATTTCTCTTCTCCCATTGTCTTAACTTGGCTTGTTGTTCAGTGTTATATTTTTCCTTCACATCTGAGCATATTGGCTGTTGAACATCATTTCAGCCTTAGTTTAGTTGTATCATTAGATACATCACTCTACTCATATTTGTCCTTTAATCTGTTCCAGTAGCTGATGGAGTCCCTGTTGATCAGAGAGTATCTTTCTGGCACTATCTCTTGCTTCATTTTGGATTCTCTAATTATAGGCATGGGATATGGTGGCTTAGTAATTAAGATGCCAGTTCTGATGATTAGAACATTGGAAGGTTAGCAGTTCAAGGCCCGAGTACTGCATGATGGGGTGAGCTCCCATCACTAGTCCCAGTTTCTGCCAACCTAGCAGTTCAAAAGCACACAAATACATGTAGATAGATAGATGCCACATTTCAGTGGAAGGTAACAGCATTCAGTGCAGTCATGCTAGCCACATGACCATCAGAGCAGTCCTCGGACAACAGTGGCTCTTCAGCTTAGAAACAGAGATGAGCACCACCCCCTATAGTTGGTTACAACTAAATTTTCATGTCAAGGGAATATCTTTACCTTTTTTATTAGTACAACATTCAGAAGTGGTTCACTGATGCTGTGTACAACTATGGTGTTATCTACTGTTGTCTCTGAGACATCCTCCCCCAGTGCTTCCCCCTCTCATTACTGTTGCTGGCCACTAGCTGTCTGGTCTCCATATTGTCCAGCTCCTCAGCAAAAGCCTGTCTGACTTGGGAAAACCCGCCTTCAATGCAGCAGCAGTGCTATCATCAGCATAGCCTTTTACATCACAAAAACATTAACCACCAATGTCAGTGCCATAGTGGGACAAAATATGCCCCCATGAATCAACTGATTTTGACATGGAATATATATTTTTTTTCATCCCAGCCAATATAACATATTTTTTTAAATAAAGTTTATTATTTAAAAAACAGTCAACAATTAATACACCATGACATCACCAAAATAAACAACACAATTCAAAGACACAAAAACACCAATCGAAATTATTAGTATGACATTGCACTGAAATTACAAATCCTCAAAAACAAACATACACAAACAACAATTAATACACCATGACATCACCAAAATAAACAACACAATTCAAAGACACAAAAACACCAATCGAAATTATTAGTATGACATTGCACTGAAATTACAAATCCTCAAAAACAAACATACACAAACAAACCTAAATGTACATCAAAAACAAACACATACCCAGACTTCCTAAGCCATGAGAGAAATATCTCCTCCGCTTCAGAACCTTTCTGCGCCAATACATAAATAAGTAATATAAAAAATATATATATAATAAAAAAGAAGAAAAAAAGAAGAAAATTTTTACTTATTATTAAGAAAAAAAAGAAAAAGAAAAAAACAAGGAAAAGGACTTCAAAGATGTCCCAAATGAATGCAATAGGACCCAAATACCATTTAACTCAATAAATCTTTTACCAGCTCTTTATGGTCACTGACTTCCAAAATATTTATTAAGGGCTCCCAAATCTTTCTTTGTTCCTCCCAGCATTTTCCCCTAAGCAATTGTGTAAGTTTATCTACACTAATACAATCTACCAATTTCTGTATCCACTCAGTAGACGTTGGCAAGCTTTTACTTTTCCATCTTGCTGCAAAAACAATTCTTGCTGTTGTTATATAAAATATTAATTTTTGAAACCGCTTATCTATTTGTTGTTCATCATACATACCCAATAGATAAAATTTTGGATCCAAGTGTACAATTGCGGGAATTATTTTAGCAACTCAATTATGTACCTTTTTCCAATATTTTTTAGCAAATCTGCAATGCCACCACATGTGAATAAAAGAACCTTCTTTCCTGTGACATCTCCAACAAAATTTACTAATATTTTTATTCATCTTAGCTAACTTCAAAGGTGTTAAGTACCATCACAATTGCATTTTATGCCAATTCTCTCTTAATTCATAACTGAGTGAATATTTTAATCTACAGGACCAAAACTTTTCCCACTGATCAAGAGGAATAGATTGTTTCAAATCTTGGGCCCATCTGATCATATTAACCTTAATAGACTCGTCCTCAAGCCCCAATTTCAAAAACAAATCATAAAATTTGGCTATTCTACATGATTTCTTATCTTCAAGAATTGTTTCTAAGCCCTCATCATTTCTTCCAATACCCCAATTCGCTCTATCTTTCAAAAACCTATCTTTAAGTTGCCTATACAAAAACCACCCACATTCGAAACCTTTACCCAAAATTTCTTCACAAGTCAAAAATTCTAATCTGCCCTAACTATCATCCACCTTCGTAATATTGTGATAAGTAACCCAGTGCTCTTTGTCTAATCTCGCCCTTCTAAAAAGGGCTTCATTTGTAGAGGCCCACAGCGGTATCTTCCTACAAAGGATATTTTTGTATTTAAACCAAGCCCAAGCCAAAGCTTTCCTAATGAAATGATTTTCAAAGTCCCGATTGGCCTTAATCTTATAAAATACCCATGCAAACCAAATCTAAGGCCTGAGCATTCAATCGTTAAAGTTTCATTATTATTTAACAAAAACCAATCCGATAACCAAACAAAGCAACAAGCATCATAATATATTTCCAAATTAGGTAAAGCCAGGCCCCCTCTCTCAACTTTGTCCTATGGAACCTTTAATCTTACTCTCGGTCTCTTGCCACTCCAAAGAAATTTAGATAAGTCCTTATGCCATTTCCTGAAAGGAGCTTTGTTTTTTATTATTGGCAAGTTCTGATATAAAAAAAGCATTTTGGGCAAAATTGTCATTTTAATGGTAGAGATTCTATATTCAATATAACATATTCAACAAAATATGTTTTTGGTAAGACATGATATGGTAAAGAAACTTATTACTGTTTCTCAGTAGTTTGTCCCCATTACAGGGAAAGTGAAATTTCTCCCCTTTAAGGATACTGAAATTGATGGTGGCCAGGAAATGTTTGAAATGTATGCTTTATTTTATCTTATTTTTACTTTTACTTTTACTTTTATTTTTAATTTTACCCATGGGGCTCCTGGAACTAAACACCAGAGGATACCACAGGCCCACTGTATGGCTGCTTTACAATGAACCAGCCACTAGTCTATCTGATGAACTATTGACTTCTTTAGTAGTTTACTACCATCATCTCTCTTAAAGTTTTATTATAAAATTATTTCAATTTACAATTATGATTGTTGCCATGTAATCATCATAAATAAATAAATAAATAAATGGAAATAACTTTAAGATAAAAGGAACAATAACAGTAATTCAGAACAGAAAAGAACCCCTAAAATCTGAAGCTGTTTATTGCAGCAAACATAACTGCTTTCTTTCAGAGGAGCCTCGCTTGACTGTAGAGTTTCTCTTTTAACACAGGATGATGGTCTGTCCCAAGAAGAAGCTGGTCCATCAGTCTTTTTATCAAACTGCACTTCCGGGGTTCACCTGTAATTGGTACTGTTGCTGCAGGGCTCTCCTTCCCTTTGTCTCTTTTTGTTCTTCAGAATTTCACACAGAATAAAACAAATATATGTTTAGGGGCTGGGACAGGGAGATATAATTGAACCAGTTCTTGGAACTCATCTGTTTTGGATTTCAACATGTAGTGCTAACACATTACAAGCCATTTTTTGTGATAAGCAAAAATAGGGCCTTATGCAAAATATCATAATGAGACACACACGCCCCATTGTGTAGTCAAAAAAATAAGTGTGTGTGTGTGTGTGTGTGTGTAATTGCAAGGATAGAAAAAATGTTTTTTGATCTCCTGTATACACACATTCTCTGTTGAGGTCCTATTTTATTTCTTCTGAGTAATGTGTGCAAGTCTCTGTGTTAAGCTATAATTGACACAGATTATGTATCTGATTAGGGAAAAACCAAACAATGAGGTTTGTTAAACATAATTACAAGTTCAAAATCCACCACATTTGCCTTTTATCTATGAGTGACATTATATGGGGAGCTCATCTCTTTCCTACAGCATGTGCAGAAAATGTCAGAGAGAAAGGCAAAGCATTCTCTGTCTCTGCCAACACTTTCCCCACTTAAGCTACCATTCAAAATATATTTGACAGGGTAAGCCCCACTGAAAACAATAGAGGTTGTTGTTGTTGTTGTTGTTGTGTGCCTCCAAGTCATTTCTGACCTATGGTGACCCTTTACCTTCCTCTGAGGCTGAAAGAATATGACATGCCCAAGGTCTCCCAGTGTGTTTCCATGGCTAAGCAGGATTCATAGTCCAACACTCAAACCATTCTAAGGGCCTTTGCAGACTGCCAGAAATAATGCAGATTGAGTCCACTTTAAGGGTTAAGGTTAGGGAATCATGGGAATCGCTTTTTGTTTCTGAGACATTGAGCCTTCTCTGTCAGAGAGCTCTGGTGCCACAATAAAATACAGTTCCCATGATTCCCTAAGCCTAAGCCTAACCCTTAAAGTGGACTCAATTTGCACTATTTCTGGCAGTCTGCAAAGGCTTTCAGTTAAGATTATCACAGGATGTTCTTGTCAAGATTTGTTCAGAGGAGGCTTGTCATTGCCTTCCTCTGAGGCTGAGAGAGAGAGAGAGATCAAGTCTAGTGTGACTTCATCAAGGTTACACAATGGTTTTCCATGGTTAAGTGGGGATTTGAGCCCTGATCTCCAGAGTCTACACCACACTGTTTCTTCATTGTACACAGTGTGAAATATAAGTAGTAGTATATTTCAGTTAACAAAGTTGATGTGTTCCTGGCCATTACTATTTTAACTTTGGTACCAGAGGTAGAAATAACATGGAAAGAAAAGAAATAGGTTACTACATCTCAAAACAACAACAACAACAACAACAAACAAACAAACAGGAGTAGCTTGAACACCTTTCAGCAGATTATTTTATTTAAACAGGAGTAGCTTAAACACCTTTCAGCAGACTATTTTATTTATGAAATGAAACAACCAGGTCTGGGAAACTTTGCATGAGTAAATGAAAACATTTTGAACTATTTAGGTCCAAAACACACCACAGAAATAACCCAGTTCGAGACCATTTTACCTGCCCTGGCTCAGTGCTAGGGAGTCCTGGAAATCTATGGGCCTTGGCAGACGACCAAAAAGGTCATCCTGGAGACCCGGAAGAGGAGGAGCCACCGCACGAGTGGCGCTCCTTCCTCTTCCTGAGGTCACCCTGGGAGCTGCCGGCCCTCCGCACGGCCGACGCTTCCGGGGCAACCTCCCGCCGCAGCGACTGGATGCGCTGCAGCAGAAAAGACAGAGAAAGTGCGGCAAATGCTTTTAGGGCACACTTTCCCTGTCTTGAGGAAGGAGCACGGATTTAGCGCTCCTTCCAGGGACGCCGCCAGTGTGCCGAGGTGCGGAGGCTGCGGCCCCGCGGCGTGCCGGCCCAGGGCGTCTGGGAAGCTCTCGTCTGCTTCCCCCCGTAGTTTCATGTGACACCAGAACTTTCTGACAGAGAAGGATAAATATCTCAAAAAACCATAGATCCCAGAATTCTCTAGCATTGAGCCAGGGCAGTTAAAGCACTGGACCTTAGAGACCAATGCTTTTTCCAAAATGCATTCAGGGATTTTTTTTCCTCATTTGCCAATCTCTCTTTTTTGTTTGCCTTCTGTTCTGGGGGCTGATCTATCCATATTTAATGTGTTGGGAGTAGCTGATGAGAGAGGTCTATCTGCTCTTTCCCTTTTTCTTTGTTTTGCTGTACACACATGCACAATAAATATTCTAAAGGCAGCTGCTGTTTACCTTGCCTATTGTAGGCAGGCACACATGGGTACAGTAGGAGTCACTAGAGAAGAATCCCATTCTTTGGCAGCTCAAGGTTTACTGCATTGTTGACTGCATATATGCAGCCTCTGCAAGTATGCATTTCTCCAGTTTTCTTTCACCATCTTGTCAGTGCCATTGCTGCTAAAAAAAACCTTCCAGCTAGAAGGGGGGTCAAGGAGGAAATAGGGACTGTACAGGTATATACATATATATACTTTGTAAAAAGAATCTTCTTTCCCAGAGGCTTTGTTAACTGAGGTATGTCTGTATTGTAAGAAATGCAATTCTGTTCAATCTTTAGCTGAATTTTTCATAGGCAAGGATGGATATGCCTTTGGGCCTTTGCAGACTGCCAGAAATAGTGCACATTAAATTGAGGCACTGCCCTGGCTCAGTGCTAGGGAATCATGGGAACTATAATTTATTGTGGCACTAGAGCTCTCTGACAGAGAAGGCTCAATGTCCTAGAAAAAGATACAATTCCCATGATTCCCTAGCACTGAGCCAGGGCAGTGCCTCAATTTAATGGGCACTATTTCTGGCAGACTGCAAAGGCCCTTTGATGTGTCTATACTTCTGCAAGCACAGCAGTTTTGCTCATTTATCGAGCAGTCTTCTTTCACATAAAAAGTAAGTTTACTTCATCATATTGTAAACACTTGTATGTGAGTAGGGTGAGAAGTGGATCCTAAAGAGAAGAATATCATGGGAAGGGCCAGTATGGTGTAATAGTTTGAGCACTGGACTACAATTCTGGTGACCAAGGTTCAAATCCTTGCTTAGCCACAGAAACCTACTGTGTGACCTTGGGTAAGTCACAGTCTCTCAGCCTCAAAGGAAGACCATAACAAACCCCCTCTGCACAATATCTTACCAAGAAAACCCTTAGGGTCACCATAAGTCAGAAATGATTTGAAGGCATTAACAACAACAACACATGTTCATAAGCATACAAACATGCATGCATGCATGCATGCACACACGCATACAAGGATCTTTTTTCCAGCCACTGACCTTTATTGAAGAACTGGCATTATTACAGAAGCTATGAAGAACAAAATCCATTGTAAATAGGCAGGGAATGTGGAACACTATCAAGGACAAAACACAAAGCAACAGAAAGTATAAAAAAGTGGAGATGATGATGAGAACAACAAATGACAGAAATATATATCACAATAATGTGAGAACACGTAGTAGTAAATAATATCCACAATAGTCAGTTTGAAAATTAAATATATCCCATAAGATTATTACTGTTATGAAAAAGTGAAAGAAATTTTATACAAGCAGCAGTTGTAAGAAATTCACAGGGAAAAATCTTGCAAAGGTAAGAGCAGTTGTACCTTCTCATTGCATCTTGACTAGCAAAACAGAAGCACATATTTACCTAATGCAGTGAACAATTTTCTTGGCACAGTGGGGGGGGGGGGGGAATTAAAATGTATGCAAATAGCTATGTAATTGGTAGAGAAGTGCCTAATGCTAATATTCATGATAATATTTGATTTGAATTTAGGAGACCAGCATTTAAATAATAATGCAAACACTGAAGGAGAACTTCTCATGACTACAGACGCATACTGAGATGCAGGATTTCCCCCCCTGCCCCCCCCCCCCCACAAACAAGAATGAGATGCAAAGAATATTACCAACTCTGACATTGACCAGGAGCTTCAGGGTTTTAGCTGCTTATATATATGTATATATATATATATATATATATATACATATACATATATAAAAATAAAGAAATTGTGTATATCTCTTTCTGAATATCCACCTGCCTCCTCCATAACTAAAAACATCCAAAACCCTATGAAACCTACTATTTTCTCCCACTGTTAAAAGACCCAAAAGGTGTACATCTCAGGATTACTATTTTTAAAAAATCAACTAAAACAGATTAATTGCTTTTAATAAATTAAAAACTGTGGTTTCCAATACCTCATTGAGTGACATTGAGACACTAGCATACTATGTAAACAGGGATGTAATTCTACACCAAGATTTTTTCTTGATGGCAGCAATGCATAATTTCAGTAATTTTCTTTCCACTATGAAATATTTAAAATCACTTGAAGGCTATTAACAATTCAGGACTTATTCTGTGCAAAACTTACATATGGTTGTTTTAAACACAATATTTTCTGCACAGGAAACAGCATATTTTAACACAGAAATATTAATTCACATGTATAAAATGCTCTTTTTAAAATACAAATCAACCATGTACATAGTTTTATGCAGAACAAATCCCCAATTACAGCTTACATTACATTTCTTTTTTCTGCACAAAAAAACAAATTTTCTGCACAGGAATTTATATATTGAAATATTTTTATATTGAAATATTTTCCATATATAAAATGACATTTCTTGTACAGAATGGTTTTTGTTTGTTTGTTTGTTTGTTTTTTGTGCAAAACAACCATGTGTGAATTTTGCACAGAATAAGTCCTGAACGGCAAAGATTCTCATCAATCAAAGATTTTCCTCATCAGCATTTCTGGATACTCAAAAAATATGGGTTTGTTTTGACATTTTTTCAGATGTTGTTTCCATCCCTATATGTGATGGGCACCAAACTCCTCAGGAGTGCATAAACTCCTCAGAAACAACAGATATCCTCAAAACTATCTACCCTCCAGCAGGCTTTCAATGTTTTAGCTTGTTTTGAACATGATTACAGAGGACCAAGGTACAAAAAACTTCAATGTTGGAACAATACTGGTCCTACTATTATGTAACTCAAGTTTGCAGCAACATCTAATGTGTCTTGATTCTAAGCAGGTATGTGCAGAGAGAATTGAGAAAGGTGTGCAGACGGATAGACAGGCATGCAGACACATACATATACAGGCAGAGAAAATGAGAACTTAAGTTTCTTGGTACATATGTTCTGTATTGTATTCCATGCCTGAGTATTTTGCCTGCATTGAGAGTGAGGGGTTAGTGTCTGTGTGTATGTAAGTGTGTGTGTGTGGGGGGGGGGCATACAGGCAGGCAGGCAGGCAAGTAGGCAGGAAGACAGATAGGTTGTGTTTATTTTTGTTTACCCAGGCATATGCCTCAATGTCAATGATATTTACTTCAAAGTAGGCATACCTATGATTTCCATTGTTCATAGCTTTTAGCAGAAAAATGATGTACTAGGTAGAAAGCATATATATAAAAACTTTTAATTCTCAGATCCCTTTTTGAAAACAGAAAAAGGTAGTCTGGAGAGGCATCTGTGTCATTGCTATTATAATATCCTACCATTGCTGATAACACTTAGAGCCTTTGCAGACTGCCAGAAATAGTGCAAATTGAGTCCACTTTAAGGGTCAGGGTTAGTGCTAGGGGATTATGGAAACTGGTTTTTTTCTGAGACATTGAGCCTTCTCTGTCAGAGAGCTCTGGTGCCTCAATCAAATACAGTTCCCATAATTCCCTAACCCTAACCCTTAAAATGGACTCAATTTGCACTATTTTTAGCAGTCTGCAAAGGCCTTTTGCTTTTTAAAAGTGTTTTTTGAGAATACAAAACATTTTCTTTCTAAATTGGCTCAATAATGGTCACTGGCTCTAGCTATAAAAGCATTATTTGGATTTATTTTTATTTTCCCCCCTCCCCCCTTTATAAAATATTAGAGTGACCTGTTCGTTTTTGCAGAACTTACTACTGTAACATATTTAGCCTCTTGTATGATTAGATGAATCTTGAATTGTAATTGTTATTGAAATATTTGGACATATTCTTGTTCAAGGCATAGTAGGTTGCAGAGTGAAAGAGACCACTATTAAAGCAGAAGAGATAGAGATAGAGGAGAGCAGAGAGAGATCACAGAGGTGAAGGTGGGAAATGCAGGGAGGAGGAAGCCAGGTACTTTTGCTTGTAAGTAAATAATTTTTGAAGGGAAGGAATTAGACCTCAGAAGGGTAATGTATCATATGCCACTCTTTCCAGTGGTCTTCTATCTCTTTCTACGGGAGAATAAACTGGGGGGGGGGGGTTATAATCCTGGGTCAGGTGAGTAAATTATTGCTATCCAGACTTTGCTAGACTGCACCTACCATTATATGTAGCCAGGATAATCAGTATCAAGGTTTTAGTACCTGCCACTAATGCAAGCCAATGTGTTGTCACTTGTTATTGAATGGCACTAGCCCAATGGTTATCCCATCCTCCCCCAGCTTGTGTGATTTGTAATTTGGTGTTGTCCATAAACTTTCTGACAAGACATCTGAGACAGATTTTGAATTTTGAATACAAGCAAAGATATCCAAATGATGATGTGTTCTCTACAGTCCATATATTCCTTGTCTTGCTAGGGTCCATCCTACTTTCCCACTATTATCTGCTCTCTAATTGCCCGGAACCTTCTTTTGATATCTAGAAAGCAGCACCCAAGCAGTTGAGACAGGTTAACAAATGAAGTATTTCAGGAAAAAAAAATAGCACATTTGGATTCCATTCCTGGGGAAAACAATTTTGTAATAATAATAATAATAATAATAATAATAATAATAATAATAATAATAATATATTTGTACCCCGCCTTTTGCCATAGCAATCAAGGTGGCTTACAGCTAAAACATATAGAACCCACAACAACAAACATAATACCCCCAATTAAAAATACATTAAATATAATCTCAATTAAAACAGTTTAAAACAATAGACAATTAAAACAGTAGGCACTCTGGGGTGAACAAAATAAAGAGAGGAGGGTGTCTAATGAGGAGAGACCTAGTTTGAAGGTGATTTTATTCTGGAAAGGCCTGCGAAAGAGATCCATCTTGGTGGCTTTTTTAAAGCCATCTAAGTTGGTTATCTGACGGATCTCTTCTGGCAAGGCATTCCAGAGTTTGGGAGCAGTAGCAAAAAATGTCCTCTGGGAGGTTGCTGTCAATCTAGTTCTTATCAGTTGAAGAAGCTTCCTCCCAGAGGACCTGAGGGTGCGGGGTGGATTATATGGAAGAAGGTGATCCTCAAGGTAAGTTGGACCTAGGCCATGTAGGGCTTTAAAGGTCATCACCAATACCTTATACTGAACTTGGAAACCAATAGGCAGCCAGTGGAGAGATCTTAAAATTGGTGTAATGTGATCACTCCTAGATGTTCTGGTGATCAGCCTGGCTGCCATGTTTTGTACTAATTGCAGTTTACAAGTTAGGTATAAGGATAGCCCCATGTAGAGTGCATTGCAGAAATTGAGTCGTGAGGTTACCAGTGCGTGCACTACAGTTTCTAGGTCCCTTACTTCCAGGAAAGGGCGCAGCTGACATATCAGCCGAAGCTGATATCAGACGCTCCTGACTGTCGCATTCACCTGATCTGTCATGTGAAGCGACGAGTGTAGGAGCACCCCCAGACTGTGGACACAGTCCTTAACAGAGTGACCCCATTCAGGACTGGAGGTTGCAACCCAATACCTGGTTTGGGGGCCCCTACTGTGTAAGTACCTCAGTTTTGTCCGGATTCAGCTTGAGTTGGTTTTTCCTCATCCAGTCCATTATTGCTTCAAGACATTGATTGAAGGGAGAACCGCCATCTGCCGTCATGGCAGCTGACCAAGACATGGAGCAGAATATTTGGATGTCATCCGCATATTGATAACACCCTGCTCCATGTCTCCTGATGATCTCTCCCAGCAGCTTCATATAAATATTGAACAGCATAGGGGACAGAATGGCACCCTGAGGAACACCACATTTTAACTCCATTTTTGAGGAGCAGCTGTCCCCGAGTGACACCCTCTGGAACCTGCCTGAGAGGAAAGAGCGGAACCACTGAAGAGCAGTGCCTCCTACTCCCAACTCTCTCAGGCACTCCAAGAGGATGCTGTGGTCTATTATATCGAAAGCCACTGAGAAGTCCAAAAGCACCAACTGGGTCATGCTACCCCTGTCGGTGCTAAGGCAAAGGTCATCTACCAGAGTGACCATGACCGTCTCCACCCCATATCCAGGTCTGAAGCTGGTTTGAAATGGATCTAGAAAATCAGCTTTATCCAAGATCACTTGGAGTTGAAAGGCAACGGCTCACTCGATCAACTTACTTAAGAATGGTAAATACGAGACTGGTCTATAGTTTTTCAGATGCAGGGAGTCCAAGGAAGGTTTCTTCAGGAGTGGTCTAATGACCCGCCTTTTAGCTTTGATGGAACAATTCCATCCCTAAGGGACGCATTGATGACCCTCTTAAAAAAGGTCAACAAAGCATCACCCCCCTGGATGGCCAACCAAGATGGACAAGGATTGAGGGAGCATGTTGTCTTCCTCACTTTTCCAAGGATCTTGTCCATGTCATTGGTACTCACCGACTCAAACCGATCCAGTCTAATCTCACAAACAGGTTTACTGGTCATCTCATCAGTCATTTCTGTTATAATCTTGGCATCTAAGCCGGCTCTTATTTGAGAGATTTTATCTGAAAAACAGTTGTTAAAAGCATCATAGCAGGTTGTTGTCAGGTTAAGTAAAGTGTTCTGCACAGGTGGATCCTGTGTGAGTTCCCCTACCACCCTAAACAGTTCCGCTGGATGAGATTCCGCAGACGCAATATGTGCAGAAAAGAATGAATTCTTTGCTGCATGTATTGCCTCTTGATAGGAACAAAGAAAGTTCCTATGACGAGTCTTATCAGATAAGAGTCGAGTTTTCTGCCAGGTACACTCTAGTGATTGTCCAACCTGCTTCATTTTCCTAAGTTCCTCTGTGAACCAGGGATGACGGTTTGGAGCGGGTTAGAAAGGATGCTTGGGAGCGATCGTGTTGATAGCTCTGGTAAGATAGGGGTTCCAGGTTTTCTCCAGAGCTTCGACGGGGCATTGGCTTTACCAACCAAGAGACCCTCCAAGGCTTTCTGGAATCCAATTGGCTCCATTAGCCTCTGAGGGCAGACCATTTTAATAGGCCCTCCACCCCCAGTGGGATGGACAGTGGCTTTTAGTTCAACCTTGCCCAGGAAATGATCCGTCCATGACAGTGCAGAGGTATTTATTACTTCTGCCCACGGATATGCCTGTTTCATACTAAAGACCGCATCAAGAGTATGACCTGCTGAGAGCGTAGGCCCAAAAACCAATTGGGATAGGCCCATGTCTGTCATGGAATCCATTCACTGCCAAGCCGCACCTGTTAAACTGGTCTTGAGTGGGATGTTGAAGTTGCCCAGAACTAAAAGTCTGAGCGACTCCAGCAGCAACTCTGAGACCAGTTGAGTCAGCTCGGATGGAGAATCTGTTAGGCAAGGGGGTGGATGGTATACCAACAGAATCCCTATACTATCCTTGGTTTTCAGGTTCAAGTACATACTCTCGAAGTGATCTATTTTCTGGATAGGTATCCAGGTCAAGGAGAGGTTATCTTTATGAACCACAGCCACGCCATGCCCCCCCCCGCCCACTTTCTCTTACCTGCTCATACACAGAATACCCAGCTGAGAGAACTTGATTCCAAGTGATGGCGCTATCCTCCCCCAGCCAAGTTTCCATAAAGCATGCCAGGTCAGCATCTTCATGCATGAGGAGGTCATGGATGATATGGGTTTTATTTTTCACTGACCTGGCATTACAAAGGAGCAAGGTGAGGTTCCATGGCAAGGTTGGTAAGCTCCCCAACTTGCTTTGGGCAACAGAGGGGCCTGAAGACGGGATCACTTTTAAACATCTGAACCTGCCGTCTTTTGTAACAGGATTCCACTCTGTTCTCGCCATATCTTCCTCTGCCCTGTACTACATATTAAGTTATTAGTCCTGATCAGATGGACCAAGTCTGTGCTATCCTGGCCTACATCCCAACTCAGATTTGTCCTCAGGCTGATGCAGGGATGGACAGGTTTCTACATGCCTGCCTGTACATGTTACAGACCCACTGCCACCATATGCCCTTAGTTCCCTCTGCAATTGCTGCTAGTGAGAAGACCTTCTGTTGCCATGTTTGAGATGGAAACAGGGCACCTGGCTGTACCCATGTGGTCAGACACCCTGTTTCCCTGTCAGCCATGGCAATAGAGTCTTTTCAATAATGGCAATGGCAGGGGTAGATAAGAGACACACAGGACTATCTGATCTGCTGGGGTTTGCCATGGAGTTTCAGAGAAACTCCACAACAAATGATGGGTTATTTTGACCTGCACTAAAGTCCCTTTGACTTGGGATCAGGCTAGTTCCACCAGGTCCACATCCAGTCTGCCAGATCTTGGTCTGATCTTTGTCCAGGGTTAATGACCTGCATAATCCAAACAGGATGTCATGAGGCCAGAAGGAGCACAGGCCTTTTGGCCTATGTGGAATGTCGCACAGTGAATTTCAGCCAGTCCTAACATTAGGCAGAATGAGTTAATCACCTAAGCCAACAGGTACTAGAAGGTGGCAGATTCCACTGCCTCCTTGGTGGTCACACACTATAACCAGATTCGCCCACCTCTTACCTAGCCTAGTTGTGGTAGAACATGTTACTCCATTACCACTATTAAAATATAAGTCACCTGCCAATCCAACTGGCTTTTATACATTTAATGGAGAGAATATATCAATCACCATGTGTCTTGCCTCAGGCAGGAAAATGTCTTAAGCCAACCTTCCAATTAATTTAAATTTGTTTATTGAAATCAATGACATCAAAATTTGGGGAAAATATTCCCTCCTCTATTAGACATGAAATGAAGCAAATCATTAAAACAAGCGAACTAATGGGAAAAGACAATAAAAGTGTCCAAGCTATACCAACATAAGAAAGTATGCTTTGGGACAATAAAGTTTCCAATTTCCTTTCACAGGGTTCCTTTGTATGTTTTCATATTTTATCCAGCTTCCTGGGAAAATTAGGCAGAAAGCCCAAGTGTGTCTCTTGCATTAGGTCCCACTGGGAAGGGTTGAACTATTGACAAAGAATTGCACTTTGAGTATAACAGAGCTAGAGAGACTGGTTATAATCAATATTTGTTGCTGTTGTTGCTGTGTGCCTTCAAGTTGTTTCTGTCTTATGGCAACCCTAAGGTGAACTCATCATGGACTTTTCTTGCAAGATTTGTTCAGAGTGGGTTGCCTTTGCTATCTTCTGAGGCTGAAACTGTCTGGCTTGCCCAAGGTCACACTGTGGGTTTATCCAGGAGAATAAATATATGCTTCTCTTCTTACTGCTTTTGAGCATACATCCAAATTTAATTCAACTTTTTAAAATTTGCATATCTGCAAATCTGATCTATGTTGCCCTACAAACACGTTATAATAAGCCATAACCATATTTTCAGTTTTTCTAGAAGTGAGCCTTTTAAAAAATATTTTTCCCTTTCAGCAAACAGTTCCACAAAGAGCAAAGTGTTTTGCAAAGAGCTAAGCAAGCTGGTATAGACATGGCAAGCACTAATATGTTATTGCCCAGTGTTAGTGCAAGGCCATTTATTTTGTGTGGAAAATGCATGTGTGCTTGTACAATTCTGGGAAAATATCCAAAATGTACATAGGTATTTCTTAAATATATAGAATGCCCTCAGGCAGTGAATATTTACCTTTCACTTTCAAATATTCACCTTAAATGTAAAACATTTAAATGTTTTAAAATTTGAACAAACAAGTCTCTAGACTTTCTGTTTGGGAAGTATAAGGGAAAATTGTGTAATAATAATAATAATAATAATAATTTTATTTATATCCCTCTTAAATGAAAACAATCTAAGCGGCTTACATCAGTTAAAACCCCATACAACAAAATTCATACCCCAACCCCCCCCCCCTTAAAACAGTATTAAATGACAAGATAATTAAAACAGGAATATAAACATTCCAATACAGATAAAACAAACATAAACGTGTAGGCAGTTTGTGCATCAGGAAGTTAAACCATGATTAAGTATACAGGCTAGAATTAACTTGTATATTTGGAAGAGGAATCCCTACCTCTTCCCTTGTGCTCTCTTCACATGAAGAATATGGACAGTATAGAGGACCATGTTTCTACATGGGCAACATCTCAATTTGAATGGGAATTCTGAGTTTCCTATGGGTTGAGGGCTTGCCCTAAGTTATACCCTGGGTAGTCAGATTTGCATTGCAAGTCTAAGGAGATATGGATCTTGGGACCATGTGATATTGAAGGCCTTGATGTTCTACCATTCCCTTCCTTCTCATCCTCATCCTCTTGCTCCTCCTCCTCCATATTGCTATTAGTTTTTTCCAGCCTCTCCTTATAGATCAAACCCATGCATGTTTGTGCAAAAATGTGTGGGATAGAGTCATGTAAAGTAACAAAGGAAAACCTGAAAAATCTAGGCCTTGGCCTACACATATAACGTGTGGGTAGGTAGTGGAGAGGAATCTAAATCACAAGGCATTCAGAAAGAAGATTTGTGAAATGGTTCTATACAATCCAAGAGCAGCTGTTCTGCTTATTATTCAAGTATTTGTTGTGCTGCCATTATCTCTTGGTTTGTTGGCTTCTTTGTTTAAATTGGACCCATTTGCTGATGATCACTGATTTGTTGGGGCTTTGATATTAACTGTAACTTGGCCTATTGGGCAACCTACCTCTTTCTGATTCTATCACTTAGACAACAGTTTTGTGTTGTTTTTTTTACTTGCTTATAATGATATAGTTATGTATGTTATGAGCCTTGAAATATATTATTCATAGATACTCTTATGTAGTCTTCATTGTTGGCAACATTTTGAATATGTAGTGTTGATCTTTTGTATACATTAGATTTAAATATTAAAATTTATTTAGCAGTTTTCCCCCCATACTGCTAAATTTGGTCCTTTTTGTGCTTTTACACTTTGTTGTTGTTGCTGTTGTTTTGAGATCCCTCCCAATCTGCTTTTTGTTAACAACTCAGTTCATTGAATATTTGTGGCCTGATAAGAAGAGGATTCTATTTTTAAAGTGAATGAATGAATGAATGAATGAATGAAAATTGTGTTTCTGTAGTGTTGGGACACTCAAGAATTCTGGAGTGACAAGAAAAGAATTTGTGTGCAAAATTCTGTCCACAATAATTTCAGCATAGAACATACTGTTCCCTGCACAGACACAAAATATAAGCACATTTTGCACAGAATAATTCACCAACTACAGCATTTTCCATGTATGAAATTGCATTTTATGTGTAGAAAAAATATTTTCTTTGAAAAAAGTGTAGATTTTGTGTGGTATAAATCCCAAATTGTGGAGATTTTTTTTTTCCTGTGCCATTTGTGAAGACTTTTCTTTTGAAAAAATAAAAATAAAATAATTACAAAACATCCATAACAATAACATTAAGAGTAACAATAACACATCACAAAAAATACAATAAACACACTATATTTTATATATCTATAACAAACATCTAGATATAACAAATTGCACTAAACTACAAATATAACTACCTAAAACTAACTAATCAAAACAAACATGAAGAAAAACGTAACAAATAAAGACAGGTGAACTATGGCTTCCAACTTGTCTGTCCATGGCTCTTTAACATTAATCATTTCTACTCCCTTCTTTCTATTCAAACATTAATGGATATCTTAATAAATTCCTAAAAAATTAATATCTGTAGTATTATAATATTAGGGTTCTTTTAAAAAAGAACTTTAAATAAAACTGGAAACCTCTACATAATGGTGCATTGCTTATTTAACGCTTCATTAATATCTCATATTTCCAAAAAAAAATTGATGAAAAAAACTTAAAACTATAAATCTCTATGTCGGCAATAAAAAAACCCCAAAACATTTGCAATTTAAAATCCCAAAGTTATTGTGGACCCCCACTTCCTTCTCATCTTTCTTAAAATCATCTAATAATTTGTCATAAATTGCAGTAGTCAACTTATCCATTTCTACAAATTCATATTACTTTAACAACCAGTCTTCCTGAAATGGAATCTTTGTCTTCTTCCATGCCTGAGTGTAGACGATTCTTACTGTCGTTGTCATATATTACATAACTCTTCCATGTTTACTCTCTAATTGTTCATCTAAGATTCCCAGCAAAAATTGTTTCAGTTTCACTTAAAATTTCATCATCAGAATATTCTTCATTAGCATACACATTTGAGTCCAATTTCTTTTAACTTTCTCACAGGTCCACTACATGTGATTAAAAAAAATCCTCTTTGCTTCTCACATTTCCAGCATAAATTTAAAGAATCTTTATATGTTTTAGGAATTCTTTCTGGAGATAAATATCACTGGTACCTCATTTTATTAAAAATATATATTTAAGATGATAACTTAAACTAAGCTTTAAACCCTTAATCTACATCTGCTCTCATTGTTCCATATTTTTGTGCCCATTTAGGCATGCATTCTTTAACCTGTCCATCCTCCAAGTCTATTTTCAATAACATTTTATACATTTTAATTATTACCTTATTATGATTGGAGCACAACAGCTTTTCAAATTTGAACGCTGATACCTCAAATACTATTTTGATATCCATTTTTATCTTTCTTTAAATTATGAATAAAATTATTATTATTATTAGTAGTAGTAGTAGTAGTAGTAGTAGCATTTCTTACCCACCTCTCTCCATTGAAAGGAACAACAACAGACCAACAAATATGTGTCAGTTAAAACACATCTTCAGTTAAAACATGCATCAGTTTAAATGAACAAACAAGACATATACATATTAAAACAATGTAAATTTAAAATTCATTGTTTAAACTTTACAATTTTAAAAATCATCTGGATAGGCCTGCCAGAAGATATTAGTCTTCAATGCTATTTTTAATTCAGACAGTATATTCAGCTGTCTAATCTCTTCTGGTAGGTTGTTCCACAGTCTAGGGGCAGCTGCAGAAAAAGTCCTCTGGCTGACAGCTGCCAACCTAAGCCTGGCTGTCTGGACTAACTGTCCACCAGAGGACCTGAGTTTATGGGGTGAATTGTATGGGAGGATGTGATCCTTTAGGTAACCTGGACCCAAACCATGTAGGGCTTTAAAGGTAATAACCAACATTTTGTACCTTGCCCGGAAACTAATTGGCAGCCAGTGGTTTTAATATTGGTGTGATATGATCACTCCTGGATCTGTCTACCATGTGCTGAACCAATTGAAGTTTCTGAATTTGGTACAGAAGGAGCCCAATGTGCAGCACATTGCAAAAGTCCAGCCTTAAGGTTACCAGTGTGTGCACTACCATCTTTAGATCCTTCAGTTCTAGGAAGGGGTGCAGCTGGCATAATAGCTAAAGCTGATAGTAAGCACTTCTGGCCATTGCATCTGTCTGAGCTGTCATTTGGAGCAATGGATCCAGAAGTATGCCCAAGCTGCAAATACAATCTTTTAGGGGAAGTGTAACTCCATCCAGAACTGGGTAATACACCTCCAAATTCAGCCTAGCACCTTTGACAATAAGCACTTCTGTCTTGTTTGGATTCAGCTTCAATTGCTTTTCCTCATCCAACCCATTACCTTCTCTAGGCATTCCTTCAGAGGAGACACACTGTCCTTAGCTAAGACTGTATTTGAAAGCATGGAGAAATATATTTGGATGTCATCAACATACTGAGACCTCCCAGCACTATATTTCCAGTTATCTCCCAGATTGTGGAACGGCCTGCCGGATGAGATCCGTCTGATTACATCTCTAGACAGCTTCAAGAAGGCTGTTAAGATGGATCTCTTCTGGCAGGCCTTTCCAGAATAGTTGTCCCGGCCTCAGGAAATTCCCTTCAGGAAATTCCCTTCAGTCTCATCCCTCCTATTATTAATGTTGCCACCTCCTTGTCACTAGTTGTGTAACTTCCCATGTTATTTTGTTTTTATTATTATGTTTAATTATAACTTTTTAATGTACCATTGATCTAATACTTTTTTCAGGGGTGGGTGGGTATTGGGGTGTATAATTGTATCTCTGTATTTTAACATCGTTAGCCAACCTGATTGTTCTCAGAGGGGCAGAGTACAAATTATTATTATTATTATTATTATTATTATTATTATTATTTATTAATCTCAGCATCAGCAGTCTCATGGCATATGTTGAATAGCTTTGGGGATAGGATGGAACCTTGTGGTATGCCATACCACATCTTCTTTTTTGAGGAGAAGCTAACATCTAACACCACCATCTGGAACCTGCCCGAGAGATAGCACTGGAACCACTGAAGCACAGTACCTCTGATTCTCCAGAACTCCAGGCATTCCAGAAGTATACCATAGTTGATGGTATCAAATGCCACTGAGAGGTCTAAAAGCACCAGCAGGGACACACTTCCCCTGTCAATCTCAGACAAAAATCACCCATTAAGGTGACCATAGTGGTCTCAACCCCAGATCCTGCTCTGAAGATTGTTTGAAATGGGTCTAGATAATTTGTATCATCCCAGACTTTCTGGTGTCAGAAGGTAGCTGCTGTCTTGATCACCTTGCCCAGAAAAGGGAGATTTGAAACTAGTCTATAGTCCAGAGGTCCAGGGAGGGTTTTTTAGAAGTGGTTGTACCACCTCTTCTTTGAAACATGATAGAAAACTCCCCCTCCCCAAGATTCATTAAGAATCCATTGTAATTGAGATCTAATTGCATCTCCTCCCTGGAAAACCAGTCGGGAATGACAGGGATAGAAAGGAAAAGTTGTCTTCCTTACTTGTCCAAGCAGCTTGTCCACATTGGTTGTACTCCCTCATTGGAACTGATCCAGTATGATCCTACTCACAATAAATATTAATACCATTTGTCTCCAGCTCTTCTATAGTTTTAAATGTATTTAAACCTGTATTTCTTTTCATCAAAAGATCATGTCAACCATTTACCTTGGAATCTATTTTCAGTAGTAAAATAGTAGTAAAAATTCATGTGGTGAAACCCTAAATGGTAACTGAAGACAAATTCTAAATCTATATTTCATTTATGTTTTTAATGCGAGGGAGTATTGTAAAGTTTTAATAATTACCATGGAAAAAATTTGACAACGTTTGTTTTGATTTGTAGTTGTTAACTTATCTCTATATAGTCAATATCCAGATTTACACATTTTCCCCAGTGTTTCTTGACCCTTTGAATACTGTTATTGTAGAAATACGCAGACTGTGCCTTAAACTACTCTTCCATTTCATGAATGATGTCTTCTGTGTTGTCAAATCTGCAACCCTGCAACAGATTTTTCATTTCTGGGAAAAGAAAAAGTCACTTGGTGAAGATGACACTGATGAAATTTCATTAATGTACCATAATAGCTTCCAGGTGATAGTTATTACTTTACGATACCCCCTTGTAAATCTCTTCTAACAAAATAATTATTGAAGTCCCCATTTCCTTTCTGTTTATCATGCCATAAAAAGGCATGTCTTACAAATCTCTCAATCAGAACCTTCAAACTTTAAAAGTCTTTCGTCTTCCAATGTTATCCAGTCCTTCATCCACACCAAACCACCAATATGAAAATATGACTTCAATTCTGGGATTGTTTGAAAAGTGAGATTCCTTGAAACATAAAGAACATTTTTTGGCAAAACATTCACCTTTATGACTGATATCCTTCCTATCAGTGATTGCTTCAGTATGTTCCATTTCTGCCAGTTTTGTTTAATATTACTCCATAATTTTGAATAACTATTCTGAAATAACTTTGTTTTGTTTTTGTTTGTTGTTGTTAGCTGCCCTTCAGTCAGTTATGACTTATGGTGACCCTGTGGATGAGACATCTTCAAGAATCCCTATCTTCCACTGCCTTGCCCCAAAACCCCCTGATCAAGTCTATCCATCTGGTTTGTGGCCTTTCTCTCTTTCTTCTACCCTCTATCTTTCCTAGCATTATTGTTTTTTTCTAGTGATCCATGCCTTCTCATTTTGTGGCTAAAGTACAATAGTTTCAACTTGATCATCTTTGCTTCCAAGGAGAGCCCTGGTCTGATCCGTTCAAGAACCCATTTGTTTGTCTTCTTGGCTGTCCATGGTATCCTAAGTACTCTTCTCCAGCACCACATTTCAAATGAGTTGGTTTTCTTTCTGTCTGCTTCCTTTACTGTCCAGCTCTCACATCTGAAATTGGGAATACAATGGCCTGAATGATTCTGACTTTAGTGTTTAGCTGTATGTCTTTGCTCTTCAATATCTTTTCCAGTTCTTTCATAGCTCCCCTTCCCATTCCTAGTCTTCTTCTTATTTCTTGATTGCAGTCTTCATTCTGGTCAATGTTTGATGCTAGATATGGGAATTCTTTCAATTTCCTTGTTGTCTAGATTGAATTTGTGTATTTTTTCTGTGGTCATTATTTTTGTTTTCTTTATGTTCAGCATCAGACCTGCCTTTACACTTTCATCTTTGACTTTTCTTATTAACTGTTCCAAATTCCTGAACGTCTTCTGCTTATATTATGGCATCATCCACATATCTTAGGTTGCTTTCTCCTATCTTAACTCTTCCTTTTTCCTGATTCTAATTCTGATTTTCTTATGATGTTTTCAGCATATAAGTTAAACAAGTAGGGTGATAAGCCTTGCCTGATCCCTTTGCCTATTGGGGACTATTCTGTTTCCCCGAATTCTGTTCTGACGGTGGCCTCTTGCCCTTGGTACAGATTCCTCATCAGGACTATCAGATGTAGTGGCACCCCCATGTTTTTGAGTGCATTTCCATAATTTTTTGTGATTTATACAATCAAATGCTTTGCTGTAGTCTATGAAACACATGCTGATTCTTTTTTGGAATTCTTTGGTGCACTCCATTAGCCATCACGTGTTTGCAATGTGGTCCTCAGTTCCCCTTCCTTTTCTGAATCCTGCTTGCACCTCTGGAATTTCTCCCTCTATGTATGGTTGGAGTCTATGCTGCAGAATTTTGACCATTATTTTGCTTGCATGTGAGATTAGTGCTATTCTCCTATAGTTGCTGCAATTTTTTGTATCTCCTTTCTTGTGGATTTGTATATATATCCAGAGATTCCAGTCTGTTGGCCACCACTTTGTTTTCCATATTTGTTGGCATATTTCAGTTATTACTAAAGTTGCATCTGTCTGTAGGCACTGTAGCAGTTCAACTGGGATATCATCTGTTCCTGGTGATTTATTTTTTCCCCATTTCTTTTATTGCAGATTCCACTTCACTTCTTAGAATTTGGGGTTCATTTTCATATGGCTCCACATTCCAAGTATAATTCATTCGCTCATCTCTTTTGTATAACTCTTCTATGTATTGCCTCCAGCATCTTTTTATTTCTTCTTGTTCCTGTAGTATGTTCTTTTTTCTCCATAGAGCATCCCTGCTCTTGGTTTGAACTTGGCTTTTATTTCTTGGATTTTTTTTTAGAGAGGTCTCTCGTTCTTCCCTTTTTGTTATTGTCTTCTATTTCTCTACATTGGTAATTGTAGTATTTCTCCATATCCCTGCATGTCAGACATTGGACAGTTGTGTTCATACTTCTGGCTTTTTTCCTATCTTCCTTTGCTCTTTGATTTTCTTCTTTATTTCATTGCATAAAGTGCTTCATCTGTTATGCATTGTTTCTTATCTTTCTTTTTGGCTACTGTTAATGTTTTTTTGCATTTGTCCTTAATTATGGGCTGTTTCAGACCAGCCCAAAGGGCCGGCCTGGGGGTAGAGTTGGGGTGGAGCAGCTGTACGCCGGCCATCCCAACCCCACCCCAATGCTGTCCTGACCCTGTGCAGCCATACGCATGGCACACAGTGTCAGGACACCCTCCCGGTGCAGCATGCAGACATGCTGCAGACAAAAGGCATGGAAGAGCTGCGGCGCTGGCTCTTAGAGTGGCCTTTTTCCTCCCCTAAAAGGAGTGCTATCAGGGCTATGCTGTGCGGTTGCCACAGCCCCAATCCGCTGCTCCCTGGGGCTGCTCTCTGTCATCCTAATTGGGCCGTCTGCATGGGCCCTATGTCTTTGACTTCTGTCCACAGTTCTTCAGGTTCCTGGTCAATTATACTCAATATTTCAAATCTGTTTCTTACATTGTCCTTGAATTCATCTGAAATGTTTTTCAGGTCATATTTTGGTATAATGATGGTTTTTGCTTTCTTCTTCAGATTAACTCTGATTTTTGTTATGAGCAGTTCATGGTCTGTGCCACAATCAGCTCCTGGTCAGATTTTGGCCACAAGGATAGAGTTTCTCCATCTTCTACTTCCAATTATGTACTTTCAATTAACTTTGTGTTACTACCTGTGAAAGTAACACCTAAATGCTTTACTTTTTTCTCAGTATTAAATCCTGATTTTTTTACATGAAAAGATTTTAATCCTCTTCTCTCACATTCTCTGCATTCACCACCTTTTTTTTCTCTATTAATGTTCAAATCAGAAAGTTCACCACAATATGCGAATATTTTCATTAAATTATCAACACCTGTTAGAGGGCTTTCTATCATAATCACAATAATTTTGCAGACTTTTTCATAGTGCAATGAAAATCACTAAAATTACTGGTTGCTCCATTCAAAAATGATACTACAGAAAGGACTGGGAAATACCTCATTGCTCTGGCACAAAGATCACGAGACATCTCTTTTGGGTTAAAACAGGCCACAACTTTTATTTAGCTGTACATGGTCTATTTACCAGAATAAACTTCCAACAATTTAGTCACATGTGTAAGTGAAGGTCCAGGTGGGTGGACCTTCACCATATGTGACAAAGTATGTAAGCAAATAAATAACAACAAATTTACATAACCCCTCCCCTCCAGAAATGACATCATATTACATCATATGACATCATTCAATTTGTGACGTCATGCATTTTACTGCATTCGTCACTTCCTTTTAATTTAACATTAACATTAACATTAACCAATTTACCCCAATTAATTTACTTAACCATATTAATTTTCCTGTGGGGTGGGGGTCATTACCCACCCCTAAATACAAAATAAGCACATTCTAACTTATAGACCCAAACCCATAAGTTGTGACAAGCTAATAATAACATATACAATACATCAATTATTAACCTAAGACCCATACCTAACTTCAAATTACGCATTAATCTTAGGGAGGGCGAAAAACCCAGGAGAGCATCCTGGGGAAAAATTCCCTCCCGGCCCCCGAAGGCGCCCAGCCAAAGCCTGACAGTAACCAAATAAAGCTCTTTAAATAAGGGTGGGTGGGTTGGGTCGCTAAGTTCAAGCTCTAAAATGGCTGCCGCCACGTGGCAGCGCAGAGCTATAAAGCACAAAGTCTCATCCCAAGTTTCAGGAGATTACAAGCACCACGAGGCTTTGGGATATGAACAAAGTAACTTGATTGGACCAAGTGCGCAGGTGTTCAATACCCCCCACGCTTAACCAATTAGGCTTCTCATGTCCTAATATAGCCAGTGCAACAAGAAACCCCGACTAGTCGGGGTGTGTATTTGCACTGGCACAAAAGACACAAGATGCCTCTTTTGGGTTAAAACAGGCCACAACTTTTATTTAGCTGTACAGGATCTATTTACAAGAATAAACTTCCAACAATTTTGTCACATATGTAAGTGAAGGTGTAACCCACCAGGTGGGTGGACCTTCACCGCATGTGATGAAGTATGTAAACAAATAAATAACAACAAATCTGCATAACCCCTCCCCTCCAGAAATGACATCATATTACATCATATGACGTCATTCAATTTGTGACATCATGCATTTAACTGCATTCATCACTTCCTTTGAATTTAACATTATCCAATTTACCCCAATTAATTTACTTAACCATATTAATTTTCCTGTGGGGTGGGAGTCATTACGTGCCACAAGAGGGAGCCAGCCCAACTAGACATCCCCCCTCCCTCCCCGCCCCCCACAGACTGCTTTCTCAATTTGTTTGGAAAGTGTCAACATAAATCTCCGAACCTTCAGGAGAGAGGTGGACCCCATCCCCCCTGTACAGCTGCGGTCTATCCAATTTAATCTCATGTTCAATTACAAAAATGCCAAGTTTAGACAACTGTTTGGCAACAGAACGATTAAGCCATCGTCGAGCATTGTTAACTGCAGCGTCTTTGCATACTCCAGGCCAGCTACGCCTTGGCAGGAGCTTGGACCAAAGGATTGCAGCTCCCGGGAAAACCTTCTGAATTTTTTGCAGATCTCTCACCATCTGCTTTGCCAGCTGCAAATAAGATACTTTAACTAAGTCATTTTCCCCCAGGTGTATAACTAAAACCCGGGGTTGCGGATATGACTGAGCCAATTGCAAGATCCAAGGAAGGAGCACTCCCCACATCATGCCCCTTTGTTCAAACCACTTAATGGTTCCAATGTGCAACAAGCCCAATGAAGAGTCATGCTGATGCTCAAGAATGTGGCGTTCTGCCCAGAAGACCAAACTGTGGCCCACAATCCATATCTTGCCTTGAAAAAAGCCAGCTGAAATAAAAACAAGACAAATTAGCATGGCTGATCAGGAGTCACATTTCCTGATGGCCTAACATATGACTTGAATGCTCTAGAACACCACCAGCCAATTCGGCAAATATCGGCTTCACTCAAGCCATGAGTGGCCGCAGCTGTTGCTGCTCCAATATGGAAGGAGTGTGAAGAGAAGTACGCCTGGAGAAGCTTAGCCCGTTTTAGTGTCTCCTTCAACACTGCCCTAAATTGAAATTAAGTTAAGGGCATACCAGACAAAGGCTATGAAAAGATAGCCTGCCAGTTTGGGTCTAATCTTCAAATAATTGGTCATTGCTAGCACCGGGCAAATTTGCCCACTAGGCGCTTTGGCTAAGGAAATAGACTGACCCTTTGCTAACTGATCAGTCTTAGAGCACCTAATACAAATCTGAATCCCCTGTTAAGTTAAGACAACATCCAAAATTAAAAGTGCCCTGCCAGATTGATCATTATGTGATCCGGGCACAATTTCACTAATTCTTAATGCTGCAAAGAAGGCTATGGCAAATACTGCCTTAAATAAAGTCACCTCCTCAGGTGAATAACATGCATCAGGTAACTGTTCCCATAACCTAACCAGGACTCTGCCAGTTATCGGCCATTGTGAGTCCTTTGTTGCAGGGGATTCTCTGGACCAACCTTCCATAGCTCTTTTAACCCTAAAGTCTGTGGTAGGATCAAAGCAACCCCTTGCCTTGGAGTGAAATGCCAGGGCGGACAGCCTGCCCCTAATAGTAACAGGCGAGAAACCTGCATGTCTGAGATAGACTATGAAACGTAGGGTCAGGTCCACCCTAATCGGCCAACTTTGAACCTCCCCAGTTTCCAATAAAAATGATTAAATTGTATTCAATGCTGCTTGGTAGGACTTGCGTGAAGATGGGGTGATGGAATTCAGGCTTGCCCTGTGAATTTCTAATCTCCAAGGCTCCAGAGCCAGGCTGGTACCTCCATCGGGTGTGTCGATCCCTCAGGAACCAGCTGCCAGAACCTGGAGAGCTGAAAACAAGAAAGGGCATCGGCCAAAGGGTTAAGCACACCAGGAACATGCTGAGCCTGGAATAGCACATTAAATTTCAAACACCGCATGACCATCACCCTTACCAAACACATGACTCTGGGGGATTTGGAAGACTAAGAATTTACCATGTGGATGACCGCCTGGTTGTCACACCAAAACCAGACAGTCTTGTTAGCAAATTGGCTTGCCCACAAATGCACAGCCACTACAATAGGAAAAAAACTCCAGAAACATCAGGTCTCTAGTCAGACCATGCTCTGACCATGCAGAAGGCTATGCCTCTGCAGCCCACTGGCCATTCCAGTAAACACCAAAGCCATGGGCACCAGCAGCATCCTAATGCACTTAAAAGTCTGCTCGAAGCAGCATTTCAGATCTCCAAAATGAAATCCCATTGAATTGCTCCAAAAAGGAGTCCAAAACCTTCAAATTCTCTCGAATCCCCTTGTGATCCTAATGTGATGATGAAGTGCAGCTACCCCCGCAGTAGCCCTATATAATCTCACGCAGAATGCTCATCCCGGGACTACAACCTTACAGGTGAAATTCAGCAGTCCTGTAAGGGATTGAAATTCATGAAGTGTTGCTTTTTGCTTCCCCAACATCATCCCAACTTGTTGCCTCATAGCCACCAATTTATCATTTGGTAATCAAGAAATCCCAGCTATGGTGTCAATCTCTATACCCAAAAATGTAAGCTGTGTGTCTGGCCCTTCAGTCTTTTCTTCCACTAAGGGAATCCCATCTTGGACATTAAGTCCTGAAAATCGACCAAAGAATCCCCGCATTGTGAGGAATTGGGACTCCGAGCGATCAAGAAGTCGTCTAAATAGTGTGTTATGGCCCTATTACCTGTCCGCTTAACTGCACACCAATGAAGAAAGGTGCTGAAAGTCTCAAAAGCTGAACCAGAAATCGAGCACCCCATTGGCATGGCTTTGTTGAAGAAATACTTTCCTTCAAATTGAAAACCCAGTAAGTCAAAATCATCTGGATGAACTGGCAGGAGCCTGAAGGCAGACTTAATGTTGCACTTTGATAAAAGAGCCCCCTTGCCTATATTCCTAATCATCTTGACTGCAGAGTTGAATTATTCGTACTTAACACACATAAGCCCAGGATCTATAACATCGTTCATAGAATCACCCTTCGGGTAAGATAAATCGTGAATCAACCTGAATTCCCTGGGGGCTTTTTTAGGCACCACACCCAATGGGGATAAGTGAAGCGTGGGCATAGGCAGCTGATCATTAGGTCCTGAAATCCTCCCAGTGGCTATTTCTTTTGCTAATTTTTCCCTCACGATGTTCGGGAGCTCCCTCACGGAATGAGCATTGGGCGCATAGCGATGTACCCTAGTACCTGTATAAGGGATACGAAAACCTAGGGAAAAACCATGAAATAAATAAGATGCAGCCTCTTTATTAGGGTATACCTTCAACCACACCACCATTTCAGTTAGCTTAATTGGCGACGGTGCCTTTTCCTCCAGGTGATACTGGCCGGGGAGCACCACCCACTCCTGACCGCTTACCTCTACTACAGGAAGTACCGGAGTGACCACCCCCACAGGTGTTACACTTATGGTTGAACCTGCAGGGCTGCCTCTTGCACTTGCCTGAGTTAAAGTCCCAGCAGATGCCAAATTGCTTTCTTTCCCCCATGCCAGGTCTCGCATTCAGCCCTCTCGGCATAGTAACCATGGGAACAAACCCATTGTCACACCTTCTCGAGGGGGAGGCCCCCACCATAACATCAGCCCAAAGCTCAGACTGTACATGTCTCCAAGACAGGGAGTGATCCTGTGCATCTCTCATTCTAAACTGTTCATCCTATTGCAGCCAAGCTGCACCTCTAGCGTTGTGGTGACAGTTGGTATAAGCTTTTACCATGATCTCCTGATATTTAGAAAAGTCAGGGGACCTCAATAGCTCCTTTTCTTCTATGACACCTCTGTAAATAGTGAAACTCATAATCCAATTTACAAAATTGTGCTCCAGCTTAGAGCGTTTGAGTGCTTGAAACTCTTTGGGAAGACTAAACACAAGCCCATCCTTTACCATGATCCTCGGTTTGGGATCCCTGAAAGTAATAGAAAATGAATCAATATACTCTCCCTTCCAAATTCTTTCTTTAATGGAAAGAGGAAGGTGTCGAACAAGGGATGTAGACATCCCAGCATAAGGGGTTGATTCAGAATGCACAGCAGCTCCTGATAACATAGGAGCACTCAAACGAGACACCGCAGAGGTGTTGCTAGCCAAAACCATTGGGCGCCCATTCTGCACCCTAAAGTCAGGGACCTGTGTAACCACAGGTGCCTACACAGGTGCATCCAAAACTGCAGGGTTGGGTCATTCCACACCCACACCCTGACTAACCTGGCCACCTGGAGCCCATACTGAGGTGGGCTAGTTTGCATGTGCAATAGTGGTAGCAGACAAACCTGAAACTGAAGCTTGCTGGGAAGCATCACCAGCCAACCGCACCGGTCCCTCGAAGTGTGGCCCCGCAACAGCTTGGGTGTCAGACAAAGATGAAGCAGCTTGATCTCCTCTTTGTGCATCACGGGTCTGCTCCATTGCACCAGCACCTGGAAGAACCACTCCTCGCAAATGGTTATATAAATCTGCCATAGTAGGCTGCTCAGAAACAGGGGCAGCTGCACCCTGAATCTCCACACCAGGGATCCTTTTCAGGAGATCCCACACATCGGCAATAGTAGGGTGCCCAGCCTCCACAGCTGAACCACTAAAGGACCCGGTGTAGCATTCATCACTTGCCATGGGAGGGGGCAGCACTTCTGTGTCAGAGGTTCCAGAAGTGCTGGCACTAGGACTGGCAGCTGTAGCCTGTAGCCCCTTCTGGGCAAGCTGATTGCAAACCGCAACACAGGCCTGCACTGTTTTGCCCAGTTGTTCTAACTGAGCAGAAATTTCATCATCTCTGCTGGTAGACTGAGAAGGCCTTTTTGAAGCAGAGTGTCCAGAGCTGGGCACAGCCGAAGCTGCACGCCTCTTGGATTGGGCCTTACTGTGGGGCATCACTCCCCTCAGTGAGTGGAACATGGGTCCAAGCACAATCACCTGACCTTGGGTGATTACCACCAGGCCAAAGGCCTCCCTTCCCCAAGTCTCTGCAAGAGACACAAACAGCCAGGAAGCATCACTGGCAACAAACACCAGGGGGGAAGGTGTCCACCAAGGGTCCTATATGGAACCCCGACCTGAAGACAATGCTGTCTTCCACTCACACTCACCACTGGGGAGAGGTGTAACAGCCCTCCCAAGCCAGCGATGATGTCCCGACCTTACCAGACCACTGATGCCGGGGCGCCGTTGGGCCTGAAATCCAGTACCGGGTCCGCGCACCCAGTGAAGATGCCTATCACAGCACCTGCCTTGGATGAAGGAGCCCTCTGGGTGTTGGGGATGCGAAGGCCCCTGCAGGCCTGAGGGGACTGGCCCAAAGGCCTCACTTGGCCTTCCGAATTGCTCAGGGAGGGACGAACTGAACACTCCCACTTGCAGAAGAAAGAGCAAAATCAACAAAAGCCAAAATGCAGCAAAAAACCAAGAATAAACAGTAGGCCAAAGCCAAGCAAATAACCAGAGCACAGAGCAGAGCGATGTGACTCACTCATTTCAAGCTCTAAAATGGCTGCTGCGACGTGACAGCGCAGAGCTATAAAGCACAAACTCTCATCCCAAGTCTCAGGAGATTACAGGCACCATGAGACTTTGAGATATGAACAAAGCAACTTGATTAGACCATGCGCGCAGGTGTTCAGTACCCCCGTGCACTTAACCAATTAGGCTTCTCATGTCCTAATATGGCCAGCGCAACAAGAAAACCCTCCCGACTCATCGGGGGGTGTCTTTCTGTGTTCTTTGAGTTTGCTGATGTGTGGTGAAACTACTGCTACTTACATGAAGTAAGGAGGAAAGGGGGGTGATATATGTCTTCCATCTCTTTTTAAAACCAGCCAGAGATGGAGGAATTATGTTTCAGAGAGAGTCAGGTGAAGAGACATTACAGAATTAGCAGCAGAGTTGTGTCTGTTAGAGTAGAATTCTTCTCTGAATTGGATTAAAAATTGAAATGGATAAAAACAGGTGGGGAAATGTGCATGCCATATAAGAGCTGGATCATACAAAAGTTATATCTAGGTCTAATGTACTTAGGTGTACATAGTCCAGGATTTCATTCCTTGAATAGTAAAATGAGTACCTTTGAAAAGCCTGCAAACAGAATATGAATGCAATAGGACCCTTCTATTGGTAATTGGTAACCAGAGGCCAATTGGTAACCAGAGACCTAGCATACTTAATAATCAAGAAAAATATAATCAGTGACCACTGATTAATTGTAAACATTGAGAATTTCAGTAGGCACTAAAAGTTCCTGAAACTTGTCTATCCTGATCCTGACAGTATGGAACTTTGTAATTCACCACTATTTACTAATATGAATGTTGTGTTTATTCCCCAACATTCCGAGAATACTAAGTCTTTGCAAACTTTTTAGAAATCTGTTTACCTTCACTTTATCTTATGCTTGGTAAGCTTTGTTATCTTAAAAATATTCCAGACTTTAATAATCTGCTCTTTTATACCATGGAAAAAGTCCTCTTTATTCATACTATGGCACGTAAAAAGCTCTGGGACACAGACTTGTTGAAGACAGTAAATTAAATTTTGGCAGACAAGGTGGGTACAGAATTGTTATTGTGAAAGTGTTGTCAGATTGCTGCATCCACTACTGACCTTTTCTTGTCCTTAAGTCTCAGACAAAGGCATTAAGTGATATGAATCCTTGTCCCCAGAAAGAGATGCAATACTGATAGCTATACTTGCATTCTAACAGTTTAGGAAAGTGTCATAACAGCAGCTGGCAAATGGGAAAATGCCAAATATAAGTGAGAGTCTTGCAGGTCAATATGATTTACTGTGCTCCTGTGAATACAGTTAGCAAAAGAAGTATTGCCGCATAAACAGAGCAAAAACACAGCAAAACAGCCCAACTCTCTGTCAATTGTGGTGTTTGGAAATAAGTCTTGAAAATGCTTCTCTAAGCATATCACACAGCTGTCAATTCATAAAAGCAAGGTTTGTTGCAAGAAGTTGAAAGCAAACAGTAAAAAGAGATGGTGAAGGAAGAGATTATTGATATTTGTGAATATTAGATGTAGCTATTGTCTTTGCCCCATGGCTGGCTACATATCAATGACCCCCACAGAGAAGGTGGATATTTTTAAAGCCACTATAAAATTTGTAATAGCTGAGGAAATTTAATGGATGAGGAATAGTCACAGCTATTCTGCCTTTCTCCTAAAAAGGGACCCAAGGTGGCTCACAATGTAGAACACATTAAAACAAGAATTTTACAATTAAAAAACTTAATTAAAACACTAAAACAGTTAGAATTTTAAATATACAAAAGTTAAAAACATAATCTAAAACAACCCCCCCCCCCCAACAAAACCGGGCTTGCAAGATTTTAGAAAGGCTGCCTGCATAGGAATATTTTTACCTGCCAGCAAAAGGCCGGCAGGGAGGGGGCCAGTCTGACCTCCTGCAGAAAGGAGTTCCATACTGTGGGAGCAGCCACTGAGAAGGCTCTCTCTTGTGTCCTCACCAAGTGAGCTTGGGATGGTGCTGAGACCAAGAGAAAGCCTTCTCCTGAGGATCATATGGCTATAGCTGATTTGTACTGGGAGATATGGTTTCTCAAATAGTCAGGACCCAAGCCATGTAGGGCTTTATACGTCATGACCAGCACTTTGAATTGTGCCCAGAAATAAACAGGTAGCCAGTGAAGCTGTTTCAATATGGTAGTTATATGCTCCCTATAACTGGCACCAGTCAGCATTCTGGCTGTGGCTTTTTGAACCTGCTGAAGTTTTTGAACAGTTTCTAAAGTCAGCCCCATGTAGAGTGCATTACAGTAGTCCAAATGGGATGTAATCAAGGCATGTGTCACTGTAGCTAGATCTGACATCTCAAGGAACGGGCACAGCTGGCACACTACTGTTAACTGTGGAAATGCACTCCTGGCCACTGCTGAAACCTGGGCATCCAGGCTCAGGGTGGAGTCCAGAAGCACACCCAAGCTGCTGAATTGTTGAATTACAGCAGGATAAAAACATGGAAGTTGCTCCTCGAATCCCTAATTAGCAAACTGTGCTTGTCTTTTAAAATAACTTCTCTCAAATTGTAGTTAGAGTCAAACTTTTCACCCAGAACCCTTTTCATTTAAAACAAGAATAGGCCCTTTGGTAAAAGCAGGGGCCTATATTTTACGGTATGGCTCCCCCTGGTTTATTTGAGTGCACCTGCAGACACATCACACCACATCTGGTTACCATTTTCAGACAAATTCTAGCCAGCAATAAAAGTTTTTTGGGAAAGTGGGCCAATGGAGGTTGGAGAAAGGCAAATTGCAACTGGGGGCACATTACCACAGCATGGGATTAGGAAAAAAAATATCCCCCAAATCATGTTCAAAAAAATTAATTGGTGATGTGGAGCATTGAGATACAGCCAGACCCTCTGGACCGGAAGAGTTGGGTACATTAAGACCATGGGCCTCTGCAGACTGGCCCAAAGGGCTGGCCTGGAGGCAGAGATGGAGAGGGGCAGCCGCACACTGTCCACCCCAACCCCACGCCAACACCGTCCTGATGCCGTTCACCTTTATGCACAGCACGCAGCATCAGGATACCCTTATGGTGCAACGCTGTGTTGAAAAGGGTGAAGAAGAGCCATGCACCATCTCTTAGGGTGCTCTTTTGCTGCCCCTGAAAGGAGCGGCATTTTCCTGCTCTTTTTTGGGGTGGCAAAAGGGAGGATTAGGGCCACGGCGTGGGGTAGTCAAGGCCCTGATCCTCCATTTCCCAGGGTGGCCTAAAGCCACTTGTCTGCACCGACCAATGTTAGAGGTATATGTCAGTCTAACTGAGAAAACATGTACTTGACCTTGTGCTTGTATCTCACACATTTATTTCTTTTATGAATGCATATAATATCTTCCCCTCCTTCTCAAAAAGAGGCACAGTGCTAACGCTTCCTTTTCCTGTTAGTTTCTGTCTTACTTCTATGGTCTCCCCAGCTGCATTGGGGCCAATACAGATCGGCCTAAAGGACCAGCCTGGGGGTGGAGTTAGGGTGGGGTGACCACATGCCAGCCACTCCAACTCCACCCTGATTCTGCCCTGATGCCGCACACCTGACCACATGTTGTGTGGTACCAGGGTGCCTTGTTGGTGCAGTGTGTGCACATGCTGTGCTAAAAGGGCACAAAAGAGCCACAGCAGTGGCTCTAAGGGCAGCTTTTTTGCTGCCCCAAAAAGGAGTTTTTGGGAGCGGCAAAAAAGAGGATTGGGGCTGCGGCATCTGGTTGCCATGGCCCTGATCCGGCACTCCCAGGAGCAGCACTGAGCTGCCCCTTACAGGCTCTCTGCATTGGTCCTTAGCCTCCTTGATATATCCTTACTTTCCCTTAAGAAAGCTGAGGTGAACAAGTTTAGGGCATGTTTCTTTTTTCATTACTCTGTCCACATCATAATTGTGCAAATGCTCCACAACCAGCATAACCTTTCTTGTCAAAGATAGGGCAAGAGCAGCATGGTGCAGTGGTTTGAGCATTTCACCAGGATACTGGGTTTGAAGCCCAACTTGACCATGGAAAATCCTTGAATCACCTTTGGCAAGTCACTATCTCTTGGGCAAGTCACACTCTCTCAACCTCAAAGGAAGGCAAAGAAAACCTCCAAGTTATGCCAAGAGAAACCCATGATTAAGGTTAGTGTCATCGTAAGTCAGAAATAACGTGAAAGTACACAAGAACAACAACAACAACAATTTCATGAAAGCAAATGGAGAATATTTCCTGTTGTAAATTTAGTGCTGGAAGATTATGGAGGCAGAATCTACTATTTAGAGAGGAAACACTATTTTGTGTTGACAATTGCAGTCTCTAACTATGCATTAATGTAACACTCTAGCAATGCATAAACAAGAGAGATAAAATGAAAAACTGTAAATTCATGGGCTCACTGTAAGTCAACAGGCAACTTGTAGGCAAATGCACACAACAACAACCACCTGTGAGACAATGCTGGATAGGTTTCTTGCTTCATATAGAGGAAAAAGTAATCATATTTTAGTCTATTGCTGATTATTATAAGCAGAATCTTAAATGTGAGTCTTCAAATAAGGCATTTTGCTCAGGTTATAAGGAGATTTTTTTTAAAAAAAAATCTTTTTAAAAACATACTTAGACCTACTTTATTTATTTGCTTGCTCCCCTGTAATTGTGGTAGCTTTTATTTGATACATGTGCGGTGTTACCACCATATGAAAAAGCTGTGGGAAATACAGTACTAGGTCTATTTTTAACATAACACTTACATCTGCAGTGTCTGTTTAAAGCAGAACCCTCTGCCACTCTCATTTTCTTTTATATAGTTGTAACAAAAAATAAAAAAATAATAATAAACTTCATAATATTTGCCTCCATGCATGGTGAGGAAAACATTTATTTATATCCTGATAAAAATGCTGATTTTATTAATTCAATAGGATTACTCTGATTGGGATTAACATTATTGTTGTTATTATTATTATTATTATTATTATTATTATCCCACCTTCTTCCCAATACAGGGACTCAAGGCAGATAACAAATCTAATAACAATAAGATAAGGACCTTCTCTGCAATGGTTGGTAAGTCTGGGGCCAGTCTGGAACATTTTTCTCTGGAACTGGCCCTGATTGTCCACAGGTGGCATGCACTGAGCAAAACCTGGTGCAATGATGCAGCATCATTGCATCATTGCAACATGGGCCAGCCAGGCCAATATATCTTCAGCACAGCTGGCTCTCCCCCATCCCCTGAGTCACCGCCACCACATTTGTTACCTGCAGGAGCTCCATGGACAGGCCTCCTAATGTACTCTGCTTCTCCAAAGTGTAGGCTCACCCATACAACCAGTGAGAGGAGAGAGGAGAGAGGAGAGGAACCCCCTGATCACATAGTGAGAGTCTCCAAAGGCCCTCACCATAAAATCAAAGTGTCCTCTGCCCTATTTGAGTGTGTCTTTGTGTTCAGTATGTATACGTGTACAGAGTTCCCCAGATTTTCATTAGACAATCCAATTGTAAATTGTGATTGAAAAATTCTACATTTACAAGCCTCTAATGAAATTGATGCAACAGAATAATTGTGCAAAATGCATATAATTCAAAAATGATGAGATATGTACTTTTTGAAAATATACACATTTTTAATGAAGCACAAAACAACAATGCTTCAATGAATGAAGGAATTTTGCCCCACTCCTATGTGATGAAGCAAGATGTAGGGAGATAACTACTTTGGCCACTTTTGGAAAGAGTGGCTGAGGAGATGGTCAGGTTGGGATCTCTGCTGCAGCTGGAACCCACTTCAGGTTTCTCTTGTCTGCAGATCTTTAAAGCTGGTTTTAAAATTTACATGATTAATAAAGTGGCCTTTTAGAAACCCTGCTTGGTTGCCTGTTCTTGTTGTTTCCTAGGGAAATATATGTGCATTTAGAAATGTTCACAAAAATGTGAACATTTTCAGGCAGAGAAAAAAAAAGAAATTTTGGAATCCAACATGGACCTGAGTTGGAATGAGATTCAAGGTAGAAATCAGAGATCTTCCATGAACTTCAGCTGTTCTGTTTGCTCAGTCCTAAGGCCCATTCACACTACACAGTTATATCACTGTAATTTATTTTAACTGCCATGGCTGCATACTCAGTTTTGTTGTTGTGGGGCACAAGAGCTCTTGGGCTGAGAATTGTGAATACCCCTCCCTAAAGTGCACATCCTATGATTTCATAGCATGCTGTCATGGAAGCTAAAATGGAAGCATAGAACTGTGTAGTTTATGCTTCCATTTTATAGAGTGAAAGGGCCCCTAAAATTTTATACAGTGAATTTTATAGAATTAAAGGGATCCTAATCACAGTTAAAGTTGTCTTTTAAAAACTTTGAATTATACAATTCTGTAGCAAAAAGAGGGGCAGATTGCCCGTACCACAAGTTTGTGTAGGTTTTTATAGTTCCCACTTTAAAATAACCTCACCTATCATACATGACCCTCACATTCAAGATATATTTCCCCTTTTGCAGGACTGAAAAAAAATGTACCTAAAACCTAACAAATAACTGTGATTTCACAGTAAATAACCTCTAGTCATTGATACCCTGCTATCTATAATGGGGTTTTGCTATCACAGCCTATCTAAAACCACAGTATAGCTTATCACTTTCCCTCCAATGAATAAACAAAAAAAGAGGAGATATTTACAAATGTTTCCTAGTCATAAAAGTAGATTCAGTTTATCCAGTTACAGCAGTGGGTTTTTGCAATGAAAATCAGGCACTGGAGGAAGTGAGTTTTCATGGCCTATTTTTTTAAAAGGATATGTGCATATTTGTTGATTCTCTGACTCATAATTTTTCTTATGTTTTATTTTTAGTTGTATTGATTGTTGGAATGGTTGTAGCCATGTAATCATTTGTTATATTTAAACTGTTTTCAGCTTTACACCTTCAAAATCCTACATTACCTTAATATTTTATGAGAACTACTCCAAGGCCTCATAGTTTAAAGTTATATAGAGCTATTACAAATAAACTAAATAATACAATAATTTGCTCCAGTTATACTGCAGTACCTCATGAGTACCTAGCATGTCAAAAGTTTTAAAATTCTATTGAAGTGCATCCCAGAGTTTATTGGGAGGTTCATAGGATTCCCTCAATTAAGAGACTGGTAATGTCAGGTGAGCTTTTCTGGAATATCTTTTCACTGTCAGTTTTGATAAAAATGTGATGCAAATATTGTAGGGGGAGTTATTTAAGGAGTGTTCAGCACATAAAGGTCAACCACAAGAACCAAAAAGCCCACAAACAGTACCATACTATTATGTATATAATTCCTTTCTTAATTGTTCTTCAACCAGATAGCATCCAAGAAACCTGCACAAATAATACAAGAGACATTTATTACTTTCATCAATTAACTTGAGCTGACAATTCATTTTGGTATGTTCAGACTGTTAGTCTGCTATTGGACAGTCAAGGAAGTTACACTTTTCTAGCTCCTCTGGAACATAATAGAAGCTTACCTCCTCTTAGCAGCCTCAGGTACAATTCTAAGGTATGGTGTCTTCAGTCTTACTCTGGAATTCCACAGGAGACATGATAGGAAAAGAAAAGAAAAAAAAAACAGATGTAAAAAGAGTTCCCTCAAGACAGAACATTTGAAAGCCTCTAAAGTGTGCTATGTCTTACCCTGACCATCTCTCTGGCTGCAGGGGAAGGCAGACATTTTGCATTTATCTGTAGTCCAAAACTTTAAAGGCCAAAGATACCATTCTGCCAGTTGTAAGTTGTTTCCAATCTTCCTCATTTTGAAACTACACTTTTGTTGAATGACTCCTTTCTCAGTGGATTAGGTATGGAAAATGTCATGTTTTCTGTCTTCTGCAACAAGGTGTTAGTTACTATGTTAATTTCTGGATTACAATAAGGATGAAATAATTGGGTTAATAATATATGCAAATGATATGTTGTATATCGGAGACAGAGCACAAGATACATGCTTAAAAATGAAACATACAAAATCCAAATATCACTGAACATTTGCAATTCAGAACTAGATCCAATACATCAGTTATGATAGAGATGTGAGAAGGGCTGCTCCATCAGGTCCTATCCAACCTAGATTTGTGATACAACTAAGGTTGCATCCACACTGCAGAAATAATCCAGGTTGACACTACTTTAATTGCTATAGCTCAATGCTATAGAAATCTGGGAACTGTAATTTGCTGTAGTGCCAGAGTTTCTTACAGAGAAGGCTAAATATCTCATAAAACTACAATTCCCATAATTCCATAGCATTGAGCATGAAATTTAAAGTGGTGTCAAATTGGATTATTTCTGCAGTATGGGCACATCTTATATAAAACACAGCCAGTGATAATACAAATTCCTGCTTTATGATTACCAAAAAAAGGGGGTGCAGTAGCACAAATAAAAACAAAGAAAGTGTTCTCACATTCCTTCAGCTTTATAGGTTGTAGGTTCCCAGAATTGCACAGGACATCACAGTGCTCCTATGGGCCATAATAATACTGAGAAAAGATGCTAGCATTTCATTTTCTGAGACCATGACAAAGAAATGTTTCATTCTCTTGTCAGCTACCATCAAGTCTGCTTTAACATATGGTAATCCTATGAAAAGCCCTGCTCAAGTTCTGCAGGTTCAGGGCTGTGACTTCCTTGACTTAGGGGGGAAGCAGATGGGCGGCACGGGGCCACCCCAGGAAGCTGCGGAGCGGGGCCGAGGCATCCCCATTCCTTGGCCCCACGGCGCAGCTTTGCCGCCCCTGGAAGGAGCGCTAAGATAGCGCCCCTTCCACAAATCGCTGAAGGTGCGCCGCAAAAGGCTGCCGGCGCACCTTCGGCGACTCTTCCGCTGCAGCGTGTGCGGACACTGCAGTGGGAGGGCATCCTCGGAGCGCCGGCCGTCCAGAGGGCCGGCTGCTCCGAGGACGTTTGGAGGAAGGGGTTGGCTGCCCCTCCCCTTCCTTGCTCTGAAGACGGCACTTTTAGCCGTCTGCTTAGCCCGAAGTCTATCCATTCATAGTGTGATGTTTTCCTACTGCCTACTACTTTATCAAACATTATTCTCTTTTCTTGTGAGTCATGTTGTCATGTTGGCTTCTAGGGAGAGTTCAGGCTTGATTTACTCTAGGATACATTTATTGGTGATTTTGGCAGTCCATGATATCTGAAGAATTGTTTTCTAGTACCACATTTCAAATGAATTGATTCTCTTTCTGTTAACTTTCTTCACTGTTTTTTACAACTATACACAGGAATCAAAAATACTATAATAATAGGCAATTGGATATACTATAGCAATAGCTGAATATGTTGTGGATATAAAGCTGAACAAGATTGGCTTTCTAGATGCTATGATGATGCTTACAGAATGGAAGGGGATGTGATTCTCTTTTCTTCCTCCCTAGAGCTGGGAACAGCATGAATCCCTGTTCTCAGAGAAAAAACAACAACATTATCATCAGTACTGGGGCTGGTTTATGTATGTATGTATGTATGTATTTAATTTATATGCTGCCTTTCTCCCCAGAGGGACCTAAGACAGCTCACAGATAAAACATTTAAAATCTCAATAAAATTTAAAACAATTAAAACATCTACACTCAGTATAAATTCACATAAAATATACAAAAGTTAAAAACAAACTAAAAACCCACTTGCTCCATAAAAACCACCCTAATATGCATTATATACAAAATGCCCACTGGCATAAACATGTTTTTACTTGCCGGCAAAAGGCGAGCAGGGAGGGGGCCAACCTAGCCTCCCAAGGAAGGGCATTCCAGAGGGTGAGAGCAGCCATGGAGAAAGCTCTCTCTTATGTCCTCACCAGGTGAGACTGTGATCTAGGTTGGACCAAGAGAAAGCCTTCTTCAGCATATCTTAGGGCTCTTGCAAGTTCGTATTGGGAGATACGGTCTCTCAAATAGTCTGGACCTAAGCCATGTAGGGCTTTATAGGTAATGACCAGCACATTGAATTGTTTCCAGAAATGAACAGGTAGCAAGTGAAGCTGTTTTAACAGGGAGTTATATGCTCCCTGTAACAGGCCCCAGTCAGCATTCTGGCTGCGGTGTTTTGAACCTGCTGGAGTTTCTGGACAGTTTCCAAAGGCAGCCCCACAAAGAGTGTATTGCAGTAGTCCAGATGGGATGTAATCAAGGCATGTCTCACCATAGCCAGATCTGGCATCCCAAGGAATGGGCACAAATAGTGCACAAGTTTAAGCTGTGCAAATGCACTCCTGGTCACTTCTGAAACCTGGGTATCCAGACTCAGAGCGCAGTCCAGGAGTACATCCAAGTTTTGAGCCTGAGAATTCAGGGGGACTGTTACCCCATCCAGCACAGACTGAATCCCTATTCCCTGATCTGCCTTATGATAGACCAGGAACAATTCTGACTTGTCTGGATTAAGCTTCAATTTCTTTGCCCTCATCCAGTCCATTACTGACAGCAGACACTAGTTCAGTACAGAGAGATAGAATCAGATGGGAAGGAGAGATAGAGTTGGATGTCATCTGCATACTGGTGACACTGTACCCCAAAACTCGGGATGACCTCTCCAAGTAGTTTCATGTAGATGTTGAATAACATGTGGAACAGAACAGAACCCTGAGGGACCCCACAGGCCAACAGCCAAGGAATCAAACAGGAGTCCCCCAACACCACCTTCTGAGTTCACCCCTCCAAGAAAGACCAGAACCACTGCATAACAGTAACCCCAAGTCCCATCCCAGAAAGGCAGCCCAGAAGGATATCATGGTTGATGGTATAGAACACTGCCAAGAGATCCAACAGGACCAACAGGGACATACTCCCCCTCTCCAAGTCCCTGCGTATGTCATCAACCAAGGTGACCAAAGCTGTCTCCATCCCATAGCCAGCTCTGAAGCCAGATTGAAATCTAGATAATCCATTTCATCCAGAAACCCCTGAAACTGGGAGTCCACCACTCGCTCCAGAACCATGCCCAAAAATGGAATATTAGAGACTGGACAATAGTTATCCAAAATAGTGGGATCCAGGATGGTCTTTTTCAGTAATGGCTTCACCACAGCCTCTTTTAGACAGGATGGAAATTGCCTTGCTGCAGTGAGAAATTTGTCACTCCCCTTACCCACTCTGCCAGTCCCTCTCTGCTAGGAAGCCAGGAAGGGCAAGAATCCAGTATGCATGTGGTGGCCCTCATTTCTCCAAAGGTCCTATCCACATCATCAGGCTGCACAAATGGACATTTATCCAACAATATCAGACAAGCAGGCACTAAGATTACATTCACTGGACCTGTGTCCACTACAGCATCCAAGTCAGAGCAAATCTGAGCAATTTTGTCTGTAAAGTGTCCTGCTAATTCTTCACAGTGAGCTGTTGAATGGTCTTTGTTTTGTTCATGGCGGCCAGAGTGTAGAAGGCCCCTGAACACTCAGAAGAGTTCTGCTGGACAACACTGTGCAGACACAGTAGGGGCAAAAAAGTACAATTTTCTCACTGCCTCCATTTCCTTGATGTAGGCCTTCCAAAGGGCCCTAGCCCACTTTTGGTCAGACTCAATCTGAGTCTTCTGCCACCATTGTGGTGGACAGGTTTCTGGAGGTAAAAGATGAGGATCAGCTTGAAGTTGGTCTGCAGAGGCCCATTTGTTACAATCAGAAATCAAAGCATGCATGCATGTTTAAAATGGGGTAAATTTGTTGGTATTTCCTGTCAAGTCAGCTTATGGTGACTCTAAGACCAAAACTTTAAAAGCCTAATTACCACACAGTCTTGTAATATCTTTGAGACTGTAGTACTTTTCTTTCTGTGAAGTCTGTGAAAGATCAGGCTTCCAACTTCTTTTTTTCAGTTAGGCCCTTTACAGACTGCCAGAAATAATACAACTTGAGTCCACTTTAACTGCCCTGGCTCAGTGCTAGGGAATCATGGGAACTGTAGTTTATTTTGGCACCAGAGCTCTCTGACAGAGAAGGCTCAATGTCCCAGAAAAAAAACTACAAATCCCATGATTCCCTAGCACTGAGCCAGGACAATTAAAGTGTACTCAAGTTGCATTATTTCTGGCAGTCTGTAAAGGCCCTTAGGGCTCATCCTATAGCCTTGGAAAGAAAATAAAGTAAACAGATATGCATTATCACAATATGCCTTCAAGTCTCCTGTCAACTTATAGCAACCCTATGAATTTCACAGTGGGTATGAATTTCGTAGGGGGGAATTTCTTAGGTAAAGAATACTCAGAGGTGGTTTTGCCAATTCCTCCCGCTGAAACATAACTTACAGTACTTGGCATTCATTAGTGGCTTCTCATTCAAATATAAACCAGGACTGATCCTGCTTAGCTTCCAAGGTCAGTGATAACACCAAGAAGAGAAACAGAGGCCCACAGGGTCTGTCTGGAGGCTGCAGGGAAGAAGAGACTTCTGTTTTTGCTGGCTTGGACCTCTGCTTCCCTCACTGGACTGGGCTCTTGCAGGACTGAGTCCTTTTTGAAACATCAGCTTCCTGCTTGCTGCTATCCTCCATGGACTAAGTGACCAGAGGTTGCTGCTGAGCCTGTCTTCCCCCCCCCCTCCTTTTGTCCAATGTTATCTGGGTCATGGGCCAGTCATGTAACATGGAAGAAGCCATTACTTAACCCAACAATCGCCTGCTGTGACATGTTTAACAACTTCTTTGCAGATAAAATCTCTCAGATAAGAACTGACTTAGATGCCAGTGTTGTAACATAATCAATTGACGAGGTGTCCAGCAACTGTTGATAAAATTATACTGGTTCAGTTTCAATCCATGAGTACTGATGACATGGACAAGCTTCTTGGTAGAGTGCAGAAAACAACCTGCCCTCTTGATCCTTGCCATTCATGGCTGGCTATGCAGGGGGGAGATGCCTTGAGGGTGTTTCTTAGAGACATCATCAATGCATCCCTTAGGGAAGGTCACGTTCCATCCTGTTTGAAGGAAGTGGAAGTTAGTCCACTCTTGAAAAGACCTTCCCTGGACCCTCTGGACATTAACAGCTATAGGCCAGTTTTGCTCCTACCTTTTTTGAGCAAAGTGATTGAGAGGGCAGTTGCTCTTCAACTCCAAGCTGTCTTGGAGGAAACCGATTATCTGGATCCATTTCAAACTGGCTTTAGGACAGTATATGGAGTTGAGACTGCCATGGTCGCCTTAGCTGATGACCTTCATCTGGGCATCAACAGGGGTAGTGTGACCCTGTTGGTGCTCTTGGACCTCTCAGCGGCTTATGATACAATAGATCATGACATCCTCTTGGATCACCTTAGAAGGTTAGGAATTGGAGGCATTGAACTGCAATGGTTCCATTCTTTCCTTTTGGGCAGATTCCAGAGGGTGATTCTCAGGGACAGTTACTGTTAGGATATGGATGGGATATACAGTCAAAGGTGAAATGTAAAGATGTGTGCATGTCTGTAATTTTCCACTTGAGAACAGTTTTTGGGCAAAACACAAACAACATTTAGAGAAACAAAGTGAATCAACACCAGGTGGTTGCACAGACATCAACATGTACTTTCCCAAAGATACAACTCTTGGACACAGACTTTATTATGAGAAAGTCTTGATAACAATTATACGTAAACATTGTTAGCTTGGGAAAGATAGTCACGTGGTGGATGATGGACAGCAAGAGGCTGGGTTAGTAGACATCATACAGACATTATCCAATTAACATGAGGTTAACACCTAAAAGGTGGAGTATGGGAAGGGCCTAGAGAATCCTTTGTCTAGAATGTTTATTGTTCAAGATGTGAGCGTGTGTGGCTGGAAACAGTGGTTTTAACTGCAACAAGTTGGATCCTAATGCTTTTGGGATTGTAAAAGATGTAATCTTGTATGGCTGAACTGGACAAGTTCATCACAATGGATTTTACTTAGTTATCTTATTTTTTTACTTTTTATATGCATTAATAAACTATGCTTTTGGACTTTACAATGTGTCTTCTTGACTGAGGAAGACAGGTTTCTGAAGAAGGGAAGCTGAGCCAATTGTTGGTAAGAATTACAAAGTGGCTGTGGATCACAGCAGCCAGCTTGTCCTGCAGATTCTGCTGGGTGCCAAAGGGCATCACTACAACACTCATCATCCACACACTAACAGTTACTCTACAAGGAAAAAGCTTAACTGTGGTGTCTCTCAAGGCACCTTCCTATCCCTGATGCTATTCAATATATATATGAGGCCGCTGGGAGAGATCATCCAGAAACATGGGGCGGGGTGTTATCAATATGCTGATGACACCCAGGTATATTTCTCCATGACTCGGTCTTCAGCTTTGACTTCAGATGGCATCTCTCCTCTCAATGATTGTCTTAAAACAGTAATGGACTGGATGAGGAAAAACAGATTGAGAGTAAATCCAGATAAAATGGAGGTACTTACAGTAGCGGCCCTGAAACCAGGTATTGGGATGCAACCTCCAGTCCTGGATGGGGTCACACTCTCCTCTAAGGACTGTGTTCACAATCTGGCGGTACTCCTGGATCCATCGCTCCAGATGATAAATCAGGTAAATGCGACGGTCAGGAATGCCTGTTATCAGCTTTGGCTGATACGCCAGCTGCACTCTTTCCTGGAAGTTAAGGACCTTGAAACTGTGGTGCATGAGCTGGTAACCTCTTACCTTGATTTCTGTAATACGCTCTACATGGGGCTACCCTCATACTTGGTCCAAAAACTTCAACTAGTACAGAATATGGCAGCCAGGCTGGTCTCAGGAACATCAAGAAGAGACCATATAACACCAATCTTAAGATCACTTCACTGGCTATATTGGTTATCACTGGCTATGTTGGTTATCACCTTTAAAGCCATAAATGGCTTGGGTCCAACCTATCTTTGGGACTGCCTCTTCCCGTACATTTCACCTCACACACTCAGGTCCTCTGGGATGAATCTACTGCAGTCTATTAAAACTTGGCTGTCTGTAACCACCTAATGGATCTTTTCGGCAACCGCTCCCAGATTATGGAATGGCCTGCCGGATGAGATCTGTCATATTACCACCTTGAACAACTTTAAAAAGGCTGTTAAGATGGATCTTTTCCAGCAGGCCATTCCCGGCCATCAAGAGACAGCCTAACCTGTTCTCCTGATTATGCGGCAGTTTTTGTTTATTTGTTTATTTGTATTATCATTTTAAGTGTGTTTTAAATTGTCATTGTTTAATAGTATTTTAAGCAGTGGGCGGGATTGTGGGACATGTATATTTTAATGTAATCCACTTTGGTTGCGTTACGCAGAGGAGTGGGATAAAAATAAATCTTCTTCTTCTTCTTCTTCTTCTTCTTCTTCTTCTTCTTCTTCTTCTTCTTCAAATTTGATGCCTTTTGGATATTTGGGCCCATTTCAAATTTCTTCTCTGGTTGCCACTAGGGCATGTAGCAGGCTTGTGTTTTCACATAGGAACACAATAATCAGAACAGGCCGAAAATGTTTTGTTGCCTGAAGCAGACCAGCAGATAATGCCCATCCACACAAGCCCTGGTGTCTAGTCAGCCAAGTTACTATGGTACATGAACAGAAAATTCCACAAACGCTCCTTGACCTCTCTATCACTAAAAACACTATGACAACCAATTAAGGAATAAACAGTCTACTGCCTTTTCATAGAACCCCAAATCCACAGCCTAAAGTAATAACCTAACTTGGAAGGGCTATCCCTGACAACCATGTACAAAAAAATATTCACCATATAGACTGATGTCCATGAACACAAGAATGGACACTAAGGGTATTCTGGGCATTAAATCTTTGATGAATGCTTTGAAAACACATTCTGAGACAAAGGTTTTTAGGGTCAAAATATGAGTTCAAAATATTTCCATCACTCTGAAAATGTTTACCTTTCATTTTTTTCCTCCTGCAGAACAACGATTTTTAAGGGGGGGGGGTCATTTAGATAGAAAATTTCATGAGGGAAAGGGGTCTAAAATTCTCTCTACTGCTGTAGCTAGGCAGGACCTCTATGTCTGCTTTTACTTCAGAATCCCTTCACCAAAAAAAAAAAAAAAAAAAAAAGCTGCAGGAACATTATTTTCCCATCAGTTTGCCACCCTTCCCCAATGCTACAGTCCTATCCCTATATAGCTTGGGTGAAGCTCCTATACAAAAATTGGTTTACTTCTGAATAAGGATTGCACAATATTAAGCTCTGAAGGGAAGGAAAACAATCTTTAAAATGTGGATTCAATGCATAATATAAACTTTGCATTTCTCTTCTTAACATAAGAGTCTGATTCTGAGGCCTGACTTAACCACTCAGCCTGTTTTCTATCTATAAAAGGAGGAAGAATAATTACCTGCTTAGGAGCTTTATTGTACATATGACTGAGACAGGGATTACATCGCACTTTGTATGCTGAGGTGCTGTAAAAATGATTAATAATCACTTCATGTGACTGCAAGACTGTATCTTCTTGGAGGCAGCTGTGTAGTGGGGTCTTAAAGGAATTGGCTCTCTGCCTTCCCTAATTTAGCATGTTTAATAATCTGATAACTGCTCGAAAACAGCACGTTAATGAAATTTAGAAATGAAATGAAATGGAGCAGTATTACAGATACCACTGTGAACAGTGTACAAAGGTGACTGAAAGAACGATCTGAAAAATAAAGGGAATCATGTAACTAGATTCAACCTGGAAAGGGAAAAATGTACAAAAATATCTCTAGATGAAAACCTGGTGAAATATTAAGTAGTGTACGAATAAATGTAAAACAAATTACTGACCAAGTTCCCTGCAGGAGATGGCAGTTCAATTCTGAGCTCAAAGTTGGTAGCAAATACAGCTTCTGTAAAGAAAAAAAAAAAAAGATACTTCTGACACATTAAAGGAGCCCTAGTCATATTGTAGCACACATGTTATAGGCTAGGAATGTAATTCTCCATTAATTTAATTCCTGAAGGATGCATTGGGTATTTTTTAGCAATTTTCTTCCCACTGTAGTGAAAACTTTTTTTTGTTTTTTTTAAGACTATCACACAGTTCAGGACTTCTGCACACAGTTTATACATGTATATTTGGGCAGGAAACTGCTTATTCTCCATGGGAAGCTGCATTTTATGTGTTGAGAATAATTTTTGTACATAAATATTATTTAATCTGTTGAAAATGCTGTTCCTGAGGAGCAAATGCTATACTCTGCACAAAGGTCACATTTAAAAAAAAAAAAACCCTCTTAACAACAGCATTTTCTACAAAGAAACAGTATTTTCTGTACTCAAAATATTATTTTCTTGTCAGTAAATGTTCTTGTCAGGAATTGTGCAAAACATGTGGAATTGAGAAGATTCTGTCAGTCCATGATTCTCATCATCAGGGTTTCCCAACACTTAAGAAACACTTTTTTCAAGTACTTTTTGAATATTTTTGAATATTCATTTATTTGTGGGACTGATTAATCAGTTATTTACAGTGCAATCCTAAACTGATGGGGTAGGGAGGTTGTCTAGGTGGATCTGCTGAGCTATCATTTCCTTTGTGCATTTCCTGATTATCGTGCAACTGTGTGTGTGTAGGGACATTCACACATGTACACACACATGTGTGCATTGCATGTGTGTGTTTACATTTCTTTCCCTCTTGTTACTATAGAAGTTTCTTTTTCCCCAACATGAACTCTGATGTAGCAAAGGTGAGATCTCCTGAGCAAGGCCTTGTGGGGAATGGAACAACTTTGTATCCAGCAGCTCTAAATGGTCACTTGGCTCTGCTCTGAGATGTTCTGGTTTTGGAACTTGGACCTATTACCATGGTCAAGCAAAACATGAGCACTAGCTTTAATCTGTCATAATGAAGCTCTCCCCCACCAGAGGAGAAACATGAAAAAAAATCCTAAATTTATCTAGTAGTAATCATGAACAGTGAGTACAATGAAAAGTGTTGTCCAACTAGTCCCAGAGAAAAACAGCCCAAAGTAGTCCATAGATCGTACATGTTAGAATGCACAACTCAATTTCAGTGGCTAAATAACTTTAAATCAATATTATAATCCAAATGGCACTCTAAGAAAGAAACTCCATGCTATCAAAAAGGTCTCTGGTACAAGAAAGGTCTCTGGTAGACATCTGTGAGAAAAACATTTTGCAGAAGGCAGTGAGTTTTATGTAACTGTATGCGGGGAGGGGGGGGGAGGACTCAGTCATTTTGGTAGTTCCACTAGTTACACCACTGACATTTACAGCTTTTGTTAATATGTGGTGGTGGTGGAGTATTAATCTACTTGTTATTTGGCTCCCCATCCTCACTGAAGTGCAAATTTGTTCATACAAGGCTTGACATAACAGTGGGAGAGTAGGGGAGTTTATGTCCCTTAGGCAGCCTTCCCTCTGAACACAAGCACTCTGTATGGATGGGGCACAGAGGACCATCAGACTGTGATTTCACAGGCAGGCACTGTGATTTCATCCACTGATTCATTTATGATTGCACATAGGATAACAAGTGAAGGGGGTCAAACAGTTAGCAGAGAAAGACAACCCCCCCCGATGCATTGGGAGGGGCCTTCTGTTGCGCCAGCCATTTTTGCAGGCAGATGCCATGATTGGTTGGGAGGGCTGGGAGTCCCACCCTTCCTTCAGCTCCCAACCAATCAGAGGGATCTCATGAGATCCCCCAGCAGCCAGTCTCATGAGATTTCAGGCAGGATTTGGGGGTTTATATAAACCCTCTGCCACGTGGAGGCAGCCATTTTACATTTGGCAGCCAAGAGAGAGGATCAGCTGCTGAGTGGAGAAGAGCCAGCGGGGCTTGGGCAGTGTGAGCTTGGTTTTCCGGTTGGTGTGGTCAGTTCTAGTACCTGCTTGGGGCATTGGAACCACTAGGGGGGATTGTTGTTTTTAGGGGAGCAGTTTTCCTCATCGGTTTGCGACCTATGGAAAGGGTTCTAGTCCCTGCTTGGGATGATATAACCATTGCAGCTTGTTAATTTTAAAGGAGGAGATTTTCCTCATTGGTCTGCGACTTGTGGAGGGATTTTTTGTCCTTGCTTGAGATGCTATAAATGGTTTTGGTCCCTGCTTGGGCACTATAGCAACTGGGCCTTATTTATTTTAAAGGAGGAATTTTTTCCTCATTGGTCTGTGACTGGTGTAAAGGGTTCTAGTCCCTGCTTGGAACACTATAACCCAGGGCTTATTAATTCTAAAGAGGGAATTTTGTCATCATGCCATGGAGCAAGTCGCAATCCAAGTGGCGTGCGGCGCCTACTGGATCTGGGACCGGCCAAGGTCCAGGGTCATGAGGATGAGATTGTTGCTCACCTGGCTCAGTTGGGACGTACAATGGCAGCATGTGTGGTGTTTGTGAGCATCTAGCTCAGAGGGGGGTGCAGGGTGGTATTTCTGCAACCTCGGCCCTTCCAGCCTCAAGTGCAGGGTCCTCAAACAAGGAGCAAGTTGTGGGTCTACAAGCTACACAGGTGCAGGAGGTACCCTCACCTGGCATGACAGTGGGTGAGATGTCACGTGGTCCAGTAGATGCTACAGCTATGGAGGGCAGGCAGGCAACTGTAGCTGATGTGATGGAGCTTTTGAAAAAGGTTCCAGGTTTGGTACAGCAGGGAGCAGCAGCCTCTGCATCTGTGCAGCTTACATTGGCTGATTTGTATAATGTGGTACAGCAGGCGGTGGCTTCAAGCCAGGCCAGCGGGCCAGCTGCTGAAGCCCCAGAAGTACTGAGCAATGTGGTGGGAGGTGCTTCCTCCACCCTGCAGCATAACAGCCGAGCCCCGATTGCAACACACTCGGTTGAAGGTGGTCAAGCATCAGCAGATATCCCACAGCAGCCGGTGGACTCAGGTACGTCGACTTTACCTATCTCCTTGGGGTCTTGGCCAGAAACAGTATGGGCACCTGGTATTCAAGCTGGCCAGGGCAGCGAAGCTGAGTGTTCACTCTCAGTTTCACTGAGCACACCCTCAGCAGCGGCTGGGGCGATTCAGACTCAGGTAGCAAGGGTCCAGGTGGAGCAGCCCCTGGTAGGCAAGGTAAGTGCGACCAAAGGAGCTGCTACAGTAGGGGCCTTAGGTCAAGTGGGGGTGGAAAGAATGGCCGATTGCAACCCTTACGCAGGTATGTCTACCCCTTTAGGCTCCCATCTCCCACTCGCAATGAATGAGCAGATTTGGAAGGGTGAATTTATTGATCTTTTTTCTTTAACCTTCCATGACCCAGAACCAAGAATTATGGTGAAAGACGGAATTGTATTTAGTCTACCTAAGGAGTTTGAGGCCCACAAGCACCCAAAGTTGGAGAGGAATTTTGTTAATTGGATAATTGGATTTACAATTTATAGGGGTATAATTGAGGAGAAGAAGCCTTTCAAGTCTCCTGAGTTATCCAAGTATCAGGAGATAATGATAAAGGCCTATACTAATTGCACTTTAACTCGAGAGGGTCTGCTTGGCTTCAGTATGACTAGCAGTTTCGGATGCATGCTGCTTTGGATTGTTCCATTTCATGGCAAAGCATACAAGCCGAGCTATGGGTGAACATCATGGTTGGTGCCTTTCCTTTGAGCAGGGGTGACAACAGCTTCGTGCCTATGGTCACTCAGCCGAGAAGGCAGTATGCGAGGCCTGGCATGGGGGAAAAGAGATTACCAGGAGTCTGCTGGGAGTTTAATGCAGGTAAGTGCAGGCGGCAGACCTGCAAGTTTGAACACCACTATAGCACCTGTGGAGGGAATCACCCCAGCACGTCTTTCTTCAAAGGTAAGCGGACCGGAGCTGGAACCGCCCCTCAGGCTATCCCAGCTGGAGGAAAAAGCACCAACGCCCATTAAGTTGGACATTTTAACTGCTTGGTTGAGGGTTTATCCTAAGCGGGATTCTGCCCAGTACTTACTTGAGGGTTTTACACATGGTTCTCACATTCCATATTCTGGTTTAAGAGTTTATTGCTTTCCACCTAATGCACATTCAGTGAGGGAGTTACTGGGGATTGTTAGGGATAAGCTGGTAAAAGAGCTGGCAGCAGAGAGGATATCTGGGCCCCATAAACAATTGCCAATGCCAACATTATGGTTGTCACCGCTGGGTATGGTACCCAAGAAGACACCAGGTGAGTATTATTTAATTCACAATCCTTCTTACCCCAAAGGGGAGTCCGTGAATGATGCTATTGATCCAGCGTTGGCATCTGTGAAATATGCATCATTTGACTCAGCACTGAAGATGGTTAAAGTCTTAGGCAGGGAAGCTCTTTTGGCAAAATGTGATATAAAATCTGCCTTTAGGCTACTTCCAGTACACCCTGAAGACTTTGACTTGCTGAGCTTCCAATTTGAGGGAATGTACTATTTTGACAAAGCGATGCCAATGGGCTGTTCTATTTCTTGCTCAGCTTTTGAGAAGTTTAGTACCTTCTTGCACTGGTGTGCTGTGAAGAGGTCTGGCAACCCTGCAATTACGCATTATTTAGATGACTTCCTGTTTGCTGGGGCCCCTGGCATGGCAACATGCTGGGACACTTTGTCGGCTTTTCAAGCTTTGATGGACGAGATGGGAGTGCCTTTGGCTAATGAGAAGACGGAGGGCCCTGGCACCCAGTTAACCTTTCTGGGCATAGAGTTTGATACAATCGAAGGTTTATCTCACCTCCCAACTGAAAAATTTTACCTAATGAGAAAACAGATAAGGGCAATGAGAGGTAAGAATAAGGCCATGTTGCATGACTTTCAATCTCTAACAGGTTTGTTGAATTTTGCTTGCAAAGTGGTTGTTCCTGGATGGGCTTTTTGTGCTCACCTATACAATGCCACAAGGGGAGTGTCTTCCCCACATCACCACATCCACATTAACAGTGGGATAAGTGAGGACCTGAAGATTTGGGATTCATTTCTTGACGAATTCAATGGTGTATCATTCTGGAGGAGTGAGATGCTCCTAAAGGCAGATTTTCAGGTTCATTCTGATGCATTTGGAGCCCATGGTTTTTGTGTATACTGGAAGGGGCAGTGAGCAGTGGGGAGTTGGTCTCAGGGTTGGGTGAGTAACGGTTTGACAAGGGATCTTACCTTTCTCAAACTGTTCCCTATTGTGGTTGCAGTTCATCTTTGGCTAAAACAATTTGCTCAGAAAACTGTTTGGTTTTGGTGTGACAATCAGGCAGTTGTTCATGTTATCAATTCACAAAGCTCTAAGTCTCCACAGGTGATGGCTTTCATCAGATCTATGGTGTTACAATGTTTAAAATACAAAGTGTTGTTCCAGATGCACAACATGCCTGGCCTATTGAATCCCCTGGTGGATGCCCTTTCGCGTTTTCAGTTTCACAGGTTTCGAGAGCTAGCTCCAGAAGCAGCAGTGCAGCTTTTTGACAGTCCCAACCCTTGGAACCTTGGAGGATAGAGATTGAAAGGGCCATTCAGCACTCTGTTGCACACAAGTCATATCAGCTTGCAATGCGAGCTTTTAGACAGTTTCTTGTGGCTGTGGGTGAAATTGAGGTTTGGCCCTTTAGTGTGGAGGTTATACTCCACTTTGCTGTTCATCTCAGACAGTCCAGTTTGTCTCTGGTTACCATTAGGGGAAGCTTGGCAGTGCTGGCTTTTTACTCCCGGGCGGGGGGTTCCCAGATCCTACTGTGGATTTTAGGGTTTAGAGGGCATTGGAAGGATTGTCTAGAGAGCTCCCTGCAGCACGGAATACCCACATGCCAGTGATGGATTCAATCCTTATACAGATTTGGCGTTCCCTCCAAGTGGTGTGCTCCTTGCCAGAGGAAGTTACCTTCTTTCAGGCTGGTTTTTCATTTGCCTTTTTTGCTGCAACCAGAATTAGCGAGCTCATCCCCAGTTCTCACTCTGATACATCAGGCAGAGCACTATTGGTATCTTATGTTCAAGTTTTGAACCAGGCCTGCATTTATGTTTTAGGCATTCAAAGACAAACCAACTGGCTAGGGGTCAAACCATAGTCTTGTCTCGTGCTCCTAAGGGCCAGATTTGCTCAGTATCGGCCTTGACAGATTACCTCATACCGTGCCCAGAATCCCCTGGTTATTTGTTTTTGCTGTTTTTGTCTTGGGCCTTCTGTTGACACAGTTTCAATTTTGAGTGGTGTTGCGGGAGGCTCTGAAGCATGTGGGCTTACAAGTGGCCCAATTTTCTTCTCATTCGTTTTGGATCGAAGCTGCCACAGCTGCAGCAGCAAACAGCCTAAGTGACGCTGTGATCCGACATATTGGGTGATGATGCTCTGGAGCCTTTAAAGCTTACATTCGCCCTTAGGCTGGTTAGATGTTGATTTCTAGTTCGGGGGGGGGGGGGGGCAATGCGATTGTGCCTTGATGTTCTAATGTGTGTTTTTCTGTTGAGCAGGGCAAGAACAGGGTGACATCTGGATTGTCGGTCATAGCTTGGTCTCTTGGGCCGAATGACACGCTATCCAGTCAGGCTGAGATCCAAACTTGGGTGTAGAGCAATTGGGGCACATCCATTGGTTTGGGCAGAGAGGCATGCTGGGGGGGGGGGGCTTCTTCCCTGAATCATCGAGTTGGCTGTTACCTTCCCATCTCCCCAGATACTCCTCATTCACCTAGGTGAGAAAGATTTGGTCAAGATCCCCAGATTGCAGTTAGTCCAAAGAATCCTGGCAGACCTACAGGAAGTACAACAACGGTTACCGGGGAGTGGTCTGTTATGGACCAAGCTCTTGCCGCGATGAACTTGGCCTCGTGCAAGGAAAGATTCTGCTATTAACGCGGCTCGTTGCTGGGTGAATAGGAGTGTTTTGAGGAGGTTGGAAGTGTTAGGGGCCTCATGTGTGGAGCCTAACCAGATTAGGGTTGATTTGCCACATCTGTACAGGGGTGATGGGGTTCATCTCTCCCTGGTAGGCTGCGATGTATACTTGGATTCCATTGTCTCTCACATTAAATGGGTCCTTCTGCGGAGGGGGGGAGAGGATGCCAAGCAAGGCTGGCCCCCTCCTATGGTAGGGCAGCCCCCCCCCAGGGATAATTAAATATCTGATTTTTCCATATTTGCTCATTTAAGAGGGATGAATGGTTTTACATTGTCAGCTTAAAAATTTCTTACATCATCAATCATAGAGATGACATCAAAATTTGGATGGGGTGGATGATTTGATTACATGTTTGGCAACTTATGTGTGACCTTTCTTGACATATGCTTGATTGGAGGCATGCTTTATCCTTGATGGCTTGACATGATTATGGTGAGGTTTACATCTGGAATTATGGCATACACACATACACATGTGTCAAGAAGGAAGTTATAATAAAGTGAAAACCTTGGCTGTAAAGTTATTGTTTCAGACCCTGTACAGATGAATAAAGTTGTGGCCATTTTGTTATCCAAAAAATGGCGTTCGGACTTCTTTGTGCCAGTGCAAAGACCCTCCGATGCGTTGGGAGAGGCCTTCTGTGGTGCTGGCCATTTTTGGAGTCCGATGCCATGATTGGTTGGGAGGGCTGGGAGTCCCGCCCTCCCTTCATCTCCCAACCAATCTGAGGGATCTCGCAAGATCCCCCAGCAGCCCACATAATCTTGCAAGACTGGATAATCTCGTGAGATTTCAGGCGGGATTTGGGGTCTTATATAAACCCCCTCTGCCACGTGGAGGCAGCCATTTTACATTCGGCAGCCGAGAGACCCAACCCACCCACCCTCGGCTCTGTATGTTTTTTTTCCTACCCTCAGGCCATGGCTAGTCACCTTCGGGGGTCAGGAGGGGATTTTCCCATAGATATTGTAACTTGGGTTTTTCACCCTCCCTGAGGATGCTGTAGTTCTGGTTTGGAATGTGAGATAATTGGTATTGTCATTCATCTGTTAATAATTCAAGCATGACTGTTTGTTGTAAGTTCTTTGATCACTGATTTTGTCACAACTTGGAACAGGGTCTTAGTCAATTATTGTGTGATTGACTTGTCTCGGTTTGGGCAGGGCAGGGACCCCCCCAGGGGATAATTGGATATCTGATTTTTCAATATTTGCTCATTTAAGAAGGATGAATGGTTTTACATCGTCAGCTTAAAAATTTCTTACATCATCAATCATAGAGATGACATCAAAATTTGGACAGGGGGGATGATTTGATTACATGTTTGGCAAATTATGTGTGACCCTTCTTGACATATGCTTGTTTGATGACTTATCCTTGATGGCTTGACATGATTATGGTTTCACCCCATCGTACTGCCCATAGATCCTTAATGTCCTTGGTTGCCACATATCTATTTAGTGCAATATCTTTTGGTGATGAGGGTGGTTTTTTTGTTTTTGTTTTTTTGTTTGTTTGTTTTTTTGTCAGTTTGCCTGCTTTGTTGACCTCCTTATCACTCTCAGTGAAGTGTATCCTTTATCAGTTTCTAGAGTTATGAAAAACTTTCCCAGATGCAGATGCCTGGGTAAGAAGCTGAGCACTCATACACTTTCCTTAATGGAGCTGCATGCTTTACTGATTATAACGGTTGAATGGTGTATTTCATTTGTGTTCATTTACATAATTTGCTGATTAAACTACATATTTAATCTGTTGACCTTTACTCTCCACTTATCCCTCATTTGCTGAGATGTAATCAATTTACAGAGTTTGCTGAATGCAGTTCTTATCTCCTAAAGTTTGTCCATGTCTTAGGCATCAGATATTTACAAATCCATAGCAGTCTCTTTGCATCTTGCAGATAGCTTTCTTTAAAACATTCCAACAGAGAGAGAGAGAAAGAGAACTAAACACCATGAAATATATTAATTGGGCACAGGCTGCCACTTAGAAATAAAAGTATATTATAGATTTAATCTTGAATGTTTGACCAATGGCTTAAAGAGTTTCAAATAAGTTACCAGATGTAGTAAAGTAAGACGTGATACCCCCGAAACTGTAACTGAAATTAAGAAAAGTTTTAATACTCTGCCTTCTTTATAATAAATATGTTTTCTACAATTTTTTTTACTCAGAGCCTCTGCAGATGGGTGGCTCTGGGCAGCCCCAGGAAGTGGTGGATCAGAGCTGTGGCAACCCCATGCTGTGGCCCCGATCCTCCCTTTTGCCACCTTGAAAAGAGCGGCAAAATGCTGCGCCTTTTAGGGGCAGCAAAAGGCCACCCTAAGAGCCGGTGCATGGCCCTTCCTCACCCTTTTTGACATAGTGTGTCAGAAAACTGCACTGGGAGGGCATCCTGATGCCGTGTGCTGTGCATAACAGCACGTGGCATCAGGACAGTGTCAGCGTGTGTCTGCCCTGCCCAACTCTATCACTAGGCCAGCCCTTTGGGCCGGTCTCCAGAAGCCTTTAATGCCTTTGAATAGGTCAGTCTTCCTTTCTCCATTTCACTCTTTGAGATAATATCCTTGGAATCTATCTAGCCACACATCTATCAATTGATTTATCTCATTTTTCTTGGCATACAGACAAGTAGGTTTCACAGAATTAGTATTCACATCACTGATGGTGGTGGATCAGGTAAAAGAAGATTGGAGCACCTCAAAGATGATGTTTTGGTCACTGGGAATGGTCCTTGGCTCTTGCTTCTCTATTTCTTTCCTTTTCTTCTCCCAAGTACCTTATTTTGGTATTTGGAGTTTAGTCCCCTTACTCAATGCACAAAATTGATCAAAGGACAGAGAAGAATTATGCAAATAGAGTCTATCAGCTGTTTGGTATATCTAGTAATTCTGACAATAACCTTGATATGCCCTGGGTTGAAATAAAATGACAGGGTAATCTAGTCAACTGGACAATCATTACAGATAAGTGAAGATTTAAACTAGGGTCCCCCTGGATCTGATCTACCTTGTAATCCAGTAATTTTCAGCTAGGGAGGGTCCAAGATTTGGAGTCCTACATCTTGAGTGCCCCCTTCCTTGTGGTTGAGAATTATTGTGCGATTGACTTGTCTCGGTTTGGGCAGGGCAGGGACCCCCCCAGGGGATAACTGGATATCTGATTTTTCAATATTTGCTCATTAAAGAAGGATGAATGGTTTTACATCGTCAGCTTAAAAATTTCTTACATCATCAATCATAGAGATGACATCAAAATTTGGACAGGGGGGATGATTTGATTACATGTTTGGCAAATTATGTGTGACCCTTCTTGACATACGCTTGTTTGATGACTTATCCCTGATGGCTTGACATGATTATGGTGAGGATTACATAGGGAATTATGGCATGAGCACATACACATGTGTCATATAGCAGAAATACTGCTATAACAACTATTTTACAATGGCTCAATGTGTCTGTGTCTTTTCTTTCCTTTCCATTAGCTACACCTACAAGAGGTGATACCTAGAGAGGAAGAGAACATATTTATTTTTCCCCTCTCTCTTCCTTCTAGATTTGTATTCATGGCTCATTAGGAGAATTACCTAGGGAGAGAGGGAAATGGGTGAGAAAGCAATCCTAATTAATTGCCACATTTTTTTTTCAATTGTGCAAATGTGGAAACGTGAGGAAGAGGCATATCCCGATAAACCATTTGAAGTATGAGAAGCAATTAATTTATCTGGATTAAGATGCTTCCTGAAAGAAAGAAGAAGAGATATAGAAGATGATGAATATTTATTACTGTATCTCAGTTGGTACTATCACCCTCATCGCTGAGAAGCAAGCAAGATCTAAAGGTATTAGTGATACCTTGGCCATTCTCAGCTGTGCCCCAAGGAAAACCTGACATCCAACATAGGCAAAATACCCTGCCTTGACCTCTATGACTGGATGAGCTGTAGAGAGGGTGAGGTGGGATGAAAAGGTAAAATACTTATCAGATAACTTTGTACAAATGAGACAAACACATTCTAGTAGATAACTTCTGTATCCATTTGACTAGTGGATAACCTCTGTATCCATTTCCAAGTTTTTTCTCTTCCCTCTTCTATATGCGTTAAATGGCTTTAACAGGCTGTAGCATATTAGTTGACTGTTACGTACATTTTAATGAACAAAGTTTCAGGGATTGCAAAATTTCAGCTGGTCGGTTTTACCTGTGATAATTTCTAAAATTGGTCTTTCTGGGTGCAAGCATAGGATTTAGGGAATGGCAGATACAGTTGGTGAACTTGAAAGAGGCTGAGTTAATGAAGACTGGAAACCAGCTGGAGGAGTTTATTTGAGGCGGATATCTGTGGATTACTAGATACCATAGATACCAACAACACCAGCATATTAGACTACTATTAAACTACTCCATAGATACCAACAACACCATAGATACCAACAACACCAGCATATTAGACTACTATTAAACTACTGTTGTTGTTGTTGTTGTTGTTTGCCTTCAGGTCAAGGCAACACTGTCATGGGGCTTTCTTGGCAAGGTTTGTTTGGAGGACATTTGCCATTGCCTCCCCCTGAGGCTGAGAGAGTATGACTTGCCCAAGGCCACACAGTGGATTGACATGACTGAGCCAGGTTTCGAGCCCTGGTCTCCAGAGTCATAATCCAATGCCCAAACCACTACACCATGATGACTCTCATACTGGAGTTTTGTTTTATAAGATCCATCCTGGGGTATAGATCTTGTTGTGGTTGTTTTTAAAATCATATTTAACCTTATCCAGCACTTGGTATCAAATTTTGGTCCCAGCTCATGCATTACTTGTGGGTGTAACAATTCCGAGGGGGGAAAGGTGACAGAGAAGACTTTTGACTTTTAGCAGCCTTGTAGATTTTCTTTATCTGATGTTTTACTGTCCATAGATTCAAATGCTTTCCTTTTCCTTAAGTGCTAGTTAATCATTGTGTGGTCACTTACATTATTTGAATAGGCACATTATGTTTTGTTTGTTTGTTCCAGGATTTGTAAATAATCTGTAAATAATTAGTTCTGCTTATTAAATTAAGTATAGGATTATATCAAATGAGGTTAGTGGTTTATGATGCAGCTGTAATTGAAACAGAACTTCCCTGATTTTTGATGTGAAGCTGCAAGTTAGTTATACTTTGATGGCCAAATATTCATCAGTCTACAAAATGCACCTTGAAATAAATAACTTTCTCATTGTTACTATTTAAGACATAATATACTGAAGAGCAGAATTGTGTTTTATCACATACAACAGCCAACTGTAAACTGTCTTATTTATTGTGAGGATATTTAGATTGAGTTGTTTATGGGCAGTGTTAATAAAAAAAAATTGTATTCTGCATCTATTGTTGCTTTGTTCCAATGTCCTCCAATATAATGTATACATGAAGCCTCAAATATTGTATTTAATGTATTGTTTTACAAGATAGGAAATGGGTTAGAGTCAACAAAATGCTATGCTAAAATAAAGCTGCATTTTAAAGCTGCCAAAAGACTTTGTTATTATGTACATATAGCATCTAGAAAACACTCAGTATACTAAGTATACATTACAGAAGCAGAAAAAGAACTGTCATGCATCTTTCCATTTTCACTCAGGCTCTAGTCTACATATGCTGAGTGAGACACAGATTCTGTGGTAGTAGAAATTTGTTGTTGTACATCTTCAAGTTGTTTCAAATTTATGGCGACCCTCAGGTGAACCTGTCATATGATTTTCTTGGTAAGATTGCCTTCCCTGGAGGCTGAAAGCATGTGACTTGCCCAAGGTTACCCAATGGGTTTTCATGGCTGAGTACCTGATCTCCAGAGCTGTAGTCCAACACTCAAACTATTAGACCACACTGGTGCTGAATAAATCTTTCAATTTTGATTTAATTCTAATTTGCATTTTTCCAATCTTTTTCATTTGTTCTAAATCTTCATGATTTTTTTGAAGTTTGTACAAAAAATATGCCTATCTGGACTCATGTGGTGAATGATGTTGCAAGGGAAGATAGGAATTTGAGATCCTTCATAGTAGAGACCAGGATGCTTTGTATCTGGCACAAGATACCAGAATGCTGCATGTGATGTCCATACAGTCAGGGGCTATTTAAGGCCCCTTAAGTGCCTCTTTGGATCTTCACAGTGCAGGTGTCAAGAAGTCAACTCCCTCCATTCCAGCCGATGTCATCTGGGGGAGAGAACTAGGCCCAGCACCATTGGACCTAGAATAAGAAAAAGAGCCCTCCCTCCATTCCATCCGATGTCATCTGGGAGAGAGACACTAGGCCCAGCACCATCGGGCCTGGAATGAGAAGAACTGTTGCTTCTTAAAGGAGGGGTGGGATTTGGGATTTTTATGTTCTCTTTAAATTATATTAATATATCTGTATGGAAATTTTAATGCTGTAAGCCGCCCCCTGAGAGGGGCGGGATATAAAAAAGTATTATTATTATTATTATTATTATTATCAATAGACTGGGTTTTGTTAACAGCAGCAGGGTGAAGGATTTTCTCCAATGCTGCTGCAGTCAATTATCTGGTGTTGGGTAGAAGTGGTTTACTCATTTGATTATTTTGCTCAACTAATTTACTAATTGGGATTTATTCTTGTGAATTTTGGGTTGGGAGCATCTTTGTTCGATGTGGGTTGGTTGTGGGGTGACCCATTTGGCCCCTGGGGGCTGTTTTGCATTTAGATTAGCCAAATGTAGTTATTAGTATCTTCTTCCTGTTCTCCCCCCTCCCTTTCTTTTGTCAGGCCTCTCAGGTGAATGTCAGCATGTGTGGGGTGGTTAATTGTTATTGTCCCTTTTGGATATCTGGTGTGCTTATTGTGGGGAGACTACTATGCAGTATTGGTTTATTTTTCCCCCTCAGGCCTGTTCTAACTTGTTGGTTGCACTCCGTTACCATTTTGTAGTGGTTTTGTTTTATGAGGTACAACCTAGTGTGGGTCCATTGTGGGGAGAGGGCTAATGAGGATTATATTCTGGTGGTAGATTTATAGGCCTGTACACATAATGTGGCCTCTCTTATTTCTGGTGGTCTTGCATGTATATGGGATTTTGTTGCTATTTTCTTTTATTTTGAAATTGTGAGGGACCATTATGTGTTGTCCTTGTACTAATGGCCATTTTCAATGTGCTTCATGTGAGTCCTGCCATTTTGTATCACATTTGGATGGTGGAAAATAATTCTGTCTGCAGACTGTGGGGCTGGCCATTTTGAGAATGCTGACATTTTGTTTTTTCTGTGTTGTGAGCACCATTTTTTTTTATAAGGGCAAGAGCATGTAAAACCATTTTGTTGGGAGTTTAACAGCTCTTCTGGCCAACACCTTTGTAAATCCTGATGTGAATGTTCTATTTGTAGCAGGTCTCTTTCCTTTCATAATTGCTCAAAAGGAAAGAGCATGAGTGGTTCCAAAGAGCAGCAGAGTGGTAAGCAAGGATTTGGAGGTTCCTTTGTAGTTAGAAGAGCTGGTGCTGGGCAGTGTGCTTCCCTCCCTTATATGCCCTCGCTGAGGAATTAGGGGTTCCTTGTTTCATGAGCAGACTGAAGGGCCAGCCACTTCTTTGGTCTTTTGGGGTATCCAGATTGATACTTTAGAGAAGCATTGTATGTTGCCTCAGGAAAAGTTGAATGACTTAAACAAGAGGGTGTTGATCTTTTGGGGGCTGTGGAAAGCAACTCATAGGGAATTTCAGGAGCTTATTGACCATTTTAATTTTGCCTGTAGCATTGTTGCTCCTGATAGGGCCTTTAAAAGGCATCTATATGCCTTTGCAGACAACCAGAAATAGTGCAAATTGAGTCCACTTTAAGGGTTAGGGTCAGATGCTCCCCAGTGAGCTTTAATGACCTGCATCAATTTGCTCCTCCATCTTGCTTCATCTCCAGGCCAAAAAATCTTAAATAGGCTAGGTCAAGTAAAGTGGCCATTCTGTTTTCCATGTCTGGTATCATTGGGGCTCAACAGATTGCCCCTAATAGGTGGCTCCACACCACCCCTGGAAACACTAGGTTGAGGACACAGCAACCATATGCCAAGCCCCCAACCCAGCAGTTCCTCAGTGCAAAAAGAATCTGCGAAAATTGGCTCTTTTTTGTGCAGAAAGGGCACCCTTGTCACTGCTGTGGTGGCTTTTGTGCACTCCTTTGGCACAGCATGTGTAGGCACTGTGCCAAGAGAGCACCCTGATGCCTCCCACCATGCGGTTGGGTGTGCAGTGTGAAGCTGGCATGGGGGCAGAGTCAGGGCTGCCAGCATGCAGTCGCCACACCCTCACTCTGCCCCCAGACAAGCTCTTTATGCCAGTCTGTACAGCCCCATTATTTTCATGGTTGGTATCATGCATGTTTGTGTGTCTTTTCCGAAACATATTATTTTTGTAGTAATTTGGCCTCATATTATTATTCTTTATTGATGCATCTGTAATTATTCTTTATTATTCTTTACTAATCCAGCTGCATACCTAGGTGATCCAACTGGATCCTTTTTTTAGATCCATATAGAAAGGCATGTCACATCAAAGTGCAGAAATGGCAGGTGCAGCATAGATAAAGTGTGTGTGTGTGTGTGTGTGTGTGTGTGTGTGTGTGTAGACAGATAGAAAGATAGATAAATAGATAGATAGATGCCTTGTAACTTTGCAGAAAGGCTGCTTTTAAGTGTACCATAATCTTTAGAAGACTGAAAATAGCAGTGGGAAAAATATTGGCTGGCATCTTCAGTGGCATATACATGTGTAAGTCTTGCTACACATGTGGGATGAATTATTCATCATAACACAGCAGACATATTCTGGTGACAGCAGACATATTGTGGTGAGCAGCCAAAGAGGAACTGAACATACAGCAATGGTGTGGATTGCATGTGCACATTATACATTTTGGTTGTGTATTCTGCACTTTGGTTGCACATTGTGGATACACACTGTACACTGCACATTCTGCAGTGGCACTCAGTCATTAACACATGTTTTCAATGTTGCTATTCTTCATGGGAGTGGCATAGTGCTGCCATAGCATAAGTGGTATAATGCTAGCATACTGTATCTCTACATATGAACAATTACACTACACTAAGGGGATGAAGTGAGTGATGCAGTCTGCATCCTATGAAAGTTTATGGAAAAAGTATGAGAACATGAAGGTCCTTTTTGATTTGTTTGTTCGGTTTTGGTTTTGTTTGTTTTTGAGGGGCAACAACTCCCAAGTTTTAGCAAAACTACTTGTGTTTAGTTCTAGCTTGTGCTACATTGTGGAAAGGTAAAATCTAGATTAGATGTATGCCAAATATCATGTGACCAACCCCATCATTAAGGGAGCACTTTCTTCCCTTTCTTCCTACTTGACCACTATGATACAAATGAGAAAAATAAGTTCTGTGAATACTTTTTCACCATAGTCAGAACTGAATGAGCTTTAGCTTATTTCTTTTATAACATCCTGAAAATAGAAACATCCAGCAACAATGTCACAAAAGCAAAACAAAACAAAAACAGCTTTTGAACTCCATTCACTTGTGGAATACATGAAGCCCCTACATGTGCTAGGTATAATCCAAAAAGGATCAAGAGTGAAGCAAGAAAAAGTTAGAGTTGATTCATTTGATATATACATATTTATTGCCTCATTGATCTACACTTGATTCTTGTTCAAATATTCAAAGCATGTTCAGCAACTGAGTATAATATGGGGGCAGAGTCTGTAACAATGAGGGTGTACACTGAATACATTATATATGACTGAATAAGGCTAACATTAGTTTATATTTGAATCCTTTCCTGAGGACATACGGGTGGGGAGTGAAAGTAAATCCTTCTTGATATCTGAAGATATGCATAGCGTTTCTGTTTGTACCAGAGAAAGGGAGAGAGAGAGAGAGAAGAGGAAGAAGAAGAAGAAGAAGAAGAAGAAGAAGAAGAAGAAGAAGAAGAGATAGAGAGATTCTCTTTAAAGTTTCTAGAAGGTACAGGTCCTATGGTTAACTGGAGGGAAGAGTGGAGAGCTGACAGTGAAAGAGATATAGGGGGGTTGCAGACTGCCAGAAATAGTGTGAATTCAGTCCACTTTTAGGGTTAGGGTTAGAGTTAGGGAACCATGGGAACTGTATTTTATTGTGGCATCAGAGTTGTCTGACAGAGAAGGCTCAATGTCTCAGAAAAATAACAGTTCCCATGATTCCCTAGCACTAACCCTAACCCTAAAAGTGGACTGAATTCACACTATTTCTGGCAGTCTGCAACCCCCCTTACTGGCTTGAGGAGGAGTTCTGCCATAGGCTGAGAAAAACAACTACACCTTAGCAGTGGCAGGTGTCATACTTAATAGCAACTGTGGCAAGGTGAGGAGCACTAGCAGGGGATGGGGATGGAGAAGGGGGTGGCACCTCTGAGGTATGTGGGGAATTTAAAGAAAGGCAGGGAAATGAGAGGGAGGAAGAAGACAATGATGGAAAGACTGGTGGAGATAGGGAGAGAAGAAAAGAAGAAGACAAAGCAATGACTGAGAAAGCAAAACAGGAGAGACAAGAAGGAAATTTTACTTGAGTGACCAAAGTAGTTGAAAGACAAGAAATAAGAGGGGTACTGAAATGAGAGTATGGGAGGCTGCAGAGGAGGCTGCAGTGGCAAGCATCACTAGGCAAGGACAAGCTGTTTGAGAGGGAGAGTGAAGGGAAGGTGACAGACAGGAGCTGGAACGTGGAGGAGACACACCAAAGGAGGAGATGCTCTGTAGGCTGAGACATGGGACAGGCAGGAGAAGTTGTTTTATTTTATTTATGCATTGAAATTATGTCCCACCTTTCTCCCAAAATGAGATTCAAGATTACAGAGAAGGGCAGAAATATGAGTGGGAAAGTACAACAATGAGCAAAAGAAAACAAAAGAAAGGGAAGAAGGGAGGAAACATTGTAGAGGAGGATCCCACTTAACTGAAGGAAAGTGATGGGCCCTAACTCTAACAGACAGTTACAATTTTGAGAGTTCACTAAGTTATTGCAGGTTTTTATTTCCTGCTCTTTCCTCCTTGGAGATGTCCAGGGGGCTTACCTAAAAACCTTAATGCTCCATAAAGGATTTCTTTCTTTCTTTTTTCATTTTCTCTTTTGTCCTCCTTCTCATCATCATTTTTGTTGTTTGTTTTGGGGCATTTGGGTTTACTGCTTATTAATCTACCAACAGATGCTAGCAATGTACAAACACCCTAAAATTAATAAATGAAATGAAGTACTGGTCCAGTGTTATGTGGCTCATTTAATCATGACCTACAGCATGGTTGGCAATGGATCCCCAGCAGAACTCTACTGGGTGGCTGCAGCTACAGTGGTGGAGAATATGGCCCTGGTGCCTAGGTGATTGAGCTACCACAAACTTCCCTGATAACTTATTCTTCCCTGATAACAACATCAGTGGGTGCTGCAACAGGTTATCAGCCCATCAAATCAACCTGTTAAATCAACTTTTGACAGTGGCAGCCAGCAGCAACAACAGAAAGACGTGAACAACTGATGTACATATGTTGAATTGTCTATGAAGCAATTTAGAGGCCCTTCTGAATATTTTTTTTAAAAGTGTCAATGACCTCTGGTAGCATCAAGCTCACTGAATTTTGATCTTAACCCTGTGCTTCTCTAGGCCTGCCTCAGCAGCTGTAGACACCTTAATTGCAGATGAGGCAGGGAATTAAAGTAAATTCAAACAGGTCATCCTGAACATCCTCACCATTTCAGGGGACACCTATCTCCATTACCTTAGTGACCTGCAGCTGAGGCCCAACGTACACCGTAGAACCCTGGGAGAAAAGTTTCATACAAATGGCTTCTAGTGGCTGAGACCAGCCATGAAAATGGTGACAGAAATGGATGATCTTGTACTCATAGAGCAATTTGCATCTGCCTTACCCCTCCACCCCAAAGCTGTGTGAGGTATCATAAGCCTTAAATTCTAGATGAAGCCCTCATCCTTATGGAAGCCTTCACAAGGATAGAAAAGGCTGGATACAAATGGTAGTAATTAAGCTTTAATTGTGATTCTAGATTACCCTACCTAGGGGCTGAACTGAACAGAGTCCACCCCTCTGGTAGCTGCCCCATGAAGAGAGAAAAGTTTCAGCCAGATCTGATTCTAGTCCAAAAAGAACAAACTTATAACCCCAAAGATCCACAGTGGAAGTTGCTTATCTGTTTCGCATGCAGTCTGGAGAGCAATATCTGCAAACATTTCCTAGTTATGCAATGTTCCTGAGTCAAAGCACAGATAGCCCAAGTAAATGGGAAGCTTCAGGTGAGTGTCAGTGGTGTATCTTTGGCTGAATGATTGGAAAATGACAACACTGGTCAACATAGGGTGCAGTAGGGCTTTGGTAAGGGAGATGTTGGACTGGCCAGAAACAGATATATATTTTGGTTTGCTGCATCCATAGAGAAATAAATCCTTATGGGACTGCCTGGGTCACAATAATGACAGAGAAGGATGTGATGTCATGTCTTCCTTAGGGCAAGAAACAGTAGTCAAGGGGTCTGGCTCCATCTGGGACACTAATTTCAAGGAAATGGGCTTGGAAACAGAAGAAGAACAGGCTTCTCTGGCAGCCAAGTTCTCAAGGCAACAAATGCCTAAGTGACAGCAGAATGACCCTACCCTATAGCCTTTATTTCATCATGAAACTTTAGGGAAATATGCAGGACAAAAATCAAATGGGACTTCAATCTGAGATAAGAAGGCAACTGTTGTATATGGTGGACACAGGTGATGAACAGGAGAAGGTGGTGTTAGAACAAGAAATTCTCAGGCTTGCCCATGACATAATTGGTGTTGGCCTCCTGTGATTGAAAAATATACTGGCCCAAGTTACACAACAATTCTTTTAGCTAGGGCTGTATGAGCAAATTTGACAGTATTGTGTCTCCTGATTCTTACATCAAAAGACCCAGTTGAGGGTGGCTTCCAAGACGTCCATTGTCCCATCCAGAACCTACTGACTTGCTGGGGCCAATGGAGCCTTCAGAAGCCATACATGCTTACATTTTTACTTAGGGTATGCCACCCAATAGGACTCGGAGTACCCTCCACAACTGTCACTGATGATCTTCCCAATTTGTACTATATTATTATTATTATTATTATTATTATTATTAGCTTTATTTATTAAGCGCCGTAGATGTATACGGCGCTGTACAAAACCAAATAAAAATCCAGAATATATAAAAAGCCTGCCTGTGGCGTACAATCTAAAAGTAAAACAACAAATTAAAACATCATAAAAAAACAAGTTAAAACATCAAATATCCAAATTAGGTCATGCATCAGGAACAACCAGGTCATGATCACAGACTCCCTGGGAACGCTTCCCTAAACAGTGCGGTCTTTAACTCGGCTTTGAAACTGGTTAGAGACGTGCTGAGCCATAGTTGTAAGGGAAGGAGGATCCAGGAGTGAGGGCAGAGAGTGAAAAGGGACGGATCCAGGACGGGTCAGTGGAAATCCGGGGCTGGGACAGGAGACCTTGGCTACCAGAACGGAGGGAACGAGAGGGGGTGTAGGGAAAAAGAAGTTCAGAGAGATAGGGAGGGGCGAGCCCATGCAGGACTTTGAAGGTGAGCAAAAGAAGCTTATATCGAATGCGGAAGGGAAAGGGGAGCCAGTGAAGGGATGACAAAAGGGGGGAGACATGGTCATATCGACGAGCGAGTGAGATGATACGGACAGCTGAGTGCTGAACGGAAATCAATGGGTGGAGGTGAAAGAGAGGAAGCCCTGCCAAGAGAAGGTTACAGTAGTCAAGGCGCGAGACCACTAGGGCATGGACCAAAGTCTTTGCAGTAGAAGGAGAGAGATATGGATGGATTTTGGAAATATTATAAAGAAAAATCTACAGGCCTTGGCTGTGGCCTGAATCTGAGGGATAAATGGTAAAGAGGAGTCAAATATTAAACCATGACTGCGGGCTTCCTGGACTGGCTGAATAGAGATGTTGTTGACGATAATGTTATTGATATAAGCAACTGCACAGTCCTTAAATGATTGTGTACTTGATTCAGAAGGCTCTGGAAGAGCTGTTGCCCTATGAATATGGTCAAATTGATATAAGCTCTTAAATGTGGCAAATGCTGCTTTTCCCAGACCTCCCCAATAGTTTTTTTGTCATGAACGACAGAAACCAGGCTAGGCCCAATTTCTCAAGTAGGTTTTCCATATAGGGCATGGGGTAAGAGATAACACTTAATTCCTGAAAATCAATGTAAAATCAAATGGGCCCATCTATTTTAGGGACCAGCATAACTGGCTCAACCAGAGACTTTGTGATACATCAGAAACTGTCAATGCTAAAATTCTATCCACTTCTTTATTGATCACTTCTTGTAGTTTCCAGGGTAAACCAGGTCAAGTATCCAAACCAGGGTCACATCTTGGTTTAATATAATGGGCTATTAAGGAGATAAATCCAGTTCCTGGGACAATATACATCCAAACTCTTGTTCAATCTGTCTCACCTGTCACTGTTGGCACTAATTCATGTAGCCCCCCTTCTGGTCCCTAAACACTGAATGTAGCTGATCATTGTCATCTTCTGTTGTCTGGGACAAAAATGTATCTCTCTCCCTCCGTTCCTTCAAAACCTTAATGTTGAAAATGTATGACTGCTTTTTATTTCCCCACAATCACCTTGTAATCTACAGGCCCTACCTGTCATACTAACTCAAGTGGAATCTGTTTCAAATGGACTTCAAAGTTCCTTGGAGAGAATGAGTATAAACATTCTCCATCTCCACCCTGTGAATTAATTTAATCTGAAAGAAAAAAAAGTAAATATGAAAGAACTGCATTTCTTTTTAATTAAAACTTAATTACTACAAATTAAAATTAATCTGAATAATCAATTATGAATTACTGGATTAGTTTGTTTAATTTCTCTTTTATGTTTACTTTCATTTGGATTTATTTTACTTGCTAATGTTTTTCAGGTGAACAGCATTGTATTATGTTACTCTTTGCTTTTTTGGGGAAAAATATGAAACTGAGATTCTTATTGGTTAGTTCCCAACTAGGGTAGACTTGCTGAATCCATTGCTCAATAATAACTCAATGTGTAAATCCCATTGATTCAATGGTTCTACTTTATTTGGGACTAACAATAGGATCCAGATGTTTCAAGTAGGTGCCAGGTATGTATGTATGTATGTATTTTAGATTTGTGCCACAGTTAAACAGTTAAGAAGAACCCTTACTTCTTAAAGGATGGGTGGGATTTGGGATTTTTATGTTGTTTAAATTGTATTAATATATATGTATGGAAATTTTACTATTGTAAGCTGCCCCGATTGCTCTGCAGAGGGGCGGGTTATAAATAAATATTATTATTATTATTATTATTATTATTATTATTAACATATATTGCTCTTTCACAATGTTTAGGATTTTGTATACATCAACTGATAACAATGCCAATTAAATCTATGTCAATCTCTTTCCACAAAAAATGTGGAAACAGAGAATAAATATTTCTGCAAGGGACTATATAGTATTTACATCTAATCCTGAGCCATGCAGCCAATTTGCATCCACATGTGTAACTCTGCTGAATTTATACATGGAACATTTATGCCACTTACAGATTTCAAATTTCAAAGATTCATTGTGCAAGACAAATGGGTTTCCCTGTGAAGTGCCAGTAATTTCATTAACTTGGGATAGATAAAAATATTGACCTAGTGTTTCACTTATTGATTAAAGCCTATGGATAACTTTGTTTATTAAGAGTTAGTTTTCCAGAGGATGCTTAAATACAAATGAAGCCTTCATGCCAGAATAGGTTTTGATGCCAATAGCTACACTGAGGGAAAATCTTTTCAAATTTGTCCAGTAAATACAGTCAGTTTTCTTGAAAAGTCACTTTAGGAAGTAAGTAAATAGTGTTGGACTAGGCCAAAAATTCCATCTCATGCATTATGACATCACAGTTGATTCTGGTATTATAGACCCTACCTTTGGCTGCATCACTTTTTCTTTTGTGGTGGTAACTGGGATGTCAGTGCAGTTTTTCAAAGGACTGGACTGGTATCTGGGGTTTTCAGTTTCCAAGTGCAATTATAGTTTCATTTATTCATTTAGAACCTTTGTGCTAATAATTAATTCATACAGATGGAAATAAAAGGTCCAGGTCTGTACCAGTGTCATAAAATTCTTCACATTCTTCTACTGAAAAATCAATACTCCTTTTTCATTTCTTTCTTTCAGTGATTCTGCTGGATTGCCACCATAGCTTGTTATTATTTGAGTGCCTTCAGAGCAGTTCCCATAAGCAGTTATCCACAGGCTACCTCAAAAATCACTGCCAAAATTCCCTGCAGACTCTTTCCAAGTTTATCTACTTCATCTAGAAGCAACATGAATTGTTAAGCCTAAGCAATTGATTAGTTGCCCAGACACAGTGCTACCAACATAGATGTTCAGATCTCATCTGCGGCTTAGTCACACAGAACTCCTCTGATAATCCAAAGTCCAAATGATTTTCAACAGATATTTTTCACATTAGTTTTTTTTTCAGCATACAGCAGAGCCAAAGTCAGTTCACTCTAGATAATTTTCAAGTTATTTGACTAAGTATTCAAGTATAATTATTTATTCATATACATTTAATTTAATTTAATATTTGTGTGTATTTATGTATCTGTATATGCATCTGTGTGTATGTATGTAAATTTAAATAATAAAGGTGAAATAATAAAATAACACAACATAATATACAAAAATACAACAAAATTGGGAGGTAAAAATGGAATACAGGTGTACAAAAATAAATGTAAATGCTGGCTTCTGATTATTAAAACCAAATAAGAAAATATTGTGACTCAACTGCATATGGATCAAGATTTCTATATCTCCAACAATCTCATTTTCTTTCTTTTTCAATAACTTACTCTGAATGTTAGTTTTTATTCTGAGCTCTGCATTATAAATGTACTCTCAGATATAGTTACATTTAGCATTTCACAGGAGGTCATCTTAATTAGGAGTGCAACATCTATCTGTGATTTCTGTTTTCCAAAAGGAAAATGACATATTTGCAATTACAATATATTAAAATTACAGACTTCTAATACACATTTCTAATCGGCTTGGGTTCAAATTGCAAGGAGAGCACATTGTTAAATGTAAGTATATTTTTGTGAGTGTTTGAAATGTCTTTAAAAGGTTCCTTCTCGAGAAAACAGTCTAGTTCCTATTGGAGCTCAGTTTCACAGGAACTACTATCCTATCATAATTAAATGTTTTCTGGCACCATTTAGTTGTGTGGAATAAATACAAGATTAATTATTCCACTCAAATGAGTGAGTCTTAAAAAGTATTTAACAGTGGATCAATATATCAGAAAATGGTATAATGATGTCTATGTGTTATACAACTAATTTCAATTGCAGAGTTTCAAATATTTTTCTCTGAGCTTGGAAAAATTAGTGTTAGTCATTGCTTAAAGAATTTATGGTATGGTAACATCAATGCTAGTCAGTGTTTAGCAGGGGAACATGTTATTCTCAATTACTTTTTTTGAAAAAATTAAACCCTTAAAGATTGAAAAACAATCCTAAATCCTTTAAATGACTAAAAACAACAGCAACAGAGCCCAACTATGCAGACAGTTAACACTAAAATGAACAATGGATGCAATCATGTCCCTATTAACCCAAAAAACTAATGCATTAAGTGTATTGTTGTTACTTAACACTCTATGTGATGAGTACATAAGTGGACTTTAAACCCAATAAATTATATGAAACCAGTGTTAATGAGTGTAAGTATTCATTTTTCAGGGATTAGAACAAGCAGTCCAGTCACACTCCTTGAGATGGGGAACAAATCATTCCATAACAGCCAACAACATAAACTGCTGCCACAGACAATGGTCCAATCAGCCATCTCCTCCATTGATGGAGGAGAAAAGGAAAACAATCTGCATACCCTACTCACCATGGAAGAAAGAAGAAGGAAGGATGACAAGCACAGCAATGGTGGCTGCTGTTGTAGCATTTCCTATATAGCCCCAGGAGAGGTAGAAGTGGCACATTGCAGCTATTTTTTAAAATGTCTATCTCCTTGGTGTCTTGGGAGAAATGGTATTGTGGGAGGGGTAAGTGTGTATCACTCATTCTGGGAAGGATGTGGAAGCGACACTGTCTCCCACTGACTTACTTTGTCCTCCAACATGGTGAGGAATTTGGCAGAGACTACTGTGCGAAACAGAATCTACCCTCCTGGGCAGAAATGGTGGTGGTGGTGGTGGTGGTGTAGGGAGTGAAAAATTCACCACCCAGTTACACTGTTTTGATTGAGGTGATCAGCTCAATGCATGTTGTGAGTTATAAAATTATATTGCACAGAGATTTCAGAATTAACATTTCAAGCCAAATATTTATATGAATGCAATGTTTAAGCTTTTTTTTAAAAAACTTGAAGACTCTTGGGAAACGATAATGAGACCAATATTCTGTGGCCAGAAGACTGACTGGAATTAGTTATAAGAAACAGCTTCATTGACTTCCTGTACTTTTCTGGGCACAATTCAAAGTGACATACAACTTAGTGCTATACAGCTTAAGTCCAAACTATCTGCCAAACTGGATCTGTTAATTTACCCAAGTCTTCAGGACAGTAGTTGGCTTTCTCTTGGGCCTTGTCTGCACAAGCCAGGATACTCTAGGGCAGCCTACAGAGTGAGACCAGAGTATCCTGGTCTCACTGCTGCCCCAACCTGCCACCATTGCCTCAGGCTCTATACCCACATCATGGCTGCTTCACTAAACTGTCCAGTAAATCTGCCACCTCCATGCGTCACTCACATCTGAGGTCAGAAGGAGGTACCCACTGTCAGTCGCATGGCTGGGTGCCTCTTTCTGATGGGTGCAGGAACAGAGAGCTTGGATCTTCCAAGAAGTTCTGGAACAACAGGTATGTTTAAGGCTGTTATAGTCTATTTCTGGTTCATGCAGAACATGCCAGACATGCAGACTGCTCACAACAGAATTGGGGTTTGAGACATGTGTTGTCAGAACAAAACAATGTCAGAAAGGGGAAAGGCAGTCTTTTGGTCTGTGCAGACAAGGCCTAGGTCGCAGGCCTATCTGGTTAGGACATGAGGGAGAGGTTTATTAATTGTTGTTGTCAGGCTGTAGAATTTTTTTTCCCCATAGAAAGCTACCCTGGCCCTCTCTCTGCTCTCCTTTTGCTAGCAAGCAAAGATAATTTTATTTAAACAGATTTTTGATGGCTATGTGGTTGAGGAGACTTTTTATGTGGGTGTGGGTGTGCTGTACTCTTAGCTTTAATGATATATATTTTAAATTTTACACCTTTTAAAATTGATGGCATTTTAATAGTGTCTTGTTTAATTTTATTTTTAACCTTTTTATCATTGGATTTTTAGCTTTACCTTGTTTTAGCTGTGTTGTAAGCTGCTTAGGATGACATGCTGAGGAAAAAGTGTAATATGAATGAATCAAGTAAATAAATGGGGGAACTATTCAATTTTCCCATGTATTTATTTATTTATCACCTTTCCACAAAACACTTCACAGTAATAAAAACATAAAATATTGAACCAACAGATCATTTACCCTGCAGTGTTTTGGTCTTAAGAATACATTCTAAAGGCTTTTTGAAGGAGAAGATTTTCCCCTCCAATTTTTTCAGAAACACTCTATGATGTTCCAGCCTGGATGGGGCTGATAGGTGCTTCCTTCTAGAAAGCGATTATCTAAATATTTGGTCACAAAGGCCTCTCTACCTCCAAGCATGTCCCCAAATATTAATAATAATAATAATAATAATAATAATAATAATAAAATTTATTTATACCCTGCCCTCTGAAATATCAATCTGGGCGGCTTACAGTTAAAAGTGTATACATCCATAAAACAAATAAATACAATAACCCCCCACCCCCCCTTAAGACAGTATTAAATCAGATGAACTAAAAAAAAAATGAGTTTTGGTGGCTTTTTAAATATCAGTCTGATTGGGAAAGACTAACATCAACAACTGTATTATACAGCACACCTGTGCCATATGTGAGCTCGCCACATGTGGACTCAAAGTCACGTGGCCTGCAAGCTCTGGCCCTTTTAATGGTATGTGCACACTGGAGCGTGCAGCCATCGAAATCAATGGGACTTGAGGTCCTGCGGTATTTCCCTTACATGGGGGGGAGGGCAGTTTCCAGAATGGATCCTCCATGTAAAACAAGGATGCACTGTACAATATGGACGCAATATAGGAGAAAGTTTTATCCCACTTCTACAACAAATCTTAATGAAGATTTTTATCACAGGTCTTAATGACGGGATGCATGGTTTGAGTGTTGGACTATGACTCAAGAGATCAAAATTAGCTTCCTGCTTGGCCATGGAAACTCACTGGATGGCCTTGGGTGAGTCACACACTCTCAGCCCCAGAAAAAAACACTGATAGAGGGGCACCTTAGGGTCATCATAAGTTAGAAATGACTTGAAGATACAAAACAACAACCCATGGTTCTTTATATAACCTGGTACTAATATTTTAAATATTTTTTCAAGTGACATGCAATTTTTAAACAGAAACATAAAAACAACTGACAATCAGGGAATATATTTCAGAGCTGGGGTAATATGATCCTAGTACAATGCAACAGTTAACAATCTAGTTGTCTCATGTGCAAGCTGAAACTTCTTGAAGGGTAAGCTGGACTGATATATTCCTAGTTCCTTGCAGCAGTCAGCAGTCTAGCTGCCACATTTCCAACCTGAAACTTTATAGACACTATTCAAGGATAGCTCTTTGTGGAATATTTTGAAGTAAACAAGATATAGACAGTGAATCCTTCAGAGATTATACTCAATGGTGTTATGTTGTATGTGTTCCACTACAAAATGTTAAGATGCCTTCTCATGACACACTATTTGATACACCAACTTGAAACAATGGCCTTGTCTGCATGGAAGTTTTATTCTGGCTTCCCCCCAGCCTCCCTGTGTCCTGCTTACATAATGCAGGACCAAAACCCTGAACTGGGTTCAGACTGTCTTCATGATGCCTGCACTTGATTCAGGGAGTCCTCCCCTTAATCCACATTTTTTTAAAAAATCTCACCTTTTGCTGTGAATATTTAGTGGATTTTCAGTGATAACAGGCAGCTGCCTTTTCACTCCCAGTCCCTGTTCATCAAATAGTGCTGCTGCTGTAGGTGCAAGTCACTCTGAAGTCAGAACAAGGAATCCAATAGGGTTGATAGTGTCACTGGGCACCTTGTTCTGACCTCAACAGCTGTGCCAGGTGATGAAGGTACCAAGTGGGAAAGCAGCCACCCATTGTCACTGGGGAAGATAACCCAAGGTAAGGAGTGAATTCAGAGAAAATTTGGGGGCCAGAATACTTTGGGGGAAGCCTGGAGTATTCTGACAAGTATAGATAAGCCCACTTGTAGCATATTTCATATTTAAAACTTCCAAAACCTGTTAATGTGCTAAGTTGTTTCCCCATTAACATGCAAAGCCATACAAATAAGCTATAATATGAAAAATTATATATTTGCATGTCCAGATAAGAGATAATGGGTGTTCCCCCATTCTTACTGACAAATCATTGTATTTGATATCATAATTATTTCCACAATAGCCAATCATTATGTCTCAAATATTATGATATCAAGAACTAAGGCAATTAGATGGCAGATGTTTGATTTTTGGGACCATCTGCTAGGTTTTGAAGTCATGTGTTGGATGGGACTTGAAATTACACAGTTGTACAGATAAATTGTGATATCAGATGTACCAGCTTGTGTGGCACCTGTACAACACAGAACTGTTAACCCTCTTGTTAATTGACTTAGTCATTATATGGTATCATAGACAATGAAAATACAGAATGAGATTAAGGCTTTCTTGTGAATGATGGCTTTCAGCATATGCTTGAGTTATGATGGCACAACCCAGGGCTCAAGATATGTCTGGAGTCCTAAGTGTACTATTCACTGGTACTACTGGGTATCCATGGCCAGATTGAGGAACTCAGTTTATTCTCCCTCTTGCCAGATAAAAGGAACAACTTCTCCACCAAGGGCTTATCCAAAAAGTTTTTTTTTTTTTTTTTTTTTATTCTCTGGGAGTATCAGGATTTTAGAGTTCCTTCTATTTTATCTGCATATTCCTTGATTTGTATGCAAACTCTTTCTTGAAATATGGGTTACCATATCTCCCTCTCCTTTGTGTTCTTCCTCCTCCTGTTCCCCATCCCAATGGCCATGTGTCATATCTACACTCTGGAAAAAATTTGGAAATTGACTTTCACCAAGTTACACTGACCTTTTTAAAAATTATTATTCATAAGTTATATTCAAAGTGTGAAATTATTTTAGCAATATTATACTAGTTAAGCATTAGGATCATTTTCTTTTATTGCTAACATTCCTCTCTTCTTCACTCAACCTCTATTGAATCTACCTAGTTTCAAGATAATACAAAGACATAGATGAGAGGTACGTTTTATTTTGGTAAATTCTGGGTTAATTTAAGCTGATCTGTACAGTGGAAATAAAAAGTCCTTGTAACTGCTGGGAGTATCCTAGGTATACTTCAAGATGGGCAAGACATCATATAGATCTCCAACAAAGCAAAAATAAGAACAAAAACAGAAAGGACAGGAACAAAACCAAGGACTTTCCTGTTTTTCCAGTCCATCTGGTCTGGCCTTCACTTGTGCAGGAGAATTAAGACACCCTACTGCAAAACAACTGGAGGCCATGTATGACCAACTCTGCCAAGGATCCTTGGAACAACCAGGTCCTTGATGGCATGGGTGTATGGCTTGTGCACTCTGGTTAATTATGTCAATAACGTAAATTATTATCAGCCTATAGGCTGACCAAGACTAGATACTTCTATCATTGTCCAAGACTCCTGGATTTGTAATCCAAAATATCTGGAGTGCAACAGGCTAAAGTAATCATGATACCTCATTGATGTTTTATGGTTGACAGATACTTTTCCTTAAGCAAAGTTGCAGAGTATTTAAAATAACGGAACTCTGGCTTGAAGTGTTATACTGAGTGTGAATCACTACAGACTGAAAGCTCTGCTTTCTCCCTTGAGTAGGGAGAAGAAAGAATTACCTTGGATTGTGAGTGTACCAGTTTTGACTAGAGATTTAAAAATCTATCTGTCTTTCTTTCTGTAGCATTTGCAATTTTCAAAAGAAAAATGAAGCAAAAGTTCCCCCTGTTTTGTTCCCATACTGGTTTGCAATTTTATTTTCAGAAGAAACTCATCCTTGTCTGTAACATCTCCAAATGTCCATATTACCCTGTGAACAAGCCCTGTTCAGATTTGAAATGTTAATATCTAAGAGTTGTATGCTACCCCACATTGGCTTAAGGTAGGGAAGACATTTTCTGGGGTTCAGGGGCAGCAGTCATTCACAAACCCTTTTTAGCCTTCCATCACACTAAATTGGGGCATTTTTTTTAATGTTTCACTTCCAAAATGGCCAGTAGTGCCCCCAAAGCATCTGATTATTTTACACCATGTTCCATTTGCCTCACATCTGTTGTAGGCCTCCCTCAATTGTATCTTTTTTATTTATTTATTTTTCTATCCCCCCTCCCTTTCTTGTTCTAGATCTGGACACGGAAATGGCAGGGAAAAAATGAGAGGTCTAATAAACTCCCCAAAAGTCAACAAAAGCTCCACAACACCAGCATGCTTAAGCACTATGGATGTTGTGGTCTTAACTATGACATTAGACTTATCTTCAACATCCCCCTCCCTCCAGTTGTTAATTCTAGGAAGAAAAAAAATCAAGAAACTCTATGAATTGCAGTCTACTCCAAATGTATACTTAGGGTATACATCTAGATCTATTATCTCCTTGGTGAAATGTCAGGAATACCTTTTTTTGAAATCTTTACAATCTGTCACCTTACATTATTGTAATATTTGTTCAAGGCATTTGTTATATTTGGACATAATACTATAATGCCAAGCTCAGATTTTATTATTTTCATTTTTATTGCTGAAAAGCACATTATTTGGCAGCTATGTAGAATGTCTAGGCATTTTACTTTGATAAAACAGATGTTCATAACACTACAGGAGCAGTATTTTCTTTTATTTATTTTGTGCTTAGTGTATGTGACTTAACGGAGTCAAGACAGGTTGTAATTTCACAGTGTAGGCGAAATAAAATTTCTGTTCAATAGCTCCATCATTCACAACTCCTACAGTAATACATTTTTATTCTTCTTTTTGTATCTCTGATTCCTGCCTGCTTTGTAGTTAAAAACTAACATGTTCTGGATGATCAGGTATGAAATCAGCAGTCCCCAAAATGGAACACAGAGAACAGACACAAAGCTGAGCTACAAAATTATACCAGATTCAAAGAAATACAAAGCAAAGTTTCATATCATTTCAATCTGCATGCTGAGTGGAATATTTGATTTATAGGTGCAAGTAAAATGATTTTTTCTCTTTCATACATTTCATCCTAACTTCCCCAGAAGGTCAGCTAGATAGTCACTTATATTGGAAATGCTGCTTTGACACAGAACCATGTAAAACAAAGTTTGCATTCAGCTTGTCTTAAGTTCAACAATGAACACCTTCAGTTTAAAGCAGGGCCATTATTGGCCTTTTCAGGGATTGCTTTGCCTCTTCCTGGAATCTTGGAGGACCATATACCCAACCCCTGGAAAAAAATATTGTGAAAATTATGTTGGACCAAAATATCCTAATATTTCTAAGGGATGTGAAGGCAAGTTGTGACCTTTTCTTGAATCTCCAGAACATATTAGGCTCAGAAGAAGCTTTTAAAAAACAAAATGTGACTAAGTGTCTGGTTAAAACAGTCTAGCAGGAAAAGACACTAGAAAACAGTGAAGTTTCCCTATCATGCATCATAGAGGGCAATTTTATTTAACAAAGGGGGGAAGCAGATGGTTTAAAGAGATGTTTTGGGGGCAGGGAAGGGGAGGGGCAGCCGCACGGTGGGCGCCCCAACCCCTTCCCCAGGTCGTCCTCGGAGCAGCCAGCCCTCTGCACGGCTGGCGCTCTGAGGAGGACCTCTCGCTGCAGCGTTTGCACATGCTGCAGTGGAAGAGTCGCCGAAGGTGCACCGCAGCTTTTTGTGGTGCACCTTTGGCGACTTGTGGAAGGAGCGCCAATTTAGTGCTCCTTCCAGGGGTGGTGAAGCTGCGCCGCGTGGCTGAGTTGTGCGGATACCTCGGCCCCGTGGTGCAGCTTCCCGGGGCGGCCCATGGCTGCCCGTCTGCTTAGCCCCAAAATCCCTCACAATTGGGGCTCTACCTTGGGTGTGAAATGTGGTCTATAGTCTGCACATTCCCAACCCCTGGCTTAAAGGGTATCTGCTAGGAGAGCTGATCCATACTAACACCTGGGGGTGTATCTACACTGTAGAAATAATGCAGTTTGACACCACATTAACTGCCATGGCTTTATCCTACAGAATCCTGCGATTTATAGTTTTGTGAGGCACCAGCACTCTTTGGTAGAGAACTTGTAAAACTACAAATCCCAGAATTCCATAGAATGAGTTACAGAACTTAAAGTAGTTAGGTTATTCCTACAGTGTAGATGCACTCTTGGAAATCTTTGTAAGTTGAAATAATTGACTATGACACTCAGGTTGTAGGAATGTAAATCTTCATAAATATCAGTGTTGTGGACAAGAACAAATAATTTAAACATTTTTGTTAATAATATAACCTTTTGCAGTTGGGGACCTACATTGCCAAAAAATCCATATGTGGGGAGAGGTGGCACAGACAACAGCATACCAGAGTATTAGAACATGGCATATCCATGCTTTCCATTATTAACATTCAATGTGATCACTAGAAAAATTGCAAGGAATAGGATAGCTGGATCAGTCCTGTTCCCAGTACATATTACCTTCACATCTCTTCATTCATTTTTCAGTATTTATCTCTATAGTTGTTTATGACTAGACATTTGTGTCAAGGGAAACCTTTACTTTTTATCTTTTTTATCCATAACTTATTTTTTAAAATAAACTGAATAAACATTTATATTTAAATATACATTTTACTACAACTTTTTTTTTTCAAAACACACACTTTAAAATATATTTTGACAACATTTTTTGAGTGGAGAATTGTGTTGAAACAATGGGGAAATTCAAAAATCAGTGGATAGCTATGTTAAAATACCTATATGACTCAGAATAGTACAGATCAAGTTAGCTTGTATTTATGAAGATCGAATTCATCAAGTATTCCTAATAGTTTCATGCACTGCAGCTTACTCTAAATCAGAGCTTGGAAGTAGTTATTTGAAATTAGTCTCCTTTTTTCTATAAAATTGAAGTTAAAACAGTATGACATTACAATTGTAACATATTGAGAGTGAACTCCACACCATTCATTGTGTAACTAATATTTAAAATCAATTTTAAAATTTTGGAGAGCCTCGCAACTTTTCCAGATAGGCAAAATATTCCCATAAGGAAGTGAGAGCTTATTTGCTGGAGTGCTCTGCCAAAATTAATGTTGAAGAACCTCTAGCAAATTTAAAACATCTTCCATGTCACTGGATAGCTTTGTAATGGTTGTTTACAGTACAATACACATATGGTTTGTCCAGATGTGTAGATAGTAACTATCTGGTAACTAAGCAGAAACTATTTGTTTGATGTCATGAACATTATAAAGGCTGGAGAGACATGGTGAGATGTTGGAAAATGCTGTGTGTGCTACAGCTGTATGGTCCACTTGGCCGAATTTATAGTAGCCTACTGCTTTCAGTGTGATGGAGGGAACTGTTCTGTCAGCAGTGCTGGAATATGATTCATCTGGAAATTCTAGTGAGCTTCTACTTGTGAAATAGGCAGGTTGGTGGGAAAGATAATGGCACATCCACTTTCTTCAGAAAAAATGCCTTGAGTCATAGCCAGCCCTGATAATATGCCAAATGGTCCATCTTTTTTGGACTACCTGCTATAGGTATGGTCTCTCCTGTACTAAATAATGGTGGCTTTCTGTAAGAAAAGGAGGGGGTATGTAAGCATTTCTTCTGTAACCTTCAAAGTTTTTTTTCTTCTCTACAGTGGAAGTAGAGTTTATTGCTCTGGATTTTTGTTGACATTTCCCAAATAAACAAGGAAAGATCCCAGCACATTTTTAATATCAACAGAGCTCAAGTGACATTCTTATAGCTATGCATTTGTAATGAGTTAAGACAACCAAATCACTTCTTTATATTTAATAGACTTTCTCTTTGAAGGACTTCATTTACTAAGGAAGTGGACATCAATATGGAATGGAGCACTCCAGGCTCTCTAAGTAGTAACCGTTCTACCTGAGAGCATAACAATACATCTGGCAACATATCACAGCAGAGAGCCAACAATATATGTCTACTGAAAATTACAGGGCAGGAATCAGCTTTGAAAAAAAAAGAGGAAAATAGAAAGAAAAAGACATTTAAGTGATTTCAGAGGGGGGAAAACACTAAAGCAAAAAATTAAAATGCAAGGAGGGTATAATAATAATTTCAATGGGATTAAATATCTATCCTGCAAGAATTGAGTTATCAATTTTAAAAGGTATGCAGTGAATTAAATTACTGTCATTTGATTTTTCTCTCAGTGTATTCTTTGAGTACTAAAAATGAAGATTTATGTCATACAAGACAAAAGGTAACAGTCTGTGTATATCACTGGTGCAACATAATTATTACAATTATTATAAACTTCTTGGAGAAGGAGGAGGAAGAGGAGGAGGTGGTCCTGGATGAAAAACAGTCAAGCTATATATGTTTAAATTATTGAGTGCAATTATACCACCAACAGAGAATTAAAAATTCACATCCTGTATCCTATATACATATTAAATTATTGTTTTCTTACTTTTTAAAATAAATAAATAAATAAATGTCTAATGCTGTTTTGAATAAGAATAAATCCCAAGACCTCCCTTTCTTTTTGCAAGCTGTACATAGAATTGTGCAGATACAGTTTGAAATGGGAACTGTTCATTCTAATTGTCCCTCCTGGAGTCTGAAACTTTTAATTAGGGAATGATTCCACCCAAGCCTCTTAGTAGGCTTTCAGGAACACTTACAATTTGTCCTTTTGTGGTATGGAAGACAAAACAGGGATGGAACTTTTCACTAATTTCTTCGTAATGGTTGTTGTTAATTGACCTCAAGTAGACTTTGAGCTCTGATGACCCTGTGAATGAGTTGAGTTTTTCATTGTCTCTTCCACACCCTAAGTTTTCCCTAGGCTCTTTTCCTGAGTCTTGGCAGGATCGTTCCCATTAGCAGTTCAGCTGGTTATATAAGAGACTCTGTGAGCAGGAGAAGAACATTGTTGCTTCTGAATTCAGCAGAGTCACATTGTGTGAGCTGAGGAGTTGTTATATTATATATATATATATATATATATATATATATATATATATATATATATTGAATGCGTGCAGGCCACTGAGGAAGACTGTTGTCAAAACACGTCTGGCCTTAAGTTTTTCCTATTTACTATTATTATATTATTTTATTTTCTGCATTTGCACACTTTTCAGTGGGTATTGTTACCCTTTTAGAAATTTTACTGACTTATTTACTTCAGGGTTCAGCTTTTTTGGCTTTCAGTTTTGAAATTTTTATTATCATTATAATATTTATTTTCTGCATTTGCATACTTTTCAATGGGGTATTTTTACCCTTTCAGAAATTTTATTGGCTTTTCTGCTCTAGGGTTTAGTTATTCTTTCATTTCTTCATATTGTTGACTTTTTGTAATTGGAAGTGGAATTATTTTATCCTGGTTATATTTTTTGACAGAACCCTTCAGTTTGTTTTTTTAACCCTGTGGATGAGACATTTCCAGGCCCCCTTATCCTATGCTGTTCAACTGAGTCTGCAGAAATGTTATAACCATTGCTAACAAAGGGGAGCCCCAAAATCTCTTGGGCAGCAGCAAGGGTGGCATAATCCCCCTGGAAAAGGAGGACACCTAGAGAGGAATAGAAAGGTGGGAAGCAGAAGGGGTTGAATCCCCGCTGAGCCATGCAAACCACTGCGTGACCTTGGTCAAGTCCCACTCTCTCAGCCCCAAAGGATTGCAATGGTAAAGCCTCCTCTGAAGAAACAGGCCAATAAAACTCCCTCGGCTTCCTCTCTGCCAGGGATATTGGCCATTGCTCCTCCCTGCCTGATCCTGGAGTCCCTGGACTGCCTGCTCCCTGGGAGTCTTGGGAGCCCAGAGCTCTGGAGCCCCGGGAAGCAGCCCAGGATGGCACTGATGATGTGTACATGTGTGTCATATGATTGACATACAAAAACAAGACTGGCAAGTGTGAACGACAAGTGTATCAAAAAAGACACAAATGCAATGGATTTTGTAAATAATTCACTTCCATAGTGGAAACTAGGTATCAGCTTCAATTGGATCTGCGACCCAGTATCAATACAATTCACAAACCAGTTTAAATGTAAGTGAGAATGAGCCCCATGATGGCTACTGGTGACTTGGGGCTTCCCTTTTTAAGTAATAATTTTGTACCTAGGTTTGATCCTCTGAGGTATCCAGAGGCAGGGAGCATACAGCTTGATTTCTACTTACTTTCCTACAATGATTCTTCCCCACTCAAAGTACTTTTAGAATCTTTTTCTACAATATTTGGGACTATAAACCTTTGCTGTTCTATTGTTGGTGCCCATTATATCAGCAACTATTAGGAGTTACCTTACCCATTACTACATTTTGATATAGGAAAACTAGCCAACCAGAATAATGCTTGTTAGCAATGTTTTTGATCTCTGATATAGGTTAATATGCTATATATGCTGAATATTAGAATTTTGGTGGTTCTCAGAATTTCAGATTAAAGATGGAGGCCAGAGTCCTATGCACTTTTAGTACAGCATGAATTTCCAACAAGCTGAATTGTAGTGGTCCCCATAGTTGCACAAAAAATACAAGGCCACACTCTTTGTACAGTGGTCACCTAGCTACCAACTCACCAAAACTATGTGCCCTTGAGAAATGTTAGATGTCCTAGGGATTATCCTAGTTGTAGACAGTGGAAATTCCTCATTAGTCCATTTAGCTTCATGTAAGGTATTTACCTTCATGGCTAAGTGAAAACTGTATTGAGGAGAATTTTGGAAATATCTCTAAAATACCAGTTCAACTAATCTCTCCCAGCTTTAGCTCATTTATTGAATAAGAATTACATGAGAAATCAGTTGCTGTGGGGAAAGAGATGAATTGTGTGTGTGTGTGTATTTTAGGCAATGCTCTTTCTCCAAATATTAATTGCATTCCAGCCAAAGATGCACACATTGCATGTGTACAGATTCCGCCCCCCATAAATATGCTACATTTATACCATTTTGCTGATTTACTGTTGTGCACTTCTCAATCATCTTTCTGAATATTATACATTTCTAATGCAGTCTAAGTACATAGATTGTAACCAGCAGGTAGGAATAGACTGGAATTTATGGCGTAAATAATGCATATAAAATAATGACTCATGTGGATGCTCTCAGATTTTTCAGAGGGTGCATTCAGGAGCAAGAAAGTTGGAACTTATTTGGATGCCTTCATTGAGAACATGGTGTTTTCACCTGAAGAAAGTGAATGAAGTTGTGGGTTCTAATTCTGAATTCTACTTCACTGAATTGGCTGTAAGTAATGTGTCAGTGGAAGCTAGGGACAGATCACTGTGGTCCTGACTTCATTGGCGTAGGGCAGTCTGCAGTATCCTTGCCTCAGAGCCACCCTGTTGCAACCTCCATTGTGATGCTGGCTGGCTGATTGCATGCATGTCCCACTGAGCCACCTGGTGTATCCACCACCACTGTGGGTCACTTCACTGTGAGGTCATAACAGGGCACCCAGTATCAATCACATGTCTAGGTGCCTCATTTTGACATTCTGAGTGACTGGTGGCAGCGGCAGATATGTTGGGCAGCTCAGCAGGATGTGTTTGAAACATCTACCTGGCATCAGAATGGAGGGCTCTGGATCTTCTGGGTAGATCTGGAACAAATGGAGACTTTTTAAAATCCATGGTAAGAGGGGTATATCCCAGTTAGGTGCTGAACCAGCCAGCCATCATCTGGTCTGTTCACAACAGAACTGGTGTTTGGGTGGCATGGTTATTTATTTTATGATAAATTAAAAGCAAGTAGAGATTCCAATGAACATTATATCAGAAAATTTTTAATTAGGATCTGGTTGAAAGTTAAACTGAGAATATGTCCAGGAGTGCCAAAATGGGCCTCAATAAATGAAGCCTTTAACAGAATGACCCCGCTGAGAGAATCAAAATGGGTTACTTATGAAGACCTATTAAATAAAAAAGAAAAATAACTCAAAACATTAGATCAGTTGTGAAAAGAAGGCATGAAATGTACGTGGTACACTTATTTCCAATTAAGGGAAAGAACTAGGTTAGACTTAGAAACAAATAATATTAAAGAAACAGAAACAAAATTTGAAAAAAAAAATACTTAAAGCAGATAAGGAATATAGAATAAGGAAATTATATCAGTTATTATTAAAATTTGAGATAGAAGAAGAACAAGTGAAATCATATATACTCAAATGGGCACAGAATTTGGGACATCCGATCACCTTAGTTCAAAGGGAAAAAATATGGATGAAAAGGATGAAGTATACAGTTAGTTATAATCCGAAAGAGAACATATATAAAATGTTATTTAGATGGCACCTTACTCCCTTTAAATTGGTGAAAACATCCAAGTTAAAAGAAAATGTTTGTTGGAAATGTGGGGAAAAAAGAAGGAACGTACTATCATATGTGGTGGGAGTTTAATTTGGCAAAAAAAAAAAAAAATTGGGGAAAGATACAAGAAGAAATTGAGAAGATATTAGATCAATTGTTATCAGAAGACCTGGGTATATATCTATTGAACATAATTGAGGATGATAAGGTAGAAAACCAATATGGCAGACTCTTTTTTTACATGTCAGTGGCAGCTAGGCTAGCTTATTCTGCAATGTGGAAACAAAAAAATATCCCCAATATTGATGTATGGATCTGGAAATTATATGAATTAATGGAAAATGATAAGTTGACACAATTGTTACCAAAAAAAACAGAGGAGAATTTTGCCAAAGTTTGGAATCCATTTATTACATACATTAAACAAAAATGGGGGGACCTTTGGGTAATAGGTTTAGAAAAGCTATAAGCGTAAAGGAAGTAAATACATTAGTCTATGAAATTCCAGGTTAAGGTTACAAATTAGACTACATGGGATAAGTTAAAGTCAATGTACATAAATGAAAAAGAATATGTAAATTAAAAAATATGGAGAATTTGTAAAGACACCCCCAACTCGTCGGGAGGGGTATCTTGTTGCACTGGCCAAATAAGGACAAAGACTCCTCATTGGTTTGAGCAGGCTGTGTAAAATCACACCGGCACATCTTGGCCAATAGGCTGTTGTTAACAATCTCACATTAGGGTTGTTTTGTGAGATTTTGGATGAGAGTTTGTTATTTATAACTCGCTACAGCCACGTGGAGGTAGCCATTTTTATAGCCGAGAAGGTGAGAGTACATGAAACTGCTCTTGGCTTTTGGCATGCTTGGCTTTGCCTGGCTTTTTAGCTTGTGCTTTTGAGGCTCTTGCCTATTTATTTGACACTGCTTTGCCCCGCGGGCTCTGGTTTTGATAGACTATCCCATAGGGGTGGGGCAAGTGGCCTTCGGGCCAGCCTTCAAAGCCTGCTGCCTTGCATTCCTTCTCGGGGTTCCTTCACCCGAGATAGGTGTTGCAAGCTACCTTTCACCAAGTGTGTCTTTTGTCTCTTCAGGCTGAGACGCCCCAGCCACTCGATCTGGTAAGGTTGGAACCCATCACATGGGGAAGGGGGTTAGAGGCACTTCCTTCCAGCAGTGAGTGTATGAAGACTTGGTCTTCGGTGAAGGTTCAGTGTCGAGCCTTCGGTGGACACCTTTCCCGGGGTGGTTGCCAGTTTTGCTCCCTGGCTGTGGTGTCTCTGCGAGACTTGAGGGAAAGGGTAGCCTTAAGGCCAGGTTGGAATCACCCGCGTGGGTGAGTGCTAGGGCACGTGTTATTTGTCATTGAGCTCAGGATGCCACACAGTAAGGCCCAATCCAAACGTTGGGTGGCTGCAACCATTCCTTCTGCTCACCTAGCTTCTAAAAGACCTTCCAAGTCTCCTAGCAAAGATGAGGATTTCTCAACTTGGCAAAATGGTTCAGGCTTGCGTTGCACTTTGCAACCAGCTAGCGCAAAAGGAACTTCAGGCTACTGCCTCTTCCTCAAGCATCGACCCTTCGGGTCCTGACAATGTGGAAGCTTCATCTTCCATGGCCGCACCTGAGTCTCAGTTGGCTGCTGCCACAACGGGCCCACTGGTGGCTGTGGCAATGGAGCTCGGGCACCCCACGGTTGCCGATGTTTGGGATCTTTTGCAAAGAGTCCTGGTTTTGGGGATGCAAGGTGTGGATCCCCCTGCATCCGGGCAGCCTACTTTGGCTGATTTGTATAACCTCTTACAGAGTTCAGTTGCTTCAAGTGCTGCTATGGAGCAAGTTGGTGCTGCACAAGGAGGCGACCAAGTGGCTGCTGCCTCCGTTACTTTGGACACTCGAACTGCTGAGGGCTCACAGCTCGGGGGACCTTCGTGGTCAACTGCTGATGCTGCATAAGCTTCAAGTTCAGGTGTGTTTCTAGACACTCTGCCTTCTAATTGGCCTCCATGGGCTCCAGGTAGCCAGATGGGGTGGGGGGCGGCTTTGGAACAGCCTAGTCCCGCAGTTTTAAGTGCGCCCACTCAGGTCCTTGCTGTTTCACAGGTGTCTGATTCACGGGTGCAGAGTGGTCAATCGTCCACTGTTGTTACCTCCGCTCCTGTGGTGCAAATTGCTGGTGCACAGTTTTCTGGAGTGATTGGCAGTGTGGAACCTACTCCTTATGCTGGCATGTCTACACCCTTGGTTCTCACCTTCCTGTTTCCACTAAAGAATGGATCTGGAAGGGTGAATATATTGATTTATTTAATTTAACTTTTAGGGATCCTGAACCAAGAATCATGGTCAAGGATGGGGTTGTTTTCAGCTTGCCTAAAGAATTTCAGGCATTCAAACGCCCTAAGCTGGAATGCAATTTTGTAAATTAGATTATGGGTTTTACTATTTATAGAGGTGTAATTGAAGAAAAAAATCAAAGTATCAGGAGATAATGATAAAAGCATATACCAATTGTTTATATAATTCCAGGGGTGCATCCTGGCTACAATATGACAAGCAGTTTAGAATGCGGGCTGCTCAAGACCCCTCTTTATCTTGGAGACATGTGCAGTCTGAACTCTGGGCTGATGTTATGGTAGGGGCCTCCCCCTTGAATAGGTGTGATAATGGCTTTGTGCTAATGGTCACCTTGCCAAGAGGGCCAAATGTGAGGCCTGGCATGAGTGATAAAAGACAATTCGGTTTATGCTGGGATTTTAATGCTGGAAAATGCAAAGGACAACCTGGCAGATATGAACACAAGTGTAATACTTGTGGTGGTGGACACTCAGGGAATTCTTGCATTAAAGGAACAAGGTCAGGAGGGGGTGCTGTCTCACAGCCTGTACCTACTGGAACAAAAGGCCCCATCACCAATTAATCTGGCTAAAATAGAGTTTTGGTTACTAAAATATCCTAATAAGGAGGCAGCTTTATATTTATTTTATGGGTTTTCTTCAGGTTTTCACATCCCTTATTCTGGTCCCAGGGTTTTTCATTCTGCACCTAATGCTCATTCTGGGAGGGATTTGCCAGATATAGTTAGGGCAAAATTAGCTAAAGAAATTGCAGCAGGGAGAATTTCCAGACCTCACGATGGCTTGCCTTTTCCTATGCTTCATTTATCCCCACTAGGAATTGTTCCTAAAAAAGCCCCCAGGAATTTAGGCTAATTCATAACTTATCATACCCTAAAGAAGAGTCAGTGAATGATGCCATCGACCCAGGGCTTACCTCAGTCAAGTATACATCGTTTGACTCAGCAGTCACAATGATTAGGAATTTGGGTTTGGGTGCCCTGCTGGCAAAATGTGACATTAAGTCTGCTTTTAGACTTCTCCCTGTACACCCGGAAGATTTTGATCTTCTGGGTTTTCAGTTTGATGGTAAATTTTATTTTGGCAAGACCATGCCAATGTGATGTTCAATTTCTTGTGAAGCGATTGAGACATTCAACACTTTCTTACATTGGTGTGCTGTTAAGAGAACTGGTAATAAGTCTATTGCTCGTTACCTCAATGATTTTCTATTGGCAGGCTCTCCCGATTCTTCCCAATGTCTCAATACTCTGGTCCAATTTCATGAATTAATGCAAGAACTGGGAGTCCCTCTGGCTGAGGAGAAGACAGAGGGTCCTAGTACCCAATTAACTTTTCTGGGCATTGAGATTGACACTATTGCTGGTATTTCTCATTTGCCCTCTGAGAAATTGTTGGCCATGAGGTCGCAAGTCCAAAGTATGCTAAACAAAAGAAAGGCTACCCTGCTTGAGTCCCAATCACTTACAGGCTTGTTAAATTTTGCCTGTAGTGTGGTGGTTCCAGGACGAGCATTTTGTGCTAGACTTTACAAGGCCACTGCTGGTTTGATAGCTCAGCATCATCACATTAGAATCACAAGGGGCATCCGTGAGGACCTTATGGTCTGGCACTCCTTTTTGGAGAATTATAATGGTGTTTCATTTTGGAGAACTGAAATGCTGCTTCATGCAGACTTTCAGGTACACTCCAATGCTTCTGGTGCTAATGGCTTTGGAGTTTTTTGGAACGGCCAGTGTGCTGCTGAGGCATGGCCTCCTGCATGGGTGGAATCTGGTATTACCAGGGACCTTACTTTTTTGGAATTGTTTCCAATTGTTGTGGCTGTGTACCTTTGGGGAAGCCACTTTGCTAATAAGACCGTTTGGTTTTGGTGTGACAACCAAGCGGTCGTGCATGTAGTGAATTCACAGTCCTCCAAAAATCCTAGAGTGATGGGTCTGGTGAGGGCAATAGTTTTTCAATGTTTAAAGTTTAATGTTCAGAGCTTGCCATGTTCCTGGTTTGTTTAACCCTTTGGCGGATGCCCTTTCTCGTTTTCAGCTTACCAGGTTCCGGTAATTAGCGCCCCAGGCTACTTTACACCCGCTGGAGGTACCAACTTTTCTCTGGAACCTTGGAGATTAGAAGTTCGTAGGGCAATGTTGAATGCCATTGTCCCGTCAACACGTAAGTCCTATCAATCAGCCCTAAACTCTTTTAGTCAGTTTATATCAGAGATTGGGAAACAATTATCTTGGCCTATTAAAGTAGATTTGATACTTTGTTTTGTAGTTTCTCTTAGACAATCGGGGTTATCACCTGTCACCATTAGGGGCAGGTTGGCTGCCATTGCCTTTTTCTCTAGAGCAAATGGTTATTTTGATCCTACTGTGGATTTTAGAGTCAAAAAGGTGGTAGAAGGATGGGTCGGAGAGTCCACTATATTAAAGGATGTTAGAAGGCCAATTAGCAGCCCCATTCTGGTTATGTTAAGGTAACAATTGACCCTAGTTTGCTATTCACCCAAGGAATTGATTTTATTTAGAGCAGTTTTTGCTACTGCATTCTTTGCTGCCCTGAGAATTAGTGAGATTGTTCCTAGTTCCAGAAATGACACTTCCGGCAGGGCACTTTTGATCTCTGATATTAACTTAACTGATCATGGTATTCAGATTTGTATTAGGCGATCTAAGACCGACCAGTTTGGCAAGGCCCAACAGGGTCAAATTTATCCAGTAATGGCAATGGATCATTATTTAAGAATCAGACCTAAGGTGCCAGGATATCTGTTTCTGCATTTGACAAACCTGCCTTTAACACAATTTCAATTCAAGTCAGTTTTAAAAGAAGTGGTTAAAAAAGCAGGGCTGCCTAAGGATTCCTTTTCTTCGCACTCCTTTCGTATAGGAGCTGCAACTGTTGCTGCCACTTGTGGTATGAGTGAAAGTGATATTTGCAGAATTGGCAGGTGGTGCTTGCGTGCTTTTAAGTCTTATGTTAGACAATTGGGCAGTGGGACTCTCGATTAACACTGCTGACTCTTTTGTTTAGTTTCAGCTGGATTCAGCCCAGGCGACATTTGGATCATTAGGCATAGCCTGGTCGCTTGGGCAGAGCATTTCCTGAAGGAGCATCATTCCAACACTTCTTTAGGCCAATCCAACTTTGGTCGCACATTGTGGTTCGGCGACATGGGCATGAAGTGGTCGTCGCTCTTGCCTTACATGAAGCAACTGCTTCGGTCACATTCACAATTTTGACCCTGGGCTGTGGTGGTTCACCTGGGGGAGAATGATTTGGTCCATGTGCCATGCCTACAGCTGGCCAAACAAATTGTTAATGATTTGGATGCACTACAAGTAATGGTTCCCTGTGCAAAGATAATTTGGACAAAATTGCTGCCTAGATGTTCTTGGTCTGGAGCACAAAAGGATTCGGCCATCAATGACGCACAGTGATGGCTCAACCATTTTGTTTCAAAACAACTGTCTAAGAGGGGCATGGACATTATACAGCATTCTATTAGCCACAACTTTTTTAGGATGATGGGATACACTGCTCCAAGGAAGGGCAGTGGTTATATATCAGTGTTCTTTCTGAACAGATTTATGACATTATCTGGGGGGTGGGTGGGGTGAGGGGATGCCTAGCTTTGCTGGCACTCCCTCTTGTGGCAGGGAATGACCCCATCCCACAGATAAAATTAATTCAGCTAGTTAAATTGGGAATAGAAATAATTTGGTTCTAAACAAATAAACAGGAAATGACATAAATAATTAAAGAATTACATCATGAAAAATTTGTGACATCATATGATGTAATATGACATCATTTCCAGGGAGGGATTTGATTATTTGTTTATTTATTTACTGGAATATTTTGTTTTGCCACGGGCAGTGAAGGACCACCCTTTAGGTGGGTTCACCTTCAGTTACACCTGTGGCAAAGTTAATTTATTAATGTTTACTTAAAATTTTTTGACCTTGTTTAATTTAATAAGGCTGTGGCCTGTTTAAACCCAAGAAAGGAGTCTTGTGTCCTTTGTGCCAGTGCAAAGACACCCCCTGACTCGTCGGGAGGGGTATCTTGTTGCACTGGCCAAAAAAGGACAAAGACTCCTCATTGGTTTGAGCAGGGTGTGTAAAATCACACCGGCGCGTCTTGGCTAACAGGCTGTTGTTAACAATCTCACATTAGGGTTGTTTTGCGAGATTTTGGATGAGAGTTTGTTATTTATTACCCACTACAACCACGTGGAGGTAGTCATTTTTATAGCCGAGATGGTGAGAGTATATCGAACTGTTCTCAGCTTTTGGCGACCCTCCCTCCCACCCTAGTTTGGCATTTGGTTTTACTCTCAGGCATTGGCTGGTCACCTTCAGGGGCCGGGAGGGAATTTTTTCCCAAGGCTTTACTTGGGTGTTTTTACCATCCCTGAGATTTCATAGTTAGTTGCTGTTTAATGTTTTAATTACTGCTGTTGTCACAACTGAGGGTACATGTTTTTTCTTTTAAGTATGGTTAATTATTGGGGTGCGGAATGACACCATCCCACAGATAAAATTAATTTGGATAGTTAAATTGGGAATAGAAATAATTTGGTTCTAAACAAATAAACAGGAAATTATGCAAATAGTCAAAGAATTACATCATAAAAATTTGTGATGTCATATGATGTAATATGAGGTCATTTCCGGGGAGGGGATTGTTTATTTGATTATTTATTTATTTATTTATTTTCTGGAATATTTTGTTTTGCCATGAGCAGTGAAGGACCACCCTTTAGGCTGGTTCACCTTCACTTACACCTGTGGCAAAGTTAATTTATTAATGTTTACTTAATTTTTTTTTTTACCCTGTTTAATTTAATAAAGTTGTGGCCTGTTTAAACCCAAGAAAGGAGTCTTGTGTCCTTTGTGCCAATGAAAGTAATATTTAACCTTGTTTTGAATGGAAACTGAATAAGTTATAGTTGATGATAATAGACTAATCAAGGGGGGGGAAATGATATGATCAAGCAACATCAGTGGATATTAGAAGGAAGTCACATTTATGTCATGTTAGTAATGTAGTTATATATATGTGAATCTTTCATGTGGTGGTGTTAGGTTTGTTTTGTATGTGTTTTTGTGTTTTTTGTAATGTCTTTGTCTAATGTCTTTTTTGTTGATAGTTTTTAATGTTTTTTTTTCCCCAATAAAAATGTTTAATTAAAAAAAACAACTGGTGTTTGGGCCATACATTGTCTATTCTGTCTGCCAAAAGGATGAGGCATGGCCCCTGATGCAAGCCAGGATTTTTTTCCCTAGTGTGGAAATTGAAAGGAGATGGATGCTAAAATTGGACCATTTAAAAACTATATGTAGCATGGGATGAGGAAAGTGGAGAACAAAGGGTTCAGGTTTGTGTGGCATATTTGCAAATTACAATTTAGAATGGACTTGCTGCCTCTTCATTTCATGCTACATATAGGAGGGTAATCAAGCCATATTGTTGGTGAGAAAGACATGGTGGAAGTCTGCAGTGTGTATGGCAGTGGGATGTCAGATGCAAGTTTATATGGTAATAGTTTATTTCTATTTCACACATTATCACTTGTGGAATGGTTTTACCGTATATACACCCCACTGCAGGATCTACTGCAACCCCTGGTGAAACACCTGTGGTTTAGTGTGAAACACCATAAATACAGCTGCAAAGAGGAGATTGCTCAAAGTAATTTCTAATTTATCAGTCCAAGAAGACATGAAATAGCCCTAGGACTAGTCAGGCCATATCAATAGGAGGAATGACAACACTTCAAGTAACAGACTGCAGTGAAAGGTAGTGGTGGAAATCTCCTGTTTTTTCATCACAGCCATGGCTGTTCCCCATTGTTGATGGACAGAATTATATATGCCATATGGGTAGTTCTAAGCACTCTACTGAAGCCTGCTGTATTAGATTTAGTAAGAAATTCTGTCCCTTTGCCAGTTTTGAAGTATGCATCCAATCTTCTACAGTATATACTGAAGATGTGCAACATTTTACTTTTTGCTTCAAAGCCCTCTTCCCCCCAAAATTGTTATTTGCTTCCCTGCATCATTCTCTAGGCCTTAATGTTCTATAACCTCTAAATCCTTACAGGATCAAGAACTGGTGTTGATAAAGCATCCTCTCTGTATACCTTGCTTGGTTTTGGCTGAAACCAGAATTCCATTGTTGGATAACAGAAAAAAAGATTGTGATTTACTTTTCTAGCATATATATTTGAATAATCTCTAGTTCCCTAAAATCCCCTACTGCTTACTCAGGTAATATACTCTGCACACTATTACAAGCTATGTAAGCATATGTAGGGACTGAAAGTGATTTAAAGACACTGAGTACATGCTGTAAAAGAAAGAAGGACAAGCTCTATTGCCATCACAATTGTAAAAAGGGAAGATAATTTTCAGTCTCTTTGCCTAGTCTATGCTGTCTTTCTCACTTTCTGGATGTGCACATAAACACACAAAAATATGTCTCATCTGAAAATATGTCATTGCAAAATAAATTACAGTAATTTCAAGCAAACTGTAATACATCCATAAAAATAGAAACAAAAACACAGTCAATTCTTGCATATTAGGAGGATTTTTGCAATATTTCATTAGCCTACAAATGGCTCACATATACATTCTTTCTTGCTCTATTTCTGATAAATGCTGCTGAAAAATCATGATTAACTGGAACTAGCTTTTTTTTTTTGCTTCAAGTTATGTCTCTTGCATATTTTAGCCAATTACTTGCCTTTTCTTTAAAAAGGTTTTCCCCCTATTAATAGTTTTAAAATATCTGCTTGCTTGTCTTTTTACAGACTATCCTACTCTGTGAAATTGCTTCTTCAGACTACATTTAGGATGTTTAGATTTTCTTTTTTGCAAAGTCTATTCATTTCAACAGAAAAGTGAATACCTGTTTGCAAATTAATCTTGAAGAACTGAGAAGAAGCTCTAAAACCATATAATTCTACAAAAATGTGCACGTTTTTTTAAAAGTTACTAAGCACATATGAAACTATTTTTACCATGGAAGAATGTTAAAATTTAACACATATTGTATCAAGGACATAGTAATCTGTTTGTTACATCTAAGAGGAATTAGCATGCATACAAAGTACAGCTGTCCCTCCATTTTCGTGGGGGATCCATGCCACCACCTCCATCATGAAAATGGAAATCCACAAATATTCAAGTCCCATAGGCTTGAATGGTCATGCACTCCTGTGTGTGACTTTGTGTGCGCGCCATTTTAACCCTCCTGACTTGCTGTTCTGCAAAGGGCCGAGACCGCAGAACCAAAATCTGCAAAAATGGAGGGATAAGTGCAGTTCAGATTCTACTTCCTGAGTCAGGATGAATGCTTGTCTATAGAGTTCTCTGTCATCTTGGATTTTAAGCCACAAATCAGAGAAGCTCCAACCATCCACTTATATGGTTACTGTCCGGGAAAGCAGCCAAAGGGCTGATAAGACAGCTGGCTTCACACAAACACAATCCCCAGCCCAGCAAGTCCGTGTTGCTACACAGTAACTTTACCAAAGGGTTTACCAAGAGAATTGTCAGACAGTCCGAGGTTTGAGGTATCAGAGAGGCCGATCGATAAACAGTCCAAGGTCAAGGTTTCCGGATAGTCAAGGTGATCGAGGAGACACGGAGCCAGAGACGAAGTCTTTCCCATAGAAGAGTCAGATATCCACTGGCAAAGCACCACTCATGCTCCAGGTTCTTAAGAAGGCAAGGAGCCGACCTTCAGCTGTGTCTGATTACTAACACGCTTCTGCTGAAGCCTCCGTGATCTTCGCAAGCCCTCTCTTTCTGCTCGACGCTCCTTAAAGGTAGGCACACTGCCCAGATCCTCCTCCCTGTCTATAGCATCAGGCAAACCTGACTGCTGAACCTCTGGAGGACCCACAGCCTCTACTCCAGCAGAGCTAGGGCTAGCCTCTGGCTCTACCACTGTAGGTTCAAGTCCCAGTGGGCCTGGCTCCTCCCTTACAGGTTCAGGTCCCAGGGGCTCCAGCTCATCCCCTGAGTCCTCTGAGTCGTCCTCCAGGCAGGGCATGACATTACTCCCCCTCCCATCAATCTCCCTCTCCTCCTGAGGAGGACGAGGCCGGTCAGGGAAGCGACGATGGAAGGCTTGAACCAGACCGGGGGCATGAACATCTACGGCATCTTCCCAGGAGCGCTCCTCCGGCCCATAACCAACCCAGTCAATAAGATACTGGAGGCGACCCCGATATCGACGGGAGTCCAAAATTTGAGCCACCTCGAACTCCTCTTCTCCATCCACCAGGACTGGATTGGGCGGAGGAGTTGAACCCGCATCCGGCCGAACCCCCGAGGCTGGTAGTAGCAAGGAGCGATGAAAGACTGGGTGAATCCGCCATGACCGGGGAAGTTGGAGCCGAAAAGCCACAGGATTAATTTGAGCCACAATTTTGTATGGCCCCACGAATCGAGCATCCAACTTGCGACCCGGCCGCTGCAGAGGAAGGTGTCTTGTAGAGAGCCAAACAGGATCCCCCACCTGCAACGCTGGACCTTCTTGACGCCGCCGATCCGCTCCCCGTTTATACGCCGCCTTGGCTACCTCAAGCTGTTCTTTCAACAGGGACTGTGCTGCTTGGAGTTCCTGGAGCCACTGATCCGCTGCTGGGACCGTGGAGACAGGAGCCACGGCAGGGAATCCCCGAGGATGAAAACCCCCAGTAGCAAAGAAGGGGGTCTGCTGGGTTGAAGCATGAACCGAGTTATTGTAGGCAAACTCGGACAGCGGAAGCAAGTCAACCCAGTTGTCCTGCTGATAGCTGGCATAGCAGCGGAGATACTGCTCCAGGGTCCCGTTGGTCCTCTCCGTCTGCCCATCCGACTCAGGGTGATGTGCCAAGGACAGATGAGGCGCGATGTCCAGGAGGCGGAGCAAGCTGGTCCAGAAGCGGGCGGTAAACTGGGCACCGCGGTCAGAAATCACACCCTGGGGAAGGCCATGGAGCCGGAAGACATGCTGAAGGAACATCCGGGCCGTCTCCTTCGCCGTGGGGAGGCCAACGCAGGGTACGAAGTGGGCCATCTTCGAAAAAAGGTCCACCACCACCCAAATGGTCGTGCAACCAGCAGAGGGGGGCAAGTCCGTGATAAAGTCCATCGATACCAGTTGCCAAGGCCCTGCTGGTGTTGGCAAAGGCAACAACAATCCTGCAGGTCGTCCCCTATGGTCCTTAGCCCGGTGACACACCGGGCAAGTCGCCACATACTGAGCCACCTCTGCCCGGACCCGAGGCCACCAAAACTCCCGGGTGAGGAGGTGCAGGGTTTTACAAAAGCCAAAGTGTCCCGCCGATTTTGAGTCATGACAAAGCCTCAAGACTGTCTCCCGACAAGGACCCGCTGGCACATAAAGTCGATCCCGATGGTAAAGCAGGCCATCCCGCATTGCGAAGGGAGAGGCGTCCCCCTCCGCCGAATGCTGTGCCACAAATGGGTCCCGGCCCTGGAGTGTCCGAATCTGGTCCAGCAGGGTATCCTCCCTCAGAGCAGCGGCAAAGTTCTCCGGACGCAGAATGGTGGACAGAGTCCCCCCCTCTGGGTCCGTGTCATACTCAGGCTTCCGGGAGAGAGCGTCGGCCTGTCGGTTCTGGGCTCGAGGCACATAGTGAAGCTGGAAGTTGAAGCGGGCAAAGAAGGATGACCATCGCTGCTGCCTCTGAGAGAGCTTCCTTACCGTTTGTAGGTGCTCCAAGTTCCGATGATCTGTGTGCACCCGGACTGGGTGAGCTGCTCCCTCCAGCAAATGCCGCCAGGTCTCAAAGGCTGCCTTGATTGCTAGCAGCTCTTTCTCCCAGATGGTGTAGTTAAGCTCCGGGGTGGTGAGCTGTCGGGAGTAAAAGGCGCACGGCAACAGATGCGCCTTGGGCCCCGTGGGCTGGAGCAACACAGCCCCTATGGCCACATCCGACGCATCTGCTTCCAGGACAAAGGGCGTGTGTGGGTCCGGGTGTTGCAAGATTGGGGCTGATGTAAACCTCACCTTCAGTACCTCGAAAGACTTCTGCGCAGCAGCAGTCCACTCGAACCGAGACTTCCCTCGCAACAGTTGGGAGATAGGGCTCACTAGGGTGGCGTAGTCCTTGATGAACTTCCGATAGAAGTTCGCAAACCCTAGGAACCTCTGGACATCCTTCCTGTTGCGAGGAGGTTGCCACGATAGCACTGACTCCACCTTGGACATGTCCATGGCTACACCTTGAGCTGAGACATGGTAGCCCAGGAAGTCCACCTCGCGGAGGTCAAAAGCGCACTTCTCCAATTTCGTGTAAAGCCTGTGCTCCCGAAGCCTCTGGAGAACAGCACGGACGTGGGCATCATGGGCGGCCTGGTTCGGGGAGTAAATCAAAAAGTCATCCAAGTAAATTATAACAAAATGGTCCAAATAGTCCCGGAAAACATCGTTCACAAAATGTTGAAAAACAGCCGGAGCATTACATAGTCCAAAGGGCATCACGGTGTACTCGTAATGCCCATACCGGGTCTGAAAAGCTGTTTTCCATTCGTCTCCAGCCCGGATCCGCACCAAATTATATGCCCCACGGAGGTCCAACTTGGTAAACACCTTGGCATGGCGCAACCGCTCCAGTAGCTCTGGAATCAAAGGCAGAGGGTATCGGTTCCGAATGGTGATCTTGTTGAGGGCCCGGTAGTCATTGCAGAGACGCAACTCTCCGCATTTCTTGCGCACGAACAGTACAGGGGCCCCAGCCGGAGACTTGGAGGGACGGATGAACCCTCTCTGAAGATTCTTCTCCAGAAAGTCCCTCAGAGCCGCCAGCTCCGGCTCTGAGAGGGAGTAGAGTCGCCCCGCTGGAATAGGGGCCCCCAGCACCAGGTCGATGGCGCAGTCATAGGGCCGATGTGGAGGGAGCCGATCCGCCTCCTTCTTATCAAAAACATCGGCATAGTCCTGGTATTTCGCAGGCAACACCGCTGACCCCTCCTGGGCCTCCGCAGCCACGCCCGCCGAGATCCGGTCCGGCCAGCAGTACTCCTGACAATACTCCGAGCCAAACAGAAGTTCCCTCCGAGACCATGAAATATGGGGGTCGTGCTGAGAGAGCCACGACATGCCCAAAACCAAAGGGAAGTGCGGGACAGCGGCCAGCAAAAACCGGATCTGCTCCACATGGCCCTGGATTTCCAGGTGGAGCACGGGAGTCTGGTGCGTCACAGGACCAGACCGGAGGAGCCGTCCATCGATAGTCTCCACCGGCCGGGGCTCAGCCAGAGCCTCCAGCGGAATGTGATGACGTTGGGCAAAACTCAGATCCATAAAACAGCTGGAAGCTCCTGAGTCGATCATGGCTCCCACAGGAAGGAGCTCCATGGAGGGGAGCCTCAGGTTGGCCGCCACGAGCAAAGGGTCCTTCCTGGGAACCGACGTAGATGAAGTGGGTTCAAGGGACAATCCCAGGTGGTGAACCCGGTCTACACCTGGGAGGGTCCGTTTCCCTGCAAGGTGGGCCGGCGTACCTTAGCAGGGCAGTCCCGAGCAAAATGTCCAGGGAGACCACAGTATAGGCAAAGGCCCTCCCTCCTCCTGCGCTCTTTCTCTGTAGCAGTGAGCCGTGGTCGCGCTCCTCCCAGCTGCATGGGTTCCTCCGTCAGCTGAGAGGGAACAGCCACAGGTGAAGCTGCAGGAGCTGGACGAGCAGGACGCGGCGGTGGTGGAAGGGCCCTCTGACGAGCTTGTCTACGAGCAGAGAGTCGGCAGTCCAGTCTGGTAGCTTGTGCAATCAATGAGCCCAGAGAATCAGGGGGCTCAGAGCATGCCAATTCATCTAGCACTGCGTCCGAGAGCCCTGCCCGAAACTGAGCCTGCAAAGCACTATCATTCCACGTCAAGTCTTGGGCAAGCAAGCGGAAGTTTGTGGAGTACTCAGCTACAGTTCCTGTCCCTTGGCGAAGAGCTTGGATCTGACGTTCTGCAGACTCAGCTTTTACAGGATTCCCCCAGGTGGCTTGCATTTCTGCAATAAAGTCTTGCAGACTATTGAGGAGGGGGCTGTCCTGGTTCAAGTAAGGGGTAGCCCATTTGCTGGCAGGCCCAGAAAGCAAACTAATTATAAATGCCACCTTGTGGGAATCATCAGGAAAATCTTCCCTCCGGAGCTTAAAGTGTAATTTGCAATTAGCAAGAAAACTGTCCAGCATTGTAGCGTCTCCCTGAAATTTATCAGGAAGGGAAGCAAAACATTTCCTTCTGCGTTCAGGAGCAGAGGCGTTACCTTGGCCCTGAAGAGCAGCCACAGTCTGAGTCAGTTGTTGCACCTGAGCAGAAAGCTGCAAATTCATCTGCATCAACTCGGCCATGGCTTGTTCATTTGCCATGATGCTGTTATCAGCCTAATTACAAGGCCAGTGGATATTCTGTCCGGGAAAGCAGCCAAAGGGCTGATAAGACAGCTGGCTTCACACAAACACAATCCCCAGCCCAGCGAGTCCGTGTTGCTACACAGTAACTTTACCAAAGGGTTTACCAAGAGAATTGTCAGACAGTCCGAGGTTTGAGGTATCAGAGAGGCCGATCGATAAACAGTCCAAGGTCAAGGTTTCCGGATAGTCAAGGTGATCGAGGAGACACGGAGCCAGAGACGAAGTCTTTCCCATAGAAGAGTCAGATATCCACTGGCAAAGCACCACTCATGCTCCAGGTTCTTAAGAAGGCAAGGAGCCGACCTTCAGCTGTGTCTGATTACTAACACGCTTCTGCTGAAGCCTCCGTGATCTTCGCAAGCCCTCTCTTTCTGCTCGACGCTCCTTAAAGGTAGGCACACTGCCCAGATCCTCCTCCCTGTCTATAGCATCAGGCAAACCTGACTGCTGAACCTCTGGAGGACCCACAGCCTCTACTCCAGCAGAGCTAGGGCTAGCCTCTGGCTCTACCACTGTAGGTTCAAGTCCCAGTGGGCCTGGCTCCTCCCTTACAGGTTCAGGTCCCAGGGGCTCCAGCTCATCCCCTGAGTCCTCTGAGTCGTCCTCCAGGCAGGGCATGACAGTTACTAATGTGGTGTTTGCAGCACAAGTGAAGTCTATCCCACTTTTCTTATATTTTGCTTCATGTGAAATATTGTTAGTACTGCATATTGTCCACTTGTAGCGTGGGTAGTAATGTGTCAGGAATCCATTTTGAGCCCAAGGTTCCACAACTGGCTTGGCTTGGTCTGCACTTCCCAGAATACCCACAGAGTGAATCCTGTTTGGAATCGAATTTTCGTGTTGATAGATTGGGGAAAATATTTCTTTGTTCCCTCCCCCCCCCCCCATGCATAGAGAAATGCTCACATTCCAAATGCATGGAAAATTTTGCTTTCAATTCTTTAGTCAATGCATTTAACTGATGCACCTCTTCCCTCCCCTCTCCTCCTGCTGCCTTGCTTGCTCATCTGCTGCCCATCTAGCCAGGCCTAGAAAGGACAGTTAGGGCAGTGGCAACGCCCTACCCTGACCTCCCTTTTCTCTCCTCCTGTTGGCTAACTCACTCCCTGTCCATCACTTGCCTAGCTAGACCTAAAAAGGTCCGGAGCTGTCCAGGCAGGAGGGCAAGAAAGCAGGAGGGGAGGGAAGGGAGGGCAGGGCAAAATTCTATAACAATGGCCTCCTCCTCTCCCTTCCCCTTTTGCAGGGATATCCCTACTGGCAGTAGAATGCGGAGGTGAGGGAGTGAGGCCCCTGATGCTAAACACCACTCCCTTGTCCACAGATTTAGCTACAAGAGCTTCCCCATCTGGTCATTAAAGTGATGCTATTGTAAAGTGGTGCTACTGAATGTGGTGGTCCATGGACCCGTTCTGGTCTACAAAACATGGTGAAAAAGGATCAATTGTAACCAAGGGATACAACTATGGTAGTGGTCCCTGGCTGGACCCTCACATTAAATAGCTTAAGAAACACTACTGAGAACTGAAGAATTCAGCAGGGAGAGTACAGGGGAGGGGGGGAAAGACCCTGCTAATTTGTCATATATGCCACTGGTGAGGGCTATAGTATTACGAGCCACAAACATAAGAATGAAATAATGTTCAAAATCACTGTAGGTGCTTGCATGAAGGTGCAGTGTATAAAACTACTGAATGTTTCTAATAATAACTGCCATTTTTCTGCCCCATGACTTCCCACATTTTGTTTCAGAGCAACATCAACAAATTTCCTTAAAGATATTTCTAGCTGCTACAATAAAGTTGACTCTAGAAGAATAAATTTATCCCTGAAGGATAGTAACATGTATTTGTATATGTTTACAAACAAAATTTTAAAAAAATCAGCCCTGACAAGAAAAAACAGTGATGATGATTTGCCAGATATGGCACCAGAAAATAAGAACACCAACACATTTGTACTAGATTCTTGCTATATCTTCAGTATCTCTATCTTGTTATCTTAACTCACCCTCTTGACCATGTGTGGCATGTGGCTTGTGGCATAAAGTGATTTTCTTGTTGTTGCTTTTGCATACTGGACCCAAGATAATAGTTTCAAAAATCATGAGAAATATTTGGTGTATAAAGCCTAGGAGTCAAATTTCCACAGATGGTAAATAAAATATGAAATGCTTTTATTCTATTTTGAGTAAATAAATATGATGGTTCCTGGAGATAGCTCCATTCTTAAAACATTACAATCTTGTATTAATAAATAGGGTTCTTCTTAGCTTAGCTTCATGCTCTTTAGTATTTCATAATGCATGTCATGTAAACTTTCCTCTGGGGTAAAATAGCAATAAATCTTTAATAAACTAATGAAACAACATTTCAGGCTGAGTGACAAACACTTTGCTGTAAAAGTATTACTGATAGATTATATTAAAAAAATCAACACACACAGGAAGATATTTAAAAGGTTTGCCTCTTTTATCAGAGATGCTTCTTATATTTGAGTTGCCATTAAATTAAACCCTGATAAATCTTTAATCAAGTACGAATGAATACACCAATCACCTGAGAATTATTGACACATCAGTATCCATAGAATAGGGCTTTATTGCTCTTCCTTCCTTCATAGATTTTATACATGCTCATCCTTAATAAAACATGAGCATTTTTAATTCATAATTCTTGTTGAAACCCTGTGCTTACTCCTATGGCAACATTATTAAAGCTGATTTTATAGATATAAATATAAGCATAATTTTTAGAGATAATATATTTTTGGTATTGCTGGTACTGAAAAGTTTCCCTGAATAAAGAAAAGAAAAGAAATTTAACCTCTTAATTTAAGATTTTAATCTTAATTTTAATATTTTTTAAAAAAATAGTTTTTTACACCTAAATGTGAAAGAAGCTACATCATCCACTGAGAAGTCTTACCAAATTTGCTAGGATGTGCTCCTAAGGAGTGTTGCATGGAATCACAGTCATACACAGTGGTCCAAAAATTAAGGGTTCCGTTCTGTGAACATCCCTTTGAAGAAAATCTCAATAATCCAGTTGCACTTGCTTCCAATGAAATAGATTTGGATCAAGATGTTTGTGTTCTACTTTTTCAATTTAGTATGCATCAAAGGTTAAATGTTTCCCAAAAGAACACCTGGGTCATGTAAATATCACTCTGACATATCTATAGAAAAAGCAACTCCAAACATGGGAAAGTCCAGTTGAAGTAAAATATTCCAAAGATTTCTTATACCAAATCAAACGTTATATCCATCTAACCAGTCTCTTCTCTAGAATGCAAGGCCTTTCCAACATTTAAATATGAACTTGTTTTAATACCAGGAAGTAATTATGGGGTTTTTACATGAAAAGTATGCACTCTTTCTCAGGACTAAAAGAAGTCACACCATTTGCCTAAGCAGGGGAATGAGATGGGAAGCAGGGCATCTTGGAGCTCTGCTCTTTCAGGCTCTTCTTGCCCTTCCATCAAGTAGAGTCTCTCAGCAGCTATTCTATCAGTTGCAGCAGAAGAAGACCTGGGAATGTGTTTCTGTTCCAGTTGATCATTAAGAACTATTACATAGATCTGATTTAAGTATGCATGCCTGAACTTGTCCTTTTCAATTTTCTCCCTCTTTGTGTCCAGTCATTTAGACTATAACCACATGATCAGGGCTTATCTTCTTAGTTATCTGTGGGCCGTTGCAGACCGGCCCAAAGGGCTGGCCTGAGTAGAGTTGGGGTGGGGCAGCCACACACCGGCCACCCCAACCCCACCTCCGCACCATCTTGATGCCTTTCTGGCGCAGCATTTAAACATGGCAAAAGGAAGGATTGGGGCTGCAGCATGTGGTTGCCGCAGCCCCTATCTGCTGCTCCCCAGGGTGGCTCTCTGTTACCCCAAATAGGCCGTGTGTATCCGCCTTGTATTGTGCAAGCTGGTGGTCTGGGAGAATTTGGACTTTATCATACATGGCTTTTTAACCACCATAAAATTTGAAAAATAGCACCTTTAGTGATACTTACTGCATGATGTCATCTTGTCCTCAAAGTGTTGTTGGAGCACACCTTGTCATTGATGGGAAAACCAGTCAATAAGCTCCTAAACATGCTGCTGTAGCATTAGTCCTCAAATGCAAACAACAACAACAAAAACCCCCTCCTCTGGTGGTTCTGGTATTGGGCAGGTACATGATGTCAGTATCTCCCCCTTTACGCCTCACTATTCCAGATCAGGCTTTTTTCTTTTCTTTTTAAATTTCATTTTCATTTTTTCTTTTATAAATTGTATTAGTATACCTTTAGAATTGTGTTAAAAAAAACTCTGAAAGATAAAATGGATTAGGCATAGGACAGGAAGGTAGCATTAAGGAGAAGTGCAGAAGAGAGCCCAAGATGTGCAATACAGAATGCTCCCAGACCGGTATGTATCCATTCACTTTTAGAGATTCAATTGTAGTGAGAATGGGCCTCATATGATAATATCCTTCCTAATTTAAGAGTAGGCTAATCATTCTTTAATTAATGGATAATTGATTATGCCTTTTGTTTTCCCTGTGCCCCCCATTTACCTCAATCTGTAGAAATCAACATTCTCCAAACACTGTTGTAAGGCTTACTCAATGCAATGCATCACACTGTATCAATGCAATGTTCTTGCAAATCATATTTCTCTGTCATTAATTTCTCTGTTACCTATTCACATACTGACTGAATGAAAATATATGTATTGGTTGGAATTGCATCTGAGGCTACATCTACATCTACATTGCAGAATTGAAGCAGTTTGACAATGCTTTAACTGCCATGGCTCAATGCTATGAAATTCTGGGATTTGTCATTTTGTAGGATATTGACTCTTCTCTGTAACAGAGCTCTAGTGCCACAACAAACTACAAATCCTAGGATTCTGCAAGAAGAAACCATGACAATTAAATCAGTGTGAAGTTGTATTAATTCTGCAGTGTGGAAGCAGCCTGAGGTAGTTTTTAAATTACCATTGAAGAAGAGTACACAGGGAATGGTTCCCCTATTTTTTATGACAGCTCCTTAACCAACAATTTTGTGGTTTTACATGGTTTAGAACACTGTAAGGAAGTGCATGCATTTGCCAATACTAGAAACTGGGGGGAGGATAAGGCTTTTGCACTCCTTGGAATCCCACCACCATTACCTTTCCTACCTACCATAATTCAAATAATGGTCTTATGTTACTGTTGTGCTACACATGACTACTTGGTTTTGGTCATTAACCAAAAAACTACATAAATAATTGCTTATGTATTTGCTGGGTCCTACTTTACTTCCACCTGGCTCTGGACAATTTATATTGACTGAACACCCACAACTACCATAAAAAAATTGGTCTATTGCTTGATTTTCCTTTGGAAGTCATGTTCCTAATCTAATTCAAAGTGAAGAGCTATCTCCCTGAAGGTAATGTAAAAGGTAAACTCTCCTTTTGTTTCTGTCTCCACCTATTGCTACATGTGATTTTGTTTTTCAGCAGGTTGAAATAATAAGAGATTTAATTGTAATACTTGTCTGATGTCCTGCCCAGAACCTAAGTAATACCACTTACAAAATAAATGTAGAAAGAAATGTCATATGCTCCAGTGGTCTCCATTTGCTAAGGACAATTCCTATTTTCTGGTGCCATTTCTGGCAAATCATCGTTGCTGTTTTGTCTGTCAGGGCTGATTTTTAAAAAATTGTGTTTGTAAACACATACAAGTACATGTTACTATCCTTCAGGGATAAATTGTATTCTTCTAGAGTCTATATATAAAAAAATGCAAACACTTTTTGAAACAAACTCTGGTGTACACAGCCATACATGCAAGTATATGATTAATAAGCACCATTCAGTATGTGATTATATAAGTCAAGTCACAACTGGCCCTACCATTAAGAAGAACATGGTGATTGACCATATCATCTGAGGGATTCTGGGTTTTGTAGCCTAGCCAAGTATACCAACTTAATAGAATGAGGCAACTGCATCAGGCAACACATTTGAGATATAACTTATTATTGTTAATGCATTATAATTGTATTCATTCTGCCCTGGAGAGGTATATTTGGGACTTTCTGCCAGATGCCATGAGAATCTGGCTAGTTTTCAAAACTATGCAACTTGAATTAGGAGACAAAAGCAAAATATTTTGGGCAGGAAGGCACAGTTCCACCCTGCTTATACCCAAAAGCAGATGAAAGTCATCCTCCTCTGTTCCAGGCATCACCCTGGCCTTGAAGGGAGAGAGAAAGAGGCAGTGCCTTCTGGCCTTAATCTCATTCCACAATGCCATCCCCTCGTATAGTACCATCACTGTACACTATGTGCAGTGATGGTACTATATAAATATAAATAAAGAAAGAGTTAATGTGCTATTTTCTTCATCATGTCCTAAAGTTGTACTCCCCCATATGTATTATCCCCCCCAGCAATAATGCCCCATGTTTTAAAAGTTAATGTAGGACAAGGTTTGTCTAAGTAGATAAATGCAGAATGTAGAGGAGAAGAAGCTTCTCTGCATGAAGTAAGAGATCTCTCAAGCAGTGATTCTCAGCATAAGTACAAGGGTGATAGAAGTACACAATTGTATCTCCCTTTTCTTAGCTCTAATGGAGGGAGGAGAGTGGGTGTGTACCCTGTCTTGCCTAGTTCCAGAGAACAGCCATTTTAAATGCACTCCGCACAGGCAATATGTTTTAAAATGGAGTCAGCTGTTGGGGAACAAGATTAAGGCCCAGGAGACAATGAAAAGGCAGCAGCAGACAACTGACTGTGCACAGATGCCTAATGAATGCCTAAGTGAATAAATTTAAGAGGTTTATCAGCCAAATTCAATTCTCAAGGTTTGGTATCTGTAAAGTACTACTATTAGTCTGTAATAAATGCTAACTAGCAAAATGCCCATCATTATAACATGTAGATATGTGTGTGTGTGTGTGTGTGTACATATTGGGAATGAGGAAAGAAACAGCCTTTCTATGTGTTCTGGGCATAAACATGTGTTCCAACCCCATTCCCTTATGGAATCTCTGTTAGAGATGGAGATCACAAAATTGTTCCCATGTTGTAGTGGTTTCTTTTCTTTTCTCCCACAAGCATGAATTGCACTTAGTGTGTTCCCTGTCTCCAATGATCCCATTTAGTAAGATGATGTCTATTTGTAATTGTAACAGTACAGTGCCATCCTGTGCCATATTTAAGGTCCCTCTCATACTGCACAATTACAGTGGACTCTTGGTATCTTCTGGGGTTTGGTGAAGAACTCCCATGGATAAAAAATCTGTGGATGCTCAAGTCCCATTAAATACAGTGGTATAGTAAAATTGTATCCCTTACATAAAATGACAAAATCAAGGTATGCTTTTGGAATATATATATATATATGGAATAAAAAATCCTTGGATAAGGAGAGCCAACTGTATACCATTATGATTCCACCTTAACCTTTAGAATCCTTGGGTTTGACTTCCAGTTTTTTATGGCATCCCTTTGATGAGTCTTTGAATGACACTGCTCAAAACAATTTGGCCATTGTGGTGATAGGGTCTTAAAAAGACCAAAAATATTTCCCTGGTAAGGGAAATTCAGAGTGGGCCCAACAGAAGTTCATTCCTGCCTTCTGTAACTCTAAAACTCTGAAGGTTTTTCAAAGTGGAAGAAGAAAGAAGACAGAGGGATCTGAAGGGCAATCCATGGCTGCAATGTATCCAGCATCTTAAAATGGACTGGGATGCTACCAGTTTTTAATATTATGTAAGTTTGATTATAAATGAAATTGAAGATTGTTTCTTTGATGCTTTAGGTATAACTTTCACAATCAATCTCCATATTGATGTAATTTAAAGTGGAAATTACACACACACACATACACACATATATAGGAAAGGACATTTCTAAAAGATGGATAAAGCATGGATCAAATCAGATATACTTAAAATTAAAAACAGATCAAAGTAAAAGAAATCATAAAGGAAACTGTTAAGAGGAACTGATTACAAAATCCCTGGCTGTTCAAAACCTCTATTTTGGATTTTTTTAATTTTAATTTTAATTTATTATTAGTGCAGCTTTTTGGCTCTTACTGCTGCTTTTCTTTTTGTTGAATGAAACAGACAGTGTGGATGGGGATATAAGTGGATTAAAGCAGAATAAAATAAAGCCCTGCCACATTGGATAATCACCTGAAAATGTCCTTGAAAATACCAACAAAGGGGAGGATTGATAGAGAGGGGAGGAGAGACCTCATTGGCAGGACAAAGGATGGAGGAAAGTCTGGGGAGGACAGCTAGACAAGTTAACAATGGTGAGGATGGGAGGAGAGTGTGACAAGGAAAGGGGATAATAATAATAATAATAATAATAATAATAATAATAATAATAACAACAAATTTATTTCTAGCCTGCCCCTCTGCTAGGCAACCGGGGCGGGGTACAACATATTAAAACAGGCAACAGTTAAAAACATTCCCTCAACACTCTCCCCAACCCACCCCCCTTAAAACTGAATTAAACAAGCAAAGTTTAAAATACAATAGTACAATAAAATAAAAATATAATAAAAACAGGAAGCAGCAACAATACAAGGGAGAGGGGTGGCAGTTACTCCAATTGGGCTGGGAAGTTATTCTGGGAAGGCCTGCCGGAAGAGATCCATCTTTACTGCTTTCTTAAAGGCAGCAAGAGTGGTAATAAGATGGATATCGTCTGGCAGGCCGTTCCATAGCTTGGGAGCAGTCACAGAAAAGGTCCTCTGGGAGGTCTGTGCCAGCCTGGTCTTCATAAGCTGCAGCAGATTCCTCCCAGAGGACCGAAGGGCACGGGGGGCTCATATGGGGAGAGATGGTCCCTAAGATAAGATGGACCCAAGCCATGTTGGGCTTTAAAGGTTAAAACCAACACCTTGTACTGTGCCTGGAAACTAATCGGCAGCCGGTGGAGGGATTTAAGCACTGGTGTTATGTGCTCCCTCCTAGATGTTCCAGTGATTAACCTGGCTGCCATATTTTGCACCAGTTGCAGTTTCCGGGTTAGGCACAAGGGTAGCCCCATGTAGACCGCATTGCAGTAATCCAGATGTGAGGTTACCAGAGCATGCACCACAGTTTCCAGATCCCTCATGTCCAGATAAGGGTACAGTTGGCGTATCAGCCGAAGCTGATAACAGGCACTCCTGACCGTCGCACTCACCTGACTAGTCATGTGAAGAGACGAGTCTAGGAGTACCCCCAGACTGCGAACACAGTCCTTAGAGGAGAGTGTGACTCCATCCAGGACTGGAAACTGTATTCCCAAACCTGGTTTCGGGCCTGTGACTGTTAGTACCTCCATTTTGTCTGGATTTAACTTCAATCTGTTTTTCCTCATCCAATCCATTACCGCTCTGAGACAGTCATTAAGAGGAGAGATGCCATCTGAAGTCTGAGTTGATGATCTGGTCATGGAGAAGTATATCTGGGTGTCATCAGCGTACTGATGACACCGCGCTCCATGCCTCCGAATGATCTCCCCCAGCGGCTTCATGTAGATGTTAAATAACGTCAGGGACAGGATGGCACCCTGAGGGATGCCACAAGTAAGCTCTATTTTAGAAGAGCAACTGTCCCTGAGCCTCACCCTCTGGGATCTACCCGACAGAAAGGAACGGAACCACTGCAGAGCAGTGCCTCCAATTCCTAACTCTCTCAGGCAATCCAAGAGGATGGCATGATCTATTGTATCAAAGGCCACTGAGAGGTCCTAGAGCACCAGCAGGGTCACACTACCCCTGTTGATGCCCAGGCGGAGGTCATTGGTCAGAGCAACCATGGCAGTCTTAACTCCATATCCTGTCCTGAAGCCGGTTTGAAATGGATCAAGATAATCGGTTTCATCCAAGACTGCCTGGAGTTGGGAAGTGACTGCCCTCTCGATCACCTTGCTCAAGAAAGGGAGCAAGGAGACTGGTCTGTAATTATTTCTATCCAGGGGGTCCATGGAGGGTTTTTTCAGGAGAGGCCTAACTGCCGCCTCCTTCAAATAGGATGGTACATTACCTTCCCTGAAGGACACGTTGATTATGTCCCAAAGAACACTTTCAACGCGTCCCCCCCCGGACGACCAGACAAGATGGACATGGATCGGGGGGGCAAGTCGTCTTCCTCACCCTTCCCAGGAGCTTGTCCACATCATCGGTACTCGCAGATTGAAATTGATCCAGTAAATTACCATCAACGGAGTTGCTGGACACCTCGTCTACGGATTCTGCCAAAACACTGGCGTCCAAGTTGGCTCTTATCTGAGAGATTTTATCTGCAGAGTAGGTGTTAAATGCCTCACAGCAGGCCGTTGTTGGGTTAAGTAGGGGATTTGGCACAGGTGGAACCTTTGTCAGCTCTCCTACCACCCTAAACAGCTCTGTTGGGCGAGACTCTGCAGACGCAATGCGTGCAGAACAGAACGATTTCTGCGCTGCACGTAAAACCTCCCGATAGGAATCAAGATGCTTCCTATGGCGAGTTCTGTCGGATGAGAGATGAGTCTTCCGCCATTCGTGCTCTAGTCGTTGTCCAGCTCGCTTCATCCTCCTAAGCTCCTCTGTATACCAGGGCTTACAATTAGAAGTGGGCTGGAAAGGACGCTTGGGAGCGATCGTGTCGATAGCCCTGGTAAGATCGGTGTTCCAAGTATTCACCAAGGCTTTGACATAATCACTGGTGTTACCAACCAACAAACCCTCTAAGGCCTTCTGGAAGCCAATAGGTTCCATTAGCCTTCGAGGGCGGACCATTCTAATGGGTCCACCACCCCCGGGGGGACAGACAGTGGCTCTTAGTTCCACCTTGACCAGGAAATGATCCGTCCATGACAATGCAGAGGTTTTTGTAACCTCTGCCCATGGATATTCCTGTTCCATACTAAAAACTGCATCGAGGGTATGACCCGCGCAAAGATGGAAATAGGGAATACAAGCAGTGACACAGTGATGTAGAAGATCTTGAAAATGGTATGGAGACAGAAGGAAATAAAATCTACTGACTAAGCATGATGGGAACTGTAGTCAAATCTAGTCAAGACTGTTTATAGAATGCAAGGGACAAACTTGCATAACCTAACACTAGAAACTCTGATGGTATGGGAAAATATAAGGGTGGAAGAGACATAAAATAAAGTACCTGAGAAGACAAATACAGTCTCTACTCAAGAATAAAAGACTAGAAACTTATTTAAATATTGACAAATTAAAATTTGCTTGAACCCTGGCTAAATCTGAACACATGAAGAAGTGGAAATCAATGAAGGAACTGATGAAATAGACTATATAGTTGTGATTGTTGTATTGTAGTGCTTTAAGTATGGATTTTGATGTATAGATTGATACTTAGGACCTTATCACACGGGGTCCAAGCAGTCGCATCCCCGTCCCATGGCGCTTCCTTCCGGTCATGGGAAATGTAATTCCCATTTTGACCAGGAATCCAAAAGAACGAGGATGAGACGGGGATGCGACGGGGATGTGACAGGGATGGGCGGGGTTTCCCTGCGACGTCGTTTGATCATCCGGGGAAAGGAAGCGCCATGGGATGGGGATGCGACGGGGATGCGACAGGGATGGGCGGGGTTTCCCTGTGACGTCATTTGATCACCTGGGGAAAGGAAGCGCCATGGGACGGGGATGCCACGGGGATGGGACTGCCTCAGACCCCCGTGTGATAAGGTCCTTAGTGAATTTGCATTTCAATTTGATTTGATTTAATGAAAACTTAAAAGAATATTCAGGACTTTAGGAATTAATTTGAAGCTATATATATATATAGAGAGAGAGAGAGAGAGAGAGAGAGAGAAAGGGAGGGAGAGGGAGAGGGAGAGAGAGAGATTTTGGTAATAGTAAATATAGTGTAGTAAATATAGTAAATATAGTAATTCAGAAAGAATACATTAATTGATAAGTAGTAAATTTAAATTAGTTGAATAATTAGACACAAATTCCCTTTGCATATCCTCCCACCCTAAGGCCTTGCCACTCAACAACAGAGCAATACACAGATTATCATTTAAATCCCAACCTAGGGTCACACAGTATATAAGAAGAGGTATCCTAAAATTTTAATTATCACATTTAAAAAAATTGACAGAAAGTTTGTTTTGATTTGTAGTTGTTAAATTATCTCTACGTAGTCACCATCCAGATTTACACATTTTCTCCAGAGTTTCTTGACCGTCTGAATACTGTTATTGTAGAAATCTGAAGATTGTGTCTTAAACCACTCTTCTACTTCATGAATGGCATCGTCTTGAGTTTGAGTTCCTGCATGGCAGGGGGTTGGACTGGATGGGCCTCGTGGTCTCTGTCAACTCTATAATTCTATGACCTGTGTTGTCAAATCGACAACCCCACAACAGATTTTTCAGTTTTGTGAAAAGAAATTCATTTGGTGATGATGACACTGACAAAAATTCATCAATATACCATAATAACTTCAGGGTGATAATTATTACTTTACAATACCCCCTTATACTTCTCCATCTTCCACTTTAGTTACTTCTAGCACAACCTGTAACAAAAATGAAGGACAGAATGAGCTGATTTTCTCAACATCATGAACTTAAGGACCAATGATGACACTAACAAAATTTCATCAATATACCATGATAACTTCCAGGTGATAAGTATTACTTTACAATACCCCCTCATATAGCCACCACTCACTTCCATGCCAGTATTCTCTGAAGATGCCAGCCACAGATGCTGGTGAAACATCAGGAATAAACTCGTCTAGAACATGGCCACATAGCCTAAAAAACCCACAATAAACTCTGGATGCCAGCTGTGAAAGCCTTCGACTTCACATTGGAAATCTCTATGGGGAGAAACTGTTCCAAGACACCTGGAGAGTGGGAAAACTCTGGACCAAAAAAGCACATCTACTCTTCTACACTGCAGATATACTACACATCTACCATACTACACTTTTGCACAGCAAAAAGGACCTTAAAATCCCCACAGGCCAACCGTATCTACAACAGGATGGAACATGCACTGTTACAGGAGAGAATACATACCATCCGCAAAGAACTGGCTAACATAGATAAGGAACTGCTATCACTCCACCTCAACATCAACACCCAAAAGATGAACACCCAAAACTGGGACAAAATTGACATCCTAACCTACAGGAAAATGGAAAAAGATATTGCTGACCACACTGAAAGACAAAAACAAAAATTCAACAAATGCTAGAAGCACCAACTGAAACCCTCGCTGGACACATCACAAACCATCATCAATCTCACACAACTGCAACTTTTGAAAGAGGAAACATCCATCCTGGTCAAAGGAAGCAACTTTGCAGTAACCACTACCAGAATCCCAGTTGGACATCATTTTCCAGGTTGAATCTGCTCTCCACCATCTCCCAGAGTAGGAAATGGAAGAGATTAGAGGAGAAACAGCAAGGATTCTGTGCAAGGCAACCCCACCTCCCAGAAAAATAACCAAAAAAGAAAGGAAAGCCATGAAGGACCTCAATTTGGATCCAGAAATCATAATTCTCCCAGCAAACAAAGGCAATGCCACAGTAATCATGGAAACAGAATGATACAAACAAAAAATCAAGGAACTCCTGGATCCTGCAATATACAAAAAACTCAAGCAAGACCCAACCAACTAATCACCAGGAAGTGAAGTCGTAGGCTTTCATGGCTGGCATCCATAGTTTTTTTTGTGGGTTTTTTCCGGGCTGTGTGGCCATGTTCTGAAAGAGTTTCTTTCTGACATTTCGCCAGCATCTTCAGAGAAAACTGAAATGGAAAAGCCTGGTTGTATATATACTGTGAGACCCTGGGTAGGGAGGGGTGGTTCCCAGGTGAACTGTGTGTTGTTCTGTGTTGAATAGGTATTGTTCTGTGTTGATGGCATCGCTTCAGGCTATGCAATCCAGGATATGTCTGCTGTTCCCATGTAAACTGTGTATTGTTCTGTGTTGAATAGGTGTTGTTCTGGTGTTAATGGCATGGCTTCCAGGTGAGGAATGCAATCAAGGAGATTGTCTGCTGTTGTCTGCTGACCCCGGTTGGTCTTCCCTTTGCATTTGCTGAGTGCAGATTTTCTTATTTTGTAGGACTGGTAGCCATATCTTGTTTACTTTAAGAGTTTCTTCTTTCCTGTTGAAGTTGTCTAAGTGTTTATGTATTTCGATGGCTTCCCTGTGCATTCTGACCTGATAGTTGTTGGCATGGTCCAGAATTTCAGTGTTTTCAAACAGCATTTTATGCCCAGGATGGTTTATCATGTGTTCTGCTACTGCTGATTTTTCTGGCTGGCCCAGTCTGCAATGTCTCTCATGTTCCTTGATTTGTGTTTGGACACTGCGTTTGGTGGTCCCTATGTAGACTTTTCTGCAGCTGCATGGTATGCGGTAAACTCCTGCGGCTGTGAGAGGGTCTCTCCTGTCCTTCGCTGAGCGCAGCATTTGTTGGATTTTCTTGGTTGGTTTGTAAACAATTTGGAGGTTGTGTTTCCTCACTACTTTCCCAATTCTGTCTGTGACTCCTTTGATATATGGTAAAAATACCTTCCCTTTGGGTGGCTGCTTGTCTTCAGTCCTCTGGGTTTTTCTGGGTCTGGCAGCTCTTCTGATGTCTGAGCTGGAGTAACCATTTGCCTGTAGAGCCCGGTCTAGGTGCTTCAGTTCCTCTTCCAAGAAGTGGGGTTCACAGATGCGTTTTGCCCGGTCTACCAGTGTTTTTATTGTGCTTCTTTTTTGTCCTGGGTGATGGTTAGAGTTCTTGTGCAGGTATCTGTCTGTATGTGTGGGTTTTCTGTATACTGTGTGTCCAAAGGAACATGAGAGACATTGCAGACTGGGCCAGCCAGAAAAATCAGCAGTAGCAGAACACATGATAAACCATCCTGGGCATAAAATGCTGTTTGAAAACAATGAAATTCTGGACCATGCCAACAACTATCAGGTCAGAATGCACAGGGAAGTCATCGAAATCCATAAACACTTAGACAACTTCAACAGGAAAGAAGAAACTCTTAAAGTAAACAAGATATGGCTACCAGTCCTACAAAATAAGAAAATCTGCACTCAGCAAATGCAAAGGGAAGACCAACCAGGGTCAGCAGACAACAGCAGACAATCTCCTTGATTGCATTCCTCACCTGGAAGCCATGCCATTAACACCAGAACAACACCTATTCAACACAGAACAATACACAGTTTACATGGGAACAGCAGACATATCCTGGATTGCATAGCCTGAAGCGATGCCATCAACACAGAACAATACCTATTCAACACAGAACAACACACAGTTCACCTGGGAACCACCCATCCCTACCCAGGGTCTCACAGTATATATACAACCAGGCTTTTCCATTTCAGTTTTCTCTGAAGATGCTAGCCACAGATGCTGGCGAAACGTCAGAAAGAAACTCTTTCAGAACATGGCCACACAGCCCGAAAAAAACCCACAAAAAAAATCACCAGAAAAATGAACACCTTGATCAAAAATTCCTCAATTCAGCCATTCACACACCAAAGTTTGTGCAAATCTGAGGCTCTCCCACCAAGATTGTATGGACTTCCCAAGATCCACAAGGATTTCATTCCACTCTGACCCATAGTGAGTGCCATTGGATCCCCCACATATGACTTGGCCAAGTTTCTGGCCACACACGTGGCAGAGGAGAATGTCGTCCCCATCATTACCTCATGTGTCATCCTCCACAACATCTGAGAGACCAAGGGAAGGGTCCTGGATGAAGGAGGGTGCTACAGGCACTGCTTTGTGCTGCCCACCCTAGGGGCACCCATGAAAGACAATGACCTTGTGAAGCAGAGAGAAAAGGAGGCTGTGAGGGAGGCCCTGTCAGAGTTCTTTGAGACCAGGAGGATTTGAAGTATCCCCTCTCCTCCATCTGTGAGCCTAGGGCACTACTGTACTATGCCATGATAATAAGCGCCTGGACACAACATTTTCTATTATCCACACTCTGTGTATGGCTAGCATTTATATAGGACACTACTGCAATATGCCATGATAATAAGCACCTCAATAAACATCTCCTATTATCCACACTCTCACTATGGCTAGTATTCATGCTCTTATGCACTTATCCTTGACCATGAGACTAGGGAGTCACACACAGACACTCAAAACACACACACAAAAGGGCATGGAGAGGTCACCTGGTGCCAGATTTCCTGGCAATAGAAAGATACAGTACAAAACCCACCAACTGTAATCTCTGACAATGTTGCAAAATTCCCAACACTCAGCTTTCCTAATGGCCCATTCGATTGTAACAAGTGGTAGTCCAGAAGACTACCATTGGGGCCTACATACAAACTGGTCTGAGGGTCCCTATTAGCTAGGAGCCAGGTAAGGCCATCTGCCCCTGCAACAATTGCCCATAAATGCCCCTGCAGACCTCCACAGGTCCCTAGGATGACAATGGTGACCAGGAAGAGAGTGTTCAGATCACCTATTGGACCAATGAAGAGGTGGGCATTCTCCTTCATGCCTTCACCCCCAAGGCAGCTGCGAGAAGGATCATGGCCAGCACCAACCGGCCCAACCAGAGGTACTTTGCCCAGGCCTCCCAGGCCCTCCACTAGCAGGGCTTCAGGAGGACTCCCCAACAGTGCCGGACTAAGTTCAAGGCACTGAAGGAGGTCTTTGTTGAAGGACAGGAGTCCCTGGAGAACTATAGGGAGAACACACACACACACACACACACACCCGTTGAGGAAGAGGCCGTCATTTTATGACCAGCTCATCGACCTCTGGGTGAGGGCCACCCACCCGAGATGGCAGGATCGTCATCCTCCCGGTAAGTGTTGGGCCCCTGCCATTGTCCCTCATGCCCATCCCTACCTTCCCCTCACCCTTCCCTATCCCTCCGCCTCCTCCTCCTCCTCCTCTGACAGGGAAGCCAGGCCCACCTGGCAGTGCTGCAAGACAGCCGGGACCAAGACTGTTGGCAAGGTAAGAGTGGCAGGGAAACAGAGGGAGGGATTGGGAGGGGGCACCTAGGAACCCTGGCTGTGGCATTGAGTTAGGGGGTGTTGAGTAACCTCCTAACCACACTTTTATTTTTTATTTTTCCTTGCAGGATGACAGATGGAGGACAAGATGACTGCCATGGAGGACCAGCTGAAACATCTAGCGGACGCCGTGGCAGCCATCATGGACCACCTAAGTCTTCTCCGACCCCCACCCCTCCACCCCTCCCCATCCCTGAAGCACCTTCCCCTTTACATTGTACATACTTCCCTCCTCCCCTCCCCTTCTTCCCCTGTTGTACCTAACCACCCTTTGTAAATACCTCCCTCCCCTTCCCCCATTTGTAAATCATTGTAAATAGTTGTTTTATTTTTGTTTTTATGAACAAAAAACTTTATTTTAAAAAAAATTATGCCGCAATCTGTGCACTTAAGCAGGTATGGTAATAGCCGTATTTTATGAATAAACTTTCCATTTTTAAAAAGCTTGTGACGTTTTATGTGCAGATGTGTAGGTTCATCTCAGCATCTCTGCAGGAAACCAGTGAGCAGTATCTGTTCAGTGGGCATAGTGTACGGTGGTGGTGGCAATCAGTGTGGTGGGCATAGTGGGGGGTAGTTGCCAATGGCTGCCTTGGTACTTAGTGGTGACCGTTGCAACATCTAAATCCCCCTCTACTTGATCTCTGCCTTTGAAGGTGGTGAGAGGGCTCAGGCACTGCCACATCACTGCTGAAAAGACTGGCAGACTTGTCTACGTGGTGTTGCTCAATGATCTCCACCTCCATAGCAGCTTCATCCTCCATGGGTGGACACCTCTCCCTCCTCCCTCTGCCCCCCCCAGCTTCATCTTCCATGGGACAGGGGAGTGGTCACGGTGATTACTGATCCTGGAAGATACAGTGCTCCACTCTGAAGTACAAGATGGTGGCCTGCTGGTGGAAGATGTAGAGGCATGGGACAGTGGTCTCCTATCAGAGATGTCCATAGCCCTCTAACTGCAGGATGTCTCATCTGAGTCAGGATGTTCCTCCTGGTCATCTAAAAGTGACAAGGGATGGGGCCATCTCTGCCCTCTGGCCATCCTAGTGCTGTCCCCTGCATCGCTTCCCGAGGGCCCTAGCACATCTTACCTTGAGAGGTCAAAAGCTCCTGGGCGCATTCTGCCTCAGAGATGTCCTCCACAGTTTCCACTCTGGCTGGCTGGCTGACTGGGACCCTCACGACATCACTGCTGGTGCATATTCTGCTGGGCTGTATGCTACCATCCCTGGCGAGAAAGGCATGGAGTTCCTTGTAGAAGGGTATAGAGGAGGGACCCAATCTGCTTTTGGCCTTGTGATCCTTAAACTTCTTGTAATCAGACCTGAGCTTTTTGGTCTTCCGACGACACTTTTCCCAAGTGCATTGGTGGCCCCTAGCTCTCATGCTTTCTGCCAACTCCTTAAATGTATTGGCATTCAAAAACGATTGTCTCAATTTCTCAAAAACGTGTGGCTTTTGAGAAGCTTTTGAGAACGTCTTCACATGGGACCACGATGTTCCTCTTCCTCTTTTTGGCTCACTGCTTGTCAATGGCTCGGCCATTCTGCCTGCTGTAACAGACGAGCGCCAAAGGTTCACAGCTAGGGAGGTCCGCAGTGACAAAGATTTGCTGGGAAAATGGCACTGGAATGTGTGTGGGGGTCCTGCTTAAAAGTGAAACTTTCCCTTTATCTCTTTCACACAATGTAACATACGGTAGCAACAGTTTCACCTTCCTGCTCTGGAACATGTGCACTGTGAAAATTAGGGTTAGGGCTAGGGTTCTGAGGCAGATGCACCTGCGGTGGTTCACCCACACCTGAACCCTAAAAACGCTTTAATTTAAAGCATTTTTTCACAGGGTGCATGCTCCCCAGGGGCAGCTGAAAATGTGGCGCACCTGTTCACGTGCATTTACACCAGCGTTTTAACACTCGTGTGCCCTTTTTTCCGCTGTACCTCCGTCACTGCATCCCGATGTACCTTTGAAGGTGTGCATGTTTTCAGAAGAAGCAGAAAAATGTGACTCCTTTTTGAAACACACTTTCACAGGAACAGGCAAGTACGGGGAGCTTTTTTGGCATGCGTAATCTAAAGACCATGCCGTCAGGTCACCCTCAAAACAACCTTTTTAGTCCTTCTGCATCCCCCCTAAGTCAGTAGACTTGAGGTGTGAGATCAGTGGAGCTGGGGAGAGAAGGGTTGCATCTCTGTGAATAGAGGAAAAACAAACAAACAAACAAAAAACCTTAAGAATTAGATAGAATTGTGCTATTTAATCCTGCTCAAGACTTATATACACAACAAATTTTAAGCATGGTTTAAGCATCATGACTTTCTCCAAAGAATTTGGATGTCAGAAGTATATGCAAGAGACTTTCGGGGGAAGCAGATGGCTAATTGAGCCATTTTGGGGGAAGGGAAGGGGAGGGGCAGCCGCACAATCGGTGCCCCAACCCCTTCCCCAGGTCGTCCTCGGAGCAGCCGGCCCTCCGCATGGCCGGTACTCTGAGGATGACCTCCCGGTGCAGCGTTCGAACACGCTGCGGCGGAAGAGTTGCCAAAGGTGCGCCACAGCCTTTTGCGGCACACCTTCGGTGACTTGTGAAAGGAGCACCAATTTAGCGCTCCTTTCTTGGGTGGCGAAGCTGCGCCGTGGGGCCGAGGTGTGGAGATACCTTGGCCCCGCAGTGCAACTTCCCTGTTTCCAGTCACAATATACAACTACAGTGCTATTATTGCACAGTAACTGACATGGTTCTGTCCTATGAAATCCTGGAGCTTGTAGTTTAGTGAGGCACTGGAGCCATCTTGCTAAGAATTCTGAATGCCCTTCCCAAAACTACAAGTTTGGACAGATATGCCAAAAGAGGTGCTTTCAGGCTGACTAGGAGGTGTGGCGTTTAGATAATGCACACCTATAAGCCAGCAGGAAAGAGCCTTCTAGGTGCCGTGTGTTGGGAAAAGCTGCTCCAAAAAGAAGCAGCTTGTTTCCACTTCTTCTGGAAAGATATGCACCTTCACATGTGTGTATGTATGCAGTAACACCAGTGCATTAGAAAAAGAGTGCCACAAATTTAAAACAGCTGTATAAATGCATCGCGGCGGAAATTGAGTCAACAATCCAGAGCATGCGACATACAATGCAGTCTTTAATGTAAAGTATCCTATGCTTCCAGGTGTGGATTCACCACCACAGGTGCACTTCAGTATTAGAACCCTAACCTTAATTGTAACCCTATGCATGCACCCTAGCAACTATTCTCTATTATGACAATAAATGCATTCTGTAGCATGTATGCTTGCTGTCAGCATGAACAGTAGTTTGCATGGAAGAGGCTTTTGTGACCTCTTCTGTGCAGGTGTGTATAAGACCTGCACACCACTTCCTGGCACACTGGAGGGGGGGCTCCTGGAGTAACATTTGCCTGTGTGTCCTGTTGACTATGTCCCTTGCATGACCACAAGATGCACGTATCCAGTCTGTCCACACAAACCTCCCTTGCATGTACCTCTCCCCTCCCCCCATCTGTGTGGGACATGTTTTGTGGGGGACAATGGAGTAGGTGTGTTTTTGGTTGACAAACGTGTTCCTCCACCCCAAGGTGTGCAGGTGTGCAGGGATGTGTTTCTGTGCACATATGCATGTGTCTAAGAGAACAACAACAACAACAAAAATAGAGCAGCTGCTGTCAGCCCATGTCCCTTTGTTGCATCCTTGGGGCCAGCAGTGCTGTTGGCAGGGCTTCAATATAGCCTTGGAAAAGGTGCATTAACTGCCCCCAGTGTGGTTGCTCCATTCCCATTTAGGTCATCCTTGGGGCAGGTGGTCCAGTTGCTGTGGCATAAGGAAAAGGTAGCTTCATGCCACCTTTTCCTGCCTGTCTGTACAGCCCCTACCAGTCCTAGGATTCAATAGGATGGGACTGTAGTAGTTAAAGTAGAATAACATTGCTATAATTCTGTAGAGTGAAGGCAATTCAGGTATTCCTTGTTCCAAAGGGATGGCCATCCTCATGACTCTAGATTGCCTCATCTGAATGGAAATTGTAACCAGGCAAATATAAACTTCTGCCTTCAACATTTAAGGAATTACTTATATATATGCCAGTACAAAATACTGTATTACTTTGAAGATTGTAGATTATGATGAAAGATATGCAGATAAAATAGAAGCATTTTTGTATATGCAAATATGTAAAAATGGCTTTGTATTAGCATGCCATGTTAAAAAGAGTGCATATTGTCATGCATATTATTTTGTGACCAAATTCTTCTAGTGTGTGTGGGGGGGGGGGGGGAAAGAAACTGGAAAGGACACTCTGTAGACAATGGAGCAGAGAAGAGCAAATGATCTCAGGAAACAAATGTGAGATAAACTATATTTGAATTGTACATTGAGAATATTTTTGCCAATTCAGATTTCCAGAATTACTGAAATGCCCTCATATGCACTTCTCTTAGAGAAAGAGAAAAGAGCCCTCTTTATATTTCTGTTCTTGGACCAGATCTTGCCATCTCTGAATATCATATTTGGTTTTAGGATCAGAAATGTGGTCCTATCTGAGGCACAACTAAGACTTCAGTTTCACTTAAAATGTGTAGAATATTTAGTTTGAAACTGAGAACATCCAGTTCCAGTATTTTGCTGCAGGACAGAGTGCAACTTTAGACAGACAGATGACACACAAAGAGATGCAGTTTCTCTCTCTCTGATCATCACTAGCCGTAGTTGTGGTCTCCACAGAAGGCATAAGCAAGTATATGGCAACTTTGGGCCTTTGCAGACTGCCAGAAATAATGCAGCTTGAGTCCACGTTAACTGCCCTGGCTCAGTGCTAGGGAATCATAGGAACTGTAATTTATTGTGGCACCAGAACTCTCTGACAGAGAAGGCTCAGTGTCACAAAAATACAGTTCCCATGACTTCCTAGTACTGAGTCAAGGCAGTTAAAGTGGACTCAAGCTGCATTATTTCTGGCAGTCTGCAAAGGCCCTTTCTTTCCCTAACAAGGGTATAGAAAAAAGGGAGGGACCTCTTAGAAGGACTCACCAATTGTTTATTTGCAAATTTATGCAGGGAAGGATCACCTATTCCAGATGGAATAACTTTACTGAGAGTACTAGTTCTGCCCCTTTTATTATTCTGGCTGCAGCTGTAGTGTCTGCTTTCTACTTTATTACTATTAGGGGCACAGGTGACTCCATTGAATTTGCTCTGTAGGTGCTGTCTGTGCCTGATAAAGTGTTTCAGCTTCCAGTTGAAAAAGATTTGGTTTAATCAGTTCTGAGAGCTGCACGGCTACTCCTGCATATCTCTTCCAACACTAGGCAAAGTAATTTTAAATGCTCAGCTGTAACCTTACAAAAAAAAGCAGGAGGGTAAGAGGTGAGATATTTAGTGTAAATTTAAAACTGAGTGACTGTTTTCAAGGGATGAAAACATGTAATAACAATTTGGAGTTTTAGAACACTTTCAATCAGGTACAAGGGATTTCAGCAAGCTTTACAGGCATTTATTATAATTAAATTTTGCAACACTCTTAGGTCATGGAATCATGGTCTGCACTAGTTGCTGGATTGGAATGAATTCAAAGAAGCAAACATTTTTAATTTTTTTTAAAAGGAGTTTGTTTAAGACTAACATAGTTCCTTGCAGTTTATTTGATTTGTTGTTTCTACTTATGGCAACCCGAAGATAAATAACCCATTGGGTTAAAAAAAAATTAAAAAACAATGTATCCCAGTGGGTTTCCATGGGCAAGTGGGAATTTGAACCATGGTCATTAAAGCAAAGCAGCTTCATTTATATACCGCTTCCTATCGCGCTATGGGATGTCTAAGCAGTATACAACTGTAAGCTCATTGCCCCCCAACAGTTGGGTACTCATTTTAGCGACCTTAGAAGGATGCAGGCCTGAGTCTAGCCTGAGCCCTGGCTAGTATTGAACTCTCAACCTTGTGGTCTATGAGTGAGTGGCTGCAGGACAGGCATTTAACCACTGCGCCACCAGGGCTCCTCGCCACCAGGGTTTGAAAGTTGGATTAGAGTACTAATCCAACTTTCAAACCATTACACCATGCTGGGTCTTCTAATTTGGATTAATTTGGTGGATTTGGATTCCCAGGATCCAGTAAACATTATTGTACGAGGTAATGGAGATTATCCAACAGGAAATTTGTGCTAGGATAGACGTGGGTTGTAACTGTCTGGAATGGATCTTATTGCATTGCTGGGAGCTCGGACAATAGGCAGCCCATATCCAACAGGCTTCTCCATTAGCTTTTCAAGGACGGAAAAATGCTGTTCATTAAAAACTGTTGGGGAAGCTGAGTTGGATATGGGTTGCCTACTGCCCGAGCTTCTGGTTGTGTGATAAGATCCATTCCTGACAGTTACAATTTGCATATATCCTGGTATGGATTTCCTGTGCAATAAGAACAGGCCACCTTACACAGTGTTTTTGTCCAGATATAGATGGCTGATATTTAACTATGTGCTCTGATAGTTACAGCCTGGTCTTGGGCTTGCATGTTTTCACACCAAAGAATAAACTAGGAAGGTGAACCGTGAATGTTGCTGAAGAAAATGTATACTTTTGTATTATGAAGCAGTACAGTTCACACGTATTGACCAATGCATTCCTAAGGTAATAACATTTCATTCATTCAAAATAATATTTCATGTGTCTTGGGCTGATCACATCATAGTTTATGATCACGTCTGAATTGGGCAAGTATGGTTTCATGAAACTGACTAGGGAAGGAAAGAAAAGACCATGTTTTTTTCCATTGCTATTGGATGGGTGAACCAAGCAACCATGAATGCAATATGAAGGGAACCATGATTGTTGCAATACTTTCCCTCTTCCAGCTGAGTTTTGGTGATCATTGATAACAGAACAACCTGTTTCATATATTACATGTACCAATACACACAATTATAAATTAATGAAACAGATTGGCAGTGATGTAGTACCAAGCTGATTGATTCAGACTCAAGTTGGACTCAAGTCACTGCAATGCCTTGACTTGGTAATAAATGACTGACTGGACTCGATTTGAGATTTGTAAATTTTTAGCAGCTGACTTAGGGCCTATGCAGACTGCCAGAAATAGTGCACATTAAATTGAGGCACTGCCCTGGCTCAGTGCTAGGGAGTCATGGGAATTGTATTTTTTCTGAGACATTGAGCCTTTTCTGTCAGATTGCTCTGGTGCCACAATAAATTACAATTCCCATGATTCCCTAGCACTGAGCCAGGGCAGTGCCTCAATTTAATGTGCACTATTTCTGGCAGTCTGCATAGGCCCTTACTTGCCTTGGTTCAGTAACATAATATTCATCCTTCTTTCACTCCCATCTCCACCCCACCTTGCTTTGTCCCAGCCTCCAACTTTTCCATATGTATGTGTCTGTGTGTGTTCTGGCACCCATCCTTCTTCTTTCTCTCTTTTGCTTGCTTGCTTGTTGATTTGGAGTGAGACTGGCAACCCCTTTGTTGTTTCTGCTTCTGCTGTTGTTTATAAAGACCCCCTTCCCAAGCAATTTGGACCAAGATCAAAATGATGAAGATTTGGGGAAGGGTTGAAAAATAAGTGAGGGAGGGGGACCAGAAGCCAGACCATGGGGCTAGCAAAGCAGGGCTAGAGGAAGAGATGAGGAGATAGGATGTTATCACACGGGAAGTTGCAGGGAGAAAGTGGAAATAAACCGGACGAGCGGAAGACTTCAATTTACGGGATTTGTCCCGTTCCACCTCGTCTGATAACTAAGTTTGAATTTAAAAGGGGATTAATTTGAACGAAAACCTGATCTTTTCATTTTTGGATTTTTGAGGAAATGAAAAGATCAGGTTTTTGTTCGAATTAACCCCCTTTTAAATTCGAATTTAGTTATCAGACGAGGCGGAACAGGACAAATCCCATAAATTAAAGTCTTCCACTCCTCTGGTTCATTTCCACTTTCTCCCCATGACTCCCCATGTGATAACGTCCCTAGAGAGAATCAAGAAACAAATCAAAGAGTCCAGAAGAGCTCTGAAAGGGCAAGTGAGCCCCCCCCCCCCATGATGTGGGGCCAGGACTTTGCTGCCTGCTCCTCTTTCTCTTCTTCCTCCTCCTCCTGCTTTCCAGGAAGCTTAAACCCCTTTTTGAGTGAATGGCTGAGCTATCTCTGAACACTCGGCTTCCTTTCTAACCCACCTTCCCAGGTGGAGCAGAGGAGGGAGGGAGGAAAGAAAAGAAAGGCAGGTAGGTGAGATCGCAAATGACTCAGCTGTGGAGGTGGGAAAGAGGGTCTCACACACATTTTCTCGGGTGCTTCTGCCTCCTCAATCCCTCAGTCTCACACACACTGCCCTCTCTAACCATAGTGCAAAAAAAAAAAAAAAGCAACCTTTACAGTTCTTGACTTTCACACATATGAATTTATGTGCTTGCATGTAACACTGAAGCACATGGACTATTATTTGTTCAACTCACAATCTGGAAAAAAACTTGAGATCTGAATCTCATATATGGGGACCTGCAAGTCTTCCCAAGCAAGCTGCTTGCAAACAGGAAGGTGGAACACATGAGGATCAAATGGGGTAAATCCCAGATACCTATTCCTTCCTAGAGGTCTCTAGCTTTACCTGGTTGAACAGTACTTTCATCCCATGGAATTAACCCTTAATTTGCTCCACTTTATTGCTGTTATTGTGTGCCTTCAATTCCAATATATTTTGACTCTAAGTTTTCTTGGCAAAATTTGTTTTGTAGAGGCTTGCCATTGCCTTTCCCTGAGGCTGAGAGAATGTGACTTGCCCAAGGTCATCCAGGAAGATTCATGACTGAGTTGAGAGGTGAACCTTGGTCTCCAGAGTTGTAGTCCAACACTCAAATCACTATGCCATGCTCACTCAAGTCTTGATTTATTCTTATGGGCAGTGCTCATTAATTTGTATGCACTACTCTTTTTTTTAATTTTTATTGAGTTATCACAAAAATGATATAAAAAGAGATACATCTGCAATCTAACAAATTCCATTCATATATATCTAATCAAATATCTAAGCGTTCAACCAAAAAAACAGCAAAAAAGAGAAAACTATAACTTCCACATTACTGATTCCCTTTCCTATTCTTCATTTTCTTCTTCATTTCTTGTTACTGTTCTATAGTATCCAATTTTACCATCAAGATACTTTTAATAATATTGCTTCCCCTTTATTTTAAATTATAATGAACCAAATCTAATTCCAGTTATACTTAGCTACAATACTTCCTGACAGTAAGGGCGGTTCGACAGTGGAACACACTCCCTCGGAGAGTGGTGGAGTCTCCTTCCTTGGAGGTCTTTAAGCAGAGGCTGGATGGCCATCTGTCGGTGATGCTTTGATTGGGAGTTCCTGCATGGCAGGGGGTTGGACTGGATGGTCCTTGTGGTCTCTTCCAACTCTATGATTCCATGATTCTAATATTATTTTCTCTAAACCAAATAGACTAAATACACATAATCATTATCGTTATTAATCCTCCATCTTTTTTATATATAAAATATCACTCTGATTCCTTTTCAAGTAATCATATATTTTCTTCCAATCTTTTTTTCTATCTTCTAATTTTTCCTCTATTTCCCCAGATAATAAATCCAATTCCATTAAGTCCATAAGTTTTGACCGCCATTCATCTATTTGAATTTCTCTACTAGTTTTCCAGTATCTCGCGTAAACTAGCCTGGAAGCTGTAAGCATATAGAATGTAACTCTGCCGTATTTCTTTTCCAATTTACTGTTTATCATGCATAATAACATAATTTCTGGTTTTCTATCCAATTCTGTCTCCAGTATTTGAGCCATGTTCTCTTGAATATTTTTCCAAAATCTTTTAGCATATACACACTCCCACCAAAGATGAAAATATGTGCATTTTACCTTCTCACACTTCCAGCATTTATCTCCTATGTTGTATATCCTGGCTATTCTATCTGGAGATAAATGCCATCTATATATGATTTTATAATAATTTTCTCTGATATCTTGACTTAGGAAGTACTTTAGCCTGACGTTCCAACATTTTTCCCATTGAGTTAGTTCTAACTCATGTCCACAGTTCTTGGCCCAAGCTATCATGTTATCTTTAATCAAATCTTCTTCCGTGTATATTTCCAGCAGCTTTTTATATATTCTAGACAATGGTGCTGGTTTATCATTCATGATATTTTCCTCTAAATCAGTTTTTTTCTCCGTTATACCTATTGTCTTTACATCAAGATTAAATCTTGCTCTTAACTGATGATATAAAAACCATCTGCATTCTTTCCTTTCTGACTTTAGTTGTTCTAAGGTCTTAATTCTGAAATGTCCTTTATCTTTCTCTAGAATATCTTGATATTTTAGCCAAGGTTCCTTTCTATTAAGATCAATTTGAAATAAGGCTTCTTGGGGTGATGCCCATAAAGGTAGTTTAGGACAAATTCTTTTTTTTTATATTTCTTCCAATTTATTACTTACGGAAAAGCCTGAAATTCTAGTTAACTCTTTTTCCTCTTCCTGCGACATATTTTTGTTATAACATTTGTTTTTCCTTTATTTATTTTTAATCCTGAAACTTTTTCTAGATCATCTAGTTGGAGCATTAACTGTTTAATGTTTTCCAATGGGTCTTCCATTGTCACAGCTATATCATCGGCGTAGGCTCTAATCACGTAGTTTTCCCCTCTATTTTTCACTCCTCTTATCTTTGTATCTTTCCTAATTTTACACATAAAAGTTTATAAAGCTAAAATAAAGAGGAGGAGTGATAGAGGGCACCCTTGCCTTGTACCTTTGTTGACTCTAATTGGTTTTGATCTTATGCCGTTGATTTTAATTCTAGCTACTTGGTCCTTATATATGGCTGCTACCCAGTTTAGAAATTTAGGATCAAATCCCATCCAATTCATGACTCCGATCATAAACTCCCAATTCAAGCTATCAAAGGCTTTCTCCATATCAAGCAATATAATTGCTAGCTTTTTATCAATATGTAGATCAAAATGCTCTATTACATTGACTATATTTCTTATGTTATTTTTTTAATTGTCTCCCCAGTAGAAAGCCACATTGCTCCTCTGAAATATAGTTGACTAGTATCTTTTTAAGTCTTTCTGCTAAGATAGCTGCGTAGAATTTATAATCTATGTTCAGTAGAGAGATTGGTCTGTAGCTATTTGGGTCCTGTACATCTTTCCCTTCTTTAAGAATTAAGGACACATTAGCTTCTTTCCAAGTCAAAGGAATTTCTCCTTTATCTATATTATTTATTGTGTCCAATAGCGGTGTTTTCAGTTCATCTTTAAATACTTTATAATATCCAGCATTGAAACCATCTGGACCTGGCATTTTATCATTCTTAGCTCTATTTATCACCTCCTCTAACTCAGACAAGGTTATTGGTTTATCTAGTTCTTTTATGTGATCCTCTTTCAATTTTAAGTCAAAGTTTTCTTTCAGGTATTCTCCAACACTTTTTGTTTTATTTTTGTATTTTTTGAAAAGTTTCCTAAAATGATCTTGGAAGATTTCTTTAATCTCTTTTTGTTCTGTATATGTTTTATTCCCTATTTTTATTTTTGTAATTAGTCTTTTATTTCTCTCCTTTCTAAGCTTCCATGATAACCATTTTCCAATTTTATTTGCATTTTGAAAATGTTTAGCTTTTACTCTCTTCATTAATCTCGTTATTTTCTCTATGTTCTCTATAGAGTACTGTTTTTGTAAGACTTTTATGTCTTTGATTATTTTATCTTTGTTATTACTCTCTAACAGTGCTTTTTCTTTCTTGGCTATTTCCTCTGTAATAGATTTTAATCTTTCCTTTCTTTTTGTAATTTTCGATGTTTTTGAATAAAAAAACCCCGTATCATAGATTTACTGGCGTCCCACACAATATTGATATCTGTACCTTTATCTAAGTTTTCTATAAAGTAGTGTTTGAGGGTTTGTTTAACTTCCTCTACAATTTTTTTGTCTTTCAAAAGATAATCTTGAAGTTGCCACTGGAATTCTGTTTCAATCAATTTAAGTGTCATTTTTACTGGATTGTGGTCTGAGTATGTTTTTGGTAAGGTTTCTATTCTCTTTACTTTGTTACATAATGTTTTTGAAACAAGAAACATATCCAGCCTGGCCATTGATCTATGTCTGGGTGAGTAAAATGTGAATTCTCACCTATCTCCCTTTTTGTACCTCCATACTTCTATTAAATTTTGGTTTTTTTATCATAAAGAAAAAAGTCCCAGATAATTTTCCTTGTTTTTCTTTGATTTTTTTACTGGAGAGTCTATCCACCATAGGGTCTATAACCACATTAAAATCACCTCCCACAATAATGTCATTTTCTTCATATTTCGCTATTTCTTCATACAATTGTTTATAAAACTTTTTTTTTATTTTCTTGTGGAGCGTAAATTGCCACTAAGATCATTCTCTTACCTTGTACCATCATTTCAATTCCTACATATTGACCTTTACCATCATTAAACAGTTCCTTAGATTGAATATTTTTAGATATGTAGACCGCTACACCCTTTCTTTTCTGTTTTGCTGCTGAAATGTATTCTTTGCCTAGTTTTGGGTTTCTCAAAAGTCTTTTATCTTTGGAGCAAATGTGTGTTTCCTGAAGGATCACAACATCATATTTCTCCCGATTTATCAAGTGAAATATTTCATTTCTCTTGGATTTATTATTTAGTCCCTTAACATTCCATTTGAACAAGGTTATATCTTTAAAAGTCATTATCTAACTTTATTTTCAATATAAACAAAAAGGATAAACATCAGAAAATGCTAATTATCACTTCTACAAAAGTAAACCAAGTTTTATATGATTGATTCTTATTGTTTCAATCTTGATGAAGGAAAAAAAAAAGTTAGGAAACAAATTTATATCAACAAATATTTGACTAAAGTTTAAATTCAACATTCAGCCCCTTGATAGAGTTCTTCTTCTTCTCTCTCTTTTGATGTTAAATCCTCTTCTTCTTCCTCCCTGTATTCTCCCTCTTCTTCCTGTTGTTTTTCTTCTTCCTCTGCCGGTAAGTTGTTTATATCTTCTTCTGCTTTATCATCATCCCTCTTGTAATCTTTTGTGGCCGATCTTAGTTTTTTCTTTTATAGTTGGTTTCCTTGTTTCTCTGCTCCTTTTCTTACCTCTCTAGAGACTTTTTTTCCAAAATTCTTTAGCTTTTTGTGGTGTATTTAATTTATACCATTTTTGTCTATAAAGAACCGAGAGGCCTTCTATTCTTTCCCATCTGTAGAATATGCCATTCTTATACAAAAAGGTAGTTAGGAACTTGTAGCTCTCTCTTTTCCTCAATATTCTATTGGGAATGTCTTTATAAATCTTAGCCTCCTCATCATCAATACTGAAAGTTTTCTTATTACTTAGTTCTAACAGATTGTCTCGTGTTTTTTTTCTCAAGAAGTATATCACCACATCCCTTGGCCAATTTTTTTCCCTAGCTACCTTAGAATTTATACGGAACATTTTGCTTATTTCCCATTGTAATTCCTGCGATGTAATTTCCATGTATTCTGCTAATTTAGGGATTAAATAGTCATACAAATTTTCTTCTCTTATTTCTCCTATTCCATGGATCTTCAGACAGTTCTCTCTTGCCTTGAGATCTTCCAAAGCTTTTTCATCTAGTTTTCTTTCCTTTTCATGTTCCTCCTCTTTTTAAAAATTTATCAGATTTTCCTCCAGGCATGTAGTTCTATCTTCCAATTTTATTATTTTTTGATTAGCATTATTCAAATCTTTTGTTACTTCTTCAAGGGAGTGTTTAATGTCTCTCAGTTCCGCCTTAAAATCCTGTTTAATGTCTGCCCTCAGAGATTTTATTTCTTTTTTCATATTATTGTTCATATTATGCCGGACTTCCGGCCGGCAAGCGGGTGCGTGGAGAGTGTTGCCGCAGAGCTCCGCGGAGAAATGCTCCCTGGGTGCAGGTTTTGCCCACTTAACAGAGGAGAAGGAGACAAAAGAGGTGGGCAGCTTGTTCCCCTTGGCATAGGGGGCACAGAGGAACCCCACAGAGGCTTGGGGTTGACACCCATAGCCCAGCCATAGCGAAGAGAAGGAGGAGAGAAGGTGGGCGTTCCGACGGGGAGTCAAAGAGCTGCAGGGAATCCAAGCCGTGCCCAGGCAGCTAAGGCCAGTAAACGCAACTTGCCAAGCTTATATATATATATATATATATATATATATATAAAATAACCCAACTAAAGGGGGAAAAAAAAGAACAAATAAGAAAATTTACAACCCTGTAGAGGGTGGAGAGTAAGAGAAGAGAAACAGGAGAAGACAAGGGAAAGAAGGAAAGAGAAAGGAAAGATGTTGAAAAAAAAGATCAATATATAAGGGGTTTGAGAAGAACCAGCGATCACCCCCCCTCCAAATATATTTTTTCTTTTTTAAAAAACATAACAATATTGCCTGTTCTTGGGAAAACCTAAAGAATATAACAGAAGTAAAGAGATTTGGGTTGAACTAGAATTAGCTGGACTTAATTTACTGATTCAACTGAGAAAGTTATCAGCAGTTATCGCCTCTTTGTATGATTGGGGAAATACACATAATAATAATAATAATAATAATAATAATAATAATAATAATAATAATAAAGTACAGCTTATTTTAAAACCATCTTTTACAGAAGAAGGAATAAAGAACAGAAAAAAGAAAAAAGAAGGCAGTGAGGATAAATACTGACAGGTTAAAAAGAAAAAAGAAAAAAAGAGAGACTTTAACAAACCTGGAAGATTATTGTAATTGTGCTATTAGTGATTATAACTGCCTGACTACCAACTTACTTACTGCTAATTGATTGTCTGTTAATTAACTCAATTAATTTAAAATGGAAGTTTAAAGAAGAACAAAGGAGACTAGAAGTCAACTGTTACATGCATGATTAGAGACTTCAGTAACTGTGTGTAAAGACTGTTAAACTTCTATTGTTATCTGAGCTACCACCTGAGGAGAGAAAGACTGCTTTGAATTGCAGTGTTAGGCTTCTGAATCAACAAGTGATATTGGACATTTGATTTTAAGATATAAAAGTAAAGGAGAATAATGGCAACTTCAGTTAAAAAAACTGCCACTGCACAGGTTGCTGGACTCCCACAAAGAAGGCAATCTTCGGAGACATTCTCTATTTTGGAGGAAATAGGAAAAATGAATGAAAAATTGAAATTAGAATTTGTATGCACTACTCTGAGGTAGTAGATGGAGGCAGCAGAATTATGGACTGTGCAATGTCAGCCTGCAGACAAGTGGTCTTCAACACCACACTTGTCAACAAAACAAAACAAAATCTAAAAGGAAGCTTTGAGAACCATCCCTCCTTAAAGTGTGTATGTGTGTATGTTTAATGCAGGAGACTGTTTAATGGCATTTATCTGTCGTCTGAATTAGTACAGTCCAGAATGATACCAAGAACCAGCATGGTGTAGTGGTTTGTGTGTTGGACTAGGATACTAGTCCGACAATATCAACATGGAAATTTACTGGATGATATTGGGCAAGTCATACTCTCTTAGCCTCGGAAGAAGGCAAGGGTGGCAAATCCCCTCTGAACAAATTCTCCAAAGGCGACCCTGGGATAGGGTTGTCATAAGTCAGAAATGACTTGAAAGCACACAACAACAAGACAAATGCTACTATCTTGGCTTATTTTTTCCTTCTGTGTAATGTGCATGCAGATGCCACAATTGATTTACAGACTACCACATTGAAGAGCTACAGCCCTGACTCCTGCTTCATATTGATTACTGTCGCTGCCTCCATGGACAGAAGTATAGTGGTACATTTGAAAACATAGGACCTCAAGCTTACAGTCCCAAAACCATGACCCAAGGACAGTAAAAAATAGAACAGTATTAGCATGTATTTTGTATCTAGCAGGTATTTTTTTTTTTTTTGTAATTTTTCTTTTACATATTGTGTAAATTCTGTTAATATGTCTTAATTGCCTGTTCAGGGCCAACCCATGCTCAAATACATTACATTACAACAGAGATCACACTTGAGAACCAGTGTGGTTTCATAGTTTGAGCACTGGACACGGACTCTAAAGAACAGGGTTCAAGTCACTGCTCAGCCATGGAAACCTCTCTCAAATTTCTCAGCTATAGCAATCTGTAGTGGTTTGAGTGTTGGACTGAGAGACCAGAGTTCAAATCCCTGCTTAGCCATGGAAACCTACTGGGTGACCTTGAGCAAGTCACAGGATAACCCCCCCCCCCCCCCCGTGAAGAAATCTTGCCAAGAAAACCACATGATAGTTTCACCTAAGGGTCGCCATAAGTCAGAAAAGACTGGAAGGTACTCAACAACAACGGTAGCAGCAGAGACAAGCAGGATTTGCATAAAAATGTATAGAATGCATTGGCTTCATGCAGGATCCTCTGAAGCAAAAAATTTTTCAGACTGCCTGATGTGGCGGACCAACAACCAGCAATGTATACTTGAGTTGACTGACTTGAACTCAATGACCTCACCACCACACCCTACCACTTCATCTTTGTTTTCTATTAAAGTTGGATCCCAGACTTGAGACTTAACTTCAGATTTGTCTTGGATGTATCTTGCAAGGACTTGAGACTCAACTTGAGACTTGGAGTAAAAAACTTGAATACATCACTACCTATTAGGTTTTGAGTATATAGTGTTTGGCTTTGTCCTGATTCTTCTCACTGCACTCTATAAACATTCTTTTTAGGTTTAGTTCCTCTCTTGAAACTGAAATATGGGAAAAAACAAATAAACAAACAAACCATAAGAATTTCTAGATTACTTTCTTCTTCTTTCCTTATCCTTGATCCTGCTATAGTGGAATCATTCTGGATTTATCATAATATTAATAACCATTCCCTTCATATACTATGCCAGACTGTTGATTATTTTCATAAGATATTTGTGTGTGTGTGTGTGTGTGTGTGTATTCTCCTTTCGTCACTTCTCAGAGACCTTGTGAAAACATAACAGAATGCACTAGGGAACAGTCCATTTAAAATGGGTAACTGCTCAAGAACAATGCCTCATGAAGCTGACAATCAAGGTTCTTCAGTCTGAATACACCTGCATAGACAAACTCTTAAAATGTGTATGTATTACATACCATGTTTCTTCAACAAAGGATCAAGGAACCCTAAACCCTCCCATCATTAATTTCCTTACATGGAAAAGTCATATCTGAAGAGAAGATATTTATCTTCATGTGGAGGCTTCCACACAAGCAAGATTCCTGGAAACAAGGGCTTTTATTCATGGGGAAAGCTTCTATAAGAAGAGAAGTTGTCATTGACATGAAAAGGACATACAATTTTATACTTGAGGAAAATTATATTGAGGAGATAGATTTGGAACAGTATAAGTAATTGTTGTGAGTAATGCATGAATAGGCATGGCATAAGGAACATATATGTCTGTGGAGACATCAGGCAGGTTAGAACCTTGGCACTAGCCAGTGGTAGTGAAGCCAGAAAAAAGTGGGGGCTGCTCCTAGGAGTGAGTATATAAGAAGGAGGATGATGTTTATTGCCCTGAGGAGTTAAGAGCTGTTGATGCTACATTAGGCTGCTGTGAGGGTCAGTTAAATAGGGTTTTAGGTACCCAAGAAAGTGACAAAGAGTGTTGTTAACTAAATTGTTGTAGTGTCCTGTGAGAGACATACTGTTCGGTGACTAGTGGAGTTGCAGGTAAGCAGAAGTGTTATAAGGTACAGAAGTTTAATTGAGGCAGAAGAATTTCTTTAATGTTATATATGCCTAAATTAGAGATGTGTGCTATTATAAGTGTAAAATGATGGTCAAGCAGCCATGCGAAGGGAATGCTGAGAAGTGGGCCTCTAAGGAAGATGCTGGAAAGTTTAAACTCAAAGAATGCTAAAGAGTTATTTAGACAGGATGACCCGAGATCTGGTAACCTGATGCATTAAAGACCATCATTAGGAGCTATCATGGGCCAAAGAGCCATAATAAATCATTGGCAACATGATAAGGGACCCTCTGCCTGGTACACACCAGCTTATTTACAGATAAGAGATTTTGTTATGTGGTTGGCATGGCATCATGGTAACTTAAGCATATTATAATGTATTCTGAAATCTGTATTCTCATTGCTCAGGATTTTGTGTGTTTAAAGTTTAGAGCAGGGATAGGCAACCTTTCCCCTTTAAGGGCCGAGGGACTTCAGCTCCCAGAATCCCAGGAGCTATTGGCCAACATGGGACTATTGGCCAACATGGCTGAGGCTTCTGGGAGCTGAAGTCCCTCGGCCCTTAAAGGGGAAAGGTTGCCTACCCCTGGTTTAGAGCATCCATTAGAATGTCAGCTTTAAATTTATTTGTGAGTGCATAAAACTACAGCCATCTTGGCTGGTTCTTGGCCTCAATTATCTGAAATGTTAATTCCGTTGGGGACTTGCCGGCAATAAATAAATAAACCTATGCTTTCAATCTATTTTTGGTCCCCTGTTTCTGCATCATGCTCTGCAAAGAACCATGGATACTGGGAGTTAATTTGCAACAGTTGGTTTGTCCACTACATAATAAAGGTTCTGAGAGAACTTAGCAATAGCAAAAATAGCAGCTTAATTTATATACAGCAGGAGTAGGCAACCTTTCCTCTTTAAGAGCCGAGGGACTTCAGCTCCCAGAATCCCAGGAGCTATTGGCCAACATGGGACTATTGGCCAACATGGCTGAGAGTTCTGGGAGCTGAAGTCCCTCGGCCCTTAAAGGGGAAAGGTTGCCTACCCCTGATATACAGCTTCATATTGTGCTATGGAGTCTCTAAGCGGTTTACAACTGTAAGCTAATTGCCCCAACAAGCTGGGTACTCATTTTAGCAACCTTGGAAGGATGCAAGCCTGAGTCAAGACTGAGCCCTGGCTGGTATTAAACTTGCAACTTTGTGGTTTGTGAGTGAGTGGCTGCAGTACAGGCATTTAACTACTGCTCCACCAGGGCTCCTAACTAGCGGCCTATACAGACTGCCAGAAATAATCCAGCTTGAGACCACTTTAACTGCCCTGTCACAGTGCTAGGGAATCATGGAACTGTAGTTTATTGTGTTGCCAGAGCTCTCTGACAGAGAAGACTCAGTGTCTCAGAAAAAAAACTACAATTCTCATGATCACCTAGCACTAAGCCAGTACAGTTAAAGTGGTCTCAAACTGAATTATTTCCAGCAGTCTGTACAGGCCCTTTGTCTATAAGGAAACATATATAAAGCTATAGAGAAACAATTACTAAAATATGCTAAAGAAACAGTTAAACTGTGTAACTAATAAAGTATTTATGCCATATCTATTGTGAACACCATCCACTACAAGAGATACTGTATTCAGCATGATTTGTTAATAAATTTATTACTTTGTTTCAACAAGCAGCTGTCTGAAGTGATTTCAGAAACACATTAAAAATGCTACCAGCATTGAGAAAAGTCTTTTAGGTTTAGGACAGATTAGATAGTGGGTGTGCAGCTGTCCAATAATAGTTGGTGCCAAGCTGGGAGAAAATTTAAAACCCAGAGAGCTGGCATCTAAAGAGAGTTATACTGCAGGAGACACTTAAAAGAATCCTGAGTTTGAGTCTCACAGTCAAGAATTAGTGGGATAGTGGCTATCATCTTCACAATGTCATGCCTCAAAAGCAAGTGGGAATTCACACTTGTCCAAAGACTTTCTCATGTTGCTCAAGAAGTATTGTGAATGATCTCTACCTGTATTCAACTAGACATAGCTGGAAACCTGTGTGCAGTCAGGACCCCCCCTCCCATTTCATTATAGAGTTATTGTTTCTTCTATTTCCATTTCACACTGTAGACTGTTCTACAAAACATTTGGGAATGGAAGTTATTCAGAACATGGCACAATCTCTCTGCTTGCTCTTGACTTCAACAAAACCACTTTGCAAAGCAAAATGTACATTTTCAATTCTATTTTGCTTCCTTTACAATGCCCTTTTGTCATTTATGGCAAGATATATCATTTACCATGGAATATACTAAGTGAATGTTTGAGGTAAAATTCTGACATGGATGTCAGTGAGCTCACACAAACTTTTTCATCCCAAGTAAACTTAAGTAGAAATGCTAGCAATAGTCTCTGTTCAATTTTTGCCTTAAATAATGCAAAACTCTGGCTCCTACAAAATAATCAAGTTCCATCCATTTGATTTTTGTAGGGCTAAGGTTTCATGCAACCCAACTGTCTTAGATGAAATATCCCTCTAATTTGATATTCATTCCTTTCATATTCAGCTCTTTTGATTCCCCTCCCCAGATTACAAAGTTTGCAATATAAACTTTATTCCCTGTATTCCCAACACTTTCCTTATTTTTTCCAATTATTTTAATGTTTGTCATGCTTTAGTATCTAGATTTATTTTATCTGGTTGGCAAATCCATACTTCTTCCCTTTTTCTTTTTCATCTCCTCAATTTTATATGTTTTCAACCTTTTCCCCAAATTAATTGTTACTCTTTGTGCCTCCTTCAGCATTCTTGTCTTTTTTCTGTCTACTTGTGTTATTCTCTCATAATGATTTGTCTTACTATCTTTGCCAGATATTTATGTCAAAATCACTATGTATCTCTCTGATGACTTTTCTTGGTATTCATTTTTGTCATCTTTTCTTCATGGCAAATCCAATAGCAGTCTTTCTGTCTCTTTCTGTACATTTTTAGTGCAAAACGTCTGCCACTGAAATCTATGTAAACATCTGTACACAAATTTATAGTGATTTGACTGGCATTTGACTAGTTGGTCAAAGGCATTACTTGTCTGAAGAACAACAAATAGATGCCTATGGTGCTAGGATCAAAATAATACAGGATACATTCACTCATTGCTTTAAATTACAGACTCTAGCTCAACCAATTTATCAAAATAATTGATAGCATTGATCTGACCCTTGAGAAAGAGGAATGCTAATATGGTGAAGAGAGTTATCTGAGAAGTCCACTGTTCAATTTACAGTCACCCTAAGCATGAAGCATCTTGCAAAGTAGCCATAGGCAAAACATTCTCCTCTGCCCTTCTCATCATCTACAATCAAGTGGGTAATGTACTGATATAATTCACAAGGTTATTGTAAGAATGACTCATATGTCAAAAGTACTTTGAACACTTAGGAAAAGGCTATATAAAAGTTTATTAAAGATTGTGATGGTCATCATGACCGTGTGAGCTGAGTTCAAAGAATGTAAATCTGTGCCAAGTATTAGTGGAAATGTAAAGAATCTAGCCAATATACAGAACATTATCCTCCAAAAGGTTCAGCATGCTGGAATGTTGGATAGTTTCCCAAACAAGCTTAAAATTTAGAATAAAAAAACAATGATTTAAATTAAAAAGAAAAGAAAAGAAAACCATTGAACTTGAGTCATAAATTTTAGTTCAACCTTGCTCTCAACTGTTTATTTCATTATAAATTTGATTTATTTAAATTGTGGTCATAAAGTGAAAGACACCCCATTGGCCATTCACTTGCTGGATGTTTTGCAACCACCTTTATTTTATTTTATTTTATTTTTACAATCAATGTCAATCAGATTTTGGAATTATTTTCAGAGTAGATTTCCATAGTAGTGCAGACTTAGTGGTTTAAGGAGATTTACACAGTAAGAAGGATGACAAGGAAGTGTTATTCTAACAGGGAAAAAAACATTGAGGGTCCCCACCAGCATTGCCAATATCTCCTTGAATTTGCAGGAAACATACAGTTCAAAATGAGGCCTGTGAGAGGAGGACAACTTTGAGGATCTTTTCACCAATGTATACCAGCCAAACTGCAGAGAGCATTCCAATTTCAGTAAATAGAAGCGATTTAGAAATGGGCAAAGGTGCACACAAACTTAGGGCCTCTGCAGACCGGCCCAAAGGGCTGGCCTCAAAGCACAGTTGGGCCAGGGCAGTCGCACGATGGCCGGCCCAACCCTACACCAATGCTGTCCTGACGCTGTGCACCATTATGCATGTCGGGCGGCACAGGATACCCTCCCGACACAACACGCTGCACTGGAAAGAGTGAAGAAGAGCTGCATGTAGGCTCTTAGGGCAGCCTTTTGCCACCCATGAAAGGAGCAGCATTTTTGGGGTGGCAAAAGGGGGGACTAAGGCCACGGCATGGAGTAACTGCAGCCCCGATCCACCACTTCCTGGAGTGGCCTAGAGCTGCCTGTCTGCACACCCCCATACAAAACCAATGCAACCTTAGGAACCATACAAGGCCATCAGAAGGAAAGTTGTGGAAGGTTGCATGGAGAGGAGTCAGAAATTGGAGAGAGTTATAATTACTAGTCCTGAAGATAGGTTCAGGAAAATGGAGAGTGGTGAGACAGAGTCTGAGGGTTATACAGAGTGAGTGAATGGGGCTGGCCCTCCAAGCAAACAGGATTTATGAATTGCACCCCATCTGTGAACAACGTGGCTATGGATAATATTTACATCCTATTTCATACCATCAAGGGGGTTTGATGTTACTACCCAGTATAACAAAGGGTTTGATTATTTTCCCCATGAAATTGATAAAAGGGATCTGGCATGGCTGATGGTTTTAACTCTGGAGTGATAAAATGTTCTCCGTTACCTTGTCCCTTGCTTGGGTTACCAATTCTCCTATCTGTTTTCAGGACACCTCTACCTCCAATTTATACTCTTTGTACTTTTCTATGGCATCATGGGCTAGGGTCCAGATTCCCCATGATGCCAGCCTATCTTTTTCAGACTGCGGGACACTCTTAAGTCCCTTCTTAGCGGTCTTGATGTCATAAGCCTCTAGAAGGGTCAGAAGTGGATCATCTGTCAGGAACACCCCTGGAATCCAGGGATTGGGTCCCTTCTTGGTGATCCACCTCTGTAGCCTGTTCTGCACTTTCTCCTCCCTGTAAATATGCTCCATCTCCATTTCCTAATTCTCGCAATCTCTCCTAGCTGCACTGGCGACACTAGAGCTTCCTCGCCCTTAAGAGTCTAAACTTCCTCCTTCTACCAGATTGGCTGCACTAGAGCTCTCCCGCCCCTTTCCTGTCTGCACTAGGGCTTTTCTCACCCCTCACCAGCTTTCTCTAGACCCACTGGCTGCTCTAGGGCTTTTCCTCACCCTTCACCGGCTTTCTCTAGACCCACTGGAGTTTCTCTTAAAACATGCTGACTTCATAGGGCTCTCCCGCCCCTCACCAGCTTTCTCTAGACCCACCGGCTGCTCTAGGGCTTTTCCTCACCCCTCACCGGCTTTCTCTAGACCCACTGGTGGACTTCTAGACCCACTGGCTGCATTGGAGCTCTCCCGCTCCTCGCCAGCTTTCTCTAGACCTTTCCTTAATTCCACTGGCTGCACTGGGACTCTCCCTCGACAGGGTTCGGCTAGCTGCACTGGGCTTCCTTGCCCTTGCTAACCTTTGCCAACCTTGCGCCCGGGTAGCTTCAGATGAGGACATCTCACATCGTCTATCTTAGCTTGTCCAAGGTGGTTTTGGAGACTGTCTACAGTTGGATTGTGGGAAGGAAAACCTGAATGGAGGACCTGGCTCTTCTCTACCAACCCACGATAGAAAAGGCAAGAAAAAGGGATGGCCAACCCAAGATTTCCAGTCATGCAAACACAATCACACCTTCCTAATGCTCGAGTCAGTGTCTCCTTTGCCTACAACCTCATTTCTCCTACATGTCGAGATTTAAACAGCCCAACTGATCAGTTTAGGGTGTCTAAATTCCGGGGACTGCCACGCGTTCTCCACCAATCTGTTAGTAATTTCAATTAACTAACTTATCCCTGGGGAGGGGGGTCCTGCCCACCACAGGAGGGGGCCAGCCTAGCTTGGCATCCCCTCTCCCCCACCCCGGAGAGCTCGTTCAATGTGATGAGAGATGGACTCCAAGTATACATCACAACCCTCGGGGGATAGATGGACTCCATCGCCCCTCTATAAATGTGGCCTATCCATCTGAATACTCTTGTGCTCAACAATTCCAATCCCCACAACTCCCAACTTCTTAACCATGGATCTATTCAGCCAACGACAGGCTGTGTTGATCGACAAGTGTTTTCTTGCTCCCACCCATGCGTGTCGTGGCAAAAACTTGGTCCACACCACCACCATGTTCGGGAGTCCCCACTTAATCTCTTGCATGTCATTCAAGATCCTTTTGGCCAACTTGAAACAAGGTACTTTAACAAGGTCATTCTCTCTCAAATGTACCAGTAGAATCTTAGGCGGTGCAAATGTTGCAGATAACTCGATGATGCGTGGAATGAGAGCTCCCCATAGCATTCCTCTCTGACCAAACCATCATACTCACTGAACCTCTCTTATCGCCAGATTCCAATCGCGACCCAAATGGAGCACACAACGTTCCGCCCAGACAGAACACAAGGCTGTGCCCGATGATCCAAACATCTTCAAAATTCGGATCTGCTTTAATAGAAAAAACATATTAAGTATAACAATGAAACATCTCAACTAGATAACGCAATGCCCCACCCATACCTTATGGGCGAATGTAGGACTTAAAAGCCCTGGACTGCCAACGGATTACATTGTAGCATCATTCAAACCCTGAGAAGCAGCAGCAGTCATTGGCCCTATATGAAAGGAATGAGTTGAGAACTGGTCTGCTGGCAAACCTGCATCTCTCAAAGTCTCTCGCAACACAGCTCAAAATTGAAACTGTGTCAACGGAAGGCCCGAAACATGAAGGAACAAATAGCCCGGGCCGGTCGGGCGAAGCCTAAGATAATCTGACAAGTTTAAAATGGGACAAATTTGACCTAATGGTGCTCTAGACAATGCGACTGTTTGTCCTTAGCCAACTGGTTAGTCTTAGAACGCTGAAAACATATTTGAACTCCTTGTTCATTAATTTGAATGTCAGATAGGTAAAGTGCTCTGCCCAAACTATCCGAGCGAGAGCAAGGAACCAGCTCACTAATTCTAGTGGCCGCGAAAAACGCCACAGAAAACACAGCCCTAAATAGAATCACTTCCTGGGCTGGAGAACATACCTCAGGAAGGGATTGCCAAATTTGGATTAAAATTGATCCTGTCACCGGCAAGCGAGTATCACGTGCCAGAGGAAGCTCCCTGGTCCAACCTTCCAGGGCCCTACAGACTCTAAAATCCCCTGTAGGGTCAATGAACCCTCCTGCTCTGGAATAAAAGTACAGATCCTAATAGTGACTGGGGACAAACCTGACTGCCGAAGATGAACCGCAAAATGTAACACAGTTTCCACCCTCAATGGCCAAACCTCAACCTCCCCTTGCATAGACAAAAACAGCCTAAAAGCTCGCAGTTTTAACAATTCCAAAAAAAATAGTCTATTTATTTTTGTTAACTTTAGATAATAAAACTCTTACTGCAATTTTTAGAATATTTTGGGGTTTTGGAAATAATAACCTTTGCTTGTTATGACCATCTTTTTTACAATATTTCTGTAATTTTTCCCAATTTTTTTCGATTTCATCTCCGGAACTCAACTCAATTCTATCATCCTTGTTAGCCTATCCATTTCGATGTTATCTAATGACTTGAGTAGCCAGTCTTCAATTGTTGGTATCTCTTTAGTCTTCCATTTCTGTGCAATTATGATTCTAGCACAGGTGATCACGTATAGTATTGTTTTTGAATGTTTTCTGGCTTCTCTGTTTGTGATTTTATCTGTCATATTTAAAAGATAGATCTCCGGCAACATTTGGAATTTTATGCCAAAAATGTGTTCGATTTCCATATGAATCTCATTTCAAATTGTTTAATAGTTACTGTCAGTTCTGAATTTTTTTATGTTTATGTTCCTAAATATTTAACTTTTTTCTCAACCTGGAATCTAGATTTTCTTGTTAAGTCCATTTCTTCTTTCTTTGTCATATTCATTGTCAACATTAGTGGTTTTATTTTCTTTACTTACCTTGTTTACAGATACAGATTTACAGATACTTGAATCCCACAGCCAACATGGCTAGTGACTATGCTGAGGAGAGGATTTTGACCACTGAAATGTTTTTGTAAAATGACACCTTCAAAAATAATAGACACAAGGGGAAGGCAGTTGGAAAACAGGAGACTATACTACAGGTGGAGTGATTCAATCAAGGAAGTCACAGCCTTAAATTTGTGAGACCTGAGCAGGACAGTGATGAACTTGGAGGTCTGTCATTCATAGAGTCACCATAGAGTTGAAGTCAAGGAAGCCTTGGTGGTGCAGTGGTTAAATACCAGTACTGCAGCCAAAAGGTTGTGAGTTCAATTCCAGGTGCTCCAGGGTTGACTCAGTCTTCCATCCTTTCGTAGATCAGTAAAATTAGCTCCCAGCTTGTTGGGGCAATTGACTTACAGATCTGCTTAGAGAGTGCTGAGTTCACTGATAAGCAGCATAGAAATGCAAATGCTAAGTCAACTTGATAGCAAATAACAATAATAAATGTTTTCCCCAAATCCCAAGAAACCCTGGACAGTTTTAGCATGCATTGCTTGACACAAGCAGACAGAAAATCCCATTTAAGCAAAGACATGTGTAATGGAAACAGGATTAGAGGAGTTTCTCATGACAATAAATAAATGCTGCATACAGGCACTGATCAAAAATCTGGGAGATTAATGTTAGAAGAACTGGCCCACCCCCTTGACTATTAATCCTGGGTTCCTGGGTATTCTTCTGTGCTAAAGGGCACAGCTGGGTGCCCTTTTACTTGGGATCAACTCCTCCCCCCCCCCCCAGGCCTTACTGGTTTCAGAATGGTTACCAGAAATTTTCTGTTTTTGCTCTCCGTATTGCCTATGCCAATCTTACTGGACTCACTAGATAAGACTTTTGGTCTGACTTTTACCCAATTCTTACTCTTTTTCACCCTAATGTTCTGTTCCACCTCTTTTTATTTTCCTTTCTTTTTTCTCCCCCCCCCCAATTAACCACTTCAAATTAACCCAATTCTTACTCTTTTTCACCCTAATGTTCTGTTCCACCTCTTTTTATTTTCCTTTCTTTTTTCTCTCTCCCCCCCCCCCCAATTAACCACTGCTATAAAGACCAAATTTCAATCTCACTCTCACTAGATGAGAGGAATATTTTCTTCATTAGTGACTCTGATCCAGACTTGGATACTTGTTGCTCACCAGGCTGAATGCTTAAATCTTTTACCGGTATTACATTATTGTTCTCCATGAACTGCTTACTTGCAGTCTTGGAGGTCTGAGACATGCCAGAGTCATTTTCTGCTTGACGTCTTTGTTTTTCAGATGGCAAATGGTCACATTCTGAGACTTCTAACTCTACTTGTTTTATTTTCTCATTTCTTAATTCTGATGCTGTTCTAACTAATTTTAAATTTCTATGGCTAATTGCCTATTTAAAATGAAAGAGGGAAATTATTTAACTGGTTGGCAAGGCAGGAAAATAAAACTGAGAAGAGAGGAGTTGGAGTTGGTACTTTCCCAGGCCTCCTAAATTAGTCTTTGCCTGGTGAAATAGAGGATGTCAGTGTTGAGGGAAGATTCAACAGCCAGTACAATCATGTTCTGCTGATTGAAATGGGAAGGTATTTGTGTGATCTTGTTCTTTGCCTCAGGAAGCCCTATGGCTTGCTCTAATATTGCACATAGATGTCTACCCCTTCTGCCTGCCTCTATTGATGATGCTAAATGTTTACAAGCAAAAGATTTTTATGAAAGATTGTGTAGGGAAGATAAAGATCATGAAGAGAGAAATAGGGAAAAGTATAAGAAGGAGGAAAAAGAAAGGAAAGAGGAGGAGAGTGCCAGTAAATATAAAGAGGAGAGAATATATAAAAAAGTGCCAATAGAAGAGGAAAATCAGAAAACAAAGGGGAAAAATTTAGAATCCCAAACGGGAAAAAATACAGAAATAGGAGCGGTAGGAGGGACGGAATAGGTTTGAATAGGGTTGGATTAATAAATAGAATTCAATATGGGTCCCAGAATTATCTCATGGAATGTGAAAGGGATAAGTCAAGAGAGAAAGAGAAGACATGTGATGCATTATTTGGCAAAGAAATTTGGCAATTGAAGGAGGAATTTAATTTGGTGGATGCTTGGACACACTGTAATGGGGATAAAGAAGGATAGACATTTTACTCTGAGGTACATAAATCATTCTCGAGATTGGATTTGTTTATGGTATCAAAGTCATTAATTATGAAAGTGAAAAAGATGGAGATATGGCCAAGGTCCCTTTCTGACCACAACATGATTGAACTAGAATTGAACACAAAATGGATTGGAAACCGGGGGTGGAGGCTAAATGAAAATATTTTAGAGGATGAAAGCTTTGTAAATAAGATGAAGGAGGAAATAAATTTTTTCTTTAGGGAAAATAGTGGTAAAGGAAATAAGATCAGTGTAGTATGGGATGCAAGTAAAGCTTTTGTGAGGGGGCTGTTTTTGCAACGAATGGTAGAAATAAAAAGGAAGGAAAGACAAATGGATGAGAGGATTAATATGGAACTGAAAAGGAAGGAACAAGAACTACAACAAAGTAAAAGAAATAAACAATTAGAAAAGGAGATAAAATTATTGAAAAAGCAATTGGAGAATAAGATAGCAGATGAGATTGCACAAAACCTTAAAAGATTAAAACAAAATCACTTTGAAAATGCTAATAAAGTAAGTAGATGGATGGCCAATAGGTTAAAACAAGAGAAAGAGAGAAAGTTAATTACAAGAATTAAGGAAAATAATGTGCTGATAACGGAACAAAGGAGGATAAAAGAAAGTTTTATGGCATACTTTAAAGAGTTATTTGAAGAAAAAGATAAGATTCAAATGGATGAGACACAGGAAATAAGATTATTCCAGCGTAATGAGATAAAATTTAATATGTTACCGAAAGAATTGTTGAATGCAGAAATAACTTTGGAGGAAGTGAGAGCGGCAATAGGAAATTTGAAAAATATGAAAGCTCCAGGACAGGATGGTCTTACAGCTAAATACTATAAAATTTTTGAATCTGAATTATGGGTAATAATTAAATAAATGTTTAATTTGATTCATATAGAAGGCAAGCCTGAATCCTGGGGTAGAACAATTATATCATTAATTGCTAAAGAGGGAAAAGATGAGCTTCAGTTGAATAATTATAGACCGATCTTGTTCATGAATAATGATTATAAAATTTATACATTTATTTTGGCAAATAGGCTTAAAAAAGTATTAAATGAGGTAATTAAAAAGGATCAAAATGGTTTTTTGCCAAATAGGAAATTAAAGAATAATATAAGGACTTTAGTAAATGCTATGGATTACTACAATACGCATAATGAAAAAAAATGTGACTTTTCTGTTTATTGACGCGGAGAAGGCTTTTGATAGTGTTAGTTGGAAGTTTATGTTTAAAATCCTTAAAATAATGGATGTGGGGGAAAGATTCAGTAAAAATATAGAAGAAATATACAAAAGCCAATCTGCACGGATTGTTATAAATGGAGAGGTAACGAAAGAGTTTCAAATTAAAAGAGGGACAAGGCAGGGGTGTCCGTTGTCCCCTCTATTATTTACACTCTCACTGGAATATTTACTGAATAATATAAGAAGGAATCAGGAGATTAAAGGATTAAAAATAAGGGATGTGGAAATTAAAGTGCAGGCATACGCCGATGATTTGTTGGTGATTCTTGAAGACCCAATACAAAATATTGATGCTTTATGGAATGAACTAAATCAATTTGGGAAAATATCAGGATTTAAGATAAATAAAGGAAAATCTGTTATCTTAACTAAGAATATGAATAAGGACAAAAAGGAATTATTGAAAAAGAAAACAGGATGTGAAATAGCAAATAAAGTAAGATACCTAGGTATATATATATATAACAAATAATAATACGAATTTATATGATAATAATTATAAATTAATGTGGAATAATGTTAAAAAGCAACTGGATAGGTGGGCAAAATTAGATATATCATTATTGGGGAGAGTTAGAGTTACAAAAATGGCAATACTACCAAAAATTCTATTTTTATTTATGAATTTACCAATTTGTATAGGTAATCGGATAACAGATAATTGGAACAAAGAAATTAGAAAATTTATTTAGAAAGGGGGAAAGGCAAGAATTAGGTGGAATAATCTTAAAGAAAAAAAGGAAAAAGGAGGGTGTGCCATGCCAGACTTTAAGCTATATAGATGGGCATGTAATATGCAATGGTTAGAGGATTGGATAAAGTTAAAAGACAATTATGTTTTGAATTTGGAGGGTGATTCCCTACGTTTTGGCTGGCACGGGTACCTTTGGTACAAAAAAACACAAATTCATAAAGACTTTTATAATAATCCCTTTCGAAGGGCACTATTGGGGACATGGGAAATAGTTAAGTCACTTTTTTATTTTAAAATTCCAGGATGGGTGTCCACCCAAGAAGCGTTTGCAAATAGGTGGGATAGACAAGATAATTGGCTAAGATATAAAGATATTATAAAGACTAATGAAAAAGGTGAGTTAAGTATAAAGACTAGAGAAGAAATAATTGGTGAAGGGAAAGACGTAAATTGGTTTAGTTATTGTCAAATAAGAACAAGATTTAATGAAGATGTTAAGTTTTTGGGAATTGAATTAAAACTGACGGATTTGGATAAAGTAATTTTGGAAAATGAAGACAGAAAGATAACTAAATACTATAATTTGTTTAGAGAGAGAGAGTTGGAAAGAGAACCAATAAAACAATACATGATTGATTGGGCAAAAGATTTAGGACGGGAAATACCCTTAGAAGCGTGGGAAAAAGCATGGGTTAGAACAAATTCTTTCACTAGATGCCAAGATCTAAAGGAGAATTTTCTGAAAGTTTGTAACAGATGGTACTACACACCTGCCAGATTAAATAAAATATTTAAGCAAAGTAATGATCGTTGTTGGAAATGTGGCAAAGAGAAAGGAATGACAATCCACATGTGGTGGAAGTGCGAAAAAGTGAAAGATTTTTGGAATGAGATACATGCTATAATACAAGAGATATTGGGAATAAGCTTTAAAAAAAGACCATATATATATATATATATATATATATATTAAAGATGACTTACTTTTTAAAAGTAGAGGACGAGAAGAAGTATGGGACGGTTTTGTTATATATGATAACCTTGGCCAGATTGATTATAGCAAAGCATTGGAAGGAAGATAAAAAATTACAATTAGAAGACTGGTTAATGAAATTAGATGAAATTAGAAAACTGGATATTCTCTCTTATAAGCTGAAGGATAAGAAGGTGGAGAAATTGGGAAATGAATGGAAGCAGATAAGGACGTTTCTTAAGAAAAGGTGGTGTCTGGATAAAAACCTGACTGAGATGATTTTTGAAGGTTAGGATACGGAAATAATCCAGGACATTTTGCTCTCTCTTGGCTTAAAACAAGATTAGATATATTATAATTTTGGAGAATATGTCGAGTTTACATAATCTGGAAGAAAGTTTGTTTTAAGGACTACTATTATTATTAGGATTATTATTTTATTCCTTATTTTTTATTATAAGAAAATTGAGAGACTGTTTGTTCTGTTAGCAAGAAGCAATAAGAAGACAAAAAAGCAATGTAAATAAGACTATTCTATATTAAGACAGGAAGTGAATATTGTAGAATAATGAAATATTATGTTGGACATGTTTGTGTTATGGATTGGATGGAGTTGTGTTATAAAATGCAATAAAAATTATTTTAAAAAATGTTTACAATAAAATGCCTTTTTAACAAAACTCCACTTCAAAGTTCAGTTCAAACACACTCATTTTTAGCAGTCCTTTAGAATGGTATTAATTCGAGGGGTGTTTTTTGTTTGTTTGTTTGTTTGTTTGTTTTCATTTTAGTAAATGTTTCACCCTAGTTGAGAGACACTCACTTCTTTCAGCTGCCATATCACCCAAAGGTCTGTGATCATCATTGCAACATAATGTCACATGCTGCTTAAGATGTATTTCGTAGTGCCAGCTGACACCTCTAAGGACAGACTCAAGGCCTTTCATGCTATTACATGTCATATCAAAGCTATCCAATTTGTTTCAACATTCAAGAGGATGTAGCTCATGAAACCTACTTGCAGCTATCATAGTCTTTGGATGCTGTGAAGGGGAAGTTACTGCCAAGAACAACAGAATGTGGAACATGACTGTGCAATCTATCAGTACCTTCTTCTCAGTTGGAAATGGGTTCATTGAACAGATGTGGAGGGATTTCAGTAGAGAAAATATAGAGAACCTGGATGAACACAAAAGGAAAGCTTTCTCCACTGAAGACTTATCTTGCAGAGGATGGGCTGGGAGGGCTGATACTGCTTCTGCTTATCATCTCCCAGTCACACAACCTCAAGAATAATGTCTACTAATGATTTCCCAAATCAATCATTTGGCAACAGATATAAAGTAACTCCAAAGCATAACTGCAAAAGCCCTTTCTCTGTCATGCCAGAGTCTTGTGTGAAGGAAAATTTTAATTCTGTCTTTATGGCTGCTGCTGGCATACATAATTTCTGCTGGATTTCAATCAAATCTTATCATTAAGTTTTCTAACCACATGTTTTTAAGAGGCATTCATACAGTCTACAATATGATAACATGTTTTTATAACATTTTATGGACTGAACACCTCTCATCTTATCTGCTCTAGTTGCTTCTGCATTTTGACAAGGACATGCACAGATCTTCACATTAGTTGTTTGATTAAATATTAAGGGATGTCCAGAATCAAGGAGAATTTATGGAGTTGACTAAAAATAATATGTTTTGGCATATTACTTTTCACTTATTTATATCTCAATAATATATCATGTTATTCTAGTAAGCAAATGAGTCATTCTAGTCAAACAAAGTAAATGGTCTTATCTACCTTAGATTTTACATGACTGCTTGCATTTCTTACAATTTTGGAACTTAATAAGTTTGGTCTGTGTCAGTTCAGTATTTTGATTTAAGTTAAAGTGGAAGAATGTAAATATAGACTGCTAACAGTGGTTTATTAGTTTTAGCTGTCATTAGTCAGGAAACACCCAGTTTCTTTCAACATCAAAAATAAGAAAAATGACACCACCCAAATTATTGCTTGTTTTGTATAAGCAAAGAAAAAAATATGTTAATAAAATTGTGTTGTGGGGGAAACATAATTGAACTGGTTCTAAGAAGTCAAAACACAAAATCCAGACTCCTGAGTAGGCATGTACTCTCTCCCATATTTTAAAACTTATGGCCAACCTAACAAGCCCCCCCCCCCCCCATTCTCATGCATTCTTGCCCTGCCAGATTCCTAGTGATTTTAGGAATCGGAGGCACTGCTCTGCAGTGGTTCCATTCCTTCCTCTCAGGCAGATCCCAGAGGGTGAGGCTCGGGGACAGTTGCTCTTCCATAATTGAGCTTAATTGTGGCATCCCTCAGGGCGCCATCCTGTCCCCGATGCTATTTAACATCTATATGAAGCCGCTGGGTAAGATCATTTGGAAGCATGGAGTGTGGTGTCATCAGTTGGAGGCATGGAGTGTGGTGACACTCAGATATATTTCTCCATGTCCAGCTTGTCGGCTCAGACTTCAGATGGCATCTCTCCTCTCAATGACTGTCTCAAGGCCTAAGCAGACTGCCAGAAATAGTGCACATTAAATTGAGGCACTGCCCTGGCGCAGTGCTAGGGAGTCATGGGAATTGTATTTTTTTCTGGGACATTGAGCCTTCTCTATCAGAGAGCTCTGGTGCCACAATAAATTACAGTTCCCATGATTCCCTAGCACTGAGCCAGGGCAGTGCCTCAATTTAATGTGCACTATTTCTGGCAGTCTGCTTAGGCCCTCAGAGCAGTAATGGATTGGATGAGGAAAAACAGACTGAGACTAAATCCAGACAAAACGGAGGTACTTACAGTCACGGGCACGAAACCAGGTGTGGGAATACAACTCCCAGTCCTGGACGGAGTCACACTCTCCTCTAAGGACTGTGTTCTCAGTCTGGGGGTGCTCCTTGATTCGTCGCTTCACATGACTAGTCAGGTGAATGCAATGGTCAGGAGTGCCTGTTATCTTCTTCAGCTGATACGCCAGCTGTGCCCTTACCTGGATATGAGGGATCTGGAAACTGAGGTACACGCTCTGTTAACCTCACGTCTGGATTATTGTAACATGCTCTACATGGGGCTACCCTTGTGCCTAACCCAGAAACTCCAACTGGTTCAAAATATGGCAGCCAGGTTAATCACTGGCACATCTAGGAGAGAGCATATAACACCTGTGCTTAAATCTCTCCACTGGCTGCTGATTAGTTTCTGGGCACAGTACAAGGTGTTGGTTTTAACCTTTAAAGCCCTACATGGCTTGGGTCCATCTTATCTCCAGGACCGCCTCTTCCCATATGACCCCCCCCATGCACTTCGGTCCTCTGGGAGAAATCTGCTGCAGCCTATGAAAACTAGGCTGTCGCAGACCTCCCAGACGGCTTTTTCTGCTACTGCTCCCAGACTATGGAATGGCCTGCCAGATGAGATCCATCTTATCACAACTCTTGACAGCTTCAAGAGAGCTGTAAAGACAGATCTCTTCCGGCAGGCCTTCCTGGAATCACTTCCCGGCCCATATGGAGTTGGATTGCTACCTGCCCCTTGTCGCTAATGCCTGTTTTTGTTTAAAAATTTGTTATTTTATTGTATTTATGTTTGTCTTAATTGTTATTTTAACCTTACATCAGTTTAATTTGGTTTTAATGGATGGGAGGGTTAGGGATTGGGATGAAGGATTGTTTTAACTTGTTGACTGTTTTAACTTGTTGTACGCTGCCCCGGTTGCCGAGCAGAGGGGCGGAATACAAATAAAATATATTATTATTATTATTATTATTATTATTATTATTATTATTATTTCATACAGACCACTCTTACCCCTACTCATTTCCTTAGAAAGAGTCAAGTGTATCAGGAGATAGGAGTCCCCTATTCCCACAAGTCATTAATACAGATTCCCCCTCCCCAACTTAGAAAAGCGTGCTATCTATGATAATCTTTGGAATTGTCCTTTCCACACTGGGGAGAAGTTGGAGAGATGCTTCTCTAGTCCATCCCAGCAAGAAACAAAATAAGGCTGGGAGGAGGACAAAAGAACACTATGGCAAATGTTTGCTGCCCTTGCTTCTCCTGCAGGATGGAAAGATGGGGAAACAGTCATGGTGGTATGAAAATAGGGATGGTGATTTCCCCCCCCCCCCCCCAGTTCCATTCTCTAAGCATCAGTGTTTTAAAATCTCCAAGGGTCAATGTGATGCAGTGGTTTTAGTATTCAATTAGGAATCCAGAAAGCTAGTGTTAAAATTCCTGCTCAGCCACGGAAACCCAATGGGCAGCTTTGTACATGTCACACTCGCTCACCCTCAGAGGAAGGCAATGACAAACCTCTTGTAAATCAATCATGGGGGGGGGGGGGAATCCAAGGATAGTTGGAATCATTTTAAAAACACCTAGCAGCATTTTAAATCTCAAATTCTTTCTGCCAAAATATGATAAACATTGCAAATGTGGGTGATTTTTTTTTCAAAGTCAAGTGAAACAAAATCTATCCCATTTCACAATCTAAATTCAAGTAAGTGCAACATGAAGAGTACCATAATACACCAGCCTCTCATGTAGTTGCTCAGTGTCTGGCATCTCTCTAATAATGAGGAGGAGGAGGAGGCGGCAATCCTAATTAAGTACAAATATGGTTGAACATACTGAAATTAATATCCAGCCTTTTACAAGTGAAGTTCTTAGACTTTTGGACTCTGAATCTGTCATGTCGTATTTCTCCATGTTCATTTTTTAAAGTTTCAATTTATATCCATTTTAAATATGAATGTTCAAAATTTCAATCTGGGAGAAGAGAAATTGAATAAACTAATTTTAAAAAAATTAAATGAGCAAATTTCATCTCCATAGAAACCTTCTCCCTCTACTTGTTACATGTGGTTCTCCAATCACATCCATTCTCTGATTCTCTTGCCTTTCAGCTTGAAAACACAAGAAACAGAAAACATGCCTTTATTTGTGAACTGATATTGCTCATGAGGAGACATTTCACAGATCAAGGGAACCAGTTAACATGAGGAAACAAGCCACTACCATTTTTTTGATGCAGGGCTACTGCTTTAAAAGATTTCATTCTTGGTTTTCCAGCTGCTTCTGATTTCTTCCCACTATAGACCCTGTCGTTGAATATGGGGGCTCTAGGAAGTGCTGGGAATTATATCTGATTTAAATAAAGAAGAAGAAAAATCTCTTTGGAAATACTTTGACTTCTCAGATATTATCACCTATTCATGAATGAAGACATGAAAAAAAAGTAAATTGGGTTAAATTTATAAAATGTGTTTACAGTATTAATGTTTTAGAGTGGGGATAGTTTTGCCACTTACTGTATGCTTAGTCATCTTAATTATTACTTTTGAGAACGCCCTAGTGTTGCGTTATTGACTTAAATTAAACTTTAGAAGAATAAGGCATTTTGGATTACACTGAAGTCTGTAGCTTTTGGAAATGGAGGTAACTGCTGACCCCAAGATGCATGAATTCTACTCAGGGTAGAGATTTTGATTAAAAGTAGCTTCATTTTCAGCTAGGTTGGTAATAACTAAGTTACTCCTGATCAGCATGATATATTTTTGTATCCTCAGGTACAAGCAGGTAGCAGACGTATGACTTCCCTGAACATCCCTTGTAACCAAACCCATTATGTATAAATTGGAATTTGATTTAAGTATCTAATTTATAAATGTAAGACTTTAAACCAAGACTTTAGCTTGAATTTCCACTCAATGATTAATAAATCTGTCTCCTAAATCAGTCTTCTTTAACAAATAAACTGGGATTCATAAAACAGACCTTAATACCCAGAGTATATAAAGTCCTGATTTATAAATCACAGAAATGACTAAAAATCAAGCCATATTGCTTATAAATCAGCAACACTACTTTAAAAAGTGTCATGCCGCTGAAACAAGGTATGAGACAAATGTGTCTAGCATTATAGATGTATATTTAAGTTGGGTTTTTTTTTAAAGCAATTATAAAGCTTCTCTGAAGCACTATTTAAAAACAAACACCTTATAGAGACTAGGGAGCAGGATGAGAACTTGATTTCTATTCCTATATTTGCACCTGGATATTAGTAGCTGCCTTCAGGGCCAGTCTAAGACATTTTATTGTCTATAAGAAATAGTAGGTGGAACTCTCCCACCCCCTTCTCTCCCACCTCCACATGTTCTATGTAGAAAAGGTGGGTGGACTGACAGTTGAATCCTTCTATGCCAGTGATGACAGGAAAACATTTACCTCAAGGGATCATGATGGCATGGGAAACAGGGTAGGCTGCATTTCCCATCAAGACAAAGATCTACCTGCTAGCAGGTACAGTTCTGAATCTCTTGGCCACCTCCTCAGAATGAAAATTGTTTATCATCACAGAGTGTCAGTTGCAATGCTTGCTTCATCATTCCTCCCCCCCCCCTTTCCCCTTCTTTCTTATGTATGATGTCTTTGTCACATGTCACAGCATGTCCTTTCCACATGATAGTTTCTATGATAAAGTGGAGCTTGTGTCAGAGGTTGAGTTTTGGCAGTGCTATTGAAGTTGTGGGTTGGAGTGTTGAGGCTTGGTACATTTCTTACTGACAAAAGAATCATAGTATGAAATTTTGCACCAGGAAATGGCCCACAAAATTCCACTCAGACAAATCTTCGCCCTATGTCTCTCTTACTTCCCTCAAAGCCATGTGTCCTATGCTGCATCCTAAACATGGTTATTTAGTGGGCAAAAGAGTATGGTGGATAGCCAGAAGTCATTGTTGTTATTACTGCTGCTGTGTTCCTTCAAGTTGTTTCAGACTTATGGTTACCCTAGCATGAGGTTTTCTTGGCAAGATTTGTTCAGAGGAGGTGTGACATTGCCTTCCAATGAGGCTGAGAGCATGTGACTTGCCCAAGGTCACTCAGTGGGTTATCATGGCCAAGCAGAAAATCGAACCCTGTTCTCCAGTCATAGTCCATAGTCAAACCACTATACCATACTAGCTTCCATCGCCAGATGTACAACAATGTGGTTCTCCAGGACCTCTGGAATATCTCAGATGGTTCAAAAGATTCTCTTCTTCATTGCACTTTGGGTTATAGTGACACAGCCAGATGCTCCTCCTCCACCACAACCACTCTTTCCACTGATCACTAAATATCTGTGTTGTCACCTTCAGCATGTGATACAAGGATGAGAAGGAGTTTAGGATTAAGGTTGATTTTTTCTCTTTTCCATTTTATAATTTATTTTTAAAAATACTATTGTGCTGGAATATATCACTAAGGGCCCAAGCCATAGAAGCGGCCCTTATGATATCATTATATCATTGCATCTTTTTAAAAATGTGACAGAAGCAAGTGCCCTGTTTATGAAATACTCTCTTTGTTGAGGCCTGCCTGTTCACATGAGAAGTTAAAACAGTAGTATTTCTTATCCATGTTTTGGGCTCTAATCATCTAAACCTGTTTCTGATTTACCATTGTTCATTTTATATTAGATTGTGGATATTTGTCCTTTAGTCTAACAGATAGCATGAGCTAGAGCAGATCTATAGAGTCCATGGCACTTAAATGTACAGATTTAAGGACTTACCATTCTGCAGTTGGTGTTAACATTCAGGGGAAGTGTTGTTTTAAATTTTTATGTTGATTTTTAAAAAAATAAAATATGAATTTTATCGCATTCTAAATTCTATTGGTATAGGGATGAGTTACCAAATATTTCTAAATAAATAAAAGTTTTCTCTTCTATAATTCCTATTACTGCTGGTTATTTAAAGGGTTGCAAAACCACACAGGTTGTCAGTATCACTGTTTTGAAATGAGGGGCCAAGGACTTGAATTAAAAGTTTTGTCAGAATTGAAAGGACCTCCCCCTTTGGCAGTATTTGAAGGCTTATACAGTTGCCCTTACATTCTCACAGACTTGAAGTCTGCAGGTTTGCATATTCATGGAGGGGTGACTTCCATTTAAATCAGTGGGGCACAGCCCATTCAAGCTTATGGGGCTTGAATATTTGCGAATTTTTATGGCGGGGGGAGTCTGGAATGGATTCCTTGTGATAACAAAGGGCCAACTGTAGTTTCTCTCTCTCTCAATCCTGTATAATTGCAAACAGTAAATTATTGCAAAGGGGGGCAGACAAATCATTGCCAGTCAAGAATTAATCTGTCTGTCCATCCATCTATCTGATAGATGTGTTATTGATTGGCAATGATTTACCATACTATTAGCCCAAGTTTCTTCATTACAGTACTTCATTTTACCTTAGTAAAATGTAAAAAGTGAAATGTAACTGCATTTTTAAATCTCTTTGTTTATATTATACAATGATGCCATTCAAATTAATATCACGAAGGGCCTTTGCAGACTGCCAGAAATAGTGCCAATTGAGTCCACTTTAAAGGTTAGGGTTAGTGCTAGGGAGTCATGGGAATTTTTTTTTTCTGAGACATTGAGCTTTCTCTGTCAGAGAGCTCTGGTACCACAATAAAATACAGTTCCCATGATTCCCTAACCCTAACCCTTAAAGTGGACTCAATTTGCACTATTTCTGGCAGTCTGCAAAGGCCCATAATCACATCCAGGAACTGATCCCTGATTGGCTGGGATCACTAGGATTTAATTTACACAAGGGCTTCATCCCAGCTCCACTGTGTAGTATCCTTGCTCCATTTTGACCTCTTTATTGTCATACAGTTTGGAAATCCCCACAGGACCCCTATTATGTAGCCACATTGGCACAGTAGGCTGTTTCTACTTTTTGCACATATTTACCATATCAGTTTATGTCTAATCACATTACTGCAGCAGCTGCAATGTTTGGGCTGTGGAGTTGGTTTGCCACAATACCTTTATTCTGATTGTCCACTTGTACTTCTATAAAGTGAAGCTGGTAGAGAAGGAGGAGGTGAAATGCTGACCTGTGCAACAATATATATATGAAGCTTCACATACAAACATCAAATTCCTTCCCCCAAAAGGTGACATCACCTTTTCCAGATGCCCAAACAAACAAGGTGGCTATTGTTCAGTGATGGGAATGATCAAGTGAATGCCTGAGCTAAATTACCACCCACCAACTGGTTCCACCCTCCCATCACTCCCCCAGCCCTGATTTCACCATGATCCCAATGCAGGGGTCATACCACATGTTGTTGTTTTTTTAATGTTTTCCCCAAACAGCAGAGTAAACTGAACATTTTTTAAAATTACCTTAAAGCCCTCAGGCATTGAAATGAAGTGTTTTCACACCAGAAGCAGAGGAACATAGTATGATCCTAGATCACTGGAATTTAAATAAGGGCACATTATTTAGCCTATGTGGATTCATCTTCAGGGAGGAACACAATCGAATAAACATATAACAGAATAGCAGCACAAAGAGGGAATAGTGAGAAAACAGAAGAAATTAGCACAAATAACCACAAAAGACAGAATAAAGAACAGTTTGTAAGTCCCCTCCCTGCAATTATAACTTTTGAGTTGAAAATTAAGTTCTTTATGTCAGCATAAACGATAATATGATATGTATACTATGTCAGGGAAACTGGAATTCATCATTAATAACTGCGTAATTGAAGTACGAGAAAGGGTCTCTATTTTATCAGGGAAAGGGGGGACATTATTGAAAAAATCAGAGCATGTAAATGTGTTACAGGCTGAAATTAAACCACTTTGGGCCTAAGCAGACGGCTTAAAAGGCCATCTTGGGGGCAGGGAAGGGGAGGGGCAGCTGCACGTTCGGCGCCCCAACCCCCTCCCGAGGTTGTCCTCGGAGCAGCCGGCCCTCCGCACGGCTGGCACTCCGAGGAGGACCTCCTGCCACAGCGTTCGCAAATGCTGCAGTGGAAAAGTCGCCGAAAGTGCGCCGCAGCCTTTTGTGGTGCACTTTCGCTGACTTGTGAAAAGAAGCGCTAATTTAGCGCTCCTTTCAGGGACGGTGAAGGTGCACCACAAGATTGAGGCATGGGGATGCCTTGGTCCTGCGGCACACCTTCCCAGGGTGGCCCACAGCTGCCCATCTGCTTAGCCCCTTTGAAACCAGACTGCTGATATTTTCATATATATATATAAAAAACCTCTCTCTGTGTGTGGTGTGCCAGGAACATTTCATTTGGGATAATTTTCCTCTAAAGCATAACAATATAAATGTGAGAGGCCTTGCTTTTTAACAGATTTTTTTTGCGGGGAGGGGGAATTGCTTTTAAGTCTATTGATAAAAGATAAAGGTAAAGGTTTCCACTTTGAAAAGATTGCCTGGTGGCGCTGTGATTAAATGCCTGTACTGCAGCCACTCACTCACAAACCATAAGGTTGCAAGTTCAATACCAGCCAAGGGTTCAAGCTCGACTCAGGCTTGCATCCTTCCAAGATCACTAAAATGAGTACCCAGCTTGTTGGGGGCAATTAGCTTATACTTTGTAAACCACTTAGGGAGTGCTTAAGTGCACTTATAAGTAGTATAGAAATGTACTTGCTATTGCTATTGCTAGTCATGTCTGACTGTAGAGGGTGGTGCTCATCTCTCTTAGTAAGCTGAAGAGCCAGTGTGGTCAAAGATGACTCTGTAATGATGTGGCTAGCATGACTGCACAGAATACTGTTACCTTCCCACCAAGGTAGTACCTATTTATCCACTTGCATTTTTACATCCTGCTAGGTTGGCAGAAGCTGGGGCTAGTGACGGGAGCTCACTTCATTATGTGGCACTTGGACCTTGAACTGCCAACCTTGCAATCATCAGAGTCAGCATCTTAACCACTGAGCCACCACATCCCTCTATTGATAGTATAATTATATTTGGTATGTTTGCACTGATCAAGTCACAGAGCTGATATAATGTAGTGGTTTGAGTGCTGGACAAGAAACCTAGGAGATCAGGGTTGAAAACCCTGCTTATCCATGGAAACCCATTGGGTGACCGTGAGCAAGTCAATATTTCTCAGGCTTAGAGGAAATCAAACCTCTTCTGAATCAATCTTGCTTAGAAAACTCTTCAATGGTGTCATTATTAATTGATATTTACTTGAAGCCACATAACAGCAACAGTAAAATCAAGCAAGCAAAGAACTTGGGAACAGCAACAATCACAGTGATCTCAAAATGTGTTTCAGTATATGAGTGTATGTTAAAATTAAAAGTCATCCAGAAAGCCCAACAAATTGCATTAAACCCCTAAAAATGTAGAAATGTGGAGGGATTCATTGAAAGGAAATAAAAAGATAATCAAGAGGGTAAAATCACTTCAGGGATAATAATAATAATAATAATAATAATAATAATAATAATAATAATAATAATAATAAATAAAATTTATTTTTATCCCATCTCTCTGCGTAACGCAACTAGGGTGGCTTACAACTTTAAAATATACATTCATATCGCACAATCCCACCTTCTCTTAAAATACAATTAAATAATGACAATTTAAAACACATTTAAAATAATAACACAAAGAACAAAGAAACAAATAACAATAGTTACAGCCGAACCAGGAATGTCTTTTGATGGCCTAGATATCTGTTCAGGAAAGGCCTGCCAGAAGAGATCTGTCTTAACAGTCATTTAAAGCTGTCTAAGGTGGTAATATGATGGCTCTCATCTGATAGGCCATTCCATAATCTGGGAGCAGTAGCCAAAAAGGTCCTCTGGGCAGTTGCAGACAGTTTAGTTTTTATTAGCTGCAACAAATTCCTCCCAGAGGACCTAAGTGTTCGGGGTGGATTACACGGGAGGAGGTGTTCCCAAAAATAGGTTGGGCACAAGCCGTTTATGGCTTTAAAGGTGATAACCAACACCTTGTACTGGGCAGCCAGTGAAGTGATCTTAGGATCGGTGTTATATGGCCCCATGTAGAGTACATTGCAGAAATCGAGACAAGAGGTTACCAGTGTGTGCGCCACAGTTCCAAGGTCTTTAACTTCCAGGAAAGGGTGCAGCTGGTATATCAGCTGAAGCTGATAACAGGCACTCCTAACTGTCACATTTACCTGATTTATCATCTGAAGTGATGGATCAAGGAGCACCCCCAGACTGTGAACACAGTCCTTAGAGGAGAGTGTGACACTATCCAGGAATGGAGGTTGCATCCCAATACCTGGGTTTGGGACGCTACTGTAAGCACCTCCGTTTTGTCTGGATTCAGTCTCAATCTGTTTTTCCTCATCCCGTCCATTACTACCTTAAAACAGTCATTGAGAGGAGAGATGCCATCTGAAGTCAAAGCTAAAGACTGAGACATGGAGAAATATATCTGGGTTTCATCAGTGTACTGATAACACCCCACCTCATGTCTCTGGATGATCTCTCCCAATGGCTTCATATATATATTAAATAGCATCAGGGACAGGATGGTGCCTTGTGGGACTCCACAATTAAGCTCTTTCCTTGCAGATCAACTGTCCCCAAGCATCACCCTCTGGAATCTGCCCAAGAGGAAGGAACGGAACCATTGCAGTGCAATGCCTCCAATTCCTAACCTTCTCAGGCGATCCAAGAGGATGTCATGATCTATTGTATCAAAAGCTGCTGAGAGGTCCAATAGCACCAACAGAGTCACACTGCCCTTGTCGATGCCCAGACGAAGGTCATCAGCTAAGGCAACCATAGCAGTCTCAACTCCATATCCTGTCCTAAAGCCAGTTTGAAATGGATCTAGATAATCGGTTTCCTCCAAGACAGCTTGGAGTTGAAGAGCAACTGCCCTCTCAATCACTTTGCTCAGGAAAGGTAGTAGTGAGACTGGCCTGTAGTTGTTTATATCCAGAGGGTTCAGGAAAGGTCTTTTCAGGAGCAGCCTAACCACCGCTTCCTTCAAACATGATGGAATATGGCCTTTCCTAAGGGATGCCTTGATGATGTCTCTAAGAAACAGCCTCAAGGCATCTCCCCCCTGGAAAGCCAGCCACAAAGGGAAAGGATCAAGAAGCTTGTCCATGTCATCAGTACTCATGGATTGAAACTGAACCAGTATAATTTCATCAATGGAGTTGCTGGACACCTCATCAATTGATTCTGTTACAACACTGGCATCTAAGTCAGCTCTTATCTGAGAGATTTTATCTGCAAGGTTGTTAAACACATCACAGCAGGCCGTTGTTGGGTTAAGTAGTGGGTTCTGCAAAGAGGGAATCTGTGTCAGTTCCCTTACTACCCTAAACAGCTTTGCTGGATAGGACTCTGCAGACACAATACGTGCAGACGAGAAACATTTCTGTGCTGCATGTATTGCCTCTCTATAGCAACAAAGAAATTTCCTATGATGAGTCTTGTCAGATCAGAGTCGAGTTTTCCACCATATGCACTCTAGTCATTGTCCAACCCGCTTCATATTCCTAAACTCTTCAGTGTACCATGGTTTATGATTTGAAGTGGGTTGGAAAGGATGCTTGGGAGCGATTGTGTCGATAGCATTGGTGAGATTGATGTTCCAGGTATTAATCAAATCTTCAATAGAATCACCAGCGTTACCAACCATTAAACCCTCTAAGGCTTTCTGGAATCTGATTGGTTCCATTAGCCTTCGAGGACGGACCATTCTAATGGGTCCACCCCCAGTGGGGCAGACAGTGTCTCTTAGTTCGGTCTTGATAAGAAAATGATCCATCCATGACAATGCAGTGGTTTTACTAACCTCCGCCCATGGATATTCTTGTTCCGTACTGCAGACCACATCGAGGGTATGACCCACACAATGAGTGGGCGCGACGACCAATTGGATTTGATGAACTCTCAAGCTGCACATGTTAGATTTGACAAACTGGTCTTGAGTGGAATGTTGAAGTCACCCAAAACTAGAAGTCTGGGTGACTCCAACAGCAACTCTGAAACCAGCTGTGTCAGTTCAGTTAGGGAGTCTGTTAGACAACAGGGTTGATGGTATACTAACAGAATCCCCAAGCTATCCTTAGTCCTCAGGCTTAGGTATGTACACTCGAAGTGGACTGTTTTCCAGACAGGTGTCCTGGACAAGGTGAGGTTGTTCTTATGAACCAGAGCCATTCTGCCCCCACTTCCCCTTACCTGCTCACTAACAGAGTACCCAGCTGGGAGGGCCTGCATCCAAGTTATAGTGCTATCCTCTCCCAGCCAGGTCTCTGTAAAGCAAGCCAGGTCGGCATCCTCATCTAAGAGGAGGTCATAGATGATATGGGTCTTATTTTTGACTGACCTGGCATTGCAAAGGAGTAAGGTAAGATTCTGTGGAATGATTGGTACTCTGTCCAGTCCATAATGGGGAACAGGGTGAACTGAAGACAGGATAACTTTCAAACAGTGATCCCACCTCCTTTTGTAACAATCCTTCACTCTGTTCCCACCATACCTTCCTTTCCACCTCACGACCTCGATTTCCACTCCCAGATCATTCTCGGCCACCCCCTTCTTGCTGCTGCCCTGTTGCTGAAGTTGCTTCTGCTTCTGCAGTCTTCTGGCCCCAGTGGAGTGGGGGAAAGAGAGGCTGCTGCAAACTGCTTCAGACTTCTTCAGGCTGGCTTAGAGTTTTTGAGGGCTCCTCTGTACCCACTCAGCTGTGCTGGAGAGTTGTAGACTGGCAAAGGAGCTTTTGAAGGCTCCTCTGCACTCACTCAGCTGTGCTGGAGAGTTGTAGACCAGCAAGGGAGCTTTTGAAGGCTCCTCTGCACACACTCAGCTGTGCTGGAGAGTTGTAGACTAGCAAGGGAGCTTTTGAAGGCTCCTCTGCACCCACTCAGCTGTGCTTAGTTTTAATAGCCCCAGTAATGCAAGCTGATATGCATTGCAAGGATAAGTCAGGCAGGTACTGATCAGATTATTGTTTATGAGCAGATCCATAAAGTTATAAAAGGCAACAAAACTCCCTTTATAAAAGTATGTTTGGGGGAGGTGGGAGTCATCAAATGAAGAGGATAAAAAGAAGTACATATTTTGGCAATACAGATATAAATTGACAGTAAGAAAAGGGAAAACAACAGTTTGAGCAGCATATTGCTAAAAATGTAAACAATACAAAGTATTTAAAGACAGTAGATGTAGGAAATCTGCCAAAGCAGTGTAAGTGGGCAGAACTACATGGCATATGGGATGTTGTCCTTGCACTAAGCAAAAAATGTAGCAATTTTATCTCTGCCTTACATATCCTAGCCAGAGGAAACACCACTTGTGGGAAGAAGCATTTTAAAAACCCAGATGAATATTCTAAAAATTTGTTTGTGAGAAATAATTTAATCTCTTTAATTACTAATCTGTTTGGTCATCAATAGGTTTTGAAAGGTCCACTCAATTATTTGATAAATGACAAAAATGACTAATATCTCTGTAAGTCTTAGAATTCATTAGTTACTCTGTGTATTGTTGTAGCACTGTAGAAATGGCAAATGATTTAAGAATGTTTTAATACTTGAGGAATTATTTAAATAAATTCAAAAGTCTTAAATGTTGTATTTAGGGAGAATTTTGTGCATAGCGTGGATTTGGAAGACAGATCTCAAAGGTTTTCAGAAAACCTCAGCCACTGGGGACAATTGTTCAAAATTTGCTTGAAAATTGGGAACTTTAAAGTTTTTGCCTCTCCTTTTGCTAGTTAAAAGGCTTTGTAGCATGAAAAGAGCAAAAGCAATATAAACACATGCACCCTATGGGGGGGGGGGGGAGTTCCTAATCTGATATTCAAATTGACCATATATATGTCATACTTGTTTCATTTTTAACAATATGATGCATTTGACAATGTATGAAGTATGACACAGTTTTGAGGACAATGGATTATAGAGCATAGTACAGTTACATAAAGATAATATCTTGATTCCACAGTGACCTCAGCATCAAATCATAGAGGAAACATGACTGATTACACAGTTTTCTCTTACACACACACACACAGAGAGAGAGAGAGAGAGAGAGAGAGAGAGAGAGAGAGATAATCAGAAAATACTGAAACACTGAGTTTAATCAATAAATAAACTTATGCAACTGGGCTAATTTAGGGGACACAAAAAGAGGCACTGTCTCTATATAGCTATTAACAAGCTAAACCTTGAGAAAAAAATAAAAATAAAAGCAAGAACAAATCGAAATGATTGAGAATTGGGTTTTAAAATAGGACTGGGTTGTAAAAGGGAATAAGGAAAGGAACTTGTTTATGAATAAGATGGATACTGGTAAAAATAGAAGTCACAAACCTAATGCCACAAGTATGTCAACACTACTGCTTGAAAGATTGCATAATAAATTGCAAATGTGTTTGATTATTAAATGAGGTTTGTTATGCTTCCATCTTTTTACTTCTCGTCTTGATTTCTGCAATGCACTCTACATGGGGCTGCCCTTGTGCCTAGTTCAGAAACTTCAATTAGTACAGAATATGGCAGCCAGGCTGGTCTCAGGTAAAATCAGAAGAGACCACATAACACCTATTTTAAGATTGCTTCACTGGCTGCCTATCAGTTTTCGGGCACAGTACAAGGTGTTGGTTATTACCTTTAAAGCCCTAAATGGCTTGGGTCCAACCTATCTTTAGGACCGCTTCCTTCTGCATAATCCATCCTATGCATTAAGGTCCTCTAGGAAGAATTTATTGCTACCTATAAAAACTAGATTATCTGCAACTTCTCAGAAGACCATTTCGGCTATTGCTCCCAGACTTTGGAATGGGCTGCCAGATGAGATCCATCACTTGACCACCTCAAACAGCTTTTAAAAATCTGTTAAGATGGATCTCTTCCAGCAGGCCTTTCCTGAGTAGATAACCGGCCCCCGAAAATAGTTAGGCCTGTCCTTGATTTCCGCAACAGCTATATTAATTTATTTGTCATTTACTGTAGTTTGTTATATATAAGCATGTTTTTAAACTTGATTGTTAAATTGTATTTTAGGGGAGGGGTGGGCTATTGGGAGACAGGATTGTTTGTTTCATCATGTAACCGCCCCGGTTGTATTTTACAGAGAGGCAGGATATAAATAATTATTATTGTTATTGAGTTTTACTGTGTTTTAAACTGTTGCAACTTAGTTTTTTTAAAAATATATACTTTAATTAAGCTACTTCAATATCCTTTTAGCATTGTAATTGGTAAGCCCTGATAAAATCATTAACTTGGATCAGAAGCTGGCCCTATCCTAGTATTTGTGTTTGATTTTTCTCATATGGAAAATTTTGGACAAGCTGTTTCTTTCTTCAGCAATAGCATAAACTGTTTGGTCCTTTTTCATTTTTCCAGACTGCTCAAAGTAGAAGGACCTAGACTCACTTCAGGGTAATTTAGAGGAATTTTATTTCACTTCAGATGAATCCCAAATCTGGTATTTCAGCTTCATCTAAATCTGATGTATGTGTCTTTGATGCTATATCACTTGCAGCAGAAACATGTGCATGAGTCTCACTTCCAGAAATCACTACAATTCCAAAGTTCTTAACATTTTTAGACCATATCCATAATTTGAAATGCCATTTGTGTTGACTGAGTTGGGCACATATGTAAATCAATGTACCATGTTCATATGTTGGCAATATGGACTACCGTTTTGAACTATATTTGAGTGTGTGTTCTGTCCTGTAAAGAAAATTACCTTTTATTTCATGGAAAACATAGTAATATAGTTCTAATTTGAGATGGGTGATTAGTGTGACCTGTCATCTTGCTGTATTCAGAACAATTGAAACCACTTCATGCTAAGGAACGTAGCTAGGTTTATTTCTGCATTCACTTCAAAGAAAAAGAGAAAGAAACCCAACCAATTGGAATGATGAGCTAAACTTCAAAGCCCCACTGATAAAGTCTGTGGATGTGATTGTGCCCTGAGACAGAAAAGACCATAAAGCACAATTACATTACTAATTAACCTCTCATTATTGGTTGCATATGCTTAGAGGAGCAGGGAATGCTGGTTATGCTAATTCCTGTGATTAAATTACTATTACTGATTTCCATTAGCATCTCCCTCACAGCTATAATTCTGCATACGTTCTTCAATAAGAGTAGGTGGAAAAGGAACTCATCAGAACAAGATACTGTTCTATCAAATTCTTCATTAATGCCACTTATTCATGAAAATTTTAATTTCAGAGCATAATCCATTTGTATTTGGCATGTTGATGTGCTATAATACATATTTCAATTATAATATAGTAACAGCTTCTTCTTAGGGAGAACCTCATTTGTATGTATAGTCTGTTATCAATCCACTTTCAAAATTATAGCTGTTGTGTCCACTTGGTCTTGAGATATATTGGACCCCTGTTGTTTTTCTTGAAAATGATTTGTATCCCAGAGTGAAACTTCATGAACACTGACAGTTCTACATTGTGTTTTGTGAATCTGTTGGTTTTCATGAATGATGACACACATCAGGAGTAGTTCTGGAAACCTGAGGGGTTTTTCCCCCTAGTCTTTTGTTGGCATTAGTTGATGTTCTCAATGGAATACATATAAATAGGGAATATGGAATTGCTTCATGAAAGAGCAGATAATCTGCAGATCATCATCAAAGCAAATGTTGCATTCTCCTCAAGTAAAATTGCTGAAGTACTTCAAAGCAAATTTGAACAATCTCTATGTTTTTATCCTAACTTGCCTCCTGGAAATTGAGGAAAGTAGTCTCCCTTCCCTCTGCACCCATAGTGCCCGGAGAAAATATTGCTTCTGAGTTGAGTGAGCTTACCATAAGAAATGACAACAATGAGAATGAGATCAGGGAAGAAGACAAGCCTAGGTAGGAAAATTGAAAATGGGAGAGGAAGAAGAAGAAATGAAATGGGGGAAAGAAGAGAAGATTGGATGGACAAAGGCAGACGTGTAGGAAGTGGATACCATCCTTACTCCAGGGAATATGAGGACAGAAAAGAGAGAGTTTGAACCTGTGTTGCTGAAGAAACTGCAAGGATAAGAATAAAAACTGTCTGAGCATCCATTGAGGTGGGACCATCTTTGCTGCCTGAGAATGTTTGCTGCCTACTTCTATTGTTTGATTTGAGGGTGAAGCAAGCAAGAGAATGGATTCCCAACCTATGTAACTGGATTTACCACCTTTGTTCTTCTGCCCAGGACCAGCAGAGACGGAGCAGGAGGGAAGGAAGGAGGATCGAGCCCACATGAGCTCATCAATGCATTTTTTAAATATATATAATTTTTCAAGGAGTTTCTCTCCCCTGACCCAGCATCACTAACCAAACCTGCTTTTAAAAAAGTCAAGAAAAAGCAACCGTTGAGTTGAGTAATCAACCAATGTCTCAGCAAGGGGGACACAAACAGATAGTCAACAACCTATGCAACTGGATTTCTAAGTTCTCTTTTGCCTCATAGCAACCAACCCCCAAATTTACTTTATTCTTTCTCTATCTCAACCACTGATTGTCCCTCCTGATCCTGAGCACCTTCAGGGAACAAAAAGAGGCCAACCATCTGCAGCTACTGTTTCCATGCTCTCTGTTGCCACTGTCATACATCCACATTGTTCAAGCATCCTCATTGCCTTCTTCTACACCTCCCTCTTTTGTGCTTCTTTCTGTACAAGCAGTTTGGATTGATCTCTTTGCCATAGGAAATATAATTTTATATGCAGAAGACAATCTTTATGCACATAAACATTATTTTCCAGGCAGAAAAAGCCATTTTCCTGCATAGAAAAGTGCAAAAAATACCATGTGGGAATAAGTTCCAAAATGCAAAAACCACATTTTCAAAGTTTTGGTTCTATGAGTCAAAAGTTGCTAAAATTGCTTGTTCCTTTCTTCAGGAAAGAAATTAGCAAAGGATTGCCTTCTGAGCAAATATATACCCTAAAGTGACTGAACACAAGCCAGAAGTGGCAGAGTGCCTTCTCTTTAATGATAACCTGGTTACTTCCCATGGTCAGGATGTAAGAAGAAATCTTTAGCTGCTTCTAATTGGACAGAAATGGCCAAACCTGCAGTCTGGAGCTGTTATAGCTTCCAGAGAGACCTCTTCAGATGCTGTAGTGCTCAGACAGACCTTTGCCCAATCCTGGAAATATTTTTATCTGCTTAGCAGAAGGAACTGTAGTGAGATGCAGTCAATGAAAAGGCCCTCAAACCATAGGAGGAAGAAAAATTTCCTCTCCCAGAGCAGTACATGGGCTATATTTGTCTACCTTGTTGGTCTCTCTCTCATTTTCTCCTCTTGCCACTTTTGAACTTTTCATACTTTGCATGAGGGCCTGGAACTGATCTTCACCACTAGCAGGTGCATCCATAGCAGGGTTGTGCATGACACTAGGGACTTTATCACACCAGCCTGCTATCTCAACACAGTGGCTTTATTTAAGGAAATGGAAACATACTGATTTGGGAACATTCATTATCACACCTCTCTGCAGTAGTGCTAAGGCACTCCTTTGTTGATCTCTGGTCCCAGTCTCTCTCTTCTGTACAGAATCCATAACCCTGCCTTCCTGTCCTATGCCACATCCAGCATGCCTTTCAGTTTTTTATTATTTTTATCACAATGACACAATTATGGCAATGCAGTGATTTAAAGAAGGAAAAGAAAAGAAAAGAAGAAATCGCAATAGAAAAGGAAAGATGAAATCGCAATAGAAAAGGAAAGAAAAACAATTTGATTGGGAATAGTGAGAGGAAGGGAAGAGGGGAAGAGGAGCAGAATCATGCCCACTCACACTATATGACTTCCTGAGAAGCAAAACTGTAGCAAGAGGCACTTATCATATGAAATTCCATAATGGAAAAGCAGCATGACTATGAGCCATTGATGGATTTCCTCATTAATGAAAAAAAGCACTCCAGGAATGGATGGAATTCAATACAGCAGCAGAATGGACATGGAATTATGTGATAAATCCTGGCGAAAGACATTTTTATCCTGTTGAAATTCCTCTTTGCTACCCTTCTGTAATAAAATCCTAATGCTTCTAGGTAGTCTCTCCCTGGTTCACTTGCCTACTGGCTCTGAGAGGCACCTTGATGGACTACAAGTTGCAGAAAGTACAGAAAATAGCCCCTAAATAGCTCCATAGTAAAGCCTGAGATATTTGATAAGAATATGATTGATATTCCTGAATGTATAATACAATGTACTTATAATCTTTGGTTGTTAAAAGTATAATCCAGTGAGCTAATTATGCTGTTTATAATAATTTCTTATTATAGTTTTGGATGTAAAACAAAATAGAAAAATTCATGAAAGATGCATGTTTAGGCAATATGTATAGTATTTATATGCTCGACTAAACCTCATTTTTATGCAATGATGTTTTAGTCAGAACCCATAGTCCTTCATTTTAGGGAAATCAAAAAATAAAGTTAAAAACAGAAATTAACAGAAATTAAATTGGCTAAAATCTAATGTTAAAAACTCTGTACCTTTATCTCCAGCAGTAATTGTTAGTTAATGCTCAATTCATTATTTCCTTTAAAATCTTAAATGTTTAGACAAAGGGTACATACACAATTAACTCCTTCCATAAAAAGATGACTGAAATGGCATTTTACATTTATGTTAATATATCTTTACATCAACATGATGGGGTGAACCTTTAGATTTATTTTTAAAAAATGATGAAGAGGAACTTTACTTAATATTTTGCTTTCAACTGTCTTTTTTAAATTTGTTGCCTTCATTTTCATCTTTTGGTTATATATAGGAGGGCTTGCAAAGTGTGGCCAATGTGTTATATGTAGAAGGAATATAACAGTTAACACAATTTAGGGCCTTCACAGACTGCAAGAAATAGTGCAAATTGAGTCCATTTTAAGGGTTAGGGTTAGGGTTAGGGAATCATGGAAACTGTAGTTTATTGTGGCACCAGAGCTCTCTGACAGAGAAGGCTCAGTGTCTCAGAAAAAAAATACAATTCCCATGATTCCCTAGCAGTCAGCCAGGGTAGTTAAAGTTGACTCAATTTGCACTATTTCAAGCAGTCTGCAAAGGCCTTTAGTCTCCATTCATGTTTTAGGCCTTAAATACCATTTCCTGATGTGGATAAAACAGGCAGTTTAGAATTTGGGAACAGCCAATGGGAGTTAGGCTAGGAAAAGGTGGGGGCTGCTCCCAGGATCAAGTATAAATAGAGAGGATGAGCTGTGTTTAAGAGCAGTGTGTCATTTTACACTGTGGGATTAGCAGCTAAGGAGGCTGAGTGGGACTGCCATGAGGTGCAGTTTGAGGGGGTTCTCTTACCCAATTTATGGAGAAGAGAAGTCCAGAATTAAAGTGTGTATTGATATCCTGCAGAATTACAATTAGGAAGGCTGTGGAAACTATTAGGAGCCACCTGAAGAGCAGATCAAATTTATGAGTAGTTAAGCTGAGGAAGTGCAGCTACAGTTACCGTTAGGGTAACTAATAACTTGAAGATTTAACAGCTGAAGAAGCTGGGTATAGGTGAAAGGAGTGAAAGGAAACACATAGTGTCAAATGAGAGAAAGTGATAAGATTTGTAACAACTGAAGCAATTCATACACTGTAACAAACTTGAATAACATCCACTAAGAAAGGGGGGTTGCAGACTGCCAGAAATAGTGCAAATTGAGTCCACTTTTAGGGTTAGGGTTAGGGAATCATAGGAATTGTATTTTATTGTGGCACCAGAGCTCTCTGACAGAGAAGGCTCAATGTCTCAGAAAACAAACAAACAAACAATTCCCATGATTCCCTAGCACTAACCCTAACCCTAAAAGTGGACTCAATTTGCACTATTTCTGGCAGTCTGCAACCCCCCAAAGATACAATAATAAGCTTTGTTTGTAAACAAAGTTATTTTCTTTGTTTCAGCAAGACATTGCCTGAAGTGTTTTTAAAAATAACATCATACACACTACCAAACATATTCAAAATACTACCAAAAGGGAAAAGACCTTTATTATTTAGGATACTTCAGATAGTGCATGTGTAGTTATCAATTGACAATCAGTGCCGAGCTATGGGGATTTTCAACCCCAGAATGGTGGCATTTGAAGAGAGTTCTAATATGGGAGTCATTTGCGAGAGATCTAAATTTGAGGGTCTGCATGCATAATTGGTGGCAGTGGTGGAACACAGTATAAAGGGGTTTAAAGATTTGGCAGTGTCATCCTTGTCACCACGCTACGTAATTGGTGGCAGCTGTTGAGATCCAGAGTCGACACACCTGCTTTTTTAAGAAATACTTTTTTTTTTCAGGCCTAAAACTTCCCTGGGAAGTTAAGAATACCCCCAATCCTTTTGCAGGCACACAATAATTTGGATGCAAACACACACACAGAGATATGGGTGAGGTCTCAGGAGGTGTTGAAGGGTGAAATGACCCATGAACCCATAAAAGCTGCCCACTCTAATGAAATGATAACAGGTTTTTCTATTTTCTGTCAATAAATATCTGCTGCTCTCTACCCACTTTGAAGACTGTTCACCTTTTATTTTCCAAATGGAAAAAAGACTGAACTTTCCTACATTTCTTACTTCCGGTATTCCTCAGGAGTATACTCAAGATAACACCTAAACCACGTCACCTTCTAGAATTTCATTTAAAGGTCTGGATTAGGAATGTGATGAAGTCTTGTCACTGTTTGTTTAGCATATGGGATATTGTTTTTTGATGCTTCAATAAAATCTTTAATGAACTGTGAATCTTGGCAGCTTCTTGACCAAGGTGTGAGAATTTCATTTCAAAACAACATGCAGGTTGCATGTTGGACTGAAATCAAGGACAACTTTAGAAAATGGGAAAATTTGAACTTATCTTGGCTTGGTAGGATTGCTTTGGTAAAAATGTCAGTTCTATCCAAAATGATGTATTATTTCCAAAATATTCCTATTATTGATAACGAGGTTGCCTTTAAATTGTGGAACAGGGATATGTTGAAGTTTATCTGGTCTAATAAAAATCCTAGGACTAAATTAATAAATTTGCAAGACACCCCCGAACGAGGTGGATTAGCATTACCTAACCTATTATGGTACTATAACGCTTGTATATTAAATTGACTACATGATTGGTTTAAATTAGATAATAAGAGGTGCCTGGATTTAGAAGGGGTGGATTTACAATATGGATTTCACGCATATTTGTTTTACGATATATTTAAATGGATAATAATTTTAAAAACCATTAGATATGTAAGGCATGTTTGAGGGTCTGGTTAAAATACAAAAAGAACTGGTGTATTAAGATCCCCTATTGGGCCTCACCGGCGGAGGCTGTTTTGATGAAAAGATTATATAACAAGGGAACTTGGCTCCGATATAAGGACATGATTAAATTTGAAGGATCCAATATGACATTTATATCTCAAGAAGAAATTATAACAGTTGGACATAATGTAAATTGGTTTGTATATAGGCAGTTATTTGAGAGATTTAAATTGGATTGTCGCTTGGACCAAATTGGACCTTCCTATACAAATTTTGATAAAATTGTGATTGGTGAGGACAAAAAGTTAATATCCAAATATTACAATTTAATTAGGGGTTGGGAATTAGAATAGAATACAATAAAAAATTATATGATTAGTTGGGCCAAAGATTTGAAACAAAGTATTAAGTTGGATGAATGGGGAAAAAAATTGAAAAAGACTATAAAGTAAACCGTTAGTGTCAACACTAATGGTTTACTTTATAGAGAAAACCTTTATAAATCAATGTTCCATTGGTATTTGACGCCAACGAGACTTTCCAAAATGTATAATGGTTATAAATCAATATGTTGGAAATGTGAAGATGATGAGGGCTCGTATTTACACATGTGGTGGAATTGCAAACTAGCCCAGAAATTCTGGAAAAAGATTAATGGAGAGATACAGGAAATCTTGAATCTGCAAATTTTTCTTGACCCAAAATTATATCTTTTAAATATTGTGAATGAAGACGTAGAAAGAAAAAATGGAAAATTACTTTTCTTTTTATTAACCGCGGCAAGAATAATATATGCAAAATATTGGAGGAAAAAAGAAATTCCTTTTGTTGAAGAATGGAGAATGAAACTATATGAAATGGAGAAATTAACATATTTAAGTCGAAACATTCCGCTGTCTGATTTTCATAAAAGTTGGAATCCATGGTACATGAAAAAAAAATGAATCTGAAAATAAGCTACGGTCTATAACCTTCTTGGACTAATAGTAGAACTATTTATTTATTTCATGATATGTGAATTATACAGTTAAAGTGAACATAGATAAATTGAATTTTATAGACAATATAGTTATACAACCCTATACAGGAATATACTAGGTTTCAGTATTTATGATTGATTGATAATGTATAGGTAAAGGGGTTATATATTGAAGTACTATGGTAAATATCAAGTAATAGATGTAGTATAATGGATCCTTATAGGCAAACGTAATTGAATATGCAATTGTTTCAGTCACAATATTTTTCCTTTTATTTTTTTTAGCTGTGTATATAGAAAGTTTATGTTAGATATTGAAGTGAAAACTTTATTTCACTCACAAATTTAAGATTCACTTCTTACCTCTATAAATTAACGTCTGTGATGTATTTTTGAGTATGTTATATGTGGTTATTTGATGCAATATTTCTTAATCCTTGGGTTCTCCTTAGGAAGTTAATGTTTTATGTTGTCTCTGACTCTTTCATTATTATTATTATTATTATTATTCTCAATTTTTCTTTATTATACTCCACTTTATGTTTGTATATTTTTATGTCTTGTATTGTGTACAGTTTTGTAAGTGTTTTTTGTATGTTTTTTTTTAATATTTTCAATAAAAAATAATTAAAAAAAACATGCAGGTTGCATCACTTCAGCATCAAGACAGATTTTCCTTCTCCCCATCCTCAAGCCTTTTGTAACATTTCACTTGATTTTGAAAGTTTGCACATACAGTCAGCCCTCTTTACCAATGAATTTTTATCCACAGATGCAAGCATCCATGGCTTGAAAATATTTTTTTAAATATATAAATTCCAAATAGCAAACCTTGATTTTTCTATTTCATGTAAGAGACAACATTTTGCTATGCCACTGTAATTAATGGGACTTGAGCAGCCACAGATTTTGTTATGCACGGCGTGGTCCTGGAACCAAACCCCAGTGGATACTAACAGCCCACTGTATTTTGTATTTTCATACTTGATCTAAGGAAAGCATTACACAAATATGGATTTTTTGAGAATTGAAGGGGAAATATGGCCAACATGCCTACTTTTGCTTTGTGTAGAAAATAATGACTGCTCCTTTGGACCAACTCTCTTTTTTCAGCTAAATGTAAAAATAAAAATAAATCACTTAAACATGTTTCAGTGATCTAATGCATTATGTTATGTTTGCAGTACCATCAGGTTTAATAACATACTGCAAAGCAATCTTTGTACTTAAAAAAAAATTGAATGGTTAAAGAAATTATCAATCAATCTGTATTTCCAGTCAATAGACCCAGCAACATATGCTATAACTTAAAACTTAAAGAAATTACAGGGTTTACTTATTTTAGTTAAGCTTTCCTGCTGTCACAGACCATTGGTGCAGTACAAGAATGTAAGATGTTTGGGGCTGAATTATACATTCTCTAATGGCAGAAATACAATTAGGGAGGCATGGGCAAGAATCTACAAGATTTAAGCAGAGCAGTGGAGGACAGGGGGTCTTGGAGGTTTCTCATCCACAGGGTTGCCATGAGTCAAGGTCAATTTGAGGTCAGTTAACAACAACATGGTATGGGTGGTTGGGTAGGAAGTCTGTTATGGATGATGGAATGCTGACCAGCAAAAGCCTGTTTCAATGATGTCATCGGTCCAAAACATACTGCAGAAATAATCCTGTTTGACATTGCTTTAACTGCCCTGGCTCAGTGCTAGGGAATCCTGGGAATTGTAATTTATTGTGGTACCAGAGGTCTCTGACAGAGAAGGCTAAATGTCTCACAAAACTACAGTTCCCAGAATTCCTTAGCAATGAGCCAGGGCAGTTAAAGTGGTCTCAAATTGGATTATTTCTGCAATGTGTTTTTGACCTTCAACCTGATTAATGTGGAAGCACCAGCCACAAGATCCGGTTCATCCCTAGAACACATTTGATGCACCATTTCCTAATAGGTATGAGAACTAAAATGATCCTAGCAACCATTCCCAAGAATTACATGGAGAGAAATGTTAACAGTAGAATGCAAAGCCAATAAATATTGACTAGTATCTGAAAGCACCACGGCCTTGGAAATTTGTGGACTCTGGTTTTATGTTCAGTATAACTCAGATATTGAAAAAAGCTTTTCATTGAAGAAGTTCATCAGGGTAATAATTCTATCTATTTGAAAGATACATTGACTAGAAAGTCAACCATCCTTTCTTAGGGCCTCGGCAGACGACTAATAGAGTTGTCTTGGAGGCTTGGAAGAGGAGGGGCAGCCGCACGAGCGGCGCCCCTTCCTCTCCCTGAGGTCGCCCTCGGAGCCGCCGGCCCTCCGCATGGCCGGGGCTCCGGGGATGACCTCACGCCGTGGCGACCGGACACGCTGTGGCGGAAAAGACAGTGAAAGTGCACCCACCGCTTTTAGTGCGCACTTTCACTGTCTTGAGGAAGGAGCACTGATTTAGCGCTCCTTCCAGGGACGCCGCCGGTGCGCTGAGGTGCGGAGGCTGCGGCCCCGTGGGGCGCCAGCCCAGGGCGTCCTGGACGCCCTCGTCTGCTTCCCCCCTTACTCTCTGCTTGAGTCTAATGGTAGGTAGTCAGACCTACCTCTTCAGACACAACTCATTGGTGGCGAAAAGCAAAAACAGCCATGTATTCTCTTTCCTATACAATTAACCAAAAGTAGTCTGTTCACTCTTTTATCAAGCTGATGAGTACTGTGTTTTGAAAACAATATAACATCTTCCCACTCTCTGACTGTATCTTAAAAGCCATAGCTTCAACATTTTCAACAAATGTCATGGGAAACAACTTCTGGGATTTTTTGTGGAGGCCCTCTAATGATCATGCAAATTGAAATGCTAAGAGCATGGGGGGTGGGTGGGTGGGAATTAAGAAGCTCTCTGCTGATCAGACCAAAGGTCCATCTAGTCTTCCACACTATTCATAGAGTGGTCAACCAAGTGCCTCTGGGAAAGCAGGACATGAATGCAGCTGCACCCTCCCCTTCCTCAAATAAGGGAATGAATGAGTCACATTCCTGGTCTTTATTAACTAAATAGAACATAGATCAGAATGCATATATACTTTGTATCTATTTGTGTTCAGGAAAGCTGTGGTCTTTTTAGGTTGCCCAGCTAATAATAATAGAACTGTTGTCTGATTTAATTTCCCAATACCCATGTTTCAGGGTGGGTTTTCAAAATGAGAATTCTAAGCGGGGAGACCTCAATTTCTGCCTGCTCACATCCAGAGAGTAATCTGTCACCTTCATAGCAATATTATCTGCACACCATTTCATCATTATTTTAGGAACATATTACAGCTCAGAAGAAGTGCTAGAAGGAATTACAGTGGTCTTAACTTGCAGCTTCTTGATACTTCAGCAATCACAGCCAGTTAACCTAAAAAGTTATATTTTTTTGCATATAACTTATATTATCTCCCCTGCTGGTTGATTTGTGTATTTTATATATATATATATATATATATCAATATATATATATTGTAACCTGCTGTTCTGCCTAGGGCTTTCAAGGTGTCTTTGCATTAATCATATGTACAATATATTTATTCTCTTCCATCTTCATATCCTTCTTTCCTTTTCTGCCTATCAACAAATAAGGCATGGTTTAATGTGTAGCAGCAGTGTGGAAAGTTCCCACAGAGCCAAACTGACATAATTTAATTATGCTTCAAAATAGATGCCCCTCAAACTCTTGCATTTACATAACACATGATGGGTAGACTGAACATAACTATTTCAATATAAGCAAAGCAATATTACAGCAATGTTGGTTTAAGATTGTTGTCCTAAGGCTGTCTGAGTACCTGTAATTCCATGAAACAAACAAACAAAAAATCCCCAAAATCAAATATTGAAACTATAATCCATCTCTACTTTTGTGGTGGTAAGTGTGCTGGATCTACATTGTGAAGAGACAGTGAATGAGCAGAGAAGGTTTGGTTGTTCCTCATCTTCCATGGTCTCTTCCTTGTTCTTGCTGCTCTGCCATTACACTAAAAGGGTTCCCCTTCCCCTAAGTGTATCCAACAGCTCAGAACTCAGTGTGCATCTTTTGTGCACCAGAAGTAGCTCTGTATATGGACTTGGTTTCACAGGAATGTGCTCAAGTTTCAAGTTGGTTTTATTGGAATGTGATCCAGAGTGAGCCTGACCCAAAAGATCAAGGTGGATGAGCCACATCACAGCTGAGCCTGTGACACACCTCACAGTATTCACAGCATTGTTTCATTTAATATGTTCCTCAGATCCTCTATACAGCATTTTCAAGGGTCCAAAGGAGCAGTCATGGGGAGGAGAGTGTAAAATAACTCCTCTCTTGCTAGCTTCATTACATGTGTCTGAATATGAACCTTTCGCCTTTTATTCATCCCCAAACAAAGCTGGTAAACTTCCAGAGGTCTAGTGTCTGTACATGACTTCCTCAAGACCTTGAAAGGCAACTCTTATGTTCTGAAAAGAGCCCCATACACCGTCTAGGTGGCATGGAGGCAATTTTGATATTATTATTTTTTTTTTTAATCCTTGTCAGAGGGAGAGAGCTGTTTTTCAGACTTGGAAGTGCCCAATGTTCTTTTGATGTTCAGGAGTAACCATGATGGTCATGCAGCAAAATAAAACAAAATCCAAAGTCCACAAAACACTAATATCTTTATTGGACCAACTAAAACACACAAAATACATCATGCAAATATTCAAAGCTTTTCTGCTTCTTCAAATGTCAACAGATATGGAAAAAAAAACAATGGTCAACAGATTGGAAGTGATCAATATACATCCCCATTCACAAAAAGGGAGACACAAGAGACTGCAGCAACTACAGGACCATAGCACTGATCTCCCATACAAGCATGCTCAAAATCTTGTGACATAGACTTCAGCCACACATGGAAAGATAAATCCCAGAGGTCCAAGCAGGGTTCAGGAAAGGAAGAGGCACAAGGGACCACATTGCAAATGTACAAAGGCTAATAGAGTGCACCAGAGAATTCTAAAAGAAAATCAGCATGTTCTTGATAGACTATAGTGAAGCCTTTGACTGCATAGATCATGAAAGGCTATGGAATGCCCTTAAAGACATGGGAGTGCCAACATATCTGATAGTCCTGATGAAGAATCTGTACTCAGGACAAGAGGCTACTGTTAGAACAAAACATGGAGAAACAGAATGCTTCCCAATTGGCAAATCAGACAAGGCTCTATCCTTTCACTCTATCTGTTCAGCTTGTATGCAGAACATATTTTAAGAAAAGCAGGCTTGGACACAGAGGAAAGAGGAGTGAAAATAGGAGGGAAGAATATCAACAATCTAAGATGTGTAGATGACACCATAGTACTAGTAGAAAACCTCACAGACCTGTAACACTTTCTAAGGAAGATCAAAGAAGAATGTGCAAAGGCAGGCTTAATGTTGAACATAAAGAAAACAAAAATAATGACCACCGAGGACCTTCACAAATTCAACCTAGAAAGCCAGGAAGGAAGAAAGCCATGGATAAAATGGAAAACCATGATGGATGCTAAAGAAAGGGGAGGGCTGGGCCTCCTAAATTTGAAATTATACTGTCATGGATGATGAGAGTTGTAGCTCTTCACCTCTGGCTCTAACTCACCACCTTGTTATGCAGCAGAGCTGACCAGCTTTGATCAGTGGTTAATGCTTTTCTCCAAAGCAGCAGAGTTTCAGAGAATAGGCTGAAGACCCTGACAACTCTCCAAGCCTTCTCACTCTTCTTCCCCAGATGTCTCCAAACTTTTCCAGGATTCTGCTGGCTCTTGTATCTTCACTCAAGACATCAGACAACTCAGTAGTCTTATATAAAAGATCTACTTTATTCTACTATATACAAGTACTATATGCCCAATAAATCACAATCTCTACAAATCTCCTCAACTACCCACAATATCTCCAAAACTACTCCACAAAAATATATTGGCAAACATTGCAATTATTATAGCCATTGTTAATCACCACCCACTAGTTAGTTTCCACCCAGTGGGTGTGTATATTTATTTTGATTGGTTCACATAGTTCAACCCATACTTAAGACCAACCCAAGTGTTTCATCATTTTACCTTGTACACTTAATGAATCTCAGGTGTTTCCAATATGCATTCTATAACTCTGTCCTTGGCTCTCAAGACTTCTAAATTACATTAGCTTTTGCACCTGTGTAGCTTCATAATTGCTCTTGCTTAGTCATTGTGACTTTCACATACATATTTTATTTCTATCACTGTATGTCCCATGTTGCATTTTCCTTAACATATATTTCCATGCCAGTTGCCTAAATTGGGTTGTAGATTGGATAAAGCTTCAAAATATGAAATTATTGAATTTAGAGGGATTCAATGCACGATTTGGCCTCCACGCCTATATGTGGTATGAAAAAGATAAGATCCACAAAGACTTTAAAAATCACTATATAATAAAACCTATTCTACAAACCTGGCTAAATTACAGGAACAAATTACAGAAAAATACCACTATGGGTTTCACCCCATGAGGCTTTCATAAAAAGAGATAAACTAGTAGAAAAGGGGTGGGTATCATATAAAGATTTAATAGAATACAAAGAAGATAAATGGCAATTAATGACAAGAGAGGAACTTGCAGAGAAGAAAATAACTTGTAATTGGTTCCCATATAGGCAGTTGACAGAAAGATTCAAAAAGGATTTAAAAATGCTAGGCTTTGAACAATCAGAAGGAGAATTTGATGGTGTTATTAAATTAGATAAGGGAAAAACACTCTCAAAAATATAAAAAATAATACTGAAACTTGATATGGAACAAGAAGTGATAAAACCACAAATGGTGGCTTGGTCCCAAAATATAGGAAATACAATTCAATTTGACGACTGGGAATAAGCATGGACTAAATACTTAAAATTCTCAAATAGTAATATTTTAAAAGAAAATTACTACAAGATATATTTAAGGTGATATATGACACCAGAAAAAAAAAATCACCAAAATTTCCAAAAAGGCATCTGGAAATTTTTGGAGATGTAAGCAAAATAAAGGATCTTTATTTCACATGTGGTGGCATTGCAAACCAATTAAGAACTTTTGGGGAAAAAATACACCAATTGATAACAGAAACATTAGGCATTAATTATTTTATGAAACCTGAAATATATCTACTAAATATTCTTAGTAATATAAGGAAAGCAAATGAGGCAAAAAAAAAAAAAAAAGGAAAATATTATTGAATATGATAACGGCTGTGAGACTAGTGATAGCCAAAAATTGGAAATCAACTGGGGATTTACAAGTAGAAGATTAGCTACTGAAACTTTATGAGCTTTTATGACCTATCTGGTAAATGGACAATTGATTACTGAAAGGAGGGAGGATTGGAAAAGATTAATACCACTTTGGGAAAATAAATGGGGAATAAGAGCAATATTTTTTTTTAGAAAATTGAAAAACAAGCTAAAGTTAGCAATGATTATCTACACATATACACAAAATCAGCTAAATAATAAAAAGAAACAAAATGAGGTTAATGAAAAAAGTTCCCTGGATATGTCAAACCATTAACAAAAGAATGTAGTTAAGAAAAGGAAAGACATAGGTATTGATGCATAGAGAAGTAGATAAGAGGAGCCATTAAAAGTGGGAAAACCTGGTGGGGAAGTCATATATTAAGTTTAATACTAATGAATAGTAGAGTTACATAAACAGAAAAATGAGAAGAGGAGAAGAATGAAAACAGAAGAAGAAGAAGATGAAAAGATAGAAGAAGAAACAGAACAATGAAATCAAATAAGGAAGATTCAGAGATATTTGTTTTGATATAATTATAAACTTCTGCCTCTTTTTTCTTTCTTATTTGTGTAAGATAAGAATCAAATGTAATCAGATGTATACCAAATGATTTTTTATTTCTTTACTTCATATTGAATATGTACAAAACTTTTTGTAATGGGAAATTAATAAAAATAATAATTAAAAAACAACAACAAATTCAACCTAGACAATGAAGAAATAGAAATAGTAAAAAATTCTCATACTTGGGATCAAAGATTGATAGAAATGGAGACTGCAGTCAGGAAATTAGAAGAAAACTAAGAATAGGGAGGGTGGCTAATAATAATAATAATAATAATAATAATAAAATTTATTTATATCCCACCCCTTTGAGATCAATCGGGGGGGGGGGGCTAACAACAATAAAATATTACATACTACAAACATGTAAAATCCCCTCCCCCTTAAAACATTATTAAATCAGTCCAAGTTAATACTACGACATACAACACAAAAATAATTTAAAAATCATTCCAAGTGAGGAACGGCAGTACTTAATTAACAAATGAAGCCCCAGAACCACCTTAAGGGAGGGGTTCCTGAGGCCGGGGTTATCTATCCAGGAAAGGCCTACCAGAAGAGATCCATCTTGACAGCCTTTTTAAAGCTGTCCAAAGATGTCAACTGACGGATCTCATCTGGCAGGCCATTCCATAGTTTGGGGGTGACAACCTCTGGGAGGTAGCCGCAAGCCTAGCTTTTTGTGGCTGCAGAAAATTCCTCCCAGAGGACCGGAGTGTGCAGGGAGGATTATAAGGGAGAAGGAGGTCCCTGAGATAGTTTGGACCCAAGCCATTTAGGACTTTAAAGGTGATAACCAACGCCTTGTACTGGGCCTGGAAACTTATGGGCAGCCAGTGGAGGGACCTTAAAACCGGGGTAATATGGTCCCTCCTGGATGTTCCAGACACTAATCTGGCTGCCATATTCTGTACTAACTGTAGTTTCCGAACCAAGCACAAGGGTAGCCCCATGTAGAACGCATTGCAGAAATCAAGACGTGAGGTTACCAGTGTGTGCACAACAGTCTCGAGATCCCTTACTTCCAGAAAAGGGTGCAGCTGGCGTATCAGCCGAAGCTGTTAACAGGAGCTCCTGACTGTCGCATTTACCTGATTTGTCATCAGGAGCGACGAGTCAAGGAGCACCCCCAGACTGCGAACACAGTCACTGGAGGAGAGTGTGACCCCATCCAGGACTGGAGGTTGCAACCCAATTCTTGGTTTCGGGGCCACTACCATGAGCACCTCCATCTTGTCTGGATTCAGTTTCAATCTGTTTTTCCTCATCCAGCCCATTACTGCCCGTAAGACATTCATTGAGAGAAGAGACACCATTGGAATTTGAGGCCGACAAATGAGACACAGAGAAATAGATTTGGGTGTCATCAGCACACTGATAGAACCCAGCTCCCCAACCCCGTATAATCTCACCCAGCGGCTTCATATAGATGTTGAATAACATCGGGGACAGAATAGCACCCTGTGGAACCCCACAGGTGAGCTCCCTTTTACTGGAGCTATGAAAGAACTAGAAAAAATTTTAAAATGCAAAGATATACAACTCAGCACAAAAGTTAGAATCATACAAGCCATTGTATTCCCTATTACCGAGTATGGATGTGAGAGCTGGACAGTTAAGAAAGATGATAGGAAGAAAATCAGGTCATTTGAGATGTGATGCTGGAGAAGAGTGCTAGGATCCCATGGACAGCCAAAAGGACAAACAAGTGGGTCCTAGAGCATATCAAACCAGAAATTTCCCTGGAAACCAAGATGACCAAACTGAGACTGTCATACTTTGTGCACATCATTGGAAGAGAGGACTCTTTAGGGATAAAAAATAATGCTAGGGAAGGTAGAAGGAAGTAGGAAGAGAGGAAGGCCACATGCTAGATGGATGGACTCTATTAAGAGGTTCAAGGGCATGGGTTGCAGGAATTAAGCAGAGCAATGGAGGACAGAGGGTCTTGGAGATTTCTCATCCATAAGATTGACACAAGGGCAGTTAACAGCAACAAAATTGTTAATTATGTTTGATTGTTGTAAGATACCTTGAGTCCCAAACTAAGAAAAAGACAGGAAGATGATGATGATATCATGAAGTCTATTTGCCAGCTTTAGGTCAGGGTGAAATCCTTTGTTCTTTAAGATTTCAATTCTGTACACTTGTCTAAAGTAAATATGAGGATTTTCCAGATATTCACCATCTGAAGTATTTTGTTGAGTTCTTGATTAAGAGAAGCCTCAACATATAGAGATTGTATGTGCAAAAACCTCTCCAAATGTTCTAATGAATACACACACTTCCAGCATTCTAGTATCTACACTGTCATGGTTCCCATTTCACAGTTTTCTGCACATAAAAATAAAACCTTGAAAGAAACCCATTTTCATCTATGGCTAGTTTGAATGAAAGTTTCAGTTCATTTTCATATTTGTTTACAACTTCAATGGTTGGTCACTTTTGCACATTAAATACATATATAAACACACAGTGATAGAGAAAAACCTCACCTGAAACCTAGCTAGTTCAGACACATGTCGATTCAATACATGGTGATTACAAGACAATGTGATTCAACATTTTCTTCTCTGTACAAAGGAAACCTTTCTGGGAACATCTGGCAGATTGTTGCTTGTGAGACGTAGATGGTTACTTATATTTCCTGTACTGCTTAACTTTGCAATCCAGTGGTTTAAGGTATCTCTGATGTGGACAATATCCGGTGTGGAAAATTTTGTCAATGGACTGATTACTAGAGGTATTATCTGTCAGAATGGTGGATGATGTGTGTTACAGTAGTTTTACCATTCAGCAGAGTTGACAGGAAAAGCTGATTCTTCTCCTTCATGCCTCCAGACTTTTTCCCATCTGGAACTTGATCATACTGCCTCAGCTCTCCAGCTTTATCAGCAGTCAGGAAACACTCCAGTTGTAGGCAAATAAAATGAGGCTTTATTGCTACAACTAAAAAAACCATATACAGTCCTTGGAAATTTACAAAACAATCCTTGGCAATACACCATGCAGCGATTTACCAGATGAACCTCTCAGCTCCCTCTCTCTCCACCACAACAATACACAGACAAAGGATTCTGTCTCCCCCCCAAGCTACCACCCACTTGGATGTGTACCTTCTAGTTAATTGAATGAACCCAACTTCCCCAGACTTTCAGTCCATCCCCTGTTGTTGATGTCATTGTCCATGTGACCTGCCATGCTGACGTTGTGTGTTTTGGTCAGTACATTTCCTTTCCCAAAACACCCTATTGTTTTTCTCTTCTCTGGGCTCTGTTTTTGTCTGGTGAGACACCTGTTGTTTGTCTGGCCAAACTTGCCTTCCAGTCCTTTCCCACAGGAAAGTTCCTCATATACCTTATACATTTCCATGTCTGACTGTATATCCCATCTAGAAAACCCTGACAAGCCCCTCCGAAATGTAAAAATGTATTTTTTCTATGGTGTCATCCCCACCAAATGTGTCAACTTTTCATGCCTCTCCACAGTCAATGCCTTGATGAAAATATCAGCAATCTTCCTTTCAGATTCTATATAATCCAATTGCACAATTCCTGTTTGTACTAATTCCCGTACATTTTGGTACCTCATACCAACATATTTAGTTCTAGATTTCAAATTTTCCATCTCCGCCATTGCTATGCATGACAGTGAGTCCTCAAAAATCCTTATTAGTGTCCTGCAATCTTGCCCAAGATCTTTCAACAATTGTTCAATCCACTGCACCTCATTAACAATTTCATTCAAAGCTGCAATTCAGCTTCACTGATGCTCAGGACTATGTGATTCTTTTTTCTGCTCCTCCAGATTATTGGACTTTCACTAAATTTAATTACCAATCCAGTTACTGACTTTTTGTCATGTAGCTCTGATGCAAAAGAGCTGTCCACATAACATTCCAAATCTACTTCGCTGTTCCTGATCACCAGCTTCCTATCCAGGCTAACCTTCAGGTATCTAATCAAATGTTTTAAAGCAGTCCAATATTCCACTTTGGAACAATTCGTTCTCCTACTGAGCACACTCACTGCAAATGAAATATCCAATCTGGTGTTGTTTGCCACAAATAACAAGCTTCCCACGACACTCCTGTATAAGTCTGCATCCTCAAAATTCCTTGTTGTTTCACCACCAACAAATCCTACAGACATTGGGTTTTTCACAGCTTTTGCACTTTGCAAGCCACATTTTTCTATCAGTCTCTCTATCTTTCTCATTTGACTCAACAAACAATCACCGTTGTCAGTCCACTCTACATCTATGCCAAAATATGACCTCAAAGGTCCTAAATCTTTTAAAACAAACTTTCGGGACAACTCCTTCTTTACAGACTGAATCTCCTGTTGTGATTTAGCAGACACATAAATCATCAACATATATCACCAACACAATTTCTCCCTTGGTATAAACACAAGCATCTGGCACACTCCTTGTGTATCCCAATTTAACTAATTCATCATGAATGCACAAATTCCATGTTCTGGCATTCTGTTTCAAACCATACAATGCCTTTCTTAATCTATAGACTTTCCTGTCACTATCTTCTTCAAATCCTGAAGGTTGCTCCATGAAAACCTACTCATCTAAACTGGCATTCAAATAAGCAGTTTCAAAATTGAAATGCTGCACCACATGACCTCTCCTGGCTGCCAATGCCAACACTAACCTCAAGCTCTCTGGCTTGGCTGTGGGTGAAAATGTATTGTCATAATTCTCAAATTGCTGCTGTGCAAACCCCTTTGCCACCAGCCTGGCTTTGTACTTGAGACTACCATCTGGCATCTCCTTCTTTTTGTACACCCACTTACATCCAATTACTTTTTGATATTTTGGCTTGTTAACTATTTTAAACACATCTTTGTCTACCAAACAACCAAATTCCTGGTCCATAGCATTATACCACTGGTCTTTTTCCTGAACAGGAAAATCTTGTAGCTCCTCAAAACTCTGAGGTTCCTCCATTACAGCAAAAACCCTTGCCTCTTGTATCACAAACCTATCTGGTGCTTTCCTTACTTGCTGAGTGCATCTTAGAATGAAATTGATTGTTCTCCCCCTTTCATCCCCTGTGTCTGAACTTGTGTTTTCTTCCCTTTCTCTATGTCTTTTAACCTCTGACATTCTGCTCATGGTTGGTCTAGATTGAGTTGATTAATCTGAAATGCATCTGTCACTGTCATATAAAGACTCATGTTTCACAGAAACCCCTCCGTTTCTTGTGTTTGTTTTAGTTTGTCCTAACCTTAGAAAAACCTTTTTGTTTGAGTGCAGTCTATCCCATCTGGAATTTTTCTCAAAATTTGCACTCCTCGACATCAATATCTTACTCCCAACCAAATGAAACCTGTAACTGTTTCCTAAATACCCCACAAACATTAATCTTTTACTTTTTGGTTCACCCTTTTTTCTAAAACATGCTGGAATGAACACATTGGCATACTGTCCAAAAATCCTTAAATACTTGTGATTAGGGTTTCTCCCATACAACAACCTGTATGGCACATCCTTGATTGATACATTGTACATCCTGTTTGAGATATGAATGGCAGTTTGTATTGCTTCACCCCAGAAACTCTCTGGTACCCCTGCATCTAGTACCATGCAGTCTTTCATTTGTTTAAGAATTCCAATCTTTCTCTCTGCCAAACCATCCTCAGCTGGGACAGCTGGGTTTGTAGTATTATGACTTATTCCTTTTTTCCTTAGCCAATTAGCCAAATTGTTAGATAAAATTTCTCCACCCCGGTCTGAAATCAAAGTCCCCACTTTAGAATCAAATTGATGCTCAATCATTCTCATTCAGGCTTTAAAGCTTTCACCTGTGTCTCCTTTGTTTTTTAACAGTCTGATGAATGAAAATCTTGAGTAGTGATCCACAATCACTAAAACATGTTTGCTGCCACCTAGTGACAAACAATTTGTTTGTGCCACCTCTGTGTGGACATATTGAAATGGTCTCTCAGCAATTCTCTTGCTGTATTTTGCAACTGGATATGATTTAATTTTTATCTTACTGCACACACAACACTCCAGGTGATTCTGGCACTCTGACATTTTTAACTCTGGACACAATTCCCTCAGTTTGTCCAAACTTTTGAAATTTGCATGCCCAAATAATCTGTGATAATAGTGGATGCAATTTGGATGCAAGGGTACATTTCCAATCATGGCACATTCTGCATTTTCTTGCATATAATACATTCTGTCCCTCGTGATGCTTTTTCACATACCTCCCTATCAAGGTTAATCCTGCACTCATCTCCCACAAAATTTAAATCATACCCATCATTAGTTAACTCTGAAACACTCACTAAACAGTTTTGCAACTCAGGAACACATAAAACATTGTCAAAACTTTTACCAAGCCCTGGTATGAAGGCAGTCCCCATCTCATGGATCTCTTTTCTCTCAGTCCCACAGCTAAAACAACAGAGTGTACATTTGGTGTTTTTCTACTGTTCTACTGCAGAATTAATCATATGAGAAGATGCTCCACTGTCAAGAAGCCAATTGTTTTGTTTAATGCCCTTCACCACAGAAACAGTCCCTTTTTTAGTCCCAAAGTTCCTGGGATGCGGTTGTTGCTGATGCTGTTGTTCCTGGTTTCTCTTTTTGTCTCTATCCGCAACAAACTTTCTGCACTGGCTCTTCAGATGTCCCAGCTTGTTACAATAAAAACATTTCCTCTCTCTGGAAACTGCTGCCTGCTCTGGACGCCACTCCCTCGAAGCCTCTGGCTCTAGCGTTGTCCTGGGCAGCATTTGTTGACTTTTGCATTCCTTTTCAAATCTGTGTCTCTGGCTTTCCTCAAGAACTCTAGACACAATCATTTCAACATTTGTCTATGCTTCTGTCACACCTTGTAATCCATAAAGTATATTGTCAAAGTCTTCATGCAAAGACCCCAGCAAAACAAAAGCTTTCTGCTCTCCTCTGAGTTGGACTCTTCTCATTTCAACCTGAGTAAACAAGTCCTGCATGATTTTTAGATGCTCTTCTGTAGATTATCCTTTCTGCATCTTTTGCCAGTACAGTCTCTTACACCAAAGCATTTTAGCTAAGGCTGAACTTGCCTGATGTATTCCCTTCAGCGTGTCCCAGACATCTTTAGCTGAAGCACATTGTCTTATGTAATTTAACTCCCCCTCATCGACCATGGTAAATAGTTGCTTTAGCCCTGGAATCTCTCTCTATCAGATTCTGAACAGCTCCTGGAGGTAGACCTCCTTCTGTGACTGTCCACAAGCCTTCCCTCACAAGCAGGGATTGAGCATAGCAGCTCCAGGTATTATATTTCCTCTCATTTAATTTAGGAAACTTGATTGCCTCCATTTTAAGCAAAATGGCTCTCAGCAGAGACTAAGGCAGGGGTAGGCAACCTTTCCCCTTTAAGGGCTGAGGGACTTCAACTCCCAGAAGCCTCAGCCATGTTGGCCAACAGTCCCATGTTGGCCAATAGCTCCTGGGATTCTGGGAGCTGAATTCCCTCCGCCCATAAAGGGGAAAGGTTGCCTAGCCCTGGACTAAGGCAATGTCCCCTTTCTTTCTTTTCCCAACTCTCCTTTTGAGTGTAGTGACTCAAGACCAAAGTCCTTCAGAGTTTGCACTCAGCCCCTCCAGGCTATTTAGACAGCTGTCCTATGCTATCCAGCATAGATGTTTACTTACAGAATCCTCTGCAATCCAGCAGACTTCTGATGCCTGTAACCAGCTCAGAATATCCTGGGAGTTGGTGCCTGGATCCTTTCCTGGTTCCTTGCTCTGACTGGTTGCACTGACTGGGCCCATAACCCTTGTCAGAATGGTGGATGATGTGTGTTACAGTAGTTTTACCATTCAGCAGAGTTGACAGGAGAAGCTGACTCTTCTCCTGCACGCCTCCAGACTTTTTCCCATCTGGAATGTGATGATACTGCCTCAGCTCTCCAGCTTTACCAGCAGTTAGGAAACACTCCAGTTGTAGACAAATAAAATGAGGCTTTATTGCTACAACTAAAAAAAACTATATACAGTCCTTGGATATTTACAAAATAACCCTTGGCAACACACCACACAGTGATTTACCAGATGAACCTCTCAGCTCTCGGTCTCTCCACCACAACAATACTCAGACAAAGGATTTTGTCTCCCCTCAAGCTACCACCTACTTGGTCGTGTACCTTCTAGTTAATTGGATGAACCCAACTTCCCCAGACTTTCAGTCCATCCCCTGTTGTTGATGTCATTGTCCATGTGACTTGCCATGCTGATGTTGTGTGTTTTGGTCAGTACATTTCCTTTCCCAAAACACCCTATTGTTTTTCTCTTCTTTGGTCCTCTGTTTTTGTCTGGTGAGACACCTGTTGTTTGTCTAGCCCAACTTGCCTTCCAGTCCCTTCCTACAGGAAAGTTCCTCATACATCTTATACATTTCCATGTCTGACTGTATATCCCATCTAGCAAATCCTGACATCATCAGTTTATGTGCTCACTAAAGTGAGTACTACAGATGTGGACAAGCTGCTAGGACAAGTAAATAAGGCAACTTGTCATCTTGATCCCTTGTCTTTCTTGGCTGATCATCAGGCAAGAAATAAAGTTAGATCTCAGCTTCAATGTATTATTAATGCATCTCCCAGTGAGGAAATTTTCTTGTTTAAAAGAAGAGGGGGCAATCCCCTAAACCCCCTAGACGTAAACTACTATAGACAAGTAACAAATCCCCCCTTTTTGGGCAAGGTGATCAAGAGAGCAGTTGTATCCCAACTCTAAGCAGTCTTGGATAATAGTAGTTATAAGAACAATCAGATCCATCTAAAACTGGCCTCAGAGCAGGATAAAGAGTTGAGACTGCTACGGTCCCCTTACTAGCTGATCTTTGCCTAAATATTGACATGATGCATGTGCCTTTGCTTGTGATTTTAGACTTCTCAGTGGCATTCAATGCTATGACCATGGTATCTTTTTGTAATGCCTGAGATGGGGCATGCTGGAAATTTTAGGCACTGTGCTTCAGTAGTTCCAGTCCTGTTTCTAAGGCAGGTTCCAAATGGTGGTACTTGGGGACAACTGCTCCTCAAAAAAGAAAGAAAGAAAGAAAGAAAGAAAGAAAGAAAGAAAGAAAGGGGTATTGCAAATAAGCCTAAAGGACCAGCCTGGGGGGTGAAGTTGAGATGGAGCAGCCACACACTGGCCACTGCAACCCCAGCCTGACACCATCCTGATGCTCCGTGCCCGTACGCATGACATGTGGCATCAGGACACCCTCCCAGCGAAGTGTGCAGACACACTGCACCAAAAGGGCGTTGGAGAGCCACAGCACTGGGTCTTAGGGCAGCCTTTTGCTGCTCTTTTAGGGGTGGCAAAAGGGAGGATCAGGGCCACGGCGTGCAGTTGCCATGGCCCCAATCCGTACCTAGCAGGGGCGACCCAGAGCCACCCATCTGCATAGCCCCAAAGAAAGAAAGGGAAAAAAAGTTAAAAAAAGAAAAAAGCTGTTGTGTGGCATTCCACAAGGGGCCATCCGATCCCCAATGCTATTCAACATATACAAGAAATTCCTGTGAGAAATCATCCAGAGGCATGGGGCTGGGTTCTATCACTATGCTGATTACACCCAAATATATTTATCCATGCTTTCAAAAACAGCCCCAGGATAGGATAGTGTGTCTCCTCTTAATTAATGTCTGGAGGAAGTAATGGGCTAGATGAGGAAAAACAAACTGCAGTTCAATCCAGATAAGACAGTAGTCTCTTTTGTCAATCTGGGTTAAAGTTGTGTCAACCAGTCCTGGATGGAGTTACAATCCCCATGAAAGACTGTGTTTGCAGACTGGGAGTGTTTCTGGATCTGCCACTCCAAATGACAGCTCAGATAAATGTGACAGCCAGGAGTGCTTACTATCAGTTTCCGCTATTATTCCTGCTTCACTTTCTAGAGTTAAGGGGCCTAAAGATGGTAGTGCACTTGCTGGTAACCTCAAGCCTGGAGTTTTCCAATTACATTGGGTTACTTCTGTACCATGTTTGGAAACTTCAGTTAGTTCAGAACATGGCAGCCAGATTGGTTACTTGTACATCTAGGAGTGATCCTATTACACTAATATTAAAATCATTCCACTTTCTACCAAGTATTTCTGGGACAGGGACAACGTGTTCATTATTACCTTTAATGCTCTACATGGTTTGGGTCCAGGTTTAAACCTAGGCATGTTTAAATATTTGAAAGAGTGTTGGGCTTGTTTTCCCTTGTTTTAGAGATTAGGACATGGAGCAATGAATTCAAACTACAGGAAAAGAGATTCCACCTCAACATTAGGAAGAACGTCCTGACAATAAGAGTGGCTCAATAGTGGAGAGTGTGATGGAATCTTCTTCTTTGGAGGCTGTATGGCCATCTGTCAGGATTGCTTTGATTATGTGTTCCTGCATGTCAGGAGGTTGGGCTGGATGGCACTTGTGGTCTCTTACAATTCTATGATTCTATGACCCACCCTCCTGTATAATCCTCTCTATACATTCAGGTCAAATGAGGGATATATATTTCAGTCAACCTGGACTAGGTTGGCAACTATTTTAATCTGTTGCTGTTCTTCACCTCAATTTATTCATCATCATCATCATCATCATCGTCATAAAAAAAACCCTGAATAGAGTAGGAAGGGATAAAAAAAACTTAAATACCCTTTCATAAAGACCAGGATGGAAGATGTTTCCTATTTACAAGGGGTTCTGAAAGGTTCTCAATCCAGACAAGAGGGGAATGACCTAGAACTTACGTGCTATTCTATGTATTCATCCAGAAGTTCAAGACACTCGGTACATTGTTTCTAAAGTTCTTTAAACCTTCCCCACAAAAAAGTCCGATGCCCAGTCACTGAAATACTGCACTGCTGCTGCTATCACCACATTCAAAAATATCCTTCTTTTCAAACTCTTTTAAAGGTTTGGAAACAGAAGGCCTAAGCAGACTGCCAGAAATAGTGCACATTAAATTGAGGCACTGCCCTGGCTCAGTGCTAGGGAATCATGGGAACTGTATTTTTTTTCTGAGACATTGAGCCTTCTCTGTCAGAGAGCTCTGGTGCCACAATAAATTACAGTTCCCATGATTCCCTAGCACTGAGCCAGGGCAGTGCCTCAATTTAATGTGCACTATTTCTGGCAGTCTGCTTAGGCCCAGAAATTCTCATATGGAGCAAGATCTGGTGAGTATGGTAGATTGTCTATGCACTCAAACTCCAAATTCTTCAAAACATCCATCATCCTAGCAGCCATGTGAGCAAGTGCATTGTCCTACAAAATAAAAAAAAAAAACCCTTTTCACAAATTTCCTCACTGCTCTTTTCATGAGCACAGCAAATTAAATTAGTATTCTGCATTAGCTGTTTGGTCCTTTTGAAGAGGACCAGTCATCAAAATACCTTCCTTATCCAAAATACACACCCCTGTGGCCATGACCTTTCTTGCTGAACTTTGAGTCTTGAATTTCTTTGGCCATGAGGAAGTGAAGTACCACAACTTCAAAGACTGTTGTTTGGCATCCAGATCATAGTGATATAACCATGTCTCATCAACAGTATTGTTCCAAAAATCTGCTGAAAAATCAACTTGGAGGTATCCACTCAATTTCATTTCTAGTCAGTCTTCAAACATTTCAGCACCCACTTGGGTGACAGATTCTGCAGAGTTACCTGTTCATGAATTATAGACCTGATGCATTCCCAGGATATCTCTAGTGTCTCAGCAATTGTTTTAGCTGAGGTTTACTGATCTACCAAAATAGGTCATGAACATGCTCAACAATTTCAGGAGCTGACACTGTTGATAGCCTTCCACATTTTACTGCATCTTCTGTCTCAAAATCTCCATGCTGAAAGTTGATATACCATTTCTTCACAGTTGAGTATGATGGTTACTTATCATTCAATGTTTGCATCATACACTCATGGTTTTCCTTTCATATTTTGAACAGGAACTTCATGACAGCCCAGAGTTCAGCTCTTGAAAAGTCCACACTTTTCATAGACATGATTCTATCAATGATATTGGGGGGGGGGGGGGTGGTATCCAGAAATTAGAGCTGCAATCCTGCAAATAGGCATTTTAGCATTAAAAAAAAACTCCTTTAAGCTACAGTGACAAAATTACAATCAGATTTTGGGAAGTGAGGGCCTTTGCAAACTGCCAGAAATAGTGCAAATTGAGTCCACTTTAAGGGTTAGGATTAGTACTAGGGAATCATGGGATTTTTTTTCTGAGACATTGAGCCTTCTCTGTCACAGAGCTCTGGTGCCACAATAAAATACAGTTCCCATGATTCCCTAACCCTAACCCTAACCCTTAAAGTGGACTCAATTTGCACTATTTCTAGCAGTCTGCAAAGGCTGTAAGTCAGGCCAAGAACTTTTCAGCAACCTTTCATAGAATTGTTTGCCCATCCTGATTCTACTTGTACATGTGCACTGTTTGTACATATCTGGTGTGCCAGATTGTCTTCTTCAACAGGGTCAACAACTTAGTTCAGTGGCCAGGCAGGTGGTGGTGGTGGTAACACATCTATTTGGATGGGATAAACCCATCCTTCTCTTTCCTCCTCCTCCTTTTAAAAGAAAAGGGATGCACAAATAGCAGTGTGTTCAACATTTCCATTTGGAACTCTGAACACTGAATTAGAAGTCCCATCATTCTGGTCAGAAAAGGTCAGACCACCATTCTGGTCTTTCACTTTTGAATATAGCAGGTGTTGGGGAAGGGAAGGGGAGGTCAGCCCAGGGAAGGAATTGGCAGGAAATAGGCCTTCTCAAGCAGCCCAATTAAATATCATGTTCCTTCACTCTCAGGCTTTATTATTCAAGGGAGTTATTTGAATGGTACTTCTGCTCACTTTCTTCTTATTGTTATTTGCCATTAAGTTGACTTTAGGTGCATCATCACTGTAGAACTAATGCAGTTTGACACCACTAAGTGTCATAGCTCCATCCCACAGATTCCTGAGATTTGTAGTTTTATGAGGCACAATCACTCTTTGGCAAGAAGGCTAAAGATCTTGTAAAACTACAGATCCCAGGATAGGATAAAGTTACAGCACTTAAAGTGATGTCAAACTGCATTAGTTCTACAATGTAGGTGCACTCTTATAGAAAACGTATGAATGAGAGATCTTTACATTCCCAGTTATCAACTGCATTGCTCAGATCTTGCAAAATCAGAGTTGAGGCTTCCTTGATTGAATATGTTACTTAAACTACCCTACTGATTACTGCCAATGGTCTAATGCTGCATCATCCCAAGTGGAATTAGACATGGAAGAACCTGGTCCAATGATGCTGATGTTCAGAAATTAGCGTTTTATTCATAGACACAGTCCTGCCCACTGAAGGAGTTTTCCAGTAGAAACTATTAGACACTCTTGTAGGGAGATCACGCAGGAGAGGTAGGACATTTCACGCAGCAGTATATAATTTGTCTTTTGAATTGGACTTGTTGCTGACTTCAGCAGCCTCAATGACATTTATAGAATCAGAAAGCAGGAAAATGGACAATGGTGAGTGAGGTACCCCTGCTGACAGGCCACTCTTGCACTCTTTGACATTCACAGGTATGGGAAAGAATTATTTCTTGTAATGCAATATACCACAGCAGTGCCCCATAGTCCCCAGTAATAAACTGCCTCAGGGCCAACATTAAGTGCACAGTTGTCAATGCTGACAGCTGAGGAGAAAAAAATAAAACAATTTTATTCATGTTTAAAATCTATTTTTTCCATAATTAAGATTATGCAGAACCATACATCATTTGAGTGCTCACAGAAAGAACAATAGGTCAGAGCAAACTACTGTCTCTCCAATGAATGTTGTGTTCTCCAAGGAGGAATGTAGAAGTAGTTAACAAAACTAACTCTTTATGATATGAGTAAATGACCATTTGGATTTAAATACTCCTTCCCTAGTGTTTGCCATATGTGCTAGGAGCAAATGCAAACAATTGTTAGAAAAGGTAAAATGAGTAAGTTTTATTTGCATAATGAGCAAATTATTTGCATAAAATGCAAATTAGGAGGCAATGGAACTGAGAGGTGGCAAGCTTGGTGATATGAAAATTTTCTCTTTTGTATTATATCTAAGGTTGGAAGATCAGGAGCCCTGGATTTTAGATTTTTTTAAAAAAAATGAACATCGAGTGATGGGCTCTGGTAATATCATGGGAGGCTATGATTTTACAGGTGATAATCCCTGATGATGTCAAGGGGGGGCTTAGTAACATTATTTTACATGAAATGTCAGCCATGTCTATCTGTCTGTCTGTCTGTCTGTCTGTATGTATGTATGTATGTCTATCTATCCTAACAAATGAGAAACCACTTCTCTGATTGAAAATCAGGGATTCAAGCTTTGTTTTGAAGGGAGAGAAAAAAATCTCAATACTTAGTTTCTCTATCTCTGTGTTTAACACTGGGCAAGTAAAACTTTTAAGAAAAGATGAGAATTCTAGTCCAACCAAATAATCTTTTCAAAGCAAAAATAATTTTAATAGATTGTGTACAATGAGGGGCACTGGTTAATAGGATCAGTCTATTAAAAGGTAAGGTTAGAAATTCCTTTCTTTCCCTTCCCTTCTTTTTTCTTATTTTTTTAATAGTTAGACTGTGAAAGCCTCTCTTGGCCTTAAAAGTATTATATAATAATTTTACTAATAATCACCCAAATATCTTGTGGTGGCAGAGATCAGTACTGTGATATCAATTATCATAGATTAATGGAGCAATAGAAAGCCTAAAGAAAACAAAAATAATGACCACAGAAGAAATACATAAATTCAGTCTAGACAATGAGGAAAGTGAAATGGTTAAAGAATTCCCATACCTAGGATCAAACTTTGACCAGAATGGTGACTACAGTCAAGAAATAAGAAGATTGGGAATGGGAAGGATAGCTATGAAAGAACCAGAAAAGATTTTGAAGAGTAAAGACATACAAGTGATCACTAAAGTTAGAATTGTCAAGGCCATTGTATTCCCAATTACCATGTATGGATGTGAGAGCCAGACAGTGAAGGAAGCAGACAGAAAGAAAATCAACTCATTCAAAATGTGGTGCTGGAGAACAGCAATTAGGATACCATGGACAGCCAAGAAAACAAACAAATGGGTCCCTGAACAGATCAGATCAGCTCTCTCATTGGAAGCCAAGATGATCATGTTGAGGCCATCATACTTTGGCCACATAATGAGAAGGCATGGATCACTAGAAAAAAAACAAAACAATAATGCTAGGAAAGGTAGAGAGACTCAATCAGGGGAGTTATGAGTATGGACTTGTAGGACCTAAGCAGAACAGTGGAAGATAGGAATACTTAGAGAAGTCTCAAGTTCAGTTGGAATCAAGTTGAGTGCAGGTAACAACAACAATTGATGTATGTCTACCCAGAAACAAGCCTCATTGAATTAAATGGGATTTAGAACTTTAAAATGTTGAGAACCTAGTAGATCCCAATCCTGGTTTCAGCTTTCTTCAAAGAGAAGAATAATGAAGAAAAAGAGATGAGGGAAGCAGAAGGAAATAATAAGTGTAGTGAAAGTGTAGAAGCAGAAAGAGCATGAGAGAAAGAGAATAGGAATTGTGGAAAAAAGAAGTGGCAAGTATAGAAGGCATGCCAGGTTGGGCATAGGGCAGAGAGGCAGGGTTAAGGGGGAGTATGAAAGCAGCCTGAGTCATGCAATTGACAAGATGTGTGATAATGTCTGCTCACAAACCAGTATGTTTACATTCTCATTAATTAGTGTAATTAAGGTAAGAGCATATCTTGTGTGATAATGTCTTAGTATTTTTATGATAACATCTGTGAACAACTTAAAATGTGTACAATATGCTATAACCCTCTGAGGCTATGATCCATTGAGGTCCTAACCAAATTAGGTTAAAGCATACAATGAAGTGAAATGAAGCTGCTGATGGGAACACAAAATGGATGCAGTAGAAATATTTGTACATAGATGGTTTATTGATGCAGTAATAGAAAGAAAAATGAAAATGTTTCTCTGATGTCTCCTATCTAAAACTAGGTGCATGTGATGTATACCAGTTGTCCAGGGATATACAGAACACCTTAGATCTCCTAGAGGGACAGCAAGCTCTCTTCCCTCCACAAATGCCTCAACAAGTGTGGCTTATACCCCATCAGAACTTGCTTTCTAGAATGTTTACTGAAGCTAACAGTTTGGGAGGGAATATTGCTCCCTCTCTTTAATCTGTAACTGGAAGAAAGGAAAAATCCTGTTGGGGTGGGAGTATTATGATGAGTGAAGAGGCTGACAGAGCAAAAAAACAGCTGCAAAGATATTTAGCTCATTCTGTTGCTGCCTTGCACAGATTATTTTAGGGAGTTTATGAAGGGTTACAGGAAACCCAAACAGATAGAAAGGTGCTTGCAAAACTAAGTACCATAGGCCTCTAAGAATCTTAGAATATATAAATATAGCTAACGATTGTAACAATGGTAGAGGTTAAATTAAACACCAACAGCTGTACTCTATCTTCACCAATCTTCCAAAAACACAACCCAGTATATGGACTAATCAAATTTTAAGGAACATTTGATGCTGTTCCCAGGGTTCCTAACTACATCAGTCAGAAAGCTGAATGTGAGACAGACTTTCATATCTTGAGGGGCAAAAAGAAGTTCACAGCCAGAACTATGCATAGATCATGGTAGGTCTTAGAAAAATCTGAACTTTTAATTTAATTTTAATTTCTAATGGGCTTTCAGTTGTGTCTGTCTCAAAGATGGTAACAGCTACTCTGTATTACCTAAAACAGTATATAGTATATAGTCATTCTTAGAAGAGATTAAAACTGAAGAAGAGTTACAATAATTGTTTTAATATAAAAACACCACTTTGTGGGTCTCCTGTCATGGCCCTAGACTGGAAAAGCCCAACCACTATGGATCCAAAGCAAGGACCTAATGTAGGCACCTGAAAGGCTATTTCTGCATCTACAACAATTTGCAGATCAAAAGGGCCAGGCTTAGGAGCTGCAAAGCAGGACATTCGCACCTAGGAGATTTACAAGTACCAGCCAGGAACTGTCTGGCTGAAGATGAGATAACATTAACATTCCATCTCCTCCCTTTGGAAATTGTCTACTTCAAAGTGCAGTAATCCGGAATCCTTTAATATACTTTAATATACAACTCTTCACCTCAGGCTAGTTTTAACGGTATAAAAGATCCCCAAAATCTCAGACACATTGGGTCTGGTTAGATTTCATAGTGAAACTGGGAACTCTGACTTGGTTCCCAGCTCTTCCTGTTGTCTTTCCCTTTCATAATGGTTGAGTCTATCTGTATTCATTCATCATTGGAGCAGCCTCTGTAATTATCACCATTAGAAACCCTCCTGCTTCCTATCTGAGCTAGCTACTTTATTCCTAAATTCTTGTATGTGTGAGTGAATGTTAGAGTGTCTTTGTATGTTTGAATCCCAAATAAACCACAAACATCGGGAAGCTTTGTCGCTTTCAGTCTATTCCCTAGCCACCTCTGTAAAGATAGGATAAAAGATCCCATTGAAGACTTGGACTTTAGTAATTCCCCAGGTTCAAGTTCTTCTCATATTATTTGTGGAGAATTTGGTGGAAAAATCCCCGAAGTGTGGACATTCCAATTTGGCCAGTTGGACTGTGTACACTCCAGACATAGAGGTTAAAAGTGATTGAAACTGAATAGACACAAAAGCCAGGAATTCTGTGTGTGTATTGTTCTGTGTGAGTAGCCATAAGGGCTTGGGTTCATCAGGGTTGGCTGAACCCATTCCATCTCTTTGGTTGGTTGTTCTGCACACTGGCTCTGGCTGTGGAGATTGGGCCATCTGGTTGTGGACTTCCAGCTGTCCTTGGGTGTGGAGTCAGAACAGTTTCCTGAGCCCTGTTTTTATTTTCATCTATCATGGGTTGGGCTTACGTTCCATCAGGCTCCTTTCTCTTTCCACACCACACATTCAGGACCATCCATAACTCAAACCTCAGACAGCATTTAGTGTGAGTGGGCACGGCATTGGACAAGCTCAGGCAGCTACAGTAGGAAAGACATTTCCTACTGTGACTTTAAGTCCTAGCACAAGGTTGGGAGAGTGAGTACACATTGCCTTGGATGGGCACAGGCAGGTACAGCGGGGAAACTGTGGCCCTAAGGTCTTGCGCAAAGTGAGTGGAAAAAACCTTGGGTGGGCACAGGCAGGTACAGTGGGAGAAAGATCACTTGTGGCTTTGTCCTTGCACAAGGCTGTAGGAAGGGGAAAAACTGAACGTAGGAACTTACCCAGGGATCCAAGCCCTTGGTGTCTGTTTAAGTCAGCAACTGATTGCTTCAGTGAGGCACAGCATCAAGAGCTTCTTAGTGAAGGTTCTGGGGAACAAGCTGAGGAACAAACCAAGAAGGTTGTTTTCTGCAGAAATGATTGGGTCTTCTCAGTGAAAGGGTGATAAATATTTCACCTCTGAAAACAGGTAAAAAGGGAACAAGGGATTCCCTAAAGCTCTACAGGTATAGCCAGAATGAAAGGAGAATTAGGAGAAATGTGCAAAGGAACAAAGGAAACAATGTCACCAGTAGCAGCCAGGTTGTTTAAGGAGGAACAGCCTGGGGACCATCTAGAGAAATGGATTTTAAAGAAGGGACCTAATCATTGGAAAGCAGGAGGTTTGCTTACTAAGGATCTTTTTGCAACGTTGCTAGAAGTGTATAACACAAAGACAACTAAGTGCAGAATTAAAAAGAGTACTTCCAGCAGAAAAAGGCAGATGGGCATCATGGGGAATTTGGATGTTAGCCCATGAAGCAATCCAAAAATACCAAAGGACAAAATTGGATTTAGACACCCTAAAAGGACAAATAGGAGATCTAGTAACAGAAGTGAGGGGGAACGTAGTGGAAAATTCAGTGGCAATCCATAATGCCCACACAGCCATCCAAAGGGTAGAAAAAGCAGAAAAAGAAATGCCTCTTTGCATAACTGCCTTGAGATTCTGGAAAGACAGTTAGACCAAGCAAATCAAGCTGCAGACTTCTTTATGTTGAAAAGCACAAAAGAAGTAAAACAGACTGATCACACTGCCTGTGAAAAATGAATTAGGGAGTTGGGGGCTAAGGCTGACCTAAATACTGCTATCATGGCCACAGTACACCCAGAGATTCTTGAGTCAGAAGCTCAAGCCAAGGTTCTTCAGGAGCCTTTGCCAGAAGAGGCCAGGACCACCCACAACTAAATCCACTATGGGATATCGGGAAAGGAACAACACAAGTACCAACTCTATATCCACCTCTTCCAGTTGACCCTGTGTGAACTAGAGGCATGGTAGAAACTAAGAAGACAGACAAAGATGATACCATCACTAAGGAACTTTACAGACTGCTAGAAATAATGCAGCTTGAGACCACTTTAACTGTTCTGGCTCAATGCAAGGGAATAATGGGAATTGTAGTGGTTTTTTCCTCCTGAGACATTGAGCCTTCTCTGTCAGAGAGCTCTGGTGCCATAATAAACTACAGTTCTCATGATTCCCTAGCACTAAGCCAGGACAGTTGAAGTGGTCTCAAACTGCATTATTTCTGGCACTCTGTACAGGCCCTAAGACTCTAGTTGAGACAGCCCAATTGACTCTGGCCATAGTTAGAGCTGTAGTGGACCAGCTAGGAAGGCTTAATCCTCAAACTGGAGTAACATGGATTTCAATAGTGCTCCTGGTATATCTAAAAGCCAAAGGACAGGATTTAATACAAGTGGCTAGGCTATGCATAGATCCAGCCTATGCTGGGAAATTTGAAGCAGTCATGTCCAACCACAACTCAGCTGAAGTAGGACTAAAGGAATGGCTAACTAAGATTGTGCAAATTTTATGGCCAGGAACCATATTGAGAGGAAAATATAAAAATGAAGTACAAAGACGAGTCCCGAGATGCCTATGTAGCAAGGAAAAAGTTGCTAGGTATCTTCCACTTAATGGTGAGAGACAATCAATGTTAAATGACACATATTAATGGAAGTCTACCAGGGACTTCATGTGTCAGCCAAGATCTACCTGGGTTCAGAAGCCAGAAAGCTCTTGACCCTAGATTGGAATGGATTCATAGAGCATATTCTACTAGACCCTCAAGTTCATTGGATGTGAGAATCTAGAAAGGAAGTGCCTATAACCTCATCCTGCAGAACTGTAAAAGTAGGAGGGAAGAAGGACAATAAGGAAGGGATCCAGTGTACTCAGTAATGTATAGGAACAATGGTCTCCATTCCAAACCATTTCAGGAAGATTAAGGAAGGAGGGGGTACAGACCCAAAACTCCTGTAAATGTGCCACAAAAAGAAGATGAACTTAGAAGGAGTACATGGAGACAACTCAGGGAAATGGGAGTATTCATGAAACCCTTAGATGGAAAACCTACTGCAGAATTGTTGTGAGTCCTAAGTGACATTTTGGAAGGCAAATATCAGATTCCTACTGCTCCCTCCAATGCCAATGGAACAGATAAGGATCAACCAAGATCCCCTTAATCACTGAGGACACAGGCAGGATCATGGATCCCTTGGGCTAAGATGCCTCCTGCCCCCCAAAAGGTTTCCTTCAGAGCTGAAACCCATGTGGCTCCTGTCACTCTTCTCCAACTCCTAGATTCCTTCCCCATTGCCCACAAGTAATTACTACTCTAATTCCAGATTCATGGGAGATGCTCCAAAAGGCAAAATCCAAATTAGAAACTAGCAAAACTTTTGGTAGACTCAGGATCAGCAGTCAACACCTTGCACCCAGATTTGGCCAGAACAGGAGTCAAGACTAGAGATAGCATGGAACTGATGGGATATGTACGGCTCATCACCTCCCTAACCAGTTGTAAGACTGAATTGAAAACCATATTGTTTAGGGAAGCGTTCTCAGGGATTTTGTGATTGTTATCTGGCTGTTTGATAATCTGGTAATTGTTCTGATAATGTTAATTGTGTTGTGATTTGTTTGATATTGATCTTTTAATTTTCTTTCCTCTATATGGTAATTTGTTTATCTATTTATTTTATTTTATTTCTTAGAGTGTACGCCGTGGGCAGGCTTTTTTATATTTGTAACTTTTTTACTTTGTACAGCGCTGTGTATAATTGCAGCGCTCTAGAAATAAAGTTTAATAATAATAATAATAATAATAATAATATGGGAAGGGCCAGCAGAAGGTTTCCATTTGAAAGGAAGTCCCACTGCAGATTGGTCCCATCCTAGATCTCATCGAGGCATGTGAAAATCAGAGGGAGGATGATGGGATTATGGGAGTTAAGTTTTTACACAACAACAGGCTTATCATAGATCTAGTAAATGGCTTCCTCTGGCAGCTAGGGGAGAGTCCTTTGTAGATCTCGGGTTCAAGTAACATATACACAGTTACCTCATTAGGATTTACTTGCATACAGGCATAGGATTATGTTGTAAATGTATGCTTACCTTATTATATACAAAATATCCATACAATTACACTCCTACAATTTTTAATGTTTGTTCCAGCTTTTTTTCATTAAAAAGAAATTAAAAAAGGACACAACAGGAAACTGAAATGTGTGGGATGTTATTTAAAACTCTACAGGTAACAATGGTGTAGAATGATTACACTGTACATCAAATTTTGTAAAAATAATAATAATAATAAAAAAGTAAGTGAAAAACTAAAATATCCTCTCCTGGTGCATGAGGGTTAAAAGAAATTGAAACAATAACTTTGCTGAGGTCATGTCCTTAACACTCTCTTCAGGTATGCTGGAACTTGTTTCTAATGGCAACACCTATTATTAACCCAGGGTTTTAAACATTTTATTTATTTTGTTCAAAAATAGAACACTTGAACCTTCAGGGAAGCTTTCCAACCCAGACAAACAGGGAGATGTAACACCAGAATTAGCAACACTAAACAGTTCATTGAAATTGAATGTGAGGTGGGTTTTTTTAAAATAAACTTTTGTTTAAGTTTAAAATTATAATTTAACAGAGTATATAAAAATAGCTGTTTTAAAAGGTGCTACAGAAGGGCATAGTAAAATATTAGCAATATGTGGTGGTGATATCCTAGAAACGTCCAGTGGGTTGTATTAATTCATATCAGTGAAAGATGACATATTTGAATTGTTGCATAAGGTCCAGTTAGTCTGACATCAATACCAGGAAAGATTCTAGAACAGATCATTAAACAGAGAGTCTGTGGACATTTAGAAGGGAATGCCATAGTCACAAAAAGTCAACATGGGTTCCAGAGAAACAAGTCATGCCCGACAAATCGGATCTCTCTCTCTCTTTTTTAATATAGAATTACCAGCTTGGTAGATGAGGGGAATGCTGTGGATATAGCATATCTCGATTTCAGTAAGACCTTTGAAAAGGTTCCCCATGACATTCTGGCAAACAAGCTAGTAAAATGTGGGCTAGACAAGGTAATTGTTACATAGATTTGTAATGGTTGACTGATTGAACACAAAGGGTGCTCAGCAATGGTTCCTTTTCATTTTGGAGAGAAGTGACCAGTGGGATACCACAGGGTTCTGTCCTGGGCCCAGTGCTATTCAACATCTTTATCAATGACTTGGATGAAAGAATAGGGGGGATACTTATCAAATTTGCAGATGACACCAAATTAAGAGGAATAGCTAATACACAAAAGGACAGCATGAAAATTCAAAATGATTCCTTAGCATTGGGCCAGGACAGTTAAAGTGGTCTCAAGCTGCATTATTTCTGGAAGTCTGTAAAGGCCCTTAGAAGGGAATTCTATAAACATTAAATGTCAACATGGGTTTCTCAAAAACAAATCATACTAGACTAATCTGATCTCTTTTTTTGAAAAATTACCAGCGGTAATTAATAAATGAAGGGAATGCAGTAGACTTAGCATATCTTGATTTCAGTGAGGCTTTTGACAACATCCCTATGATATTCTTGCAAACAGGATAGTAAAATATGGGCTAGACAATACCACTGTTAGGTGGATTAGTAATGAGTTGACTGACTGAACCCAAAGGGTGCTCAGCAATGGCTCCTCTTCATCCTGGAGAGAAGTGACCAGTGGGGTTCCAGAGGGTTCTGTCTTGGGCCCAGTGCTATTCAACATCTTGATTGAAAGAATAGGGGGCATGCTTCTCAAATTTGCAGATGACACCAAATTAAGAGGAATAGCTAATACCCCAGAGGACAGGATGAAAATTCAAAATGACCTTAATAGATTAGAAAACTGGGCCAAAGATAACAAAATGAATTTCAACATGGAGAAATGTAAGATACTGCACTTACAGCAAAAAAATGAAATGCACAGATATAAGATGTGGGACACCTACTTAACGAGACTACATGTGAAAGAGACCTAGGAGTCCTAGCAGACCACCAGTTGAACATGAGTCAACAGTGTGATGCAGCAGCTAAGAAGGCCAATGTGATTTTAGGCTGCATCAATAGAAGTATAGTATCTAGATCAAGGGAAGTAATAGTGCCACTCTATTCTGCATTGGTCAGGCCCTACCTTGAATTCAGTGTCCAATTCTGGGCACCACAATTCAAAAAGGATGTTCAAAAACTGGACCATGTCCAGAGGAGGGTGACTAAAATGTTGAAGGATCTGGAAACCATGCCCTATGAGGAACGACTTAGGGAACTGGGTATGTTTAGCCTGAAGAAGAGAGTTAAGAGATGATATGATAGCCGTGTTTAAATATTTGAAGGGCTGTCATATTGAGGAGGGAGCTAGCTTGTTTTCTGCTACTCCAGAGAACAGGACCCGGAATATTTGATGCAAGCTACAGGAAAAGAGATTCCACCTCAACATTAGAGGAACTTCCTGACAATAAGAGCTGTTCGACAGTGGAACACACTCCCTTGCAGAGTGGTGGAGTCTCCTTCTTTGAAGGTCTTTAAACAGAGATTGGATGGCCATCTGTCAGGGATGGTTTGATTTTGAGTTCCTGCATGGCAGGGGATTGGACTGGATGGCCCTTGTTGTCTCTTCCAACTCTATGATTCTATGATTCTATTATTCTAAAATCACAGGAAGCGAAGGATGAGAAAATGGGTGAATTTTATTGGGATTCAGAGAGCTTGTCCCAGGTTATAAATCTACCACAATAAGAGTTTGTTCTTGTTAGTTACCTTCAAGTTGACCTTGACCCATGGCAACCCTGTGAATGAGATATCTCCAAGCCTCCCCCCCCCCCCCATCCTCTACCTCTCTGTTCAGGTCATATAGGCTCAGTCCCATGGTCTTCCTGATTGAGTCTATCCATCTGGAATGTGGACTTCCTCTCTTTCTACTGCCCTTAACCTTACCCAGCATCTTTGGGGCTATGCAGACGGGCAAAAAGAGGTGCTTTAAGGGTGACTTGTAGGCATGGTGTTTAGATGACACATGCCTAAAAGTTGCCAAGAAAGTGCCCTCTAGCCGTTGTATGCTGAAAAAACCACTCCAAAAAGGAACTGCTTTTTTCTGCTCCTTCGGCAAAGATGCGCACCTTTACTTGTTTATATGTATGCAGTGACACTGGTGCACCAGAAAATGGCTGTATAAATGCACCATTGCACGTGCAGCAGAAATTGATTCGGTGATCCAGAGCATGTGCCCTACAATGCAGGCTTTAATTTAATGCACCCTATGCTTCCAGGTGTGGATGCACTGGTGCAGGTGTGCTTGAATATTAGAACCCTAACCCTAACCCAATTGTAACCCTCTGCATGCACCCCAGCAACTGTCCTCTGTTATGACAATAAATGCATTCTGTTGCATGTACACTTGCTGCCAGCATGCACAGCAATTTACATGAAAGAGGCTTTTGTGACATCTTCTGTGCATGTGTGCAGGTGTGCATAATACCTGCACACCACTTTCTGGCATGCTTGGAGGGGGCACCTGGAGTAATGTTTGTCTGTGTGTCCTGTTGACCATTTCCCTTTCATGATCACCAGCTAATGTATCAGTTCTGTCCACACAAACCTCCCTTGCATGTACTCCCCTCCCCCCCCCCGATCTGTGTGGAACATGTTTTGTGGAGGACAATGGAGTAGGTATCTTTTCAGTTGACAAACTCATTTATTCACCCCAAGGGTGTCACAATCAGACAGTGGCACCTGTCTATGGCACCCACTTCTTGGGGGAGCAGCAGAGGGCAGTGAATCGTTGCATGATCTGTGGGTGTATAACAGGTCCTGTGTAGGTGCACAGGGATGCTGAACTTCAGTCACCTTTGTACACAGACTATATACTAGCCTATGACAGGTACTGTGCAGGTGTGCAGGAATGTTTTCCTACACAGGTGCACAGGTGCATAGGTGTTTAGAGATGTGATCCTGCACACCTGCACATGCGTTCGAGAGAACAAAAAAAGTTAAATCAGACGTTTCTGGCCCATGCGGTTGCTCCATCTCTCTTTGTGGCATCCTTGGGGCTGATGGTGTGGTTGGCAAGGCTTCAATACAGCCTCGGAAAAGCTGCATTGACTCCCCCAAGTGCGGTTGCTCCGTCCCCATTTAGGGCAACCTCAGGGCAGGCAGTACTGTTGCTGCAGCTTAGGGAAAAGGCAGCTTCAGGTCACCTTTTCCTGCCCGTCTGCATAGCCCCATTGTCTTTTTTCTAATGAGTTGTGCCATCTCATGATGTAGCTGAAGTACAGTAGCCTCGATTTAGCCATCTTGGCTTCTAGGAAAAGCAGTGGCATCCTGGCCCAGGGTGTCACCTGGTGTGTGGGGGAGCTTTCGATGTTGGGTTGGGGTTCCAGGGGGCAGGGCCAAAAGGACATGTCCACTTCTCCCTGCCTGCACTGCTTTACTCACAAATAAAATGGTACTGGGCAGGAAGGTGGGGTGCTTTGGGCCCTCATCCTCCCTGCTGTGTGCCATGGTGCATGCCAGGGAGGTGGGGGCCACTTAGCCAGGTGTCACCCCTCCTTTGGAGTGCCACCCAGTGTGGTATCTGCCCCTTCACACCCCTAGTGATGCCACTAAAGGAGAGTTCAGGCTTGATCTGCTCTAGGACTCAATAGTTGTATTTTCAGCCACCCACAGTAACTTCAGCAGTCTTCTCCTGCACCACATCTCAAGTGAGTTGATTTTCTTTCTATAGAGTTGTGATATTGCCTAGCTGGTTAAATTTTACCCAAAATTGAGAAATGCAATTAGGTATATGTTTGGACCATCAGTTGGCCTGCATTGCAAACATACATTATGTTTATTCATTTACAACAACAAAGTAAGTTTCCAGCCTTTTTAGAGGTGGAGTTTTGGGGCAAAATGTCCAGTCACCCCCTGCAATGATTGTACTAAAAACAGTGTAGTCAATGAACTGAATGAAATAGTAGACTGCAACATACTAGGATAAAAGTTACAATACAATAATTAGAACTGAATGTTGCATGTTGCTTTTGTTAAATATGTATATAGTTGCCCCTCCATTTTCATGGATTTTAAGTCCGTGGTCTTGATCATTCATGTACCAGCAAGCCCCATTGATTAAAATGGCATGCACACCTATGGCACATGTGCAGGGCCTTGTACAGGAGCACACAGCCACTCAAGCCAATGGGGCCTGAATATCTGCAAGTTTTCATTTTCACGGTGTGTGTGTGTGTGTGTGTGTGTGTCCAGAATGGATTCCCTGCAAAAATGGAGGGGCAGCTGTATTATTTTTTATGACTTGCTTGATGCAGCAATATTATACATTTTTGCTGGATGTCCAGAAACAAATCAAGTTCCAATTTATGAAGGGTAGTTAATATTCTCCTATTCTGATGTGAGGGCAGAGGAAAAAGTCACTCACATTACTGCTACCGTACCTTCTCTTTAGCCATCTTTACTCCCATTTTACCACTGGGAAACAAGAGTGAGAGATGTAGCAGTAGAGTGCAAGAAGCAAGGGAGGAATGCACTACAAGGGTATAAAGCCATGGAAAAAATGGGAGAAAGGAGAGTCAGAGGTACAGTAAGAAGGTGTAAGGAGCAACAGAAATTGAGAGGAGGAAGGAAGGTAGGAGGTGTGAGTGCTAGCATAAAAGCAGGAAAGGAGGCAAAGGAGATAAGGTGAGGCCAGTTATGGGGTGAGGCAAGTTAGGAGCACAAAAGAGAAAGACACAAGACAGCAGCAACAGAGGCTCTTCAAGAAGATGGGAGGGGTGCAATTGTCAAGCAATTGAGCGTGCAGACAAAGTTTTTCAGAAGCTTTCTTCACTTCACAGAGAAAAACACCCAGCGACCTTGGAATTGTCTGGCTGTTCAGGAATGCATCCTCCCTGTTTCTGATGAAACAGACTGAAGCCAAGTTTAATTCCAAAGAGGCACTTTTATTCTTTAATTGCACTATGTACAGAAAACTATATACCCTCACCACCGACCAACGACAACCCACGACAACCCACATGCTGTGGTCTCAGTGTTTTTATAGACAATTGCCACGCAGCCTCTAAGTCCAGCCTCTTCCTGTTACTTTTTCCTGTATTACGTGAATTATTGCCCCCAAACATGATGACACAATATGTTTACACTTGGTCTACATGATCTCTGGTACATCCTGACCTTGGACACTGCTCAGATGTTATGAGTCCCAGCTGCAAACAACTTTCCCAGTGTAATGTAAAGAAGAGTGCTTTGTCTAGCTTCTCAAAGAGAAAAATACATTTATTTATTTTTTAAAGTCAGTATCTCTGGAAAGCTGGGGCTTCAGAATACTCATACATACATGGTCAGTGTATTTTCCAAAGAAAACTATATCAGCTCCCAAGATCACATAATCATTTATAATAACTCAATAACACCAAACAGGTGGATGAAGAGAGAAAATGTAAGACTTAGGGCCTCGGCAGATGGCTTATTAAGCCGTCTTCGAGGCAGGGAAGAGGAGGGGCAGCCACACGCGTGGCGCCCCTTCCTCTTCCCGAGGTCGTCCTCGGAGCCGCCGGCCCTCCGCATGGCCGGCGCTCTGGGGACAACCTCCCGCCACAGCGACCGCACGCGCTGCGGCGGAAAAGTCAGGGAAAGTGCACCCTACGCGTTTAGGGCGCACTTTCCCTGACTTCTAAAAGGAGCGCCAATTTGGAGCTCCTTTTAGGAACGCCGCAGGAACGCCGCGGTGCAGAGGCTGCGGTCCAGCGGCGCTCCATCTGGCGGTGTCTGGGAAGCTCTCGTCTGCTTCCCCCCTTAAAGAAACATACCACATATATCACACCCAGCTAGCAAGCTGTAAAGTGACCTGTAGTACCCTTTGTCACTTTCCCACATCTGGACATTTAAACTCAGGTTACAAATCCCAACATTCCCCTCCAAATGTACAGATGTGTGTGTCATGTTATTTACTTGTGTTATGCATCTCCTGATTTTTGCACTTTAGCTCAACAGATAGAATTTTGCATTCATGGTGCCATTCCTACCAGACATGATAGCTGTTCGTGCCTCTCTACTGGCAATGCTTTATTGAGAACATCAGCTAAGTTATCTCTGGTATCTATGTACTCCAGACTCAAAACTTTATTCTGGATCATTTCCCTGACATTTTGATAAATTACACCAGGGGTAGGCAACCTTTCCCCTTTAAGGGCTGAGGGACTTCAGCTCCCAGAAGCCTCAGCCATGTTGGCCAATAGTCCCATGTTGACCAATAGCTCCTGGGATTCTGGGAGCTGAAGTCCCTCGGCCCTTAAAGGGGAAAGGTTGCCTACCCCTGCCTTACACCTATATATTTCATTGTGCATTTCAAATTCTCAGTTTCTGAAATTGCAATGCATGATTGTGCATCCTCATGTACTACAGTAGGTTCAGTACATATTTCACCTAAGCCCTCAAGCAATTGTCTTATCCACTGTATTTCTCCAACCAACTCTGACAGTGCTGCAAATTCAGCCTCAGTCATGCTAAGAGCTACACAGTTCTGCTTCTTCTTAGACCAAAGTATTGGACTTTCTGCAAACTTTATCAACAAACCCAACACTGACTTTCTATCATGTAACTCTGATGTGAATAAACTATCAACAAAACAATCAAGTTGAACCATGCTGCCCTGTATCACCAGTTTTCTGTCTTTGCTGCCTTTCAGATACCTTAACACATGTTTTACTGCAGTCCAGTCCTCAACTTTTGGATTGCTCACCTTCCTGCTAAGTACTCCAACTGCAAAAGAAATGTCTGGCCTTGTATTGTTTGCAGTGAACATCAAGCTACCTACTACACTTCTAAACAGTTCTGGATTTTCAAACTCCTTTGTTGACTCTCAACTGGTGTAATCAGGAGTCATTGTACTTCTCACCACTTTAGCACTTTGCAGTCCACATTTTTCAATCAATCTTTCTATCCTTTTCTGTTGGCTCAGCAAACATCTACCATCCTCAGTCCACTGTACCTCAATCCCTATGTGAGTCTTGAGCTTTCCCAAATCTTTAAGCACAAATGTCTTTTCCAATTCCCTCTGTACTGTCTGGATCTCATGCTCTGAATTCACTGCAACACACAAGTCATCAATGTAAATCACCAATGTTACTTCTCCCTTGGTGTATACGTACACATCCACAATGCTGCATTTGTACCCTAGTTTCACCAATTCCTCATGAATGCAATGATTCCAACTCCACTCACTTTGTTTCAATCCATACAATGCCTTGTTCAACTTGTACACTTTTCTATCACTGTCCAGTTCAAATCCTAAATGTTGTTCCATGAAGACTTCTTTATCAAGACTAGCATTCAAGTAGGCAGTTTCAAAATCAAAATGCCTTACCACTTGGCCTTTCCTTGCTGCTAATGCTAAAATCAACCTAAGGCTTTCTGGCTTAGCTGCAGGCGAAAATGTTTTGTCAACATTCTCAAACTTCTGCTGTGCAAAACCTTTTGCCACCAACCTGGCCTTGTATCTATGGGTACCATCAACATTTCCTTTCTTTTGAAAACCCATCTACAACCTATAACCCTGTGGGTTTTAGGCCTTTCAACAACCTCAAATACTTCCTTTTCTAGCAATGACAAGTACTCTTGATCCATAGCAGAAAACCACTTTTCTTTTTCCTCCTCAGGATAATTCTGCAGATCCTTAAAACTCTCAGGCTCATCAGCCATCACTGTACAGGCCCTTGAACTCTGCATCACAAAACATTCTGGAGATCTTCTCACTCTCTGAGTCCTGGATATAATCACCTTTGTCCTACCTCTTTCATCCTCACTCTCAGAACTAGTTTGAACCTCTGTATCTCTCTTTTTCACTGGCTCAAATTCCTAGCTGTTATTGGTGACTAAAGTGTTGGTTGTGTCTGTGTAGGGTGTGCTGAAATACTAGGCTCACTTTCTGGTGATGTTTCTTGTTTTATCACCCCTCCATTTCCAGTACTTATTTCCTTTTGTCCCAGTCTAAGAAAAACCTCTTTGTTAGAATGCAGCCTTTCCCAACCTGAGTGCTTTTCAAAGTTGGCAATTCTGGATAGCAAGATCTCCCCATGACCAAGATGAAATCTGTAGCTTTTCCCCTACAACCATTAACCTGTGCCATTTATGATCACCTTTTTTTCTGAAGCTGGCAGGTACATACACATTTGAATACTGCCCAAACACTCTCAGGTATTTCAGGTTAGGTGGCCTGCCATAAAGCATATGAAATGGGGTTTTCTTTGCAGCACAATTCCACACACAATTAGTAATATGATTTGCTGTCAGAATAGCTTACCCCCCAAAGCTGCTCAAGTGCTCTGCATCTAACATCATGCAGTCTTTCATCTGCTTTAATACACCTATATGTCTTTCTGCCAACCTATCTTCCTGTGGAACTGCAGGACTTATGGTGTTGTGACGTATTCCCTTTATTTTCAACCAATTTTCAAATTGTTTGACAAGAATTCTCCACCCCTGTCTCTGACCAAAGCCCCCACCTTGTACTCAAACTCCCTCTCAACCATGTTGACCCAATCCTTGAAATGTTCTTCTGCTTCACTCTTTTCCTTCAGGAGCATTACATATGAGTACCTGGTAAAATGATTACCATAAAATATTGGTTGTTTCCCTTGCTTTTTACCAAAGGACCAGCCAAATCAGTGTGGATAATTTGCTGTGTTTGGCCACAGGAAAAGCCTTCAACTTTATCCTGCTGCAAACTGAGCAATCTAGGTGATTTGAGCAAGAAGACATTTTGAATTCTGGACATACTTCCCCCAGCTTCCCAAGACTTGTGAAGTTTGAATGACCCAACACCCGATGGTTGTAATGTGCACAGTCCAAATGCAAAGACATATTGTTGACTACTGCACATTCTGCCCTATCCATCATGCAATACATTTTGTTCCTTTTCAATGCTTTTGCACAAAACTGATCATTCATGGTAATTACACACTCATCCCCCTTGAAATTAAATACATACCCATCAGTGGTCAAAGCAAACACACTAACTAAACGGTTTTGCAAGTTAGGTAATCCATTATCAAAATATTTAGCAAAACCTGGGATGAACACAGTTCCCATGTCCTTTATCTCCCTTGGTGCACCATCAGCCAAAGCAACTGAAGGCACATTGGAAGATTTCTTATTTTTCAGGAACTTAGGTGTGTTTACCATATGTCCTGTTGATCCTGAATCAAGAATTCAAACCAGATTAGGCTTGACTTCTTGGTGGGTTACACAGTCACTGCCTTTTGCCACAGCCACAACACCCCTCCTGGTCCCAGAATCTTTGGGCTGTTGTTTCTTAGCTGCTGCAAGTTTTCTACAGTCCTTCTTCAGATGACCAGGCTTTCCACAATGAAAACACTTTCTCTGGACACTGCTGCCTTCTCTGGTTGCAGTTCCCTGGAAGGCTCCAGTGTGTGTGCAGATCTCGGTGCCACTTGCTGCTGCCTCTGGAGCCCTGCCTCATACTGGTGTCACTGGGTCTCTTACAAGACATGTGCAACTACCAACTCCATTGTAATTTGCCCCTCAGGAACTCCCTGGAGACTGTACAGAATATGCTCATAGTCCTTTGAGAGACTCCCCAGAAAAAATGTATGCTTTTTGTTCTCTTGGGATCTCGACAGCCCTCATCTGAACCTGATTGAACAAATCTTGGATGATTTCCAGATGCTTTTATGGAGATTGTCCCTGCTGCATTTTGCAAGCATATAGCCTCCTACACGAGATCATCCATGACTACACTGTACTTGACTGGTGTATGTCCTTAAGAGCATCCCACACATCCTTTGTGGTTCTCTTCTGCTGGACATGATAAATTTGAGTCGGTGTGATTGACAAAAAGACAGTTGCATTTGCTTTTCTGTCATTTTCCTGAGCACCTTCTGTAGCTCAATTCTGAACTATGTCCCACAGTCACTCGCTAACTAGGAAAGATTCAGCGTAGGCACTCTATGCAGTATAATTGCTTTCATCTAGCTTGGGAAGTTTAACTGTCTCCATGATTAATTAGGTCTCAAGAGTCCTGGCAGTTTCCCAGCTTCCACTGTCTATTGTGATAAGACACAGACTACAGTCCAAAAATCTTAGTACTCTTGCCTTCAAGCACCGACAATATAGAGAGGAACAAATCACAGCAACAGAATTAGTGCCACCCACTCACAACCTGATGAACTCTTCAGCACAGGTGAAGCAGACTGGACCCATAACCTTTGTCAACCAATTGAGCGTGCTGACAAAGTTTTTCAGAAGCTTTCTTAACTTCTCAGAGAAAAGCACCCAGCAGTCTTGGAGCTGTCTGGTTGTTCAGCAAAGCATCCTCCCTGCTTCTGATGAAACAGACTGAAGCCAAGTTTAACTCCAAAGAGGTATTTTTTATTCTTTAGTTGCAGTATGAGACACTTGCCATGCAGCCTCTAAGTCCAGCCTCTTCCTGTGACTTCATCCTGTGTCACTTGAATTATTGTCCCCCAAACATAATGACACAACGTTTACACTTGGTCTATGTGCTGTCTGGCACATCCTGATGTTGGACGCTGCTCAGATGTTTTGAGTTCCAGCTGCAAACAACTTTCCCAGCTAGCAAGCTGTAAAGTGACCTGTAGTACCCTTTGTCACTTTCCCACATCTGGACATTTAAATCAAGTTACAAATTCCAACAGCAATTCCAATTACTCATTCTCTTATCTAAAGATGCTACCCTAAAGGAAGGAATAGGTGGAGAAAGACAAGAGATTAGGACCAAGAGAGGTTATTTGTCTTGAGACTGTGAGATAGCTATCCATACTAGTTACTTACACCTATGTGCCTGATCCAGGTAGAATTCATGTTTGTCTGGAGTGTTGGCATGCAAAGGGATCTTGGCCCCTTTGAGACTCAATAAAGACTTTATATCAGGGGTAGGCAACCTTTCTCCTTTAAGGCCCAAGGGACATCAGCTCCCAGAAACCTCAGCCATGTTGGCCAATAGCTCCTGGGATTCTGGGAGCTGAAATCCCTCAGCCCTTAAAGGGGAAAGGTTGCCTACCCCTGCTTTATAGCATAAGAGTACAAAAGCATATGCTTATGCCACAACATCTTTTGTTCAGTTAGTCTCAAAGGTGCTACAAGATCCCTTTGTCCCCCACCCAAGGACAGACTGTTATTTAATTCCAAGATCTGAGAATCACCAATCCACAGGCTTGCCATCTTAAGAGGGCTCAACTTCCATTGCTGCTTTGAATACCTATGTGGGAGAAAGTTGGGATATAATAATAATAATAATAATAATAATAATAATAGTATAGCTTTTAACCAGCTCATTATAGCATCCCAGCACCTACATAGCCCCAGCTAACTAGGAAAAATAGAGTTGAATGTCATCAGGATACTGATGGCACCAATCCAAAAACTGCTAATTATCTCATCAAGCAATAGATGGGTCCAATATATGGATTCATATACATATTAAGTAGTAGAGATGTTAATCTTTGTAAATTTTGTTCTCAATGGCAACAACCATTTTAACATTTTCCCTTCTGGTTTTAAGATAGTCTTTGAAAATGATGTGGCTTTCCAAGACTATTTACAGTTCAGGATTTATTCTGCAAAAATTCCACAAGTCCCCCACTCCCCTGCAAATAGCATTTACTTCACAGAGATGCTTCCTATTTTCTGAACAAGAAACTTGTTTTGTGTGCAGAAATAGCAATTCTATGCAGAAAATGCCATTCTCTGCAACACATACATGCACACACACTTTTTGTGTGCAGAGAAAGGGGAGATGCAGACGGGTGGCCATGGGCCACCCTGGGAAGCAGAGGATTGGGGCCAACACTGCCCCACACCTTAGCCCCAATACTCTCTTCTGTTGGCCCTGGAAGGAGCGCTAAAATGCTGGTCCTTCCAGAGCCAGCAGAAGGGGTGCATCAAGAGCTGCCACAAGGCTCTTCTGCGCCTCTTCCAGTGCAGCGCGTGATGACGCTGCACCGAGAGGATGTATTCAGGGCTTGTGCCATGCGTAACAGAACGTACCCTGATGACATCCTTGGGGAGGGGTTGAGGTGGCCACCATGCAGCTGCCCCTCCCCTTCCATGCCTTCAAGACGCTGCTTTGCACTGTCTGCAGAGGCCCCAAGTCCCAAACTGTAAAGATTCCAGAATTGTTCTTATCAAAGTTTCCCACTCTTTTGCCTGGATTCAAATATTTATGAATATTCTTTCCATCTCTTTTAAATAATATGGAGGATAAGATGGAACCATGTCACTCTCCATAACCTAGTAACCAAGAAGCTGAACAGGAATCCCCCATGCAATTCTCTGAAACCAACCCTGCAGAAAGAAGAATCACCAGTCTAACATACCCTCTTTCAGAGCTTTTCAAGTAATGTACCATGATAAATAGTACCAAAAGCTAAAGAGACATCCAGTGTGATAAACAGTGTAATAATCCTTAATTTCCTGCCCTGACTAGTCCATAAGTCAAAGCAACTGAGCTATTTCAGTGGGATACCCTCACTTAAAACAGAATGAAATGAGTTCAGACAATCCATTTTCTACAGGAATGTCTGAAGTTGCCCATCCACCACATGTCTAAGCACCTTGCCCAGAAAGGGGGATATTAGCAGCAGAGAAACGGTTATTACATACTTCTTGGTCAAAAGAAGTTATCTTCAGGAGGAGGTGCATTACAACCTCTTTCAAAGGAGAAGAGACTTTTCACTGACAGAGGAAGGCATTTGCCATTTCTTGGAATGACTCAATAAATTTATTATTATTTATTATTATCCTTGGTCATAACAGCAAACATGGGCAAGGCTCAAGTTTATAAGTAGTGGGAAATATTGTTCACATCATCAGGGTGCAATAAGGAAAACTTTCCCTTCAACATCTAACTGAACATCTAACCACATTGTGCACTAGACAATTCTGAGACTCCCTGATAAGTATGGCAACAAATAGTGAGTGAATATAGTCAACTTCTTTGTCAAACTGCCTTGCAAATTTCCATACCTGGCTTCTGTTGGCCTGATCTTAACAAGATGTTCATGACTTGGCATTGTTCTGAGGTTTGCCAAGTCAGGGATCTTACATCTCAGTAAATGTGCACTGTTAAAATATTTAAAATATTGTATAAAGTTATCTTAAGGCTAGCCATATATTGTGTGCATGAAACATAACAATAGCAATAGCAAGTACATTTCTATACTGCTTTATAGTTCTAAGCAGTCTCTAAGCAGTTTACTACTATTCCTCTTCAATAAACCAATAATATTATGTTGTTAAAAGCCACATGGATCTCATTCACGTCTTTCTTGGGCTATTAATATTTCATCATCACTATTTGACATATATTTTCATTATCAGATCTGAAAGCATCAACACAATTCAAAAAAGAAAAGAAAAAAATGGTATAAATGTTTAAAAATGCAACAATGTACAATAATAGCACATATAAGAGAAACTGACAACAACTTTCCATCACCCCAACATAAATACATTATAAGTACATTATAACAATCTGTCTAAGATGTCTTTCTATAGGGATCACTGTTGAAATGGAAGAAAATGTATATGCCCATTATCACTTACCTATGCAATAAAGAAATGTCAGGTTTCATAGATGGCTTTTTCACTCTTTGAAATTCAGCATCACTGCACTGAGAGGTCCTGGCTGGTATGAGAGTCATATTACTAGGTTTCTTTCTGTTTGTAATTAAAGGAGAGATCCAATTGTACTTTCTTGTATAATCACTTTTCTGAATGCTTTAGTTTCAATAGATATTTACTTGCTACTTGTGTCACAACTGACCATTTGAAATTTTTGTAGGTTTTCTTCATTATAATATTTTTCTCTGCAATAACTGGACTCATTACAAAGGCTCTGTTGATTTCCTTTTCAGAAGATATTGCTTTCCTGTAGATCATGGGTTAGAGGTTTCTCTTTGCCTGTTTTATGGATCTTCACCCCAGGTTTTGTTCTTTAATGTCTCTGCAAGTATTTTATTTATATTACGATGCTGCTTTCCCTGGTGCTCAGTTGCTGTTATCAGTAGCTACACTGAATATACCGAATATATTTCCCCACTGACTGTTATATGGATCATATAAGAATTTTCTGGAAGACAGACAGTGAATTTTCCAGTAAATCTGAGCATAAATGATGGCATCAGTAGTTGGTAGTGCTTTTCATTATCTGGGGCTAGTGTACTAACTAACTGCATGCCTTCTAGAGAGAAGGTATAGGGTGTATCTGCACTGCAGAAATAATACAGTTTGACACTACTTTATTTGCCATGGCTCAATGCTATGGAATACTATAGAATTCTGTTCTTTCCATAGCATTAGGACATGGCAGTTAATGTAGTGTCAAACTTGATCATTTCTGCAGTGCAGATACAGCCATATACACAGTTATGTAGTCTCTGGTATGTGCAGGGTAGGATAGGACTGCTCTGAAAAACTGTATCATGCAGACTGTGGTAGAAATAGAGCTTTTGGACTCTGCCCCCTACCCCCATCACACTTCAGAACTCTCATTTTAACCTCCACTATACCTTGAAAATATAATTTTCAGTCAAAAATTGTAAACCTCAAAAATATTTGGCAGAAAGTATCACATCTGTTCTCCCAAAATGTGGCAGTAAAGTCTGCATGGAGTCAGGAGAAGTCAGTATTGGCCTTCAGACTCCCAATATGTACTTTAGAAAATAAAGCTGATATAATATTGTTTCTTTCCCCCATCTGCAAAGGATGAGGTCTTCGTGTCTGGACTTACCTTCAGCTGTTGCCTTCCAAGCAGCTTTAGGGGATGCTACTTCACTTTGAAGCAGCTTCTGTTGCAAAGGCTTAGGCCACATAATAGTTTTGAGGAAAAGGGACTATCAAACCTCTCTGCTCTGCCCATTCGCATTTTGTACCTCTGGGTGTGGTGTGGTTACCTCCACCTCTCTTTAAAACTTTCAGGATTAAAAGCAATTTACAAATAGTTTTGTTCTCAACAGATCTTGATCCTTAAATCATTGAGACACTTCATCAAAAGAACCTGTGAACTTCAGTAAAAGTGCAGAACTTTTTTCATCACTGAAGAAATAAAAAAAACAAAAAATAATAATATTTTCCTTCTCAAAACATTGCATTTGGTTTAGTATTTGGAAATTCTTCCTCTTTTTATTATTTCATATTTTCTCAGTTTTGCAAATAAGCTTCAGAATATATATATATATATATATATATATATATCCAAAAACTCTCTTAGGCCCAAAACACATGGGCCAAAAGAAGCAGCTTCTGACCAGTTTAGGGGTGTGGAATTTAGATGATGCATGCTCCCAAGTGGCCAGGAGCCATGCCAAGGCTGTGATCCAGTCCAAAAGACCAGATCAAAAACAAACAAAATCCAACAGACAAACAAACAAAAACCTAACAACTTTCCAGTGGGTGAAACTGTAGGGTGAAGCAGATGGCAGGGAAGGAGCAGCCTCCAGCTGCCCCAGCTGCAATCGGTCCAGG